>OZ010737.1:62666304-63866304 GCA_963932295.1 Tipula lateralis
TCATTCTTTTTAACATTCCCTTTTACATTACTTGGTCATGAGTAGGAAACGAAAAACAGGCCAAGAATTCTAGCGTGCACACTATCATTTAGTTCTAACTAGTTTGAATAAGTACCGACAGTACATAGGGTTGTTGTTTATTTAATTTTTGTATCCCGGTTATTAAATACCTAGTAAATGGTTACGATAGTAAAAAGAATAAAGTACATATTTATTTTCTCATCTAGAAATTGTATTCAAATTTTTTGATGTTAACATTAAAATAAAGAATTTTCATGGAAAAAATTAGCTATCGATTGTTTGTACCATTAAATTATGATATTTATAGAAAGTCGGAAGTTCAAATTCGGAAAACAACATAATTCAAACACGTCCTCTTCTACGTCCAGCATTCTGAAAGTGGCACAACGATACCAAGAGTTTGGTTAAGTTTCAAACCATTCTGGAAAAGGTTTTTATTATTGTCAATACTTTCATTACTTGCTGCCACTTCCATAGATGTAACGCCCCAAGAAATTTGTTTAAGTTTTTCTTGATAATTTTAGTAAACAAGTTAGTTAAAGTTATCAATTGACGTCCACAGAAGTTATTTAGTATACTAATAACTTTTTTATATGAAATACTTAAGGGTATTTAGTATTTACAAGTCTAAAATTTAATGTTATAAATTTATATTTCATCAGTTTCCATATTTTATTACCACTCTTATTATGTTTTAATACAAAACAAACCTTTGAGGAAGAGTCTCAAGTTTATAGACCTTGATAAATACTCTCCTCTGAGTTAATACATAGAATATTTTTCAAAAACGATTATTTCAGAAAACATCTTCCATGTGTAATTGTTTACAAACTGAATTGTTTCGATGATTTCAAACCGTGACTGAAGGTTGCGAAAATTATTATGGATCCAAACTAAAGAACATACCAGTTTGATATTGTATATTTATAAAATTTATACTATAGCTATGTATCTAATAAATACATGCATAAATAAATTAATAAAATTGAAATGTTAAAATAAAAGTACTGCAATTCTTCGGTTCTTTCTCGTTCAAAATATATTAAAGTAAAATATATGCATTGCTGCAAATGGCTTATATAAGATTGTATTCAAACTAGTATCAATTTATGCATTATGGGAATAACGACCAGATAGGATTTAACCAACATCATATAAGCTTGATCATAAATACTGATTTAAACGACACCATGAACCGGTTTCTGTACACACAAGTTCCAACACAATATTCTGTTACATGGATATTGGGATAGATGCTCATTTCTAGTAATTCTCATCCTTATATATTTATTTATTTATTTGTATATTGCTTATAATTTTGTTTAAGAAGGAAAAGCGCATATGGAAGCAACTTGTAAAAAACTACTACTTCCATTAGGGATAAAAATCTCTTAAATTTTTTACTGCAAAAAGTCAACACCATGCATGCACATTCCATTTTGAGTCAGGTCATTTACAGTGGGATGAGCAGCAGGGATCATACAATATAAAAAAAACTTAACAATTAACTTTAAACTAATTATATTGTCATTCAGACACGCCATTTAAGAAACTTCGATTTAAACGAATCGGTAGATCTTAAACTCCTAATACTGTATGGAACTGAATTCCATAGAGAAATACCTCTAACAAAAAAAGATGAATTTAAAGACCTAGAAGAATCTATAATGTGATGAATATCTTAATTATAAAATGCTTGTTATGTACTTATATATATATATATATATATATATATATATATATATATATATATATATATATATATATATATATATTAAGTAAACCACGAAACATGAATTATTATGCAATCATAGCACAAATGTCAAAACGCTTAATAAAAAATAAAACTTATACTACAGACACATATCTAGTTTCGTAACCATGATTATGAAATTCTGATTTTCGAAATGAGAACACATGACACACTAGAGTTCTCATTTCATTTGACAGTTTATCATAATTCATTAAAAATTTTCGTTAACTGTGTGGTTTAAGAATATCCACGCAATTTTTCCTATTTCTATTTTGAGTTTTATTTTCCATTAATTTATCGAATTCTGTATTAATTAATTTTTTTTTTAAAACTTCAATTTGTACTTAAAAAAAATACATGAAAAAACCAATATTTATAGTTATCGCTGTTCACTAACTGTATTCCTTGGCACTGTCGTCAGAAAAATGCCATGGGATGAGCAAAAATAGAAGCATGTTTAAACCAAGTTGCAAACCATGGTTATCAGTGACACATTAGAACGAAATCATGGTTAATTCGAAACTGTAGTTACGAAACCAGATATGTGTCTATAGTATTATACCAACAAATTTGTTAGATAACCGTTGTAATTAATACTATATTTCCTATTAGTTATAAATATTATTTAAAATATAAGTATAAAACTATAAGGAGAAATTATTGATTCTATTACAAGAAATATGAAAAACTCAGAAATTAGTGAGATGTACATATATATGTCTATATATAAATTAAATATTTTTCAACCATATCGTTATAATATATTATATTTCTTAACAAGAAGTAAGTGGTGGATATATAACCGCCATCAAATATGCTAGAAATAACGCTGGCTTCCGTGGAAACGATATTAATGACCATTATAGAATCTCAGACTCGCACAACAATATGTCTAGTATATAACTACAACTATACCAACTTTCATGTGCTCACTTTTTCAAATTTCGTCGTTTTCAATTAGTTCGGTTGTCCCCACACTATCACCAGTTAGTACTGCAACCTATTGAAAAGCCGCAATATTATTTAAGATAGCACATGCACAAATATTATTTTTTATTTTGTCTACGCTTTTGGACATTGATTAGAAATGAATAATTCGAAATCGAAAATCTTTAGTTTAAGATTTATAAATTTTAAAATAAAGATGAACAATTTTAAATATTTTCTTATGATTTAAATTATATATTTTGTCGGTTTATCACTCGGTTCATTATCACAAAATGTGAATTATATATATAATAGATAAGTGGTATATTTGAAACGACAGAAGTACGTAAGTCGTGTAACAAAAGGATCGTGGGTAATCCTGACTTAATCCTTGTGAGATTTTCTTAATTTTCTCTATTCATTTGCTTGTAATTTTGTTGCAATATAAAATCATGATCATCACATTTAGTATTCTTACGACCTTCAAATATTTTTCCAAGTTCAGCTTCTATTTTAATTACATTAAATTTTTGATTTGTATAGATTTTGTTTAAATCTTATCAAAATGCATTTATTGACGATATCACTAGAGGCGTATCGATCAGGAACTAAACCATAAACTTAATTTTATAACGATAATCAATGCTGTGCCAAAAAAAACCTTCTTCAAGATTTTAATGTAATTCTAAACGACCCCGTAATAATAAATGTAAACATGATGTTTTATTTTTAAAATATTCGAAAATCTTAGTTAAAATTCATTAAGATACGTAAAGATTTTCTTTTTACTTACTAATAATTAATAATATTAAATTTAATTATTTTATCTTACCCTCTAATAGAGCTATACAAAAGATGTAATTTAAGCTATTATCTAATATTTTTTACGTTAAAATAATTAAATCATTTATAATTTATTTGTTTGAATCTAAATCGTTCTCGTTTGATCTATTCAATATTCAAAAATAATTTAGACTTCTAATTATTGAAAATTTATTTCAATTATTCCACAGACACATAAAAGAACCCAAAAAAATCACAATGTGTAATCAAATATATTAACAAAACACCTTGGATTAATTAGATGATAAAATAAAAACAAATAATTCTACCCATTGCTAATGGTTATTGTCTTCTATAAAATAAAAACAGAAACTTCAAAAAGATAAGATTTATGTATTTCTAATGATAATAACGATTTCGATGTATATGTATTGTATATTCAAATAAATTTCAACAGATCGTATGGCTACATAAATAAAATGGTACCTTAATCACTTAAAAACAATCCTTTTTCCTTTCTGCGAAGCTCTCTTTATAACATTAAAGAGTAAATTAATTGCGTTTACTTTTTGTTTATGAAAGGCGTAAACCGAACAATAAACATAGTACGAGTATTTTAATACATGACGTCATTTAGATGATGTTTCTGGTTTGTATTTCAAATATCTATGTGGATATGACACATATTGAATGTAAATACATATTTGGATGACAGTCTAAAATATTTTTATCGTCATTTAATAAATTTTACTTCAAAATTATATCGATTAGTATTCAAATTTGTTTTATATGCTATTAACCATTCACATCACGTCCAAGTTCCAAATTAAGAATTTAGCATACATAAAATATTGTTGTATAGAATTTTTTTCCAAAAATAATTGAACGATAATTAAATTAGAGCTTTAATATGCTAATTACACGAAAAAATAATTTAGTACTACATATATGCATATATATACAAGAAAGTTAAAGTTGACAAACATAAAGGCACTATCTATATATAGTACGGTAGTGCCATAAAACTTACTTGTAAAAAACACATTTAAATGAATAATATGTGGTTTATATATTCGATGATTTCGCTTTAACGACCACATTGTGACTAATACTAGCACTTGTTTCTTTTTTTGCGACCTAGTTTAAATTGAAGTATCGATGGAAATTTGAATATTATCCATAATTTTCAAACATCTACACATTATTTTCATTATTTGATTGCACTTAATTATGTGTCAATACATTTAAACCAAGGAATTTATAAATATATTATAAAAAAATAATCTATGGCTTAGAGTCCCGTAAACGGCCACTACCGCTTCTCCACTGAGACCTTACGAACCAGTTTTTTTAAAGATTAGAGCACATTGTAAGTGGTCAGGTCAGCCCAACGAATGTTTTTACACACAAACGCGTTTTTTTATGTTATCCGGTTGCATGTTAATTTTTTTGATCAACGGGGGGAATCGAACTCGGGACCACTGCGTGATGAGAAAACTCTTTTAACCATTAAGCTACAACCGGCGACATGCATTTATTATATTGTTTTTATTATCAAAGAGCCTTTTAAAATAATAAATAATTTAAAATTGATTATATTTTATACCAAAACTAAAAACTGTTGAAGTACAATGAATCGAGATTTAAATTTAATTTACATAAAATTAACTAGAATATACCTACACGTGTAAGATATTAATATGCTTGGTAACAATAATGTCGATGTCAATTAGCGATCTAGATAGCAAAAACAATGTTGTTTTGTTTGTATCATCAACTTCGTATTAAATTTAAAACTAATTAAATAAAAATTAATTTGATTTAATTATATGTCAATACCTAACAAACGACTGTGGGCAAATGCAACTAAGAACAAAAATATAATTTTTAAACGAAGATTTCGAAGATGTCTTATAATGTTCTATCTGGGACACAAGGCTCTCACAATTCTTTCGCGGTTCGCTTATTTAAGTCCTACTTTACGCCATTATATAAAGAAATCGAGGACGTACGGTTAAAGGGCTGCTTTACGTAGAACAATCTGCACATTGCATAGCTTTATGCCAGCCTATAGTACGGAAGATGTATTTGCCCATATATTCTGCACCCAAACAAGGGATAGTCCATTCGATCGTAATCATGGTGAAAAAACCTATTTTGAATGTATACATTTATAATTTTCATCATCTCTACTATCGACGTAACTATAATTAATGTAACTATAAATATGTTACAAAAGATCTATATATGCGAGTTCATCTGACAATTTATGAAGTAAATGAGAACCGATGTGGAGTAAGATAAAGCTTGCCATGCTATTATATGCGTCTTTACCGAAATAGTATATCGATCTGGTGGCACTATAGTCCTTTAAATTAGCTAGTCAGGACCATCGTGGTTAAAATTTTTTTTGTAAGAAAAAAAACATTTATACCTAAATTTAAACGTATATTCAATAAGCTTTGAGTCCTAAATGCTTTTCCGGTTTTCTTTTAACGCTCAAATTTCGGTACCGGCCAAATTGAGAACGAACAGCATCTGAACATTGCATTGCTCTATGACTTTCTTATGTACTGACACAGCTCATACATATATCAGCTTACTGATCTTAATAAGAGAAAGAAAAATTCATCCTTTCATAAATCGAACCAATACTTTTCGTTTCACCTGAAGCAACTATAAAACAACTACAATACCTCGCATAGTACGGTTAATCGGTTCCACCATTTAGCCGTACTATTTAAAACCGGACTAATCGAGGAACAAACTGCATGCAAAAAACGGTAATTGTTCCATACAATTTCTTTTTTCCTGATTCTCGAGACAAATTTATTTAAAATGATGAAAAATAAACAAAAACAATTCACTTTAAATTCTAATTGACGAATTGCAATAATTTGAAACTTTTTTGACCATCCAATAATTTGTGAAAGCTGTTCAATCGTTAAATCTTGTGAAGATATTTCATCGTTGTCTGATTTGTCATTCGGTTCTTCATAAGCTCGTTGCTCGTCTATGTTAATAATGGTTTCATTATCGACACGTTCGTACTAGATTGAATGCATTCAATTATGTACGTTGTCAAAATCCAGATGATCGAAACCAAGTTGATATCCAAGCTCCACTATGTTATTGGCAACTCCCAAAAAATGCGAATAAAAAATCAGTGAAATAAGCACAATGTGATTCCAAACGGCTCTCATACTGCTTGGTGTCACTTCATATCATACTTCGCCTATATTTTCGAAAGCATTTCTGATGTTGTATGTTGTAACTTTTCCAAAATTCTATTTAAGTAGACGCCTGGCGCATTTTCTCTTGTTGTGGCTTTAATCTCTTGTGAAAAGGTGCACCGCAAATAATTAATCTTAAATGTTGCAATGACACCTTGATCCATTGGTTGAATTTTTGATGTCGGATTTGGTGGAAAAATTATTAAACCTTTTCATTTATATCGTTAATACTGGTCGGATGACCTGGAGCATTATCTAAGATGAATTAAATTGTAAAATCCAACCCATTTTCTTGACAATATCGTTCTGTTATAGAGCAAAAATAATTTGTGAACCAATCTTCAAATAAAGTTTATGTGACCCACGCTTTCTTATTTGAACGCCACAACACTGGGAAATTGTTTTTTGATAAACCATGAAGCTTAATAAAATTAAGTTTTTGTTCTAAGGTGAGCAGAGTCACTTTCACACTCGTTAATTTTTTTTTTTTTTTGAATATTTCAAAACCGTACTATAGTGAAACCGGACTAATCGAAGCCGTACTATGCGAGGTATTCCTGTATTTATAAAATTTCGTTACTTTGGTTTTCTTTTTACTTAAATAAATCCAGAAACTGCAACCTGTTTATTTTCATAGTTTGTGAAAGAAAATATAAATTATTGATTTTTTAAACACTATGTCATTAAGTGTTACTACAATGGTATTCTAGTCGATTACTTGATTTATTGAGAGCTTTACGGTATTAGTATCGATTCTTAATTTCCGACATTATTAAGTTTACCTTTACGTAATCTACACTTCATAAAAATTATTTTTCTATTTAATTGGATAATACACTTGACGTACTAACTTAGATAATCTTGTTTCGTAAATGTTCAATTTACACATCGCTATTAAACTAAAAATATAGAGAGTAATTAAAACAAGTGATAACCAATCATTACAAATGCCAATCTTATATATCTAACAATTTCAAAAATTTAATGAACAATAAACACAAAAAGTAAAAGTCAATAAACGAGGTCAAGACCATAAACATTCCTATTATAATAATAACAACGAAAAAAATATTTTAAATAATCCGTCTACACATAAACTATTAAAACTATTCAATATATAGAGTTCATTTTTTTTATTGTACGGTGAGGCAACTAAATTATTTCAACAATATAATTAGCCAGGTCATACTAGTACATTACCCAACCAAATATAATGAAAGGAGACTAAAATTTGGTGTCACGTAGTATTCGTTACAGTAAAAGATGAAACATAACAATGAGTATTATTATAGTATACATGTAGAAAGTTTACTTATACACTGACATATACAAACTAAGCAACTATACTTATATGTATAAAATATAGAAAATTTTTAAGGTATAAAAACTTTCATCAACGATGTCAGTGTTTTGCGAACTGCACTTCCACAACTAATTAATAAGTACAAGTTTAAGACTTACCTTAAAGCTACTATGCACCAGCGTTTCATCTAAATCGATTACCATGCACTTTTTGTGCATATCCTGATGCCTAACTTGTGGTAATAAAAATTTTGGTACACCATGTCCCGATGGTGGTGGCGTAATGGAACCATCAATTGGTGTACCATTTTGTATTGTTTTTGTTCGTGCTCGTCGCCAACAACAAAATATCGATTGAAAGAACCCCCGTTTTGGTGGTTTCAGCCTATCAACATTATTAACTAGAAAGAAAAAAAAATTAAATTAATGATCGAAACAAGAAAAATATAATTTTGTATTTATAATCTAATAATAGAAGCGTCGCACTATTTTGGTTTATAAATAATATTACATATATATAAAACATATAACAACAAATAAACTTAAACTTAATTAGAAGAAAACTATGAAAATAAATAAATCCTCCCTATGGTGAGTTAATTGCTTTTAATCGTTTTAATTTTACAATCACCACGACACATTTTTTGAACTACAAATGGTCGCTAGCTAGGTTCAATTAAACAGCTAGAACTTACACAAAAATAACAATAGATTGCTTTCCAAGAACAAAATTAGATAGTATAGGTATGTACATACAACCGTTTCTGCTACTCAATAACATGGTAGCTCACTTGTACTATTTTGATGATAATATATAATAATATGTATATTTTTAATTTAGAAAAATCTGTTTAATATGTTCAAGTTATAGTTTTTCTTACAGTGAAATATCAAAGGTTAAAACAATCACACAATTTCAAATTAATATTTATGATAGACTAAAGAAAAATACCAAGTTATGAAATGTAAAATATTACGAGGAGGAGAAAGAAAAATATTACTAAGCTAGTGGTACTATATTAAGCGATCGAAAATGCTAATTTATCGAAAACATTGAAATTTAAAATTAAACATCAATTATTAAAGCTTATTTTTAGTTAGCTGTTAGTTCATCTTCTCCAAAAAAATATACTAAACTACTAAGATAATGTAACGCTGAAAATTCAAAATGACCAATCTATGTATAAGAACACTGATTCATGTGACTGGTATTACTTATAAAATCATCAACAAATAAAAAGAAGAATGGGTACATATTTCATACAGTAAAAAAACGATCAAGGCAAGTGTTTTATGTATTTATCATTTTTAAAACTGTCACACCCATCAGAAAACCTTCATTTTTTCTAAATGTTACTATATACTATGTACACTACAAATACTTTGTCTGTATACTAAACTTTACTGTGTATGTAGTCAAATTTAAACAAAATAAAACTGTAGGGGTATATGTTATTATCAACATTCAACTGACGATGTACGCACACTAATCAACGACCTATCACGATATTGATTAGAGAGATGAGTAAGTCACTTATCATTGGTTTTATAAGATATGATTAGTCCGATCCGATGTATAAATGGGCTAATGAAAATTATTTTCAATAGCATGAAAGAACCATAAATCGATGTTTTGAACCACGACGAATACAGAAAAACATTGAGTAAATATTATCCATTTCGATTTCAGTATATGTTTAAATGTTTTTTCAATATTATTGGAAAATTTAAATGTTAAAAATTAACTTCAATCACTTTTAAATATAATTGAATAATTCGAACTTGTTTAAACTTAAAGTATATATTTAACTTTAATCTGAAACAAGTTTTGTGACTGCCACCATCTTAATTCGATTATATTGAAAAATACATAGCATAAAATACATTCAAAGAAAAACTCCAACTTAATTTTCTCCTCGTCACAACTGTTACCAATGTTCTCTACCAGAACAACACTAGCACACTATGGATTATTGATGATACGTGGAAGAAAATCGAAGAACGACGCAAACTTAATGCCGTCCTTTGCTACCATAGGATTCAACATCAAATGGAACAAAAGGACATAACAGAGAAGTGAAGAACTCAACTCAAAACTGCAGAAGAAGCAACAGCGAACAGAGATATGCACACACTACACCAATGTGTAAGAAAAATCACTGGTTCACAGGATTTTTCTTACACACCGGTCAGTTCTTTTATTAGTGAAATGTTACCAATAAAGGATTTCACCGGTCAAACTGTAACCACACAAAAGCAACAACTAAATAGATGACAAGAACATTTTGAAGACAGCTGCACTACCGAACTGGACTGCAAATTTCGAGCAAGAACTGGGAAAAATTACGGACTTACTTTGTGAAATGGCATTTTATTTTAGACCACGTCTCAATTGAGATCTTACGAACCATTAATATGTATCGGTGCTAATTGTAGGTGGTCAGTCGCTTTTTAGGTCATTCAGTGCACGTATAATTTTGGATCAACGTTGAGAATCGAACCCGAGACCACGCTTGATACGAAACTCTCTTAACCATTAAGCTACAACACTGACAATGGGCATACCGAAGAAAATAATTGAACTAATCAAAGAGATGTATCGGGATGTCAGAAAATGAAAAAATCTTCAATCTCGGTTACTACTGCAAGTAAAGCTTTATAGCATCATGCTCAAATTCAACACGACAAACTCATCCCCAAATGATCCCAATGCAGGCCACTAAGGCGACTCAATGAGCTGGACATTCCAAACATATACATAGTTTATAAACTCAAAATACGAAAACGAATAACCTCAGGGCACTTCTGGTGATATAATTTATGCAGTAGGTCAGTAAAGGTGTTATTTATCCACCAATTATAAATTTCTAGGCTTCGATAATTAATGTGAAAGTCGGGTGTCGTTGTCTGCAAGAAACTTCAAGAAAGCCACAAAAGCCTAACCTAATGTAGGTAGTTGACATTAAGCTATAACAGATAGGGGCAAATACTTTGCGCTGATAAGCTATAACAATTTTCACATAGATTTTTTTATGTAGACCTATAAATAGCAGTGCATACTTAAAGTTATTCAAAAAAGTCAACCACCTTTGTATTATGACTAAAAAAATAAATGAACTAATGGTAAAAAAAAATAACCGAAAAATTCCTTGACCTATTAGTAAGATAATTTATCGATCATCGATCGTAAATGTCAATCGTGTTAGGTAATAATTTATTTTGTAATTATAATAGAATTGAATAAATACTTTCTTCAAAACATAAAAGGTTTACACATGTTTCATATAATTTAATGCACATCCATATATATTGTATATTTTGACTGAACATGAATAAAGGATGACAGAATCAAAAAATATTAGATAACATAATATAGAAGTTGCTTAATTAAAGTATTACTTTTTTTTTTTTTTTTTTTTTTTTTTTACGTTTTGTTTTAGTTGGGTGCAGGGCGGACTTTTAGACTGACCTAGCTCCTTGTAACTGTCAGAGCTCCTGCACCCAACGCGCGATCCTTCAAGTAAAGGTTGATAGCTGCCTTAAACTTGTGCATTTTATACTTCAACGGAAATTGAAAACCAGTCAACGAATTCCACTTCTTAGATGTTCGATAAATAAATTCACGCTTTGCATCTTCAGTTCGAGGTTTCGGCAGCTTCACCGTAAACCTATGCGCATTAACCGTTCCTCGTGTTACCCGTCCTGGCGTAACAAATGGTGGTATTTTCTCCTTTAATTCTGCAGAACATTTACCATTTATTAATCTATAGAACACGCAGAGTTCTGCAACATCTCTGCGGTGCTGTAGGCTGTCTAGATCTTTTGTAAGTCTGGGATTTCGTATTATTCGGATGGCACGCCGCTGAACTATATCCAGCAACTGGAGGGCAGTGCCATATGCTCCACCCCAAACTTGACAGCAATATTCTATGCACGGTCTAATAAAGGTTTTATATATTTGGAGAACCTGATGCGATTTAAAAAACCGTCTGCATCTATTGAGGAACCCGAGTTTACGTGAAGCTGATTTGGCTAATGCGATAATGTGTTCATTCCATTTTAGATTGTTGGTAATCTGAACACCAAGCAGACGAATTGAGTCACAACTCACGAGAACGTGTCCTTTTACCACAAAAGGGTATTCGTTGTGACTTCTTTTACGCGAGAATGTGCATATTTGTGTTTTTTTCTCGTTAAATTTGACCTGATTTTTAACTCCCCACTCAAATATTGTACTTAAATCGGAATTAAGCGAAGTGACAACTTCCAGCCGTTTACCGTTTAACTCTGAAGGAGTAGGCTCGACCTCGAATGAAATAGAAGAGTGCAATGTTGCATCATCGGCAAAACTGTGGATAGGGTTTACAGTGCTATCCAACAAGTCATTAATGTATAACAAAAACAAAGTTGGTGACAAAACTGATCCTTGAGGGACTCCGGCATTTGGGGAGTGGGTCGTTGATGATCTCCCATTTAGCACAACGTTGATCTTTCGGTCTTTGAGAAAGCTTTTTATCCACTTGATGGTCATCGAATCCAAGCCGTATGCCACAAGTTTACAAATGAGATTCTCGTGCCAAACCTTGTCAAAAGCCTTGGATATATCCAAGGCGATTGCAAAGGCTTCTCCGTGGTGCTCAAGGGCGAGATTCCATTTGTTTGTAACATACGTCAAGAGATCGGTTGTGGAGCGGCTTTCGCGGAAGCCATATTGTTTATCTGAAATTATTTTATTAATCTCAAGATAATGCACCAGTTGTTGGTTAATGCATTTCTCAAAAACTTTAGCCACGGCTGACACAATTGATATTGGCCGGTAGTTTGAAGGGTCAGTTTTATCACAACCACGTTTAAGAACCGGTTGCACGATCGCACTCTTCCAGGCGTTCGGGTATTTACCTTGCTTATAGGAAAGGAGAAAAATTTTAGTTAATATTGGAGCCAAGTCACTGGCAAACTCCTTCAATATTCGAACAGGAATTCCGTCAGGTCCGGTGGCCTTATTTCTGTCCATTGCCTTCAGGTTCCTGAAGACAATATCCTCCGAGATGTTGACAGGATCCATTTTGGAACCACAATACGGAATTGACGGAGGCGTAACTCCATCTGGGACAACTAAGGTCGAGTTCGAAGTGAAGACGTTTGCCAGTAAGTCGGCCTGCAAATATGGATCCACCACCAAAGCACCATCTGCACATTTCAATGCTGAAATAGATGTTTTGGAAATATTGGCAACCGATGCGACCATCTGGTAAAAGTTGCGATCGGAGATTTTCAACTCGGAAGCCTTAGCGGCTTTCTTGTTGTCAGCTCTTTTCGCTTCCTTAGCACAGATTTTTTTACAGTTGTTACGTGTGGCCTTATATACTTCAAACGAAATTTCGTTGCGCTTATATTTCTTGTGAGCAGATTTATTTTGTCTGGCTGCTTTGGCGGCTTCTTTTGAAAAGATTTTAAAATTAGGATTGGGATTGGAAAAGGATGATGGGATGTATTTATTCATTCCATGTAGAACAGTTTCGGTGAAATTGGAAACGACGTCGTCTATTTGATTGTTATAAAAACAATGGCTCTCCCACGGGAAATGTTGAAAAAATGACCGTAACCCATCATTGTCAGCCTCGTTAAAATGCCATAGACGCCTTGGCTGCTGTCTAAATTCTGGTGGTGTTGCGACAGATATTTCAACTGTTATCAGGTTGTGGTCAGAATTTCCAATTCCAGCCTCGACACGCGCTTCCATGGAATGCGGAATTGTTGTAAGACAGAGATCCAGAATATGACTACTTAAAGAATTTTGACATTCAAATGTGGAATCACTAACAATCTGCGTAAGGTCATGCGAAACAGCAAGCCACTCCGTCTGACGCCCAGCACAGTTCGTATTTTGGTGATTCAACCATTCTTTATGGTGGGCATTAAAGTCACCAACCATAATTAATTCGCAGTAGGGATGTTGATTGCGAATGTCATCACATTTGTCTGACAAAACCTCGAAGAAATTCATGGTTTCTGAATCCGTTTGATTGGGGGATCTATATAAACTAATTAAAAAAAGGATTTTATTAGGAAGGGATATTTTAAGTACAATAGTTTGAGCGGTCTTCGAAAAAATTTCGTACTTCTGATGTCGAGCGTACGGTATATGGTCTTTAATGAATAAACACACTCCACGTTGCAACTCAAATGCTTGTTCGAACTGGTAGCGCTTGAAGTAGAATTCATTCTCGTAGATGTTATGAGATACTTTTGTTTCCGTTAGCACTAATATGTCGGGTCTGCGTGATTCGAGATGTTGATGTGCGCAATTTTTATTAGTCACGAGTCCACGGACATTGGCAAAATGGATGGTAAGGCTATCAATTGTATCTTTACGAGGATTATGCCTCGCCCCGCGATCCGAAGAGGCATTTTTCGGGGATTTTTTATTATTAATACTCATGGTAAAAAAAAACATTTTTGTGCGCAAAAATGCGAAAAAACCGTCCCAACAAAAAATAAAAATTGAAATAATTAAAGCAAAACTACAAAATTAAAATAAATTAACGCGGGCGAAATAATAAATTGAACGAAAATAACGAGTAAAAAATAAAAATTATAAAGAAAAAAAATAAAATAAAAAGTTTTACGGATGTGGGTGAAGCCCAACAATCCAACCATTTTAGTCGCCTCTTACGACAAGCAGTGGGTGCTGTGGTGGAATTCTATGCATCCCCCCCAACCACAGGGGATAATTGGACTTGGTCGCTGTTATGCAATAGACATAATATTCTACTTATCTCCGTTAATTCTTTTAATGTGTGTAATTGGAAATTAGAAATCATCAATCACTATATGTGTTAATTAAAAATTGGGAAATCAATAAGTGTTAATTATAATTTTATCATTTAATCAAAACACAAAATATTGTCATTAATAATATATAGTTACATATGTAGTTAATAGTAACGCTGATGAAATAGAGGCATAGCAGTAACCTATATTGAATTAGTTGAATAGCTAAACAATAAATACAATTTTCCAATGATTATATTCAAATTTATGATTAGATCTGTGTTGAATATATAGTTTTAATTAATTCACTTCGCCTGCTCATATATAATTTTAATAGACTGTTGTCTGATTATAATTTACATTTTAATTAATTTATCAGTCGGAATAATCTACTTAATTAGCCTAAGGATAATATCAAAAACTACTAAGAGAAAATAAATAGTTAATAACTATTGATTACAAATAAAATTTTATTTTGACCTTTCTTGCCTATACTTAAATATTTAAATATTAAATTGAGCAAGGGTTTTCATGCACATATCCGCAAACACACATATATACACTTTTATAAATTATTAAATTTGGATAGTTAATTTTTAAATCTCGCAAGGGTATAACATTAAAAAAAAAGAAATAAGATAATACCACCACAAAAATTTATAAAATTAATTAACAAAAAAATTTTACGGTTTATAATAATTAAAATATCTAACTATGAACATTTTCCTTAGGATTATAGTCGCCCATTTGCTGAAGAAAATTCCCTTAGTAGCTATTCTAAATCAAAATCAAAAAATTATTAAAAATAATTTCGAACGTGATAAAGCATTTTCATCCAAAATAGTTTTAATTCCCATGTTTCTGTGACAATGACAACATTAACCAATTTAAATTTTTAAAACAAAATTAATGTTGCTGCTTTCGTGCTTACTTTTATTAGTAAGCAAAACATATCGTAGTAATAATTTTTTAATAGTGTTTTTTTAAATATGTACTTTGCGAAATAAATCTGAAGCGTTATTTTAAATTTGCAAAAAACAAATTATTAAATTTCGAAATTCAATAAAACAACGTGAAGTGTGTAAACGTAAACATTACCGTTTAAAATATAAACATTTCATATGACCGACAAATAAAATGGAAAGTACCGCACCTAATTCCAATAAAGCCGAGCCGCGAGAAACGAACAGAATTTATCTATAGAACATTTTATTACGAACTCGACTTCTAATAGTGTTAAATGTATGCATCTTCAATGTAAGTATATTATAGGCTGGCGTAAGACTTTATCCATGTATATACATTGTCTAAGTGTCTACGTGAAGTAAGACGTTAGGATCGGAGCTTCGCCCTCAAAATATGTATGGTAAAGTAATGAACAAAATAATCAACAAAATCTATGATTGTAAATGAGTATGATATTCTCATGTTATAATTTGATACGTTTGTAATTTGGTGAATTAATAATATCACGATTTCTTTACATTAATTGTCATACTTATTAATTTAGAACAGATTACAAAATAGACAAAATTGTTACCGCCAATTATCACATTTTTCTATAATTTAAAGCTACAGTAAATACAATAAATTTTAAAAGCTATATTTATATCAACTCATGAATATAAACCCTAAAATCTCACATAATCGAAAATATAAAAATCATTTGCAGGTAACAGGATAAATTCATTTCTCCCTAACTAAAACAACAATAAATAATCTATGGATTAGAGGCCGTAAATAGCCCTTACCGCGTCTCAAAAGATACCTTACGAACCAATTTTAACAATTGGCGCACATTGTAGCCCAACGAATGCTGTTACACACAATGTCATCCAATGCGTTTTTATGTCATCCGGTTGCATGTTAATTTTTTGGTCAACGGCAGGAATCGAACTCGAGACCGCGGCGTGATGAGAAACTATCTTAACCATTAAGCTACAACCGGCGACTTGATTAAAACAAACGTATCTTAAATATATCGGTTGTAGCTTAATGGTTAAGAGAGTTTCTCATCACGCTGCGGTTTCGAGTTCAATTCTCGCCGTTGACCAAAAATTAACAAGCCACCGGATGACATAAAATGCGGTTGTGTGTAAAAAACATTTGTTGGGCTGACGCACCTACAATGTGCGCCAATTGTTAAAATTGGTTCGTAAGGTAATCATTTGAGACGCGGTAGGGGCCATTTACGGCCTCTAATCCATAGAATATTATTTTTTTTTTATCTTATATATATATACCATATTCATGTGATCATTATTTATTCTTGAACCTCCTATAACTTGAACTTTTAGATTATGATCCGTATTTATTTATCCGACGTTTATAGTTCTGATTGTATTTTTTGTCAGTGCACCCCGAAACCACTTCATCTTCTTGAATTTTAAAATTTTGTATAGTTACTCACATTTGCGCTACATGGGTTTTAATTACTTGTACAATAATTTTTATCTGTGCCTTATTTACATGGATTAAAATTTAATATCCAAACTTTTAGCTTTAGGAGATTAAAATGAAATGTATTCTCATACATATATAGGTGTAGGTGTATATACATTATACATATAAACGAGTACAATATGTACTCGTTTATATATACCTGATATGTATATATTATATACATATTAATATACAATTGGCTACAAAAATAACATTATAGTGTCATCGAAATGGTAATAATGATTCCAATAGCCAATATGTGCCATATATAGCAGCATAAATCACCTATATATTAGACATAAACTATATCAATAGTTAAACTAATACTATAGACACATATCTGGTTTCGTAACTACAGTTTCGAGTTAACCATGATTTCGTTGTAATGTGTCACTTGTAAGCATGGTTTGCAGCTTAGTTTAAATATGGTTTCGGAATGAGCTATTTTTTTTCATCCCATGGCATTTTAGTGACGACAGTGCCAAGATATACAGTTAGTGAATAGCGAAAACTATAAATATTAGTTTTTTTTCATGGATTTGTTTATTTTTTTATAAATTTTGAAGTTTAAAAAAAATATATTAATACAGAATTTGATAAATTAATGGAAAATAGGAAAATTAATGGAAAATAGGCAGAGGGCGAAACAAAAATATGTTTAAACCACACAGTAAAAGTAAGAATTTAAATGAATTATTATAAACTGTCAAATGAAATGAGAACTGTAGTGTGTCATGTATTCTCATTTCGAAAATCATAATCATGGTTACGAAACTAGATATGCGTCTATGGTATCAGTAACCTAATTATGAAATTTCGATTTATGATTGCTATTGATGTTCATTTTACTAGTTTAAGGTAAACTAATTTCTTCATGGATGTTGGGTACCCAATTTTTTTCTTGTTGAAACTCCATCCGTTTCAATCACGAGCGGGCTATTCCTATTGTTGTAAACAATTAGAATATGCCAGATCGGTATACACACCGTGGAATCATGGCGAAATGAACTCTCTTACTCATCGATCAAGGTACAACTCTCGCATCCATACGCATGACAACGGGTCTGATCAACACTCTGTACAATTTTAAAAGTAGACTTAGAGAGTATAAAATCAACTGCGTCTTGGTCTAACCAGAATATTTGGTTTTAAACCCGTTGATTTTTAGACGAACGGAAACTGCTCTTTTAGTGGATCAAGTATCTCTTTTTCATTCCGTTTCCATTTAATCTAATCACACAGATACCATCTGCATATGCAAAAAGTTGATTAGATTGTCAGAATAAGACGCTGTCTTGTGGTGTTTTACTTGTGCGAAGGATTTATTTCAACAAAAGATTAAAAACTATCGAGCACAGCGCATCTCCTTGACGAACACCAGAACTAATTGCTAAAGTTCTTGATAGCTTTTCCCAAATTCGGCACAGCATAGTGACTGCGTTATTGTTATTTTACACGCAGATGAATGTAATTGTTTGGTAGTCGTCTGATTATTCAAGCGCATACCATAATCTTTATCGATTGATCGAGTCAGAGACTTGCATCAAATCATATCGCGAGATGTTTCATGGTATTTGGAAAGAATCATCCGTAGCGAAAAGTTTTATTCAGCGAGTGGTCGATTTCTTCATAGTCACTGATAATTTTCCTCAGCAAAAAAGTAATTTTTCTCATGATAATGTACATCAAATTGTGCAAAGCAGAGCTAAAACGATAATTCCCTCATTTTAAACCCTTTTTGAGTATTGAGCATAACGCAGCCATGTGCCATTCTTTGGACATAGCTTAATTTCACAATGCCAATCGAATAGAACAAAAAAACTACAGTTCGACAAAATTACATCCACCGAATATCGAAAATTAATGCAATCAATTCTAAGTGAACAATTTTTCTTTCATGTGAATTGCTCATAGGATATATCCTCAATGAACATATCTGCCATCTGTATTTGAGCGTATTCAAATACAGCTTGTGATACATGTGGAACATTAGGTCAGAAAACTATTCACGACGCAATCTGGTAACTCCTTTTATCTGGTTATCCAAATTCCAAATACACGCAATAATAAAGAAATTGTATGTGCATCCTTAAATTATAAAATATAAAGTACACAAAAAGTAGGCCTGCCAAAAAACGTTGACCAACGACAACGTTTCATATAACTAATAATAGCATACCCACTGGCTAACAATAATTAACAGATTTATCTTTCTTAAATAAAAAGAGTTTTTATTAATAGAAAATTTTATGTAAAAAAATTAATTTAAGAAAAACAAAATTTAAATTTTCGAAAAAATAAATTAAATTATTTTACTCTATTTTGTTCGATATACAAAGTTACAATCAATTGATTAGGAAAAATGGTGTTAGATCCTTCTATCATGTACATATTTGATTTTGATGTGCTATAATTTTCCACAATTTATTTGCTCTTTGTAGTGCATTTTCATTACATTTGTGTTGAATTTTATTTTTTTATTGTGAATATATTTATAGATTGAGGAAAAACTGTGGGATACTCGAGTTTCTCTTATATATTTTTTTTTGTTAAAAAGAAATCAATAAACTGTTCATGTTTTTTTGTATAGTCTATCTGGTCAACATTATATAGATTGTTAAACCCAGCGTAAAAAAATGAATGAAAAATCTTGAGTATTTATTTTCTCAATTTGCTATTTTTTTACTATAAATAACACAAACATAATGAGAATTATCCGGCGAATAATAATGTACAGTGTATGCGAGTCTGTGATTATTTAAAAATTAAATATACGTAAATTAAATAATTATAGTTTTGAAATTTGTTTTTAATTAATTTATTTTGAATAAATTAAATTTAAATCGTTTTATTGTGTTTCTGTGTGTCAATAGAGGTACTATACAAGTACTAAAATTAAATCGTGCAAATTTTTATACATTTATCTATATGATTAATACATTCGATTTTATAAACAATTAAATTAAAATAAATAAATGAATATATTTATTCTATATGTGTACATAGAGAGTAGGCGAATCTATATATTTACGTTACCTTCAATATTATGAAAAATTCGAAATATTTTGGTTTTTATAGGATTATAAATGTTATTTACAAAATATTCAGAGTTAAATTGTGAAAATCTTAAACCGCTGTGTTAATTAAATTATTTTTCATTTGCGGAAAAAATGTACATTATTTGAAATGTTTAAACTACATTTTGGCAAATTTGTATAATTTCTTAACATTCACAAGGAAGACGTTTTAAAATTATCTTTCGAGATTAAATAGATCAAAAGTACTTATGGATTCTTCCAAAGATTTCGTCTTGAATCAACACAGAATTAATTTATTTATGAAGTATCTTGTATATTTGTGTGACATCGGAATTTCTGAAAAATAATTTTCCTTTTCCATCACAATATTTGTCCAGTTATACTATTTGGAAAATATATGAATAACAACACCATTTCAATTGCATATATATATATATATATATATTATATATATATATATATATATATATATATATATATATATATATATATATATATATATATATATATATATATGTAAATATATATATATATATATATATATATATATATATATATATATATATATATAAATATATATATATATATATATATATATATATATATATATATATATATATATATATATATATATATATATATATATAAGTATACATTTATATATATTACTGATAATGTGTCACGATTGCAAAGAAAATAATATTACACAATTAATCTCTGTTCAGTCTTTAAAACATTCAGATTGGCAATATCCATACATTATATCTTGATAACAATAATGACAAATCTTTGCTAATCGCACATTATTTTCAAAAATATACAATGTTGCACCTTGTTTTGACCTTTTATCTCTTATACAATCCTCCGACCAATAATTATATACGAGATTTAATACCTGCCACGCTATTTAAATCATTTTTATGGAAAATACTCAACGTCATTCCAGCATCTCTCCCGGTGTTAACAAATTGATAAGACTTATTCACACTACTGGTAAATATAAAATCCATACAATCAAAGAAAAACATTTTAAGAGCTACATTTTTTGATATGAAACAAACGCAAGATATAATAATGTACCCACTCACCACTATGTTTGACTCATAGGCTAGCCAATATGCTTAATATGCGAGTGTATAAAATATATGGGAAAACGTACGAAGCAAAAAAAAACATAATTTTTCTCATAAAATTATGAAAAATTGGTGAGTGTGTCTGTGTTTAGAGAAAAGCTTTCCCTATTTTTCATATACATAAATTTCATTTTATTATGTTGAGGGTTGTAACTGTGATTAGGAATGAATAAAATCAGTTTAAGGTTCTCACATGGTGCGGCGACAGTGATGGTGTGAAGAAGGCTATTCCCAGCACGCAAAATTTTGTATTCATACATAAAATTTTTTTCTTGTACACATTTAGGAAAAACCAATAATTCAATTGAGTGTCGTGTTGCGGGGAGGGTGTCGTTCTATATATTTGTATATGCAGACATATAATATGCTGTACATAATTTTTGTGATGACTCATTATTTTTGAATTTCTTTTTGTTATCATGTGACTGGAAAATACGTTTGCTTATGAATTACTAATCTCCTGTACGAGTGTATATTTTATGAATTGTATAGTAGAATTTTGATGAGGTTCGGATTAAAATATACATCACACATAATTTCGTCATAATACTTCCTCCTTTCCATATATATTTATGTATTTCTTATCTCTCGTTGAAAAATATATATTAATTAAATTTTTTTCTATAGGCTATACAATAAAAAAATTAACGAAATAAACTAATTAAATTGGAAAAAAATTTTGGGTTTTGCCTATTTTTTCTCTTAAAATAGAATAAAAGTATTTTTAGATAAATATTTCGATTGCAGCTAATTTTAAAATAGAAAAAACATCTGCATATTTATTTTGTTACGAATTATATTTCAATTCAGGCCCAATGATAAATAATAAAAGCTAACATCAAAAGACTTCAAACAGAATAAAACATACCACACTTTTTGATTTATATTAATATTCAAGTCACATTTTCGGACGCTAAATTTATATATTTTCGAAAAATTGCTCTACCGAAAATTCATTCTTATTTTCAGTACCGTAAATCAATACAGATGACCCTCGACTTATGTTTCAATACACCAAACATCAATTATGGTCTACAAAACGTGTTAAAGTAAATTTAATTAAATTCGTCGTAAAATTCGATTTACTCTAACAGAAACATTTCTAAATCTTTAGTAAAATAATTAAATTATTCCAAAATGTTAATAAAAATGAAATAAATGATGTTCTTGGATATTTATTATTAATTTTGTATTTGAATAAAATTCGATTTGGTTGACTATGGCTTATAATCTATGGCTTAAAGGCTGTCAACTGAGACTATACTAATCATTAATACGTAGTAGTGCACACTGTAAGTGGTCAGCCCATGTTTTTACACACAATCGCTTTTTATGTCATGCGGTGTATGTTAAATTATGGTGAACGGTGAGAATCGAACTCGAAAACGCGGTGTGATGAGAAACTGTCTTAACCATTAAGCTGCAACCGTCGACACACACAAGGTCAATGCATCGGGTCGACAATCTTATTCCAGCGGTTTCGATCACGAGTCAGTTCTTTTTATTGTTATAAACAACCAACACAAGATCTACATCGTACAGTCGTCAGCCCCAATACTGACCTGTCCTTTAAAAGATAGCTGCAATTTTTAGATTAATAACTGTTTAATATAAGCACAATACTATTTGTATATGACATAATTTTCTAAAGCTTTTTAAAATTTTGAAAGTAATTATAGTAATTTGAGCCCTCAATACCTAACCAAGGAAATAAGTTTTATAAATATCTCTCAATAATTTCTTATTTTTAGCTTGTAAATAGATGAGCTTCATAGTGCAAGAATGTAACATATGTTATAAATTGCATCAAATGGTTTTTAGTTTACAATGACAATATTAAAGAAAACATTGGTTCGCTTCTTTTTGTGCTAATCTAAATTTTCAACAAAGTAAAAATGATTAGCGGCTAAATTTTTGCGTGGCGATAAACTAGTGCTAAAAAATCTGCTAAAAATATATTCTTTCTTTCTAATAAAACAGAATTGTTTATTCGCAATTCTTTATTTACGATTATCAATAATTTACAGCATTCGAAGCATCTGCAAGAACATATAAATTCATTTTCAGATAGCTGTAGATAATTAATTCTAACTTACTAAGTATGTATAGTTAACATTTATTTACTAAAGTGACAAAACCAAAAATTATAGATTAATAAATTCGAAAAATCGTTTCTAGCTCACTAGGAAGTATACCAATTTTGTAATATTAATAACAATTATATATTATATGTGTGTACAATGTGAATGGCAGAAGACATTATCGGTTTTGAAAAAATCGATTATGAGAAAAACCAAGGACACATGTTTATTTAAATCGTTGCTCATTTTTGCAATAAGGAAGTTTTAAGCAATTATTATGATATATAAAACATAATTTATAACAAAATTTCAGCCAATTCATAGAATATAATCTATCAAAATAAAATAAATGTTTGGTATTAATTTTGTGGTATTAAAATCGGAGGTTACAATAACGATTAAATTTATTTTATCACTCACTCTTTAACTTACATAAGGAATGAGTGTGTAACATATGTCCGTTATACGCTTGGGACTGCGTTCTAGCTAACTAATTTAATTTTATGCTTCGTCATTAAAGATTAAAAAGTGAAAATATAGAAAGTAACATCGTTCGTTAACATGTAGATAAATGCATTTAATTTGTGTCATTGAAATTAGTTAATTTCTAGCAGTAAAAACAGCAGTTCTTATTCTATACGACAAGAAATAACTCATAACAATATAGTAATTCATAATATGAACTTCACCGTTAAATCATTTTATGAAATAAATTATTGCCAAACATTAATTTTAATACTTTGCTTTGCTGCACATAGTAAAATGTAAAACAAAAAATTCAATTATTATTCGACTTACTAACTTTTGAAATATGTTATAAGTAATAATTTAAAATAACTTTATTTCTGTATATTCTCCTATTCTAAAATAAAAGTTTTCTTGATATTCTTAAACTATACAATCCAATATTTTTTGTTTTCATTCGGATATTTTGTTTTTCAGTATCGAATTTTTAGAAAATGTTGATAACTTAAGAGGGATGTGGTTCGAAAAGTTCTAATTAAATCATCAATTATAATTTCTAAATCGTAAAACATGGTAGCATATGCTGGGCATATATTTCTATCTTCCCATGGTTTAAATTAACGCATTTTATAATATTTAATAATTTTAACGAAACAATTAAAACTTATCAAACACATTTTTTTGGCGAATATCGTAAAATAAAAAAGAATTCGTTCTAACTGACTAGTATGCTTATACATGTGTTGCTATCAATACCATTGAAATGTATCTAATAAAATTAATACAAGTCAATCATACTATGTAAAACATATACTTCAATTATTTCTACATGGAACAAATCCTTTTACCTCCAATATACTAATTTTTAAAATAAAATACCAATCGTGAACGAATCTTTATTATTCAGAAACCCAATATAAGGCACGTTCATAAATATGGTATAAGATAAATTTATGAACTCAATAAACAAAATTATATTCCAGTTTAAAGTGTTCATTTTAATTTTACGAAAGCAGTTACAAATTAATTTAGTTGTTTTCGAATAAAAACCTTCAGTTCAAACCAGTGCACATTGGCATGCATCATGGAAATATTCCCCATGTGAAAACATTAATATTTATAGTTGATCACTTGATCAAAAAATTAAACCAATCATTAAATAATTTATCTTTGATTTATTTTTAGATAACAAAAACAATATAATTTTTTTGTAACTAATTTGCAATAACTTCATTAACAATTCATTAATGAAGAAGATCGTAAAGATAGTCGGAAAAACCTGACATTGTAGTAATAAATCTACAAAAAATTCATGTACCTTAATTATAAGTCAGAATTCGACTTATTGAGTGGCAAGGCAAATATAAGAAGTCCTGGTTTGAACCCAATAGAATAAAACTGGGATCAACTGAAAATAACGATTGCGGGGAGGGGTTAGTGTTTCCACAGTGTTTATATTTACCTTAAAGTTAAATTGCAGAGGAATGGAACAATATATGTATACCGGTAATTACGTGGAAAAGCTATAAATAGTTTTATGGATCCACTAGACAACTAGACCGGTTTCGATCTTGATGACGTCATTAAATGACTAAGTGATCGAAAAGATCATATTCATTTCATCAGTCATATGCTACCGAACATGCGCCTCGTATATATACGTGCGATTCGTATATATACGTTAAGTTGTACGCGACAGTACTAGTGAATTACAAAGAACTTAACTCGAAATATCGATTTTATTTTAATGTGGCCTGAGATAATTTAATTGTATTTGTTGGAGTTGCTCAAAACGCCACAGATGCTTGTATATAACAGCAAGATTTTTATTCAATGCTGAAGTCTTTCATTAATTGTTTAAACACCAAAAATTTAGGATTTTATAAAAAAGCTTAGGATTATTTTATGTATAAACTCGAACATGTTCGTAGCCATACCACATTATCATACCTGTTCCAAATGAACAGGCTTTATGCCAACAACACGGAAGTTACAATAATATTTAGAATTAGACTAAGATTAAATTTCGATTATATTAAAATAAATTGTCTATACTATGACAAAAAATATACTAACCATGTAAACGGCTTAAAAGCACAATTAAATCTTCATGTTATATTACAATTATTATATTTCTTGTAGAATGTTGTTATTGTAACTACTAAGTAAAAGCCCCACAAGATGATATTATCTCTAATGGATATTAATAGTCGGCAGCGAGAATCAAATTTAATATCTGTACACGATAAGTATCAACTGCGGCGACAGTAAATAAAAACGGAAGTTTTTAAATAAAATACGATTTTTTGTGGAACAGAAAACATGTATACGCGGGGCACAAAACGTAGAAGCCCATAGTCCTATAAATCATTGACCAACCTAGCGGCGAAACAAATAAAACTTATCTTCAGCGCCGTAAGAAGGGGTGCGATCCAATAAGTGAATATGATCGATAGTAATTGTAAAAACTACATAAATCAGTAATTACCTGTAACTATATGTTTTATAACGTTCCTTCATCGACCACTTTTCCTGATATAGTTTTGCTTAAAATTGCCTATATTTCATGTTTAAATCTGTAAAATTATGTATTCCACTACGTCCATAAGCCATAAGATAAGGGCAATGAAATCTTTACTTTTCTTAGTTGGTCAATTGATGACTATTATTTCACTAATAAGAAATTCCGACATATTCTGACTACTCGTTCCTAAATAAATAATCTTCATGATTAGTAGCTCACATAAAAGTTGTAAATTGTTATAATATGAGAAATATTTTAGATCGAATTGGTAAAATCTTAATATTCTTCCACAGTATACTATAAAATAAAATATGAATTTTTTTAATAACAGATGGGAAAATATGTGATTGTCTTAAATCAAAGATAATAATCATCGTCGTCGTCTCGTATTTTTTTTAAACAAATATAACACACGATTCAAATAAAAATACAAATAAACCTTGAAGGTCTTTTCAGAGCAAAGCACATATTATATATCTCGTGTGTAGATTTTATTTATTTAATAAAACACAATTATATTTTTTTCTTCGTTTGCTATTTTATTTATATTAGAATCAAGTCGAAAGAATATATATTTCTTTACAACCCACCACTTTGACTATATTCATATGTGTTATACTCGTATCTAGTATTTAATTTTAGATCTCGAAATTATAATATAAAATACAATTGTCGTATATACTTTGTCAGTATACGAATGTATTTAGGGGCCTATATCATACAGCTCAAAATTTCACACGCAGATCTAAAATAGTTTACGCGATATATCCTAGACTTTTGTTAAAATTAACAAGAAAAACATGTATTTATAAACGAATATATGTTCGAGACAGTTGTATGTTGGATCATATCAGGTGGTCGAATTTTGTAAAAAAAATTGGCATGGAATTTTATATTGTTTTAATAATATGTACAAACATTTTATTTGAACAAATGTTAGTCAACAATCGTTGGGAACTGGCAACAAATACATGGTTGTACGCCATTCACCGAATAAAACGATTTAATAAAAGTTAAACATAAAAATTATTTTGATCGAATGGCGGCTGGCAGATTTCTGAGAGTGAGCACTGTCCAATATATTGGTATATGAGATTGAAAAATGAATGATTTCTTATTCAAATGTGACTCGATCGATTAACTTAAATATGAACTAAACTTTACAATTCAACATTTCTGCCTTTGTAACATACATTTTGTTGCCATATGGATAATTAGCGTTTCATGTAAAAGTGGGTTATCGTAGCGAAGCAATAGATCCACACTTTAAATAATTTTATTATAAAACCATGTCAGTGGAATATATTGACATAAACATTCCACCATTACTTTGTTGGGGATATTTGTTCCATTTACAACTTTTAATTTCGAGTTAATAGAACGGAATTTTTATGAAAGTTCTATTAACTTTTCAAAATAAGGCGCGTTCTGATTAAGCTTCTGCTTTTTTCTTTGGCCTTTTCTTACGATAATAAAAGTTTTGTTTGTTTGTTTTATCTCTACAATCTGTTTCGGGGCTCGAGGCACTTCCAACTCTTTCGCGGTTTGCTTATTTACGTTATTACCTTACGCCTTACTGCCAAATCGAGGACGTACGGCTATAGGTCTGATTTACGTAGAACCATTTGCACATTGCATAGCTCCATGCCAGATAATAAAAGTTAACGATACCAAAAGTAAACGAATAAAATAATTTTGGTTCGTATTTTCATAGATTATTCTAAAAGGATGTTAGCAATATTAGCCTACTCTAATATGATCAATTATACTTATCTAGAATTACTATCTAAAATTCAAACAGTCATAGAATGTTTACAACAATATCATAATTCGTTTACCTTTCGTAACTGTTTTATCCGTCGTCGTATGGCCGCTTTTGTAAAGGAAAATTACTTAGTCAATATTAGTTTCAGTAAATATTCAATCAATCACTGGTTTTTTGTTGTAGCATATCTGTGTTAGGATGACGATGTTGTTCGATCGATTAAATTTTGCAGTAAATTGTTAATCTACCATTTCATAAAACACTTTTAAAGATAGTACCACTAACATTTATTATGTAAGAGTTTTCAATTTTCATGAACAAATTTTCTTCTAATATATCCATAGGGCAAATTTATATATAAAACACATCTCAAAAAATTCAATTTCAACCACAAATACACCAGTACGCGTAAATTCAATCAATATACCAAACAGAAACTGAAATCATAATTTCTGGTTATTTCAAACTCAGGCAAACAAAAATATTTCATTTAATAAAGTTTACTTTTATAACAAGCCAAACAGAATGAACGAACACAAAACAAAGTTATTCGTAACAGCTAGAATTATACAGGAGATATACAAACAAAGCAGTATTCAATGAGAGTAATTTCTTTATCTTTTGTGTAGAACTTCTTTTGTGTATATTTATAGCAGAAAATGGCCTGAAAACTTAAAAACCAAGCGAAATCTTAAGAAATTCTTCGTCTAGCAAGGAAACAACGAATGAGACATTATTGTTTAATGTTTTTATGTATTCTTTTATAATTAAAATATAGAATACGTTTTTATTATTAACCACTTGTTGACGGTATAAATACTATATATTTAAGATGTAGTATAAAATATTTATGTCTATAGATAGTGTTGAAAAAAGTGAAAGTAAATATTTACTTAAAATTGTATTGTTCCAATATTTTCTCGCATCACCTCGAGTAACCATCCTTAACATATTACACGATACCTGGAATAAGATATTATTCAAGACACTACTCAATTACAATTTATTATAGACAATCTATTAAACTAATAAAAATAATTTATTCGATATATATATATATATATATATATATATATATATATATATATATATATATATATATATATATTTATAATAATAGAAGAGAACTTGTAAGTTATAACTTAACCATGCTCTATAATATTAACAATATTTTCAGAAGGAAAAATTGTGGAAACGTATGATACATACTCGTATATTTCCCATTTTTCTCTTTTAATTTTTTTTTTTGTGTTTCAAAATGAAAACTACAAAAATATTTTACCTGTCGCATATAAAATATATTGCTTTTTCTTATCATACATACTCTTATCACTTTTCAAATTTATTAGATTCCATTACAAAAAAAAAATAATTGTGGTATATGTAAATTATTACACCTCGTTCGTGTGATGTTACCAGTATACACATTATATACACGAGTAAATATGATTCTTACCAATTGATGAATTTTTTTAAGGTGTCAAATTTTATTTTTGATATTAAAAAAAAGTAGATTTAAAATACTGTCTACGTTAAAGTAACACAGGTTATACGCGGCTCCACTTATTGTTTTATATATACTTTTATGGATCAATATTATTTGTATACAGTTTGCATAAAACTATAATGTCGACAATGTCATATGGTTACAGAACAATTAAAACAATGATATGAATGACAAGTTAGAGTCAAACGAAAACTATGTGAATGATAATATATGTATATAACAATAAGATGTTGACTGTTTACAAAACATGAATATTTGATAAATCATAAAATGAATATCACGCAGGTAAATCTCTACACAAACTAAGTTTATACAGTATATTTATTATTGCACTAACAAAAACAAAATTCATCAAAAACGATATTAATATTTGCTTAACCCACATTCTAAAATTGGCGTTCAAATCACCATCAAAGCAAATTTTAGATACATCTAATATATAATTATAATACTTAATTACCTTCGCTCTAATTCACATGGATATTTTAACCTTTTCATCATATCGATAAAAAATAATCATATTGTTTATATACAAAAGATAATAGGAAATTTCCGTCAGCTAAGATAGAAAAAAAATAATAAAATACATAAATGAAAACATAATAATTATCGATTAATAATTAATCACACAAAAAAATATTTTATGTACGAGTATATCCTTATTTATAGAAATTAACTATTTCATTAAACACTTCGAAATTTAATACGCATAAAATTAAAATTAGGTGGATGGAATTTATACTATATTGTATATGAGAATATGAGCTAGATAAACCGATTAATATTCTAGCCCGATATATTTGTAGAATATCATATGGAAGATATATTGGATATTATTATCTTTAATTATAAACTTATAACCATAATATTTGGATAACCAGTTATATATATAAAGTTATCCAAAAAGTCTAATATTTCTGAATATACATTGTGTGTCAAAGAATCCAGTGACTAGCCTGTAATTAACAAGTAAAACCGTAATTCTTGTTTATGCTGTAAAGAATATAATTTACAGCGCCGAAACTTATTACTCTTCAAAAAATATTCTTGATTATCATTCTTTAGGTTAAAATTTCAGTTCTTGTTAAATGACTAAAATAAAAACAACTTATTTCCAAAATATTTATTAGTGTCATACAGCTAATTGTCTAATAAATTCATAAACAAACCGAAGGAACTATAAAAAATATATACAGCATTCGGGAATTATTTAAATTCCAAAAGCTTAAATCATCCTCATTGGGGATACAACTGTAAATATTATTTATGAAACAATTAAATTAAATTGCTTTTACCTATTTCTCTTAATGCAGTCTAATAAATTCCATGTTATTTATTTATATTTAGCTTTATATGAAATCTCTCTTGGGCGTTTAAGAATTACATTTTATGTATGTTTACAGTAATCCAACGAAAAATAAACAAATGAAATACTTTTCCAAATTGTTCACGTATATAGCTTAGGTACATATTCATTTTAAATTTCTAATATTCAAATAACCCTAGGTTTTACGAAGCTATCTAGCAGCTAAAAGTAACTTAATTTTATCATGCTCGTTGCAAAACATTGAAATTAATTTAAAGAAAAACTGTTAAATGCATGTACATACATTAAATGTATTAATAATATTAATATATTATATGTATAATAAGTTAATTTGTAAATTAAAGATGCTCACATGACCAACTATATCTAAGATATTATAATAAATAATTTGTATTTAAGATCCATCAAAATTGAGATGACAGCCAAAAATAAAGTATTGAACACACACACATAAATAATAAGAATGTTTGGGGGTCGAACTTTACTCATCTAATAACGATTCCATCATATTATCAAATCCTGTTAGGGGTCAGAATAAATAGATAAAGAGAACTTATAATACAGTGAACTTATAAAACAGTGATTTTTAATTGACCTATATACATTTGGATTTGATATATATTTTTTTTTTTATATTTTATACTATGCAATCTGTTTTGGGGCTCAAAGCTCCCCAGCTTTTTCGCGGTTCGCTTATTTACGTCCTACTTTACGTCTAATAGCCAAATCGAAGATGTACAGCCGAAAGATGCCAGCCTATAAAGTAATGACATGGACAATGGGTCGGCCCATGAGTGCTGCCCTCCAATAGGGGGTCATTCACACCGATCGTAATTTTTGCATACTGCCCCTATTGGTGTTCGGGCCCGGTACCTCATGCTCCGACTGCCACAGCTTTAACTACTGAGCCACCTGGGCGGTAAAATTTGATGTTGAAACTCGACTAATTTAATCACCATAAAATATCCCTTAAATATTTATTTTAATAAAAATCATTATAATTATAAATTTTTCTAAACGATGTTTAACTAAATCTAGGTGTTTCACACTACGTTAAATTTCAATTTAAATTAAACACATCTTTATTTTAATGTTGTTGTTTTATTGTAATGCCACTTTTAGGAAAATACTGATGCGTTCGTTATTGTAGAAGCACAACCACTTTGCAACCCTCGGGTTAAAGACTTCTATAGTAATAACATTTTTGTGTGACACTTAAAATAATCCAAAATATTAACATTATTTTGTCAAATTAATTTCTGCCTGTAACCAGATTCAATCTATCAATATTTTCATGAAATATAATTTTCACGATATTTTTATTTAAGAAAATGTAATAAATCATAGGTTCGGTAATCTGAGAATTTCTTCTAATTATGAACAACCCTCTGTAACAATATTATATGTACTTACATATATAATGTATGTTGATTAATAAACAAAAACATGTTACCTTTATGGATGATTAGATCTCTACCTGTAATACAAATTGTTACGATATACGATACCGCGGGGTGAATTGGGCGATATAGGAATTGACACACCTTCATATTAAATATCACAACAAAAGCCAAAGAAATAAAATCAAAATAAAAAAATAACTTATTCAGTACATTTCTAAAAAAATAGCCGTAAAAACAATTAGGAAAACAATATTAGGTTAGTTCTTGTAAATGAACTAAACACGATTTATTTTTATTTATTCATTTTATTTATGTTAAATTTAAATATTCAACGATTAACGGTTTGTAATATTTTTGATTGAATTTTAATTAATTGTGCATTGTGTTTGAATATCAATTCAAAAGTACATATTGTACCTAAAAGTGTCTAGCTCGAATATGTGACATTAGTACTCATCAATTCCAATATAGGATGATGTACGGTACGGTATATTAATCTATGTTTTGATTTATCGGTTCGCGATTTAGAAAGATAACCGACAATCTAACCATAAATTTATGATTTTTTTGTACAGCGCTGTAAAGTAGATGACTGACTCGTAAGAGAAGATCTAAACTAAAATTGTTATATGTAATTGAAATTATGTCCTAAGTATAAGATTTAATAAAATTTGACATAATATTGAGCTTTTGGTTCAAGTATTGTATAGATTTCACAGTTGTTCATTATAATATGTCAAAATATTGAATCGCCTAGAGGACCAGATTCCTGAATTTCGTTAACCCTACCTGGTAATCATATCTGAATTTTTTTAATGGTTCGCTGTAACGAACTATTGATTCTCTCGAATAGAAACGATTGTATAGGTTTTAAATTCTTCACTTGTTCAAAAAATAATGTAAACTAATAAATAATTAAATTTTATATTTATAATAAAATATGTTAGCTTTGACGATGAACGAGCTTGAAAATGTAGTTAATTTCAATAAGTACACAAATTAACATTTGACCCAAACATAATTTTGAATCAAAAAATAAATTTTATGTAAACCAAAATAATTGGTACTTGAAATTATAAAAAAACTATTATGGTTGGCAGCAATAATAAACTAAAACGAATGCATTTGAAATTTAGAATAAACAATAATGGCAAATTGAAACTAGATTGACGTTTCCATATATCACTCGTAATTTATTGATTTAGAAAATATCAATATGTATTTCTCATCTAATGATTTATTTTTAGTATTTACAAATTAAACGTTAAATTATTTTATTTTCATTAAAAAAAATGTTTTGTTCATTTTTGACTCAACACTAAACTATGAATACATATGTTTTAAAAAAACTGTTAAAGAATGTCATATAATAGATAAAAACGATCCTAAATGTGTTAAAATGAACTATCATGGGTGATCAATGTGATATCGGAACACAAACAAAACAATAACATCCCTCGGTGCTAATCTAGGTACATATATAGCTTTAGGCGGGAATTTCCAGAACACTTACTCTTCAATATTTAAGCCACTATTGAGTTTCGCAGCGATTGTAAAAACCGCAGTTTCTTTATTAGGCATTTAGGTTTTATTTTGAACATAGTTGTAGATAGAATTCAAATTGGAAATAACCGAAATGAATCAAATTTTCAGAGTCAACTTTGTTGTGAAAAGAACATTTAAGTTTGAATTGAATTTAAACAAACGGAATTAAATATGTCTTAAAGAATTACTGTTTCAGTAAAGCTAATAATATCACAATAAACCATATACGACTCGTAATATAAAATTTGACTTGTTTGTAAAATATATTTTTCGTTAGTTAACTCTTATTTTAGTTACCACTTATCTTTTTCACATTTACGTCCTGTAACATAGTTTAAATTCTTTTAATTTAAACATATTTTCAACATTTTATAACGATTTGTAACAGCCAAAAATTTCATAAAATTTTACCTAAGTCACGTCCTTATATTATAGAGTAGCTAAGGTAAGTTACCTTTAATATTTTGTACAATATTATAAAATCATCCCAATATGATATTTTTAGAATATCGATAGTTTACATAATTCGTAAAGATGAATTTCAATATTTTCTATAAACGAAGATTTAAAAACAAAAACATATTGCCCGTTGTTTAAATTTTTCAACAAAATAGATAATAATGTAAATTTGGGAAAAGGTATTGTAGAAGAAATGGTAGAAGAATTTTAAAAATTGGTTATTTCAAATAAATAGTTGGTAAAATAATAGTAAAATACATATACTCAATTACATTTTGTAAAATGAAACTTCAATAAGTTATTCTTATCCGTAAGGGCTACAAAACATCTTTCCCCAGTTACCATTTAATGTAAAAGCTATAGAATTTTTAGTAGGCTTGGGAATAAATAATAGACAAAAGAAGCTACACAGTAAAAAATTTCGGTTGAATATTACGTGAATTTACTTGTGGGCAAAATTGCCAAGCTTTATCACGTAAAATTACATTCACATACAAATAAAAAATAATTATTAAAATTTAATACTATAAGTCATAAATTTGCTAGCAAAATCATGTAATATTTAAATAATAAAACTTATAATTTTGCAGGAAGTTTGCAAATTTATGATTAAAAGAATGTAATTTAGCATTAAACCCCTGTAATATTATAAACTTCTAAATTTTCTACATAACAAAACGTACAATTTTACCTTAGCTATTGCGTAATTTTTATAAATCTAACCCTAAGAAAAGACTTTGCATGAAAATACTAATGTGAATATGGTAGGCAAAGAGCTTCCACAATGCACAGCCAAACCTATATACAAAACCGTGATTCAGACATTTCTCTCCGACCACGATTATTATTCTAGGCCCTTGAGACATCCGACAAATCGTGCGATGGTATTGATAATAATACTTTATATGTAATAACGTTGTAATAGTTTAGCAAAGTATATCGCGACGAATAAAATCAATTTATTGTGGTTTTGGTTTGTAAACTTACGGAATTCTCAAAATTTTACATGAAATAGTTCTTGGTTACATTCATTTTCTCTCAAATTTTAATAAAAAGGAATAATAATAGAAACGGTTTGTAAATTTACTATAATTTTCTTCCAATTTTAAATTCCTGTTGAATAATACAAGAATAATAGATTTGACATAAGAATGTGTGTAAAAATTCTATTATCTTGCTTTATTATAGACAATTTTTAAATTTACGCTACAAAGTTACCAAAATTTGTATTGAAAATTCAATTTATTTTTTACTGTGTAGATATATAATGAATATTTCACCATCTCATTTTTACGAACTTATGAAAATGAGAGACAGCCCGTATTTTTGTGTACTACTAGTGTGAGAAAAGTTTCAAAAATTTTAAAGAAAACATTTCGAAATTCTATAAAATAACCGAAAGTTTATGCGTACCATTGACAATAGTTCACCACATACAGAAGTAAAGGTCAAATAATTAATCTATAGGCATGATTAAGAACTTATATACCAATGGTATATAAAGCTTATATACCAATTTAATTAAATTATGAGGAAACGATATAGAAATAAAACTTGATAAATAAAGGAAGAGGGCGTAAATAAATATGTTGAAATATAAAAAAGCGCAGTTAATATAACAAATGTTATTTTGATTGACAAATTGTTCTTCAAAATAGAGTTTAGTGTTTTCAAAATTTGACGTGACACCAAATCACATTTTAAACAGCGTTTATCACTTTGGAGATGGTTGTTTTAATTTTCTATAAAAATAATGTACTATTTTACTGTCACTTCAAGCAATAAAAGAACCATGTCCTTAATGTCACTCCATTGTACAACAATGCTAGTCAGCTACATCCTAAACTAAATTCTGCTTTTATATATCGACTAAACTCAACCAATGTTAACCTATTCAATCGAATGTGAGTGTAAAACAGATATGTGTAATTTTATAATAAATTGACTAAATTATTCAATTAAACTAATTTATTTAGTACTCTTCTATTTAAAAGACGAAAATAACAATTATATTACACAACCAAACCCTTATTTATTTAATTAGCAAAATAAACACATTTAACACATCCCAATTCACAAATCTACAATTAACATTTTGAAAAAACTTTTAAATTTGTTGTATTTTATATCAATCTTCAATTAAAATTAATTTCTATTTAAGATTTTTATTTTATTTATTATTTAATTCAATTTAAAATACACAACAACAAACAAACAAACTTATACCAGCGTGTCTTTGATATAAGTTTTTCAAACAAAAATTAAAAATGTTCTATTATGAGTATATTGAAAGCAATTATTCAATGACACGCAACAAACAATGGGAAAATTTGGGATGGGAAAATTTCATTTATTTTTTACATAAGCATCTAGTTTAACGTACATATTTGTTATTTTTTTGCTAGAAATATACAATATTTAAATATATTTATAATAATTAATTATAGTTATCTGTTGCGTTATTTGTTTATGTTTTGTTCACAACAAACATTGTACGCCACAAATAGTGTGTTTTCGGGGTCATGTGTCTCCACATATATTTAAAGACCATATAAATATTAAGACCAAGTGACATTTTAGTTTATTTGGATATATAGCATGTTTATGTACAGAATACATGCATGATTCATATGTAATCGATCTTATAAGGAAAAACGTTATGTTATGGGAAATAATTTCATTTTAACTGTGTGTCTATTGTATGTACAAATGTAACCGATGTTTTAAAACAAAAGTATATTGCAAACAAGGTAGACAGAAATATAATCGCAATTACCTCCGCAAATAATGTCTTCCATCCATTTTGAAATAAATAAAAAAAAAACAATTTGTTTCTTTCTTGCTTTCTTTTAAATCTTATACGAAAAAAATAAATTAAGGGGTTTCGCTTAAACATACTCGTACTATATAGATAAATAAACCTGAAGAATAAAAATTCAGGTCAAAAATGCGATAAACGCGCAACAACGATGCATTTTTCTCTTTATAATTAAAAATATCTTGAGAGTCTGATCATGATGGTACTTCAATTAATTGTGTTTTAATATTATAGAAGTCGAAACTATATTGAACGAAAGTGGGTTAGGTCGCGTGTTGCCTGTTTTGGTATTATATATCCAATTAAATCTACATCTTATATCTCCTTTGAGATATTGTATCTATATAGATACTCGTATATACTAAGTTGTTTTTTCAATTAAATTGAATAAAAATGTTATGTATTTCGCGATATTACTAAAATAAAAGTATGACGTGAACAACAAATATGTATAATAACCCTTTCATGGTTGTCACTTCACTAAACTTTCGTTATAACTAACTGATGGGTGAGTTTGGTTCAATTGTAATATTTTCTCGCTTTTTAATTTTGGCATTATTGAGAATATGTCAAAATATTGCATGTATCTTAATTTAAAATTTTTGACATAATTTGTATTCAATATTTATTAAACGAGTGTAAATTAACAATATTTATTCATTATCAATAAACGAATAATTAGGTATTTCAGTACATACTGCGAAACAAGATCAACATTTTTAATTATAAAGGGTTTTCCAATGATAGGTTTTATTTTGAATAGACTGCTATTTGGGCAGCTGACAATTTTGAAGCTGTCATCTTTTGATGTATGACAAGCAAAAACTACGCCTTTACTGAAAATTGCACGATACACACTTCAACAACGCATTGAAATTGTTAAAATTCACTACAAAAATGGTCGCAAAACTAAAGCACTTTTTGGTCGTCGTGAACACCTTCTCGAAAAACCGTATGACAAATTAGTGATTAATCTCATAACTAGGTTGAACAATTTTCAGTTTATTTAATTCGTTTTGGAATATTTATTTTTTGAGATTATACTCGAAATTAAAAATATTTACCAGTTACTGTTTATTTTTATAAAACAAGATCTAATTATACTACATAGCTTGTATAGTTTTGAAAACGTAGCGTCACGTAATTTACTCGTAATTCTTTCAGTTGTTTAAGTGTTCATAACAAACATCCTTAAAAGAATAAAATTGTCTTCTGTACTACGAGTCAAGATCTATGAGGAATTCGATATTTTAAATCGTCACATGAATATCGTATAACTACTGACTATTTTAATTGTAACTGAAAAGTTTTTTGCTATTACATTCTGTACTAATTTGAATGAAATACTTTAAGTTTATTTCATATATTACCTCCATCTATCTCCTTTTAGGGTCGAAGCACTCCTAACTTATTCACTTTCACAGTTCCCTTTTTAAAAATACTACCTTTTGCTCCAAATCGATGAAATAGACCATCTGCAAATTGCATTACTCTATGACAGTCTATAGTACGAGGGTTGCCTTTTATATTTCGGGATTTGGCAACCTTGGTGTTGCAATCTGTCAACTGACAGCTCTATCGTAAAGTTAGAAGTTTTTGAGGTTATAGGTACTCAGAACGTTTTGACATACGAGCGCTATTTGTGTTGTTTACAGTACATTAAGAGATTCATTTGCCCTCAAGAATGGAGGGATTATTTTTTACAACTTTCGACGTGGATTAACTCAGCAGCAGTGCATGAATGAACTAAATTCAACTTTTGGCGATAAAACTCCATTGAAGACCAGTGTTTATCGATGGTATGGTGTATTCAATCGTGGTCAGAGTTCACTCCAAGACGAATTTCGTGAAGGTCGTCCAAAATCAGTTGTTGTTCCGAAAAACATCGATGCTGTGCGCGAACTGATATTGCAAGATCGTCATGTGACCTATCGTGAGATAGAGACAACCTTAGACATTAGTGCGACCAGCATACACTCAATATTGCATGAACATTTAACTGTCAAAAAAATTTGTTCGCGTTGGATCCCACACAATTTGTCAATCGCTCAAAAATAGGCTCGTGTCGATTGGTCGAAAGAAATCCTCGAAAAATACGATCGCGGTGCTTCAAAACACGTTTATGCCATCGTGACAGGTGATGAATCGTGGATTTACGCGTATGAGCCCGAAAGTAAACAGCAGTCGACTGTATGAGTGTTTCAAGATGAGCCAATTTAAACAAAAGTTGTTCGCGCACAAAGCACTTCCAAGCAAACGGTCGCATGTGTTTTCAGAAAAACTGGACATGTCGCAACCGTACCACTAGAACAACGCAGAACAGTCAATTCTGAGTGCTACACAACAATTTGTTTGCCAGTTGTCCTCCAAGAAATCAGGAAAACCAACCGCCGAAGACGGATCACTCTACACTACGACAATGCGAGCTCTCACACATCGGCTCAAACAACTGCATTTTTGAGCACCCAAACCATCAATTTCATGAGTCATTCGCCATATAGTCCTGACCTTTCACCAAATGACTTCTTTTTATTCCCGCACGTAAAAAACAAACTAAGAGGTCAACGTTTTTCGACACCTGAAGGAGCGGTTGCAGCATTCAGAATGCATGTTTTGGAGATACCTCAATCAGAGTGGAAAAAGTGCTTCGACAATTGGTTCAAACGCGTGCAAAAGTGTATAGATCTTCATGGGGAATATTTTGAAAAACAATAAAGTGATTTTCGATGGTTAATATTTGTTTTTGTTCTCTAATCCCGAAATATTAAAGGCAACCCTCGTACTGATATTGAAGAAGAGTCGACCCATGTCAAGTTGTGCACTCCAACAGGGGAAGTTGTAGCAGTATTCATTCAAATCATCGACCCATTCCGATCAAGTTATAAAATAAAACTTAGCATAACTATTTTTAGCTAATACTGTCTTGTTACTGGTAATGTTGGTTAGGAAAAATAGCACAACATAGTTCTGTTGATCAACATCACTACAGAAACATTATAGATAACTTTAAAAGCTTCTTCGATAGAAGATATAATAAAACATGATTAACCTTTAATTTATAAATCGGCGAACCATGTAATTACTAAACTATATACATAAATTATATTACATGCACATAAAGTTAACAAACCATTTCTTCTATCATTTTTAATTAGCAATACTCAGTGGCTTATACATATGTATTTATAGTATTTAAAATTAAACTAAAACTAATATAAAGCTAATTCGATAATTGCACAAAGTTATTTCAATTGTAGTATGTAGTTTATTCAATTGTAGTATGTTCATATATTACCAACATTTTTAAAGAAGTTTTATAATTTTGTAAAGACGAGTAATCTTTATAATGAAGAAGTAAGATGTATGATTGAAAAACGTCTTAATTGTTATTTAATATTCAAATAATAGTGTGTTGTTTTACTCATTATAATGACATTAATTATTATGTGTGTTAGAATATTATTGTATATGTATTTTTATTGAAATGTTCGGTTTAAAAAAATATACTTTTTAGTAAATGATTTATTAATTATTTAATAGCTCGTCGATTAATTTTGGAACGATTACTTTTAGTTCCTTACTTTATAATCTATCAGGCATAATAATTAAGACAGATAAAAATCATTGAAAATGCAAGGATTTTTTATAAAAGTCCATAACTCCATCAACTTCGACCAGTTAGAAAAATATCAATTGTTTAATGATTTTCTAACAATTATTAAATTGAAAGTTCCATTCACCTAAATCACTTGAATAAAACTAAATTTTATTAATTTAATTTAAAGTTTAAATTTAAGGTTGACTTAAAATTTCAGCCTTGATTTGGCTATTTACAGTGTAATGATAGTCAAGATTGCAAAGATAGAAACAGATCTGCCTGTTTCTATCTTGGAAATCCTTTTTGCATTCCTATCGGGATTCAAACCCGGTACCTCCCGCAGCCAAGTAATTACAAACTTAAATTATTTAAAGAGAGTTCTTCAATCTCAAAATAAATAGTATTATACTCTAGTACAATTTTGTCAATTTTATTGCAGCGTTCCTTAAAACGTTTGTGATGACGAGAAATAATCAACTATTCCCGTTATTAAGCCCGTTTAAAAATATTACTGGTTGAAGTAATTATTTGTAAATATTATGTTTGGCAAAATCACTGAGCATTTTATTATAACGGCATCGTAGCAATTTAATATTTAATCATCAAGCAATATCTTAACCTCAAAGAGAACCGTATATAAAAAATTATAAATTTAATCATTGTACCTTACTTTAACCGTTTATTGTCAATGTCCAAAAAAAAACATCATAACATGTATTGGTATACTTGAAGCATAAATTGAAAGACCATCGGAATAAAAGTACCTTTCCTTACGCATCAAGTAAATATTTTAAGATAATATTAACTAATACTCGTACACCAAAAATGTACCAGTTTTTTACACTTCTTCTTGCCTCGTCTTATTATTATTTAGTGATACGTAGTTGTTCTAACAATTCCAAAATTTAACATTGAAAAGATACAATATCATTTGTATATGTATTAAGTATAACATAAACAAGTATTAAGAACATATACGTATACTTATATACAAAAAGAAACAATCTTAAGTATTATATTATTAAGAATGAATATATATATATATGTTCATATATGGAGGAGAATGAGAGATTTAATGTCAATTTTGATGATTGAACGTGTTTGTAAGCGCCATTTCAGTTAATAGCAAAACAAAAATACTGATAAAAGAATCACGAGATTTGTTAAAAAGATTTAAGTGAAATCAACAAAGGAGTTATTATTACGATTATAATTACCTAATTATAAAGGACCATTGATTCGTCGAATTGAATGAGCTTCGTTTCTACACGCAATAGCCAGAAATCACAATTTTTTTGTATTATAATTTTACGCTCAATTAATATGCAACATATAAAGTGATTTGGCTAGCTATAAACTTTACTTGTGGAATAAGTGCAAGTATAAGTATGCACGAGAAAAATTTAATTTATAATTAGACGGCTATTATATGTATATTTTGTATATAGGGAGGTTAACATATTATCTCTTTGTCTCAAGATTATTGACTTAAAAATGCAACCCACTACGTTTCAACAATATATAGAATAAAGATGTAAAATAATAATGTTTTATTTACGTGTATGTATTTTTAGTTGATTATAATTGGGGTTATGTTTTATGAAATTCGATACATGTTGTCGATTTTTATTTAAATATAATGAAAAATAAGATTTTATTTGTAAACAAATCATTAATATTATTAGATGTTTACTTAGTATATAAACTTACATAAATAGGAAAAAAAAGACCTTCGAGTGTTGCAAAGCAAGCGCCAGTTAGTGTTAACAAACCCATTTCGTACAATATACTCGAAATTTTGAAAGTTTTGTATCTAATTTTATTTCTACTATTAGATTGTGTCTCTAAGTGGTTTTAAGATATAAATGATTTTGACATTGAAGTTCTCTCTCTCTTGGCTAAGTTGGAAACATATACTATGTATACATAAATTAAGGAGTTGGAAAATTTGGTTTTCGCAATTTTAAAAAAATATGAAGTGTTTGGAATTTCAAATTGTCCGTATGACGATTCGATTGTTGTAATTGCAAGATGAACTTATAAAATGATATTAAAATATAAATAATAAAATATAATTTTAAATGATTCAATTTTAAAAATTTAACTTGATACCACATTGATACCAGTTAAATAGAAGATACACTATTACACAAATTTTAGATTTGAATATCTTTACATTTATAAACTGTACGTAAACTGTAGCTAAAATTTAAAGTTCCTTTTGTATTTGACTTGCCTTATTTGCCAAATTTTATTTAACTAAATTTTTCAAATTATAGATTTTGAGCAGCAGACAGAGAGAAAATAAAACCCAAAAAATCGTTGGTTTTATATGGAGTTTCGTCCTGCTGTTTAGTAATGACATCAATCCTATATACAATTAAAATCGGTTAAAAAAAATTAAATATCGATTTAACAGAACAGGATTATATATTAAGCTGTTCGAATACAATAATCAAACAAATTTGAAGACAAAGAAGCCCGAATGTTGTCATCGCTTAACTATCACCTAAGATCAAGATGAAGAGCCGTATCAACGGCGATGCGGTACTCGACATATGGCGTTGACAATTTTCTTATCTTAACTTACTGTAAAATAATAACAATCTTGCGAATCAATTAGTCGGGGAAGTTTATGGTATAATCTGAAATATCGATATGCAAAAATATTCATACCTATTGTCCTGCGTTAAAATCCAGACCAGACGATCAGTCTGTAAAAACAGACGATCAAGAAATGTATTTTCCTATAAGTTCTGATACTCTTTCACTAGTATAGTTTAATCTATATGCTTATGTTAATAATAGTATGTTCTGTACTACTAGAACAACAGTTAGCTACTTTAGGATTTTGGGATTTTGGGTTCATTAAAACAATTAACACAATTAAAATAGAAATATTTTGCATTATATTTTTTAATATTTTTCGTTAAAAATATGAATGTAATAACCTGTAATTGTACAAGGTATTCAGTTTGACGGAGTAGGATTTTTCCGGATGAGTACGATAGATATCTTGGAACATTTAACGAAGTAATCTAAACAAAAACCAGATTAAAAATTTAAAGCTACTTCTCTAATCCCGAAAATAATTATACGTATACTGTGGTTAAGAGAAAACGCAAATCCAAAAATATTCCATGATTTTTAAATTTCTGAATAGCTGAATTTTTTTAAAAATTTTCCTGTTCTATAAATTTTATAGAGATTCTATCAAACACACATAAAATCATCCAGATTAATAATATATTGGCAAATACTCAAATAAGAGTTTTATTTATTTCAAAAATAAAACAAGCTTACACTTAATTTCACATTTAGTCGCGTACTCGTTGCATTTAATCTGCCACACTACTACATCGGGCCCTAATATCTTAAACTATTTTCAGTGATTTATGTAAGTAAAAATTAATTTGTTATTTGTAATAAATTTTCAATCAAAACTAAAAGAAAAGTGGTATACATGAGTACTTTCATTTAGTATAAAATACATACAGTGATCTGTACATGTATGTACAAATACTTCCCGAAACACACGTTCGTTTTACGAACTATAAAATAAATTACATCTTATATATATATATATATATATATATATATATATATATATATATATATATATATATATATATTATATATATATATATATATATATATATATATATATATATATATATATATATATATATATATATATATATATATATATTTATATATATATAAATATATATATATATATATATATATATATATATATATATATATATATATATATATATATATATAAAAGGTATATTTATGTCAAATCTAATAATATTGTACGTAATAAGTTTTATTTTGTAAAAAAATTTGTATAAATCTATTCACTATATTTAACTTTGTATTTATTTATGAAATGCAAACACAACTTGAGTAAATATTACAAGTCAAATACTTACTTGGAGAAAAAATGAAACGAAAAAAATGGCAACAATATGGTGTTAATTAAAACCCATTGAAAATATGGGCAACAAGACGGTTTTTTCGATTAAAAAACTTTTATGCGAAAACAAAAATAGTATATTACTTCATTTGCTCAATGTATATTTTTACCTTGGTCAAGGCAAACTTGTTTGTTATAATACTATTTTGTTTGACTCAGTGTGTCAATCTTACCTGAGAAACTGTGCATTTTGTTTAATTTAGAAACGTTTCTTTGATAAAAATTAAAATGTAACCCTTCTTTGAAACAAATAACACACAAGCCCATCTTCGATTTTTTATCGTAAAATACTAGTTTTGAGAGTATACAATGAATTAGTGAAAGATTCTTATTCAAAATTTATAAAATGAAGATTATAAATATAAGTACAATTATTAAACTAAATGTAACTATTGTGCAATGAATGATAGAAATGGAGCGTAATACGTGGTAAACTATTAACAAGATTGTATAGTAGTTGTAAAATATACTAAGTACTATATTTACTAAAATTTATGCATAAACAATCTCTGATGAAAAAAACATTCATTTAAAAACATAACCATTTCCAAAACAAAATTAAAATTCTACATTGCACAAAATGTGGCCAGCTTTTAGTCATTTCAAAGGTACGAATGAATATTATGTAAAACTTTGGGCAGGGCAGAAATTGTTATTAATTAACTTTTATAAATACCTATACCGTCATTATTTTCGATAAATCTTGCCTAAAGTAGCCGTAAGACTAGTATCTTGTTCGAAGCGACGTTTGCACAGTAAGTGTTCTGGAGAAAGTCACATGGTATTACGCCTGACAGATTCAAAGGTGAACTGCATGCGAATAATAAGAAACATAAAATCTGGCCGAGAACTTTCACTTTTTTAATTTTCTGGTTATAATACATGACCCGCTTCCCATCACAGGTAAATAATTTAATTAAAACAAATTATTTTCTATTCAGCTACGTTTACCGAGTATGTGCAGTTCACCAGCAAAGGTATACTTCAAAATACATCATTTTTGTGATATTTAAGTTAAGTTTAATTCGATGAACACCGCAGCAACAGTTTGTTGCAGGAAGTATTACCTAAACGAAACGTCGCAAACCAATACCTACAAGTTTATCGCCTGGGTACCTAATATATTATCACTCTGGATACATATAGTAAAAATTAAACCTAAAACCGAATGGTGTAACATCTGTCGTCTAAAAATGCGAAAAAAACTGTTCTTGCTAGGAGTTTGTCTTATAAGATTCGACATCAACACATGACTACAAAAAACAAAATTCTACAAAGCACATGCTTTAAAAGTAATAAAAACTTCAACCCTTGTAAATATTAATAATCAACCGTAATTTAAAGTTTTTAATTTATAGAGATAAGCATTTTCCGGTGATTTAATTTAGAAAAACGAAAACCTTGAAGTCATAAGAAATTTTTTAATTAATAATAGAATTTATAGGTGGATTATCTTAGATCTTATGTATGATAGTGTTTGTATTATAATCTTTTCTGGTCCCTTAACAAATTCGTTTACTTATTATTATTATTTTTAATTAGAAAAATTAAAATTAGAATTAAAACCCAAGTAATAGACTTTTCATTCTATAGGTAAATTCATATTTAGTTTTTCGTAAATATAATTTTCAGGAGGGTAATTGTATTAGTATTGTATGGATTTGTAACTATGGATTTTATTATTATTATAGCTATTACTACGCCCATTATCTAACGACGACGCGCGGCGAGTTAAATTATCAAAAAACATATAATAATAATTTTCAAAATTACGTAATTATAAAAGAATGCATAAATTATATATGATATACATACTTACATATATATTATACTGTATAAGTGTATTAAATCGAAAAGTTCATGAGCAATAAACTTTATGTTTTACATAACATGTATGTCATAATAATTTAAATATATTTTGATGTGATACTACTAATTTTGGACTATCTTACTGTTTGAAAAACCATTTCTAGTTAAGATTACTTATAGACACTATACCATTTAACAATTCATCACTCGTGAGTTATTACTGACCAAAGGATCTAACTTACTTTCGAAACCGGTATATTACGCTCCATATACTATTATCAGTTTTGTTAAAGTATTAATTTATTTTAATATCAAGCAGCATGTTTAGAAATCTAACCTGTAATGATAAAATAAAAATATAAAGTTGATTAATAAAATATAAAATTTATTATTTAAAAGTTGATTAATATAAAATAGTTTATTAATATAAAATTGTCGCCGGTTGTATAGCTTAAGGCAGTTTCTCATCAAGCGGCGGGCTCGAGTTCGATACTCGCCGTAAAAACCAATTTTGTGTAAAAGCATTCCTTGAGCTACCCACCTACAATGTGCACCAATACATTAAAATCATTTGTAAGGTCTCAGTTGAGACGCGATAAGGGCCGTTTACGGCTTCTAAGCCACATATTAATTAAATATTAAATTGAATAATAAATGTAATTAAATTAAACTAGAGCATCGTCGACAGAATATTGTCTTTTAGCCATCATACAGTATTCCAGTTTCCATAGTGTGCTTTGTTAGTTTCATGAAAAGATCGCGAAATAAATTTTTGTTTATAATAACAAATGGCGCAGTGGTGAGAGATGCAGCAGTTGGAGTGAAAGGTACCGGCGAGCCACGAAAGAGTTGGTAAAGCGTTAAGCCACAAATTATAACAGTTTATAATGTATTAGAAAAATTCACAACTTAAGTAATAATTTAAAAGAAGTGTTCTTATAAAACTACTTAAGCAATTTTTTTTATGGAATAGGCAACGGTGGTATTTTTCAACTTTCGTTCTAAATTTATTTTAAATTTAGATTCGACTAGTATAATAATTAATTTTATTCATTGTATAACGCGCACTTGATTGCGTGGACTATAAGTTTTAAAACTCCGGGTATGTAATAATTGTTACACCGTTCGCCAATTTTTATTATTTCATTAATATTAACTAAGTACTAATTGTCCTCGACCTACGTTGGTTCGACTTATGCCAGTTCAAAGCTACGACGGCGACAAAACACACGTTTTTTATTTCGATTTCCTTTGATTTTAAATTTTATTGGTTGGTAATGTGGATGGATATAAGATGAAATTTATTCATATAGTTCGAAAAATGATCGACAAACAAACGTATACTTCCATTACACTATTTTGTAAATAGTAAAACGTGGATGACAACAATAATTTTTGACAAATGGTTCAGAAAATATTTCATACCAGAATAGAGCATATTGTGTTCACATGTAGAGCATATTGTGAGTTCCGTTCAAGATACTCGAACTTTTAAATAATGCGTCCAGTCACCCATCTGGTTTTACAGAGTTTGACGATAACGTAACAGTGGTTTAAGTCAAAGGATCAAGTTGCCATTTAAATTTTGAAGGCATACTATATACGAAAAACTTTATCAAATGTCGATAGACATATATAAAAGTTTGACTTTACTACAATTCTGGAAAAACTACAATGTTTATAGTGCAATAAATATAAGATCAGCAAGGAGTCAATTGTTTGAAAAAGGTATGAACGGCGTTTGGTGGAATCTTTTAAATTGTTATGTGAGAGATTCATCATCGACAGATGAAATATCGGATGAATTCTATTGGTTTAAGTTTTTGAAACTGTTACGTAAGAATAAAAAGGTGGCGAGCAGTTGAAAATTCAAGATGGAAATTATGAGGTATAGATGTAGTCAGCACTCTTAAAGAATTTAATACAATAGAAATAATGATGGCATTTAAAATTATTGATGCTTGAAAATGTGGATTCATATACAGTACGTTTATAAATTATTTGTTATGTTATACTTATTACTAAAGTGGATAAAAATAATAAAATAATCTATGGCTTAAAGGCCGTAAACGGCCCTTACCGCGTCTCAACTGAGACCTTACGAACCAATTTTAACGATTGGTGCACATTGTAGGTGGTCAACCCAACGAATGTTTTTACACACAAACGCATTTTATGTCATCCGGTGGCATGTTAAGTTTTGGTCAGCGGCGAGAATCGAACTCGAGACCGCGGCATGATGAGAAACTCCCTTAACCATTAAGCTACGACCGGCGACTACTAAAGTGGATACTTATTTTTAATTTTCTGAATTATTTATTACTTAACTAAGTAAATTGAAGTAATAAATCAGTTAACATTATTTGTTTATCTGAGCTAATTTTACCACAAGTAAGTACATACTTATTCCATAAAATAAACATATTTCTCGAATCACGTTGTAAGTTGGGAACTATTATAAACTTATCGTATACAAGATCCAAGAAGTATGAAAATAAAATATCGCGTTAGGTATTGTTTTCTTATAAAAAGTGATAATAAGAACTACAATAATCTAATACGGCTACAACTGGTATTTAAAATAGAGATAAATAATTGTGATACTACGTTTTTAAACTGAACTCAAAGAAAATACTCGGAACTATTTGTTTGTAAAAAAAATAAAAGTTTCCTCGCACGCATATATGATATAAAAAATATTGTTCAATACTAAAAACTAATTATAGTTTAACTCCTCACACTGATATTTCTATATAAATAAACAATACGCATAAATAGACTATACCGAAAACCATATCACATATCAGCGACAATAATATTTATAAAATAGACTAATTTCTAATACAAAATTCACAGGAATTCATTAAACACATCAAAAAACAAACAAAATATTATATTCCTCATGGGCCCAGCAATATCTGTTGGTATGACACTAATTGACCGAAGACTGTATTTTTCATTTTCTTACTAAGAAAACGCACAACTCTAAATATAAATTTCCTATCACTAAATATATCGTGTATATATAGTACACAAATCTATTTTTAGACAAATTTCCCTTCTGTTTATTTTCTAATATTTATTTACTGTTCTTTCTTTAGATATTTGTGTCACTTGATTTTCCTTTAGTTTTCCATTTTTCTTATATACACATTCTATATATACCTTACAAATATTATATATATATATATATATATATTACATTTATATATATATATATATATATATATATATATATATATATATATATATATATATATATATATATATATATATATATATATACTTTGATTGCAAGTACATATTGTTTTCTTTAGAGACATGCTATATGTATCATTAGAAAACACAAAACTAAATTAAAATTAATAAAGGAAAATACACCTACATTATATAAAACTATATATTACACTACTAAGCTATATACAACAGTATTTTATATGTTAATCAAAAACTACGTAAACTTTTAAATGTCCAATACATTAGAAATGTAGGCGTGTATGCCTGGTCATTTCAATGTATTGGATAAGTTGTTTTTTTAAAACTTATAACGAAATGTAGTTGTATGAGTGAATTTGTAGATAGATATGCGTTGTTGAGGCTCGAGTTTAAATAATATTGTTTTAAAAAGTAATTTGTGTTTTAGTATACAGTAATATACGGGAATTGAATGTGAGAGAGAAGACCTTGAAATTTTGGATATAAAATAGTTTTATTGTTTTAGATTATATTTTATTACGATAAAAAATAACACAAAAATAATAGTGAGTGACTCGAAAAGATTGAATGGAATTTTAATTTTATTTTTATTTCGTTTTACTGATGGATGGATGTACATATGGTATACATACATACGCGTATGTACATTATATACTTAGTGTTGATTAAATTACTTCTCTAAATTTGGTGTAATTAGATAATTACATTTTTTATGGATTGTTTTTTTCTTATTTTGTAGAATGTCGGTCGTTAGTTTGGACATACATAAATTACTTTACGAAACCGTACATCAATATTAAAAGTAGTCCAATACTATTTTTATTTAAAGTTCGTTATTGATTTATTATAATACTTACTGATAAACAAGCAAGGTTCATTAATTAAAGAATATTGGTACAAACTTACAGCTAGATTGATGTTGACACAAAAGAATTTACTCACGCCCTGAATGATTTTTTTATCATTTCACTTCTTATCACCTCAATTTAACTTTATTTTGCTCAAAATAAGTTCGATTCATATATACAAACTGACTTAATCGACTTATTTAGTGATACGGACACACAATCAATCAAACATCGCTAATTCTTAAAATTAAACGGATTTAATGGATGACAGTTCGAATTATAAAATATATTATATTAGTGCAGCATTCAGTAACAGTCATAACAAGGTAATGCTCATAATATTCATAAAATAAAAATAAAGCTCATAATATTCATAAAAAGTATTACAGATTTGACAGATTTCTAGTATTTTTTCTATTATAGATAAATATGTACGAGTACATCGCATAACAAATATTTGGTTAAGAAACCACAACGACAACTTCAATAATAATAAGTACATATATAAGATCGACCAAATGGAGTAGTGGTTACAATTTATGATTATGATGAATGGTGTGAATGAACACATCTATGATCCGCTATTGTAGATCAGAATTTATGGACTAACCCATCTTCTATGTCAGTGCTATAGGCTGGCATGGAGCTATACAATTTGCAGATGGTTCTATGGAAATCGGACCTATAGTCGTACGTGCTCGAGTTGGCTATCTAATGGCGAAAAGTAGGACGTAAATAAGGAAACCGCCATAGAGTTAAGCCTTAAATAGATTGCAAAGATAGAAACAGGCAGACAAACAGACAGAAGTATGTGTCTAAGTGAAAAAACTGAAATTATGAAAATCCAAAAAAAGTATACATAGTATAATGGTGCAAATATTCTTTTATCAAACAATTTTCATCCCTACCGTAATTTTAAGTTGCAAATCATCACTTTTCATAAATATGACATACAGTCTTATCAATGATTTACTATGAATCATCACTTAAATAAATTCTCTATCAAATAATTGAACGCACTTATAATGCAACAAAATATAATGCATGAATGTTTCAATTCATTTAAGATATGAGATTATTGTAGATTGGTTCCAATTTTAATTAAATTAAATAAATATGAACCTTACGTTACAAGATTTACATAGGTTTCCAACAAGTAGTTTCATTTTGATATTTTATTTTACGTGTTTTCTTTTAATAGAAACCACCAGCACCATATCCTTTTTCATGAAATTGTCCATGACCAATTCGCACATTTGCGGATGTATGTGCTCGATAACTTCACGAATTCGAACTTTAAGGTCTTGAATCGATTGTGTGGCATTGGGATACACCTTATCTTTCACATGGCCCCAAAGAAAAGAGACTACAGGTGTTATATTACAACATCTCGGTGGCCACTTTTGTTCACCTCTTCGAGAAATAACACGGTCAGGAAGCTTTTATTGCAAAATTACGATAGTTTCGTTGCTTATATGTCACGTAGCGCCGTCTTGCTGATAAAGTCTTGCTGATATCATAGATCGGTAAGCAAACAATTCACAGTAACAGTTGCACCAGCCTCATTTTCGAAAACGTAAGGTCCAATCACACAACTAGTCCAAAAACCGCACCAAACAATGACACATTGACGATGAAGAAGTTTTTCATCGTTCTTGGATTTTCTGAGCTCCAAATGCGACAATTCTGCGGTTACATTTTGATGCATTTGAAGAACCAAATCAGCGAAGATATTTATGGTGATCAACCGGCTTGAGTTCTTGTGTTAACTGAGCTTTAAAACCCTTAAGACCTAAGACTTTATGCAAAATACGACGTAATGTCGTTTGTGGCATATCTAATTCCAAAGATCAACATCCAAAGGAACCGATAAACTTGGCTTTTCTTCAACACACGGGTAGAGCAGCAATATTCTCAGTTGTTCTTGAGCGATGCCGAGCTTCACGATAGCTTCACAATTGACAGCTGCCCAAATAGAAGACTATTCAAAATGAAACCTCTTATTGGAAAACGTTTTACACATATGCATTTTAAAACAGTATATATGGTATTTGAGCTAGTGTAGGTAAACTAACAAAGTAAGTTCCTACTATACTAACATCATAAAAAAGTAAATGTGATTTTAATATAACAATTTAACATTTTAAATTAAAATCGATCAAAGTATTTTTCAAATATTAACTATACAAAAAAATTTGAATGTCACTTGCGTATATATAGTTTACGTTTGTGATTAACATACATCAGCAATTTTTAAAGAAAAACCTGACATTGATTTATGATACACACAATGAATATGTATACTTAGTAGAAAACTATAAATAATTATATAACCATTTTTAACTTTATGTGGTTATGGGAATCATATATAAATAGAAGTGTAACAATATTATATAAATCTGTTGAATCATTTGTATTGACTAACACTTCTTAAAAATTATAGAATCTGGGACTTAAATAGTATTTTGAAATTCCGGCAATACACTATTTAAACAACATGCAACTAGAAAGCATTGTGTCGTGTGAAACATTCATAAACTATAATTATACAATTTTATTACTATTTTTAAACAAATCAAAAGTAATTAAATATTGTCATTTGGTTTATTCGCGTAACAATTTGCAATACAACTTTTACATTGCGAATGTATTGTTAAGATTGGTTTTGGTATTATCGTCGCGCTTGTAATAAATATTGATAGATACGGTAATTTACGTACTCGTATATGCATATCCAATGAATGTTTCTAAATGCGCTTACTTTGTTAATATTTGGTTGAATCTCAATCAACGTATAAACTCTTAAAAAATCATATAGAGATTCAACAATTCAACATAAATGTCTACATAACCAATGTAACTAAAAATTTCTTTGGAAGCTACATCGCAGATTTAGTTTTGTTGGATTGAAAAACTATATGCTCTTATTATATAACGTAGTACATCATGATATACTATAAGTATATATAATATCCATCCGAAAGAATATTTAAATAGTTAGTATAATCTAAATATACTTATGTATAAGCAATATACTTGTTCTATAATGTAAACCACTACCACTATTCACATATATGTATTCTTTGTTCACCATAACGCTGTATGTGCATAATTCATACGAGTATATAACTACATTATATATTGTGTATTTTTCAGCTTTAGACAATAGCATATCCGATACTAAATCAATTTTGATTTTTTTAATGTGAAACAAGCTTTAGATTAATCAGCAACGACAATGTCATAGCTGTTTAAATGACATAAACTTACTATACGTTAATTCTACGAATAACTGCTGGAAATATTATTCTGAAATACGATAAAATAATCAACATTAAAGTAATATGTACTTAAGTAAATGTACAAAAGTATTCTGGAAAAATTTCCCACAAAGTCATAACTCATAATAGTTAAGAACCGAATACTTAGATGGATTTATCAACACGATAATGATCCGTTCCTAACAGCTTAAACATTTGGTGGAAATACGATGTATAGTACAATTCATAGTTTAAAAACAAACAATCAATAATTCAGTTATTATGGAGGGTGCTGAGTTATTATGGAGGATGCTTTTGCGGGTTGATATATTAACGACATCGCTCATACAACAATATAAATATTTTTATATTATGATCAAACAATATGATCATAAAATATTTTGATAAAACAAATTTATATTTGTGTAAATAGTAAATGTAAATGTAACGAGATGTCGAGCGATTTATACAGTTGGTATGGCCCAGTTTGAACTATAAAGCTAAACTAAACTAAGCGTAACTATGTATTATCGCTTAGCATAACGGAAATGTGCAACCGGGTCAATTGTTGGACTGACAATCTACAATGAGTACACTTATATGTTTAAATGGGGCTCGTAAGGTCTTAGTTAAGACATAGACAATTATTTAGCTTATCAATTGTAACTCTGACCAAGAAGCCTCAAGTGCAATGAAAATGTTTAACGACACTAAGGTATAGTGATAGACTAAAATCTAGAATTATATTTAGTTAACAAGCTTAAATTATTGTAAAGGGTGTTTTTTAGAGGTTCACAACTTATAGTTGGCAACACTGCTTTATTTGACAACTCATTTAACAGCTGATAGTTGCTTGTTGTTTAGTTTGTTTGATATTTCATTATGGATAGACTTACATCAGAGCAACGCTTGCAAGTTCTTGAAATGTATTTATCAAAATAATGGTTCTGTTCGTCAAACTTATTGTGCACTTCGTTTATTTTATGGCGTACATAATCGTCCTTCAGGATCACGTTTACTCTAAATGATAATGTGCATCGGTACATGAATAGTTACTGTCAATGGCGAGCGGTATAGGGACATGATTAGATTTTTTTTTGCATCTCGATTAGCTGGCATTAATATTGCTGACATGTGCAAGAACTTCGCGTAATGGTCCAATTAATTGGCCCATCGTGTGTTCGTGTGATTTAACCCCATTGGATTGTTTTACTTTAGTAAAGTACAATAGTCTACGTCGATAAACAAGAGACAATTGAACACCTGAATATCAACATTTGAAAAAGTTATTGGTGTTCCAGATTGCGCCTTGGTTGAAATCATATTTATACATTAATATCATACAATTTTCTACCCAATAAAGCCCGTTTTATTGATATTAAAAATATATTTCTTTGTTTTATCTTCATTTAAACTTGTATAACTCTATGAAAACACCCTTCATAAAATTAAATTTCAAATGATAAAATAGAAATAGTTAAATATTTTTGTTACTGACTATTTTATTCATAATTTAAATACTAACACATAAATTAGACACAGACTAATTATATAAATTAATAATAATTATGAAATAAGTATTATCTCTATATTATGTTGATAAAAATAAAACCAAATTATAAACCGAGCCTTAAATTAAAGATTAGCCAAAAATCTCAACCACGAGTTTTGTTACAAATAACTTTTCGTTATGTTTAAAAACTTTTAAATTTAAAAAATATTGTCTGCCAATAAGATTTAGTAGACAAGAAAATATTTCCATATGATATTGAATATAAATGTAATGTAATAAAATAAATACTAATAATCATAAGTATTATTCATAATTATTAATATTAATTATGAAACAATTTTTATCTCTATATAAGTATATAGATAAAACCATATTGTACACCGGGCCTCAACAAAGATTAGAATAAAACGATAAGAATTTTATCAAACCTAACGATATTTCTTATGAAACTATAAATTGAGTATTCAAATATTTATATAAGTATAACACCTATGATTGTGTGTGATTTAAGTATTAACATATTTGTTGTTTTTTTGACAAATGCATACATCCATATTTAATTTGCACAATCTTTTTGCCTAAAACTAAATAACTTATAATGCTATAAGGGAAATTTGTATACATTATCATGGCAAAGTTTGCATCTTGTTAAATGATAGTAACGTTTCAGAGTCATAGATGGCGGACAACAAAATACACAAAGAAATTTGAATGATAAATACCGTTACAGTGGTTTCGTTAAAGTGATTTTGGAATATGTGTCCATATTCCACAATATATTAATTTACTAATGCTGCCATCTGAGAATTTTTACCAAACCACATAACACATTTTGTACACGATTTCCCTTATAGTATTATAAGTTATTTGCTTAACATTCAAATTTTCGCTTTTCAGAGCATATACAAAATCATAAAACAGCAAGCATGAAAACAAAACAGAATAATATCATTTTCTTAGAACTTAGACGTTTAAAAATTCTCGCACATAATATTTATACACTTCCCATCCCCATATAAACGACAAAGAACTATGAATAATATATAAAAACGCGGTCATAATCTTTAACTGTGTTATCTGCAAAAACAAAATATATATATATTTTTTGTACACAATTTTTAACCGAAATGGAAATTAAAAATTTGTTATCAGCTAAAATATTTATAAGTAGAATGAAGTAAAAATTATTTCTTAAATATACATACATAATCGTATATATAACCAACAAAAACTTACGGCAGAATGTATATACATGTAAAACCACCACCATAGAAAAAAAAAGTTAAATCCCATAATAGGATATTCCATGTAGGATGTATAAAATATAAAACAAATCTCAATTATCTTAAAGAGTAATATGTATATAGAAATCAAATCTATAACGATTTGATTTTCAAGTCAAACCTAAGTGGTTTTTTATAGTTGGTGATGATTGTATAGGTAAAATAAAATCATCGATTTAATCAATAATTTAAATGACAATCATTTCATTTTATTTTTGCATTACAACTTAAGTAATTAAGAATTAGCAAACTGAAAATTAATTGTTTTCCTTTTATAATAATTATAGAGTTTATAAATAAACTATAGAGTTTGGGAACTCGATTTGCTGTACTCCCGACACAAAACTGCGACCATTATCTGCGGTCACTGCAAAGCTACGATGGAAATGTTCGTACAAGTCAAGGAGGAATATACAACGCGAATTTCCTTTGAAAGTCTGATAAATGAAGAAATGCATCGAAAATATCAAGATCAGCAATACCATTTTGCGATCTAATTACCAATCTGAAGAAGTAAATAGTGTTTGGGAAGTAATGAAAACCCCGGTTGTCGATGCTGCCCAAGACATTCTCGGTATAGTGAAAATTACGCCCAAAAATGATTGGTTTGACGAGTGTCGTCTTGCTGTTGAGCAACGAAATATAGCCCACAATGAAGAAACAAAGCAGTTCTTGCTAGGAGGACAGCTAGACGTATTTGTAGATAGAAGAAGCGCGAATTGTGGAAGGCTAAGGTTTTAAGAGTACAACAACTCAGCAATGAACGCAATTCGCGGGGTTTCTGAAGGAATCACCGAAGTGCAGCATACCTTAAGATCTCGATCAACTGTCATTCGGGACCAAGATGGAAACCTCTGTGTTAACGTGAATGTGGTATTCGATACATGGCGTGAACATTTTCTGCCTTACTTAATGTTCCACATGTATCACAAGCTGTATTTGAATACTCTCAAATACAGACCACAAAGATGATCCATCCTATGAGATTAAGGATCCATCCTATGAGAAATTCATCATGGCCATGCTGAGATTAAAACAATCGTTCACCAGGAGTTGATTGCGTGGAACTGTGTTTCCGACCTTGTTTGATTGGTATGGCGAAATGAAGGCATAACCTCAGGCATGACAATATCTTTTTCCGACAATCCAATCGACTTTTTCCATATGCAGATATCTGTGTGATAGGATTAAATGGCAACAGATTGAAAGAGATACTTGAGTCCAAAACCAAATATCTGATCTCTGGTTTTCGAGACCAAGACGCAATTGATTTCAGTTGTGGTAACCGCATGTTTGAAGTAGTGAGTTTTAAGTATCTTTTATCTCTCATTACTCACGATAATAGTGTGGGAGAGCAAATCAAAGTTTACCTTGCCACTATATATACACTACGCCCACTTCTGAAATCAAAATGTCTTGCAAATACGGATAAGCTGAAATTGTACAGTGTTGATCAGAATCATGCGTGTGATATATGGCTCATATCGCGGAGTTGATGGTACATACCGAATTCTGTTCAATCACGAAATCAGGAATTTAATGCGAATTCCTGATATCGTGCATAAAATCAAAGGCCAGAGAGTATGCTGGCTCGTTCACGTTCTGCGCGCTAGTCCGAACCGAATGATACAGCGATCTTTGAAGAGAGAGTCGACTTTTGGTAGGCGAAAAGGTCGCTGTCGGCGAAGATGGCTCCACAGCATAGAAAGCGATCTGGCATCTTCTATTTGCTTGCAACAGTATGAAGAGCTGGCTCACGATCGAAACCGATGGAGTCAGATATTTAACACGTCACGGGCCAACAATTAGTTAGTTTTGTTTTTCAATAAAATAATATTTAAATTTAACTAAGAAAAGTAGAAAACACAATTTTGAATATTAAGATAATAATGAATTGCTTTTAGATTGGTATAAATATGAAGAATAGAACGAAGAACTTGTAGAATAAACGGTGTGAGTACATTGTACGTAATAAGTTTACGACTTCTTTTGATTCTGCTGCGTGGATAAGAAATAGTTGAAGCTATCCTGTAGGACCTGGTCCATCAAACAACGAGAGTTTAAAATTCAATCGAGCAACAATACACAGAGACACATTTAAAGGTTACATCGGTTATAACTTAGAATATCAATAGTTTGAATATCGATAGGTTGTTATATTACGACCCAACTTATAGTTTTAAAAACTATATTAATAGAAAAGTATTTCTCTCGCATTTTAAAGAGATCAATTTGTTTAAATCTGTTTAAATGTTTTTAGTTCTATTGTTTCAACATTCGAACTCTTAAATAGGTTATTGTGGTATTTATTTCTCCATTTCTCTTTACAAAGATGATTCTAATTTATTAATTTATTTTATAAATTTCTTATGCCCTAATGATTAAAATTCTGTTCAGAGTTGCGTTTGAAAAGCAAACAATTTAAGATGAAAAAGTAAATCCAGTCTTATACTTTTTGGATTGGTTATGTATGATAAGTATTGGTTATAAAAATGATCAAAGTGGACAAAACTAGAAAGTTATCAAAAATAAACCTCAAATTTTGTTCAAAAAGTGTGTTTTACACTTGCTAGAGCTTAATTACTTATTCAATCCATTTCGATTTGGGGCCGGCACGACGGTACATTTTAGAAGTATTAGAATAGTCGCCAGTTGTAGCTTAATGGTTAAGAGAGTTTCTCATCACGCCTCGGTCTCCAGTTTGATTCTCGCCGTTGACCAAAAATTAACATTCACCGGATGACATAAAAAACGATTGTGTTTAAAAACATTCGTTGGACTGCTTCGTTGCATCAATACATTAAAATGGTCCGTAACGTAATGAAACAAATCAAACAATAAGTTCATCTGGTATACGTTAACAAACCATCACAACCTGATATTCCAGATCGCGAAGAATACCAAATTGTTATTCCTAATAATATAATGATTATTGACTAGTTTGTACTTTGTAGAAAGAGTAGCTTTAACGTGTGCCACTATCGCCTACCAGTTTAAATGAACCTGTAACATATCAATGACAAATTACACGAAAAAACAAAATAATAAGTTAGAAGTAAAAATCTATTTAAAATTTCTTAGAACGATCGATTAATAAAAATCAATAAATTATTTTTAAAACATTAGTTACAAGTGATTTAAGTGGAGTGAAACATATAAACACTTTCAAATATTGGAAAAATGTTCTCTGGAGCGATAAGTATTGAACCCAAAGTGCACAATAAAAACCAACGGATATAGAAATATAATGGTTTGAAGACAATTTTACTGGTGGGTTCGATAAGTATTAATAATGAAATGACACAATGTGGGTGGGGGCAACCATGTTTCGTAAATATTCCGAACGAAACATGAGATCCATAGAATACCACCACAGTATCCAGAGCTTGTCGTAAGAGGCGACTAAACCTGGTTGGATCGCTGAGCTGACGACCCGCATCCGTAAAAAAACAATTACAGTTAAAAATGTCAACAAAAACAAAAAACAATAATGAAAACTACGTATATGAAATATTATGGAAAATTTCCAGCTGGCTACTTCTGGTTCGAAACAAAATTGGAAACCTCAATGCACAAATAAGACGAATCTAAGAAATACAAAAAATCATTTATGAATGATGCAAGTAGATCCAGACATTAAAAATAACTAATCAATACTGATATTGTAAACTATGTTTCATAAACTCTATAAGCAACGTACCACCGAATTACAATTAGAACACTCATGAACAGTTTAATTACCTATATAATTATATAATTTTTTGGAGGAAATTTCGTATCTTTTATTTAATTTTTACTTTGTCTTGGCTGTTTCATTTTACAAGAATTAAGTATAAGCTGTGAATTTTTCACAACTTTGTTTAAAATAATAGTCGAGTGAAAGATTATACATATACAAGATTATTAATCTTAAATTTTATTACGAATATTTTTTAGTTTCTTTCACCTTTATAAACTTATCTAACCAAAATGATGAAAAATCAGAAGTATATAAATAACGGTTTTCGAAACATTATTGAAAATCATTCATTGAATTGATTGAACTTCAATTAACATTACACATATACAAACAAAACTGATTAAGAATGTTTATATTGAAATTAACAGAAAGAAAATATAAATATAAGCAATTTATAATAAGATGGAATAGGTATAGTAAGTACATAGATATAGTACCGATTCTCCAATTTATTAATCTTAACTAGATATAAGTATAATCAGTTTGTCTCGGTTGAGCTAACATCAATTTATCTATAAACGTTTAGAAACATAGTTATAATATTAAATAAATTATTTAACTGAAATATATTTATATTCAACTACTTATAGATCAAAATTACAACGATTCTACATAATTTATTATTCATCGTTACTTAATATGATCAATATTTAGCCAAGATTTAAGAAATATTTTTGGCTTGGAAGGTCTTTTTTAACTTCGTATTAATATGAAAAGGCCAAATGTTGCCGAAAGTTACACACAATCTTTCCAATGTCAGTCAAGTCAATTTCACGCACAGCAAAAATGTGCATATTTCGAAGTCATCCTTGAAATCAAACTCGATAATACTTTATTCACATAACTTAAGCGATTTCATGTTGTAGTTCACTGAGTGTCATCTATACTTGTATCACAAAAACGAAGTTCAAATGATTAATTAATTGTTAAATTGAACTTTTCAAGTAAAAAACCGTTCATTATATCTTTTATTAATATTAATACCTGCGAGGAAAATACTCTTCAGGAATTCGTAACAGAAATTAACAAGAATAGTTTCTTAATCCTTTTGATATTTTTTTTAGTATATATAAATATTTGTGTGCTTAATATTTTTGGAACTAATAATGATACTGAAGTATATAGAAATAGTTTATAAGCTATTTAGTAAAGTTTATTTAAACCTAGGTATTATCACAAGGAACTTTGTTTGATAGTAACTATACGGATAATGAACCGCATTAAAAGTAGTTTTGAACTTAACGACTCGTACAAATGCAATAAGTGCTATTGAAATTTCACAAGTCTATAACGATTTTTATATCTTAAAATATATCATTTAAATAAATACTGTATTGGAGGTTTAAACAGTTGATAATCGAAAATGTAAGTTTAGCCAATTGCGTATGCAAATGACCTATCTGAACGAGTTTCAAACCGACTTATTATAACATAGACTTATTATAACACTTGAATACAATCCCATAAATCTTTTCGAAAGTAAACTGACCATGTATTAATAGTCCTCAATCATATACGCAAGCAATATGGAATGGCTGTTTATTAAGAATCGAAGTTTTATGATAATTGAAGAAACGCAATGAAAATATCAAGATCTTATCAGGAATAGTTTTTGGAAATCAACTTACTTTTCTGACGAAGTAAATTCTGTTTAAAAAGTATTGAAAGTTAGATTCTCCATATTGCACTGCAGACTATCGGTATAGTGCTAACTAAACTTAAAAATAAAAGTTTGATGTGGAGTATTGTCTTGCTGTTGAGCAACGAAATTCAGCAAAAACGTGGTTTACTCTATGAAAGAATAAAGTTGTTCTTGCTAGAAAAAAAATTAAACTAAGTTTTAGCCGTAAAAAGCGAGAGGTTTTGAAATTTGCAATAAGTGCGACTCATCGGTTCTTTAAACGAATTATCGGATTACTCCATATGTTATGAGCTTTCGGTAACTACCGAGTAACCGCATCGCTCCATATCTTTTGACCTTTGAAGTTTCAGTAATTTCCAAGCAGAGTTTTTTCTTTTTATAGATGACATCGCGATTTGGGACATGAATTATTCCAAAAAATATAATTAAATATTCAGCAACCAATAGTCTCAAAATCAATGAGATCAAAACTTGATATCTGGTTTTAGAGAGCAATGTGCCATCGATATCAGCAGTGGTAACAACAGGTTTTGAACGACAGAGTAAATCAAATAGATTTCCTAGATCTTTATTACACAATTACACATGATAATAGTGTAGGGGAAGATATCAACTGCCAGAGGTAATCGTGTTTTATACCTCATTCATGTATTGTTGTAAAGAATTTGATCTCAAAGTCAACCGACGTTTAAAAGAAAAATTATTCGTGTGAAATTTGAACCAAAACTCGACCTTGACACAACACACCAAGTTTTAATCAATCAGGGATCGTCAATAAAATGTCTGAATTCATACATGAAAAATTTGGCGTTCACAAATACGACGACACAATATAGTAAAACAAAATAATTGAAAAAAGATTTCGATTTAAAACTCTCTAATTTCGCTAGAACTGTTCCAACAAAGCCTCACAACATATATACAAACAAAATGCAACATATATCAAGTTCAGTCGAATATGCCTGATGAGATCAGGCATATGCCTGATTGATCCTTTCGATCACACAACAAATCAATGACGTCATCAGATCTAAACCGGCCTGGCGAACGAACATTGCAGATCACATATAAGATGCCATACATTTCATAAGACAAACGTCTTCATCGGCTGGTTGATTCAGTGCCCTAGTCAATCAATGCCACTATGTGGAGTTCTGGTTTAACTCCCATGATTAGCTGTCACGATTACAGCACCTAGCATATTTATCATATCCTACAAATCAAAGAATAGTGATTACGGTGACTCGAGCACGTTCTGATTCAAAGTGAATATTAGAGGGCTAGAACTAGCTATCGATGGGCTCTGATCATTTACACGGTACAGTGTCCGGCAACAATGGTTTGTAAAAATTATTATTAAATCAATTAACACAACGCAAAGAAAAGTATGTATCTTTATTTTATAAGAGCCAGGTAAGTATGTCAAAGTAATATTGGATCAGGTGCTTTAATCAATACATTTTATTTTTAGTAACAACTGTAGGAATTTGCTAAATATGTAGTTACAAGATAACATCAACAACCAATCCAAGAGTTACTTCATAATTATAAGGATAATGATTAGGTGTCGTGGCAAAGTATACATTTAAACTTGGGGAATATAATTCACAATAATTTTGAATAAGTAAGACTACCCAGTAAATTATAATCAAAACCTATAAGTAATTAAATAAAACACATATACTTATTCAAGTAATAAATATTCCGCCCTAAGATAAAATGTTACATATACATATTTTTATAAAATATATTAATTCCGCAGTTACTTATATACTAAAACAGGTGTCCATTCAAAATGACATTAAGTTGAATTTAATACAAAACAGTTTTTGAAACAAGTTTGTAAAATTCTTCAAGACATTTTTTTTTTGTTTTTAATGTGATATTGTGGTATAAATCCATCAATGTATGTGTGTATAATTTGCTTACCTTTATCATTTGGATAGGCATTTAATTGCTCATCATCGCGTGATACTTGTGTAATAATTGATGTTGCGTCCATTTGAATAACATTTGCTATTTAAATGGACACAGAGGAAAATTTTCTATAATCTATTATACGAAAATGTTAATTACAATAATAAAAGAATTTTCCAATTTTTAATTCCACTTCTATTTGTATAGATAGATGTGTATGTGTATTAAAATTATAAATGCATAGACGACGTATAAAATAATAAAATTCACAATGATATATAAAATTATATATAGAATAGAACTTTTATGTGTTTTCTTAAAATATAATTCACAATAAGTAATTCGAAATTTTTATTTTTCACTATATTTTAATTTGTATGATAATATAAATAAACCAATACATTTATTTATATTTTCAATATTTATTTTTTAAACACACACACAATATTATTCACATTTATAAAATATTTACGAAATATTAGAAACCACACATTAATATACAAACATAAATTTGTATTTTTAATTTTTTTTTTTTGGAAATATTTCAAACACAATTTTTTTTACATACAACAAAACGAAATAAAATCGATAAGATTATTTATTATACATATCCGCACATAAAATTATTACTTTTTCACTTTTTTAAACAAACAAATATATTTGTTTCATAATTTGAGGGTGTTTTTACTTCACTTTGCCTTTCTTTTAAAACCACTCTCGACGTCGTAAACGTATTGAATACACAGCAAAAACAATAAACAACAAAATAATTTTCACGACTAAAATCAAAATACAAAATATTTTTGATTTTATTTATTAAAAAAAATTACATTCTTTATTTAAAACAAAATAAATTTGATTTTATTTATGTGTAAAACAAAAAATAAAATAAATACAAAATATATAAAATAAAGTCACACAACACCACACTTCATTGAAAATCTTCTCATTTTGACGAAAAAAATCTAAAATAATTTCAATTATTTTTGTTTTTTGTCATTTCAAAATGGCAGATTTTTTGGTTGCATACAGCAAATTATTCTACATCGAAATAAATGGTGTGCTTACGTGCTAGTTTGAAATTGATTTTCAAACTTTCGAATGTTGATTTGATTCTTAAACAGCCATTACATGGTCAATAATAATGTCATTTCTAGTAATGCCAGTATTAAATTATTAATGCCATTATTTTTAGATCATTGGGGATGATCAACGTGTAGTTGACGTTTAATTCAGCCTTAGTAAATATACACAGTAAATTTTTACACTACTGTAATTGAAAACATTCGACATAGCTTGTTTTACTCTGTAAACTTTAAATAATTTGACAACACACATTCGCTCAATTTACGTACACTGGACAAGGTTATGTATTCGCTCGGGTTAAAATAAAATAGACCCAATCGTTCAAAACAAATCAGTAATGCTAGACAATCGTTGGTTCAATAGAAATAAGTAGATAGGTTTTTCGATGTTCGAAAATGATCTTGATGTATATTGTCAGATTATCAATTATCTCGTCTCAGCTTAAATATTAATTTGCCGTTACCCGTAAAGTTAAATAATTTGATTCAATTTCTCAAGTAAACAAAATGTTTCCACATTAGAATTTTATTACAATATTATAAGAAAATAAAAAGTTGATCTAAAATTTAATCGATAACCATTTCCTCTTCAATATCATACTGTTGAGTTGATAATACGGTTGTGGTACCCTTTGGGTACTTATATTTAAGATCAGTGTCTTGTCTACGCTCTTTGTCATTTGGTAGGTCATATCCTCGAAGATATTTAGCTCCGGCTTTGGTGATAACACACAAATCGATGTTCGAACCCGACCCCAAATCATTAAAAATACCAGCAGCAATGGCATTACGAACTAGTTGTTTACCTTCATCTTCGGTAAGACCATCCTTCCAGCTACCTATTTAAGAAAATTTTGATATATGTAAATATTTTTCGAATATTGAAGAATATATATGTACATACGTTCAAAAACCGACATCGCAGCTAAACTACCAGAACCCATAGTGGCATAAGGTAGTTTATCAGTGGAGCCGTGAGGATAAATGCAGTAAATATAGGATCCCGTATGATCTACGCCACCCAAAACCAAAGCAGCACTTATGTATCCCTGGTAGCGGAAAAGCATTTGTTTTAGAAGTGTATTGGCTGCAGCTACTGGCACTGTACGTTCCGTATTTAATTCATGCAACAACAACGATGAAGAAATTTTCTTTGTTGTCATTTCGGTGTCGGCTGCAGTTCCAGCACCACAACAACTTAAAAATTTTCCAAATTAATATATGAATCGTAAAATTTTCAATTCTATTTACTTACTACATATTCTTCGTTAAATAGTGAATTTTTTCACAATTTTTATCGGATACGATATCACCCTCCGTTGCCCGTGTATCAGCGCCTAAGATTACGCCATCTTTAAAGATAATACCAACAATTGTGGTTCCTGTTTTAACAGCGGTTGGTGGTTTATATCCTTTACTTACTAATATTTCATTACTAAAATTAAACGGCATAATTAATGTTTTTATAGGTTATGTTCGTCAATATGACTTGACAAATTAAATGCTTAATTCATATTCTCATTTCTCTTACCGCAAGCAATTATCAAAACTGAAACCAGATTTTAATAATTCTGGATTTGCAACTAAATCGACCATAACTATTTTGTAATTATTAAATTTTAATTATTTGTGTTATTTAAATTTAATTCTCTGGAAAGTGGAAACCGATGATTTACACAAAATATAAGGTTTGACACAATTAATTGGCGTAGCAAATATTATTTTAGGGTTGTATGATGTGAAAAACAAAAATATAATATTAGAACAGTTTAAGAATGTGCCCAGCAAGTAAATGATAAAACTATTGACTTGGTAACCAATATACCAATACTTTCATAACAGCTAACAAAAATTTATAATTCAGTTTTGTCCATATAAACAAATTGATTTTCCATTTATTTCAATGCGATTTGATTGTTAAATTTAAATTTTTCTCTAAGCAACACAGTAATTATTTATAATCACGGATCTTCAAGATCCGTGCTTATAATGGACTTTTTGTTGGAACGAAGACTACTTGCTTTCGGGACGTGCAAAGAGGATTTACATATCCAACGTTTTTTTGCGCCTAACATCACATGACATTCAACCAATTTAAGAACTTCTTCGCCGAATTTTCGTTATGGTGAAGACATGCAAAAAATTTATCTTTACGGCGCGACGACACAGATTCCTACATACATAAAATTTTTTTGTAACATAATTTTTTTTTTCATTCTTTATTTGATTCAAACATTGTGTTAATTCATCTTCGAATATGTAATCCATTTGGCTGGCAGTTGCACCGAAAAATAATTTTAACACAAGCCTGCTTATGATTTACGTGTTGGGAAGCGATAAATTCCATATAAAAGAATTCAAAACTTAGTAAGAAATAACACTACTTAAGATCTCTTTCACAAAATAATGCTCATTACGAAGATTTAATACGATTTGAGAATTTTTATGATGTTTTCCGTCTCTACTATAAACACATTTACTGCAAAATGGATAATCGTTTAAAATCTACTAAACAATTTTAAAAAGAGCGATTGTGCAAAAATGACAATGTTGCATTTAATATATGTACATTATTTTTACCAATGAAAAGATTAACTCCGAAGACGTTTTGGTTAAGTTCCGCTATATAATAGGTCTTACGATTACATAACTCTCATAACTGTGCGCCATATACTACAAACAAAACTCGTGTAAGTGTCCACTATACATGATTCAATTTCTTAGATGGCGATAAGTTCATTACTCTAGAGCGTTTAAGTCGACTCATGCTTGCGTTCTTTCCTTCCGTCCAAATTTTTTTTAAGCAAATGAAAACAATTCACAAGAAAAAACACGTCATTTTGAAACAATGAAACAGCTTAAAAACAATTTTGGACGGAAGGAAGGAACGCAAGCATGAAGTCGAATTAAAGGAAAAAAGATACTAGAATCATGAAATTTTATTTAATAAATCTAATTGATCATTGCGTATCTTTTCGCAATCTAATTTGTGACATTTATATACACATACAATGACATAATTTAATCATATTGAATTTTATACAGTTTCGATTTATAGAGTATAAATAGTTACGAACAGTATCGCAACTGTTCGTAACTATTTATACTCTTCATAATCCACTCATCCAAACATATGATTTATTCGAGAAGATTGCATGAACACAAATTCAATTGAGTTTATAGGTAAAAGCAATGCAAACGGGAAATATACATACAAATTAACGTGTTTAAATACCACCTATGAATTTATCCTGGACCTCGGTAAAATAACGGTATAATTATCTACATATGTACTATCTATCCAAATAGCACATAGACGAATTGTTTTGTACCATTTTCATTGTTCGTTTCTTCCTCTTTTGTCTTAAGCTTAATTAAGTTATGTACAGGAGAATGAATCGAAAAAAATTAATAGGCCAAGAATATTCGTATGAAACGTAGAAGTTTCAAATATATCAGGAAAATTTAAAGTCAACCTCGCTATGTTTGAAAATATATATAAAATTTGTACAGCCCTATTAAATTCCGACAGAAATTAAATTATAAAGACCCTCGGTTTTGTTATAATTATAACACATAAACAGTTAAGTCAAAAACATGGCGCCGTACTCATTAAAACAAAAAATATTTATTGTAAAACGGTATTATCAGTGTGGTAATTCGACGGAAAAGGTTCAAAATGAGTTTCCATTTGAATTTACTCGTAGCAAATCACCTTCAGACGACATAATTAATGAACTAGTGCAATTATTTGAAGAATTTGGCAGTGTGTTTAAGTATCATAAGAAACGTTCGAATGAAATGTTAACGGTAATTAGGAATTGATTTGCTTGTATTTTAAACGATTGAATAAGGACCTGGCATTTAAATTTGAAATTCTAGTTGGATATCTAATAAGAAAAATAATTAAAATTATATGAAATATTATTTGACATTTAGCTGAGTTTCACACCAATAGCACATTTATCGATATTAGAACAGTTTTTTTTATTTATAGGATAATGGAATTAAAAATGAAAACGATTTAAATGAATGGAATACATATCACCATGGTAACAATTACGTTGAAATAAAAACAGAACCAGAATTATTTGCCCATGAATTTACATCATACCTTGACGACGTAGACGACGATGACCATCATCTAGACAGTCTCAACGATTATGTTAAAGATGAACATAGTACAGACAAGTGTTCTACTGAATCGTCTTCGGACGATGATCAAGATACTAAAGAAATGGATGAGGATCAAGATTGGGTTAAGGATGAGACTGATGCAACGATACTAGAATCAAATTCTATCTTAGATAGTGTAAATACAATAGACAATAATGAGGATATGAACAGAAAATTATTAGATGAGATAATAAATAGAACAAATAATGAAAAGGAAGATACGGCAGATGAAGCAGCTACCAAAAGTTTTAAGTGTGGTATATGCAAGAAAGCGTTTAGTCGAAGGCGAACTTATACAAAACATATGAATAGCCATAAAAACTCTTGCGAAATATGTGGAATTAAATATCGTGACTATGCTAAGCACATGCGGAAGCATACTGGCGAAAAACCATATCAGTGTGCTGTATGCAGTGCACAATTCGTCGATATGAGTCGACTTAATAGTCATATGACAACACATTCAGATGAACGTCCATTTGAATGTGAAACGTGTAAAAAAACATTTAAATCGCGTGATCGTCTGCATGGCCATATGAAAATTCATTTAAGCGATCGTCCTATCAAATGTCATATATGTGGAAAAGGTTTCCTACATAATGGTGATCTTAAAAAGCATAGCCGTGTTCATACAGGTGAAAAACCTTATGTATGTAGTTATTGTGGTAAATGTTTTGCATCCAGTCATTCACTAACGGTGCATAATCGAATACACACCGGCGAGAAACCATATAAATGTTGCTACTGTGATAAACAATTCAATGTGGCGGGAAGTTTGAATATTCATAAACGTATTCATACTGGGGAAAAACCTTATAAATGTAAATTTTGTGAAAAAGCATTTTATGATACGGCCACATGTCGAGTACATGAGCGCACACATACCGGTGATTATCCTTATAAATGTGTTCTGTGTGGCAAGGCTCACAATCACCCTAGTAATTTAAAATCACATATGCGTCATGCTCACCGAGAGGATCAAGGATAATAATTTCTTGTTTTGTTTTACTTATTTTTTATTTATGTACTGTTAAAATTATAAAATTTTATAATTTCTAAAGAGTATGTGGTGTTATTGTTTTGATTTCATTACTTTTATTTACATAGACAATGATGAAACTTATTACTTATATAGCAATATAACAATAATTAATGATTTTAATGTTAACATAAATATTACAATTTATATATATTTTATATTTACAGATATTTTTCTAAATAAAAACTTTTTTAAAACGTTACACAATTGAATAAGAACAAAATTTACAGTTTAAATTATTTTGTATTTACTGTCCGATTTCATAGTGACATTCAACAAATATTTTTGGTCGACCCTAAGTGAAACTGTACGAATAAAGTTGTAAACAAAAATGGCACCGTACTCATTAAAACAAAGAATATTTATTGTAAAACGATATTATCAAACGGGAAATTCTGTATTGAATGTTCAAAATGAATTTCCACACATTTTTAATGATAAATTAACACCAACAGATAATAATATTATAGAACTTGTGCAATTATTTGAAGAACATGGTAGTATAGTGGAAAAAATTGAAGTTGAAAAGTTCAATGAAATTACTGAGGTATTATGCTCTATTTTATATGTTGTCAAGTTTTATGTTTAGTAAATACTCGTAGAATGTCTCGAAATATAAAAAATAAGCATAATTTTTGTTAAATAATATTAAATTTTGACGTTTAGCTAAGACACTATGTAAATAAAATAAATGTGTTATATTTTAGGATCCTACACTGTTAATAGATACTAAGCTTGAAGAAACTGAACCACCTGATAATTATGACGAATACAACACTGAAGTTAAACTGGAACCAACTTTACTGTTTAACCAATTAAATATAGATGAAAATCATTCCATTAAAGAAGAAAAAACATATAGTATTAAGGCCGAAGATGGTTTATTTGTAAATACATCGGATGATGATTCGGAAAATTCAGAGAATTCGGCCGAAGAAGATGATGTTACTTCAAAAGACGGTAAATCTCCACAAGAACAAAAATATAGTTATAAATGTAATGTTTGCGATAAAAGATTTGAAAGGCAGCAGTATTTAAAGCGTCATCTCAACACACATGCAAATAAGTGTGAAATTTGTGGAAAAAAGTACCGGGATCGAGAAAGTCATTTGCGTAAACATACAGGTGAAAAGACGTTCCAGTGCCAACAGTGTGGCGCGCAATTTGTCGATTTGACTCGTTTAAATAATCATATTAAAACACACTCGGAGGAACGTCCGTTTGAATGTGACATATGTCATAAAACATTTAAATTGCGTGATCGGCTTCGCGGTCATAAAAAAACCCATATAATTGATCGACCTATTAAATGTGAGGTTTGCGGTAAAGGATTTCTTCATAATGGTAGACTGAAAAATCACATGCGAATGCATACGGGCGAGAAACCTTCTGTTTGTAATTTTTGTGGTAAATGTTACGCGTCCAACGACACCCTGCGAGTGCATATTCGAATACACACCGGCGAGAAACCGTATGCATGTACTTATTGTACAAAAAAATTTAGTTCGTCGGGTAGTTTAAATATTCACACTAGAATTCATACTGGTGAAAAGCCGTATAAATGTCAATATTGTGAAAAAGCGTTCCATGATTCAGCTACATGCAGATCCCATGAACGTGTCCACACAGGAAACTATCCCTACAAATGTAAACTTTGCGGAAAGGCACATAATCATCCGAGTAATCTTAAATCACATATGCGGCATGCACATAGAGAAGAGCAAGCCTAAATCAATGAATTGTTTAAATATAAAATAAGAGAAATAATTTAAAAAATCGTTGTTTTTATTCGGTAAAATTTTTGAATCAAACCCTGCTGTGATACTAGCGGTTTAGTTTTGACCTAGTACAACATCAACAACAACAATCGGAAAGTGTCAAAAATGACGGTGTTTAGTTTGAGACAAAAAATTTTTATTGTAAAACGGTTTTATCAAACAGGAAATTCATGTAAACAAGTGCAAAATGAATTTCCAAGTGAGTTTTATGATTTTCCATTGCCCACCGATGCTAATATTCATGTTTTAATCGAATTATTTGAAGAATATGGAAATGTAAATGATGTAGAACCAAAAAGCGAAGTATAATTTTTGACGTTTATCGAAGTCGCAAACCTGTAATTTAATTGTTTTATATTTTTAATAGGAAGCTTCGATAATATCGAACAATTCTACAAATTATGAAATAAACATTTTGACCCAGAATCATGATATAAAAATGGAAAATAGCATAAAAGTCGAGGAATCTATACAACTTGTGACTGAAGCGGACGATAATGAAGACGATGAATCAAATCATAATGATTTGAATGACGACGATAGTTCTGATGATGAAAAATCGTTAACGGTTGAAACCAGAGATGATGATAATAATGAAAAACCAAAACTAAAGTACACCTGCGAAATATGCCATAAAGAGTTCTATCGCAGGCGATCATTTGCACGGCATGCCACCGTACATCAAAATTCGTGTGAAATTTGTGGTAAAAAGTATCGCGATCGTGAACGACACATGCAAAAGCATACCGGCGAAAAATCATTTCAGTGCGCTGAATGTGGAGGGCGGTTTGTAGATATGAGTAGACTAAAAACACACATGATAATACATTCGGATGAGCGACCATTTGAATGTGAAACTTGTCATAAAACGTATAAGTCCAGAGATCGGCTTCGCGATCACATGAAATACCATTTAGCGGATCGTCCCATTAAGTGTACGGTATGTGGTAAAGGTTTTCTACATAATGCCCCTCTTCGAAAACACATGCGATCTCATACTGGCGAAAAACCTTCAATCTGTGCTATATGCGGTAAAAGTTACTCGTCCAATAAGGCATTAACCATTCATAGTCGAACACATACTGGCGAACGGCCATATAAATGCACGTTCTGTCCAAAAGCGTTTAGTACGACAGGTACACTTAAAATTCATAAGCGCACACATACGGGCGAACGACCATACAAATGCCAGTACTGTGAAAAAGGGTTTCCCGATTCATCGGCATGCAAATCACACGAACGAACCCACACTGGAGACTATCCGTATAAATGTATATTATGTGGTAAGGCCCACAATCATCCAAGCAATTTAAAATCACATATGCGGCATGCACACCGCGAACAACAAGGTATACTGAATTCTTCTTAGTGTTTCTAACCGGATATTTTAATTTTATTTTTATATGTACATCTTAAAAGACAAATCTGTACAATAGTTACTAAATATGTTTTAAATACTTATTTAAATAAATCTCCAAATTATAAATTTATTTTTTAACTATATTTGGACTTTATAATTTAATACCATACCGGAATATAAGAATATGGCATACAACCATAAGACACACTCATTTTGGTATTCCGTCTTTATACAAATTCGTATTTTTAAATTTAAATGGGGAAATCGATGACGTACCAGATCATGTGATAAGAATAGTTTAAAAAGCAAAAGACGATTATATGAACGAGTGAATTTGTCGAAAACATATCATTCAAGTATTTTCATTCCAAGTGATAAGATTAGATTGTTTATAATAAATTAATAATAAATAATTTTATATTAATATACATAAAATAGCTTAGTTGTTTAAAATAAACGGGTAAGAGGTTTAATTTTTTTGCTACTTATGTACTGTTATTTTAAAGTTTTGTGCTATTTTTTTAATGTTTTTATCAAAAATTCAAAACAAAGAAGTTTTTGTCTTTTGTTTTATTTATTGCGTCATATAAAATTATAAAAAAGACAGTCAAACGAGTTTATCATTGTCTAGATGAACTGTTGATGATTTACCAATTTTACAGTTGTTTTTGTTTACATATATCATAATCATTTTTTGGCAAAACGTGATGTTTCTTAAAAACGAAAATCCCAAAAAATATTAGTGTTTTTGTTTGAAGAAAAGAAAAAAGTAAATCATACGACGTAGTATTCAACATGCGTATTATGTGTAATGTTGAATGATTTGTAAAATTATTAAATTAACAAAACAATTTCTTCTCCTTTCAGATTTATACAAACACAATGAAATCCTTAGTAATTTTATGTGCCGTAATTGCATTAAGCAGTGCTGTTTCACTACGGGAAATCTTGCAAAATGAATGGGAGAGTTTCAAGGTATGTACAGTAATTAAATAATTGAATGGCATTGAAAAATGTGTGCCACTATGTTTTCGAAACATATAATTCATACAAAACAGACATACGGGACACAAAAACTATTTTACATTTTGATTTTCGGATCACCACTATGTTTTCATAGTTAAATCTACAATTGTTTCGTCTATTGTATGTGATTCAATTTAAGTAATATCAAATTACAATACGTACTTAATTGCTGATTTGTAGAAAACGGGCGGTTTTGAAATCATCAAGTCACAGTCCAATCAATATCAGAAATTTGTACGGAATACCCAAAAATACAATTGATAAGGAAGCTCTTTTGTGCATATGTTAATATATGTACACATAGTAATGTACTTAAGTAATTTAATTAAAGTATGATTGACCTCAACGATGATAGTCTAAGTAGACGAAATAAATAGAAGTATATTCTACGACGTTTTAATAAACTATCTATCTATTGACTGGCGATAAGGAATTTTCACAAAGAAATTAAAACATAATCAATATGCAGCTTACAGTTTCATAATTAGAACAGTATTAAAAGGTTATTTATTGATATATTTCCGCGTTACACTATAAATAGTCTTCTCCAGTTGCTGAATAAGTAGTTCTCAACTATCCATAGCTGGTCTCAATTATAATGTTTAAACAAATTTATTTCCTGTTAATTTTTTAAAACTATTTTGGTTTTTGCTATATAAGAGATTATATTTCCTAAAACTTAATAGATTTATTGGGATGAACTTGAAATACGATTTGGCTATGAACCAAATAAGTTATTTAAACAAGATGATTTTGGAAGTCTCAGTAAGGAATCGATTAGTTGGTGTTAGGTAACCATTATAGTATTGCTCAGTTTGATGCCGCGAATTTCATGACATCAAACCGAATTTCACTGTCTGTATTATTCATGATGAGTGACTCAAGCAATTAATACAAATATTCGAACATATGTGTTTATCTTAATTTTGCCTCAAGTCAATCAACCCCTTTTGTCCAGGTTGTATATTTTCGTGATTCCAATGTTTAGCACATAATCGATATTAGTCTGAAAATAGGAGCGGTTTTATTTTATCACTATATAGGTTTATCAGTTATCGAAATCTTAAGATAATTTCTATAATATTGCAGTTTTAATGTTTGTCTAATTCTGGTAATTTATTTTTATTTCGTCTAATTGCTAAATGAGTCCTCCATCATAATTACCTTACCATTCTATTGTCACTCAATGTTTATTGTATTTATTTACTTGTTTACAATAATATTGAGCTAAGTAAAACTATTATCACATTTGAATTTCTTGGAATAAAAGCCAAAAAAGCAATGATCATCATGAAATAATTTCCTGTATGAACAGATGTTTAGTTTTATCGACATATTTTTGATAAATGTTATCAACTATTCAGCACATTGTGCAGTTTTTAAACTATTTGAGACGACTTCATAGTTTCTTTGTTTATAACATTGTTATAATGTTTGCGACTTATAAGATAAAACGATATGAAAGTGTAAATTACAGAGATAAAATAATACACTCTACAATTTATGGGAATATAATACTAAAAATTATGTCTGGTCGAGTGCCTTCCACATATACACATTATATACATAGTCCGGTTATTGTATATACTCGTATTATGAATCATATTATAGAGATACTGGAATAAGTGATTACAGTTTGTAGCTACATGCATCAAATTGCTCGTGATCTTTGTATTTACACAAATCGGATTGTTTATCAATAAACGTATTTATTTTTCTTGTCTGTTTACAGTTGGAACATAGCAAACAATACACAAGCGAGACTGAGGAACAGTTTAGATTAAAAATTTTCTTAGAAAATAGAAATAAAATCGCCAAACATAATCAATTATATCAAACCGGTCGTATCCCATACAAACTAGGAATCAATAAATTTGCTGATATGCTACATCATGAATTTGTTAGCACAGTAAATGGATACAATAGAACACAATCGCGGTAAGTTTTAAAATCTATCTTACGTATGCGATTATTGTTATTATTTTGAATATACTCCTTTTTTAGTCGAAACAGTAATTCAATTCAAGGAGTAATTCATTCGTCGAAAGGTCAAGGTGTTACATTTATTAGTCCAGCAAATGTTGAACTACCGAAAACAATCGATTGGCGTACAAAGGGCGCCGTAACCGAAATTAAAGATCAAGGTCATTGCGGATCATGCTGGTCATTCTCAGCCACAGGTGCCTTAGAAGGACAACACTTCCGTAAATCTGGTGTACTAGTCTCTCTATCAGAACAAAACTTAATTGATTGTTCTGCCAGCTATGGAAATAATGGTTGTGATGGTGGTCTTATGGACAATGCATTCAGTTATATCAAAGATAATGGTGGAGTCGATACTGAAATAACTTATCCATACGAGGGTAAAGATGATACATGCCGTTATGCACCACAAAATAGTGGAGCCACCGATAAAGGATTTGTTGATATCCCCGAAGGTAAAAACGTTTAAACTAAATTGTTTATATCACAGTTTTAAATATTATTATTTTGGTTTACAAACAAATAGGCAAGGAAGATAAATTACAAGAAGCTCTCGCTACAATTGGTCCATGTTCCGTTGCCATTGATGCCTCACACGAATCGTTCCAATTCTATCAAGGCGGTGTATACTATGAACCAGCATGTGATTCACAACAATTGGATCATGGTGTTCTCGTTGTTGGTTATGGTACGGAAAGCGATGGTCAAGATTACTGGCTCATCAAAAACTCATGGGGAACCACATGGGGAGACAAGGGATACGTTAAAATTGCTCGTAACAAGGATAATCATTGTGGTGTTGCGACAACAGCAAGTTATCCATTAGTGTAAGAAACCGCACCAAATGATAAGCATAAAGTGAAGATTTATTTATAAATTAAATTAAATTCTAAACTTACTAACAGTGTTAATACACAGCATCAACAATAAATAATTATAAACATGGAATAAGTTATAAATAATTAATTTTAAAAAAAATAAATTGGTTTTGTATTGGTGAATTAAAATTTAAATGAAGATACTTTGATTAATTTGTAACTATAATATTAAGGCTGTATTTTTAATGATATAATTAAAATGTTGATATTTTCAAAAAACAAAACATTTTGAGTTTTTTTTAAGCAGCAGACGTTTTTGTGATTCACCCTGAAATGAGATGATTAATTATGGTTAGTCAACAATTATTTTCTGTGGAATTGTAAGATATTACAATGTACCGTGACTCATCTCAAATTGCAAGTTTCTAAAATTATTATTTACTACCTACTTGTTACTAATCAGCAACGTTTGGCGTGTTAAAAGCACAAGCAGAATTTTTTTTCGGTCATTTGTGTCACGAGAAATAGTTAAAAGACTTTCATTCACGTAGTTGAAATGATGCAGTCTTCGAAGTGTGGTGAAAACATTTACCTTCACTTCTTGTAAATAGGCAGACACCATCTTCAAACGAAAATGCAGTTGCTGACCGGCAATTACAACAATGTATGATGTGTAGATCGTCAGCACAGTTAAAATTTAAGGCTCTTGATAAAGGTTAATTTCTATAAGGCCAGTCATGACTATGGTCATGACTGGCCTTATAGAAATTAGCCTCGTCGGTATGATGCTTGGACCGTATAATGAAGGAGTGCAGGTATACGATACGTTGACCTTGATAGAATAGTTATCATAAATTGATTATTTATTATAAGTTTGGTGCCTTATATGCTCTAAACTCGGTACGATAAAAATGTGAGACCTCGTGGCAGGCGCCTATTCGGATAGGCGGACGACGTTGAAACTCTTCTAGCTATGAACGGGCAGTTTTGGAAAGAAATTGTTGTCTGCATTCAATATGTGCTCTTGATATTCGAAAGGTTAAAATGAGTTAGAGCCAAAACATGCCGAGATAAAGAGTTCAATTGTCAGTTGCACAGTAGTTCAAATTTTAAAGATGCCATTTGACTTTCATAAACATTTCATCAATATTACGCTTATTATTACAATATTATTATAAAATATAATTGTTATCTTGATTTGATTAAAATTTTACGTTTAATAATAAATAGTTACGGTTGTCCTTATGTGTTTTTGTTTCAAACACGTGTTGGCAATTTTACTATCAGTTTACTAAATAAAATGTCAGTTGAACCTCAGTAAATATATCACAGAAATTATAATTGTATATGTAATATATATAATGAAAACATTTTATTCGAAATAAGAATATATGATAAGGTCAGTAATGTTATGTTGGAAAAGATGTAATATTTTTACTTGCTGAATGTGTTGCCCATTATATTAAATTTTCTTCTTTATCTATGATTTTTCAGCATATGCACTACTAGACTAACCTATCTACATTTTATTCGTGTTTCTAACTTTCAGAGCCAAACAGTATACTTTATGCAAACATGCATTCTTAACGTTATGCAAACAATCATTCTCTAGAACCGATGTATTTTAGATTTTTTTTTTGTTATTATCTCATCAATCTGTTTCGGAGCTCGAGGCGCTTCCAACTCGTTCGCGGTTCGCTTATTTACGTCCTTACCTTACGCCATTACAGCCAAATCGAGGACTTACGGCTATATGTCCGATTTACGTAGAACCATCTGCACATTGCTCCATGACAGCCTATAGTACTAACATGGAAGATGGGTTGGCCCATGAATTCAGCAATAGCATTTTGCGATCTAATTACCAATCTGATGAAGATTTTGGGAAGTGTCTGGGAAGTATTGAAAACCTCGGTTGTCGACGCTGCCCAGCATATTCTGGGTATAGTAAAAACTAAGCCCAAAAATGATTGGTTTGATGAGAAGTGTCGTCTTACTGTTGAGCAACAAAATATAGCCCACAATGAAGCGCTGTTTCGGTTTAAAATAGCAAGAAGAAAAAAAGCAGTTCTTGCTAGGAACAGCTAAACGCAATTGTAGACAGAAAAAACACGAATGGTAGAATCCTAAGGTCTTAGGAGTACAACAACTCAGCAATGAGCGCAATTCGCATGGTTTCTTTAAAGGAATCACCGAGTTGCAGCATACATTACGATCTCAGTCAAATGCCATTCGGAACCAGGGTGGAAACCTCTGTGTTAACGTCGATGCAGTACGCGATGCATGGTGTGAATATTTTTCTGACCTACTTAATGTTCCACATGTATCACAAGCTGTATTTGAATACCCTCAAATACAGTCCATAGAGATGTTAATTGAGGATTTCATCATGACCATACAGAGATTAAAGAAAAATCGTTCACCAGGAGTTGATTGTATTAATTCAGAGCTCATAAGATTCGGAGTGCTTTGTGGAACTGTCTTTTTGACCTTGTTCAATTGGTATGGCGAAATCAAGTTATTTTTAAGGAATGGAAAAAGGCCGCTTTATGCCCAATAATCAAGAAGATCATTTTAAATGCGAGAATTATCGAGGTATAGCTCTCCTTTGCACAATACAAGTTTTTGCCATACATTATCTTGGGAAGAATTACTGCTCTGTTGGAGGAAACTATCGGTGACTTCCACGGAGGATTCCGTTCAAATCGGTCAGTCACTGATCAAGTTTTTTCAACACGGATGATTCTTTCCAACTACTATACGAAACATCCGCGAAAATCTTAATTTTTATTTGAAAACTATTTGTTTCTGTACCTTTTATCTTTTAACAATTAGTCTACGATGGTAAATATTTTTTTTGAAAACATAGTTCAGACTCTTAGCTTTAATAAACTTTTTGAATTTTCTTTATTAGACTGATATGGTATGTATTTTATACGAAGGTAATGGAGCTCGGACACTTGCTCAACGGATATATCGTTAAAACGTTTGTTAATACAGATCGGAATTGACGGGAGAACGGCTGTTGTTTAACTAATCGGAGAGATGTGCCAGGACGTACAGTAACATCCCACCCTAATACCGAAAGGGTCTTCGCGAAATTCATAACAATCCAACGACTAGTGTTAGGAAAATTGCCAACGAAATTGCAGAACCTCTGTTTGTGAATGGGTAATCGAGAAACAAACCATAGAATTTTATTTTTATTTATTTTTTATTTTTTTTTATCTCTCAAAAAAATTGGGCTCAAGGCACTTCCAATTCTCTTTCGTGGTTCGCTTATTTACGTTTACATACGTAGAATCATTATGTGGAACCATCTGCACATTGCATATCTCCATGTACTGACATGGAAGATGGGTTGGCCGTGCATGAATTCTGCACTCCAACGTAGATGCGTTCATTTTAAAATGGGATTGCAAATCCCATTTGCATCCTGCCCCTATCGGGATTCGAGCCCGGTTCCTCCCGCTCTAATTGCCCGCTTTTACCGGTACCTGGGCGGTAAATTTTGGTTTCTAAAACAAAATCATTTTCACTGATGAAGCAGCATTTACCCGAGATGGATGTGTAAATTTATATAATAAACATTTTCGGTCTTCAAGCAATCCCCATTTAAAAATAATAAACAGCTATCCAATTTAAATTCACTATATTAATGTTTTGTGTGGTATATTTGAAGATGAATTACTAGGACCGATAATACTTCTAGACAGATTAGATGGTCCTAAATATATATAATATATATAAATATATATAACGAAAGCTTTCACTCCGTTAATAGGGGCAGGATGCAAAAGGGATTTTTCACCATCTGATTACGTTAATGTACACATCTATGACCCCCTGTTGGAGTGTAGAACTCATGGGCCGACCCATCTTCCATGTCAGTACTATAGACTGGCAAGGGGCTATGCAATGCGCAGATGGATCTACGAAAATCGGACCTATAGCCGTAAGTCCTCAAAAAAGGACGTCCTAAAGAAGGACGTAAATAAGCGAACCGGGAAAGAGCTGGGAGAGCCTTGAGCCCCAAAAAAGATAACATAGAATAAAATATAAAAAAAAAAAAATCATTTAGTTTTATGCTGTTCGGTTTTGAATTATTATATTTTTGGAAATTAAATTATTATTATGTATATATAAATGTTACGATGAATCTTATAGTTGCGATAGTACACACTTCGATTTTTTGTGTTGAAGTTTTAGCATTCCCGGTATTTGTCTTTGATAAGTTAGATTATATTCTTCGAAATTCTCACTATACGAGAATGCTAGATTCTGTTGATCGAATCAAATGCACGTTAGTTGAATGTGCTTAATGAATCATTTTGAAGTTTAAGGCTCGTTTTTACAAAAAAAATTCTTTCGGGAAAATTTCGATATATTCACATCCAAATTCACTCTTTTATTTCACATGTACTAGAGATTATATCACTATAACCAAATATATTAAGATCTTAACAATATCATTTACGAGCTAGGTTAAATAGTGACAATCAAATCAAGGACAATTACTTGAATATGGGCTCATTTTTTTATTATTGGATGCAAGATGTACTTGCTCTGCTGAAGTAATATTTAAAATTTAATAATCTCTTGTTTTAGAGACCAAGACTCAATAGATTTCAGTAGTGGTCATGACAATGATAACATGTATGGAGTTTATCAAGGTACACTGCCGTATGCAATCGTGTTTTGTATCCTATTTGGTTAATTAATGAAATAACAATATAAAAATACGGTTTTTACAAGCAATTATTGGGTCGTATACCGTGTCAACAATCTGTCTCCATCGGTTTCGATCACGAACCAGTTCTCCATATTGTTGTAAACAATAAGAAGGTGTCAGATCGCTCTCTGCACCGTGGAACCATCGTCGCCGACAGTGACCTCTTCGCCTACCGAATTGCGACTCCGCATTAAATTTCTAATCTCGTTATTGAAAAGAACTCGGTATGTGCCATTAACGTCGCCATTAACGGGCTATGTATCACACGCATGATTCTTTTCTCAAATTTCTATCAAGGGGCAACTTTCACATTCATACATGATAACGGGTCTGATCAACACTCTGTACAATATTAGCTTATCGGCATTTGCGAATATATTTTAAGATATTTTAAAGCGGACGTAGCGGATATAAAGCTCGATTGCCAGCGGCAATGCGAACCTTGAAATCCTCTCCCACACCATTATCGTGAGTAATGTGAGATCCAATGTGAAATACAGAGACTCATCAGATTATCCAAATTCCGAAAGATACGAAACTCCACACTAACGAAATATCTAGACAGCCTACAACACCGCAGAGATGTTGAAGAACTCTGCGTGTTCTATAGATTTATAAATGGTAAATGTTCTGCAGAATTAAAGGAGAAAATACCACCATTTGTTACGCGAGGACGGGTAACACGTGGAACTGTTAATTCACATAGGTTTAAGGTGAAGCTGCCGAAATCTCGAACTGAAGATGCAAAGCTCGAATTTATTTATCAAACATCTAAGAAATGGAATTCGTTGGCCGGTTCTCTGTTTGCTTTGGAGTATAGACTGCACAAGTTTAAGGTGGCTATCAACCTCTACTTGAAGGATCGCGCATTGGGTGCAGAAGCTCTGACAGTTACAAGAAGCTAGGACAGTCTAGGGTAGACTGCCCTGAACCCAATTAAAACTACACATAAAAAAAAATTTATTGTGAAATGAGTCCTTATTTTGGGGTTGGCTTGCATCAGTGGGCGCATGTACACAAACAATTGAAAGCTTGGCTAGTCTCATGTGCAAGCGAAATTTTGTTTACCTTTGGCCCAATGAGAAATCCAACTCCAAGGTTTTTGGGTTTGTTTCCAGGTCATTTCCTCTGTATAGCAATGTATAGCCTTCCGACACATGGTCTCCACTTTTAAGCCATCGAATTTCTTTGAGCTCTACGGGTTCCAGCCGCTACTCTTTCATACATGTGAAAAGGTTGTCAAACGCACGTTTTCGGCCAAGTTTCACGTGCCGACCCTCAATCTCTTTTCAGGATACTTAATCGAAGGTCATTTTGGTTTTGACGATATCCGATTTTTGACATCGTTGACTTTTTAATATTGGTTTTTTACGGATGCGGGTCGTCAGCCCAGCGATCCAACCAGTTTTAGTCGCAATGTGGTGGTATTCTATGGATCTTATGTTTCGTTCGAAATATTTACGAAACATAGATGTCCCTACCCACAGGGTTAAATTATTATGTTTAGATGCTAGAGCTGATTCTTGTCGAATGAGTATGAGAAATGGCTCTAGGATTTAGTATGTTCTATTCAATTATAAGATCAGAAATAAAATGCAAATATTTGAAATCATAATAAAGCTTTGCTTGGGTGTCACTACTAGTGCCGATAGTTTCATGGCGTATAATTTTATATAGAACCGTCCGGTTGTTTGCAACATTATGAAGATGTTTGTCCACTATAATTAACTTCGTTGAAATAAATGTAGGTTCCAATAAAAACACTAAAACTTGCCTGGTAATGGTAACCAATTTATTTGTTTTATCGTATATACAAATAATAATAGTTATAAAATAATTAAATTATTTTTTTTATGTATAATATGATTTTTACAGACAACTAAAACAATAATAAAAAAATCTAAATTATCACAAAAATATAAACATGTATACATTATGTTGTTATTTTTTATAATAAAAAAAAACGTTAATTTCATTTTGATGCATAATTAATGATTCATCTTAATAATAAAATATAATATAATATAATAATAATAGTAGGTAGGTATTTTATATTTAGCCAATTTCAGAGGTATTTGTTATAGGCAAATTTATTTATGTTTTGTTTTTATTAAAAAAATTTTGTTTTTATTTCTTTTAATGTATAAAACATGTTTTTTGTTTAATTATATTATTAATTATTTTTAATAATTAAAATTAAATATAATTTTTATTTTATTTTTTTTATTCTCACAACACAATATGTTTTAAAAATAAAAATTACTTTAATTTGGTAAAAATAGTATTTTATTTTTATATTATTCGACATATAATTAATAATTAATAATGTTATGAATATTAAATACAGTGTATAATATAATTAATTATAATTAGTAGTTCATTTTTCTTCTAAACTTAATTTTAATATTTCTTCTAATAATTTCTCATCCTCTTCTAATTCTAACTGTCGATGTCGCTGCTCTTGTTCACTTAAACGCAGCGCCATTTCTAAATCGGAATCTAGTTCATCATCTTCGACCGTTTCAAAGCCATGATTTGGCGTATTACAACGCGGCATTATTGGATAGAGCTGTTGCTGATGATTGTTAGTGTTACCCAATAAAGATTCGTGTAATGCTCTGGAAATGAAAATATGAAGGAAAACAGAAAAAATGGGAGTAGCTAAGTTCTAAGTTTATTTCAAAAATCAAATAAATTAATTAATTAACAAAATTATAAATACTGTAATAAATGTTTATTTAAAACAGGCAAATGCTTATATTAGTTACGTTTATATAGCGTTAAATTTTAAGCATGGTTGGACTATAAAATGCAAGTTTTTATTATTTTACAGACAATGCGATGGATCAGAAGGGTAATACGCCAAATAAGATCAGAAGGGTAATACGCCGCATCATTTCCTTTCATAATAATTAACCAATTAGTTGATAAACTAAATAGATTGGTTTCACCTTTAATACAATTTTGGAAAATTTAAATATGGAAGTTACATGTTTGGTAAGACTACTTGGAAAAGGAAATGCGAACATTTTAGGTCAATGTCAACTTAATTATATAAAATCAGTTTTGGTTGATAGAAGACGCATTTATATCAAATAATTAATTACAGGAATTTCGATACATTAAAAATGTTTATGTCTTGATATAAACATGTCATTGATATAAACTAAATATTCCGATGTTTACATAATATACCCAAATTATATCAACAATTTGTGGAAATTAAAACTATCAGAATTTGTAATAATTTATTAAATTTTGTTTAGCAAAATTCTTAAATTTCGCTGGTAAGACGTTTTTGTGTGAATTTGATAAATTCTTTTTATACTTTTGAATCGTAATATAAACTTTCGTCTTCAGAAAGTAATCATGGCTATAAAATAGAAGTTTTAAATTTCAAAATTTAAATACATTAAGCTTCTGACTAATCAATGCATATCATAAAGTCTGCTCCGTCAGGTTTAACACGAAGTGTGTTTTCAAAACCAAATATAAATTCCCTTCTCCGCTTCGTCTTTACAGACTTATACATTTATTTAAATATGAAATATCATACGAAAAATCTTAAGAAAATCTAGATCACAAAAAAGTCTTATATTTCTTGTATCTTCAAATTAAAAGAACTTGAGACGTAGATTTTAAAAAACAAGTGAACTTTATAAAAATGTATATGATTACAGTAGTACATAATATGAATTATTGGGTAAGGCTAATTCAAGATAATTTTTGTAAATATTTATTGTAATTTATAAATTGGTCTATATATAGGCGTGCTTCACTAAATTGTCATAAACAAACAAGAATATTTATTGCACAAACCAACTGATTATGCAACTTGATAAAATAAGCATATTTCAGGTATTTGAAGGTCGATTGGGGAACAGCAGTCTCGTGAATATACCAATCGATATTCGGATAGCTAATAAATAATTATAAATTATTAATTCGTAAATTACAATTAGAATTTAGCCAAATATCGAAGTAACTAGCCAAATGAGGCCATGTCTGATTGGACAAAATATAAATTCGAATGGAATTTCATGTAGAAAAGTAGTGGACATGTAGATAACAGTGCCAAACACTAAGAAAATCAAAGAACAAGTACAAAGTAAATAAAAAACTGATCGAGATTCTTACAAACATTGATTCTTTTTAGAATAATTTCGAGAAACTCAGTTTAAATTTGGTTGACTTCTTTCAACTCCGCTTGAATAAAATTTGACATAACTGCTCAGTCGTGCTTTTTAAACGGGTTTAATGTTTACCATGATAATGAAAGGAGTGTCAGTCAAGTAAGTTGAACAATAATCTAGATCATGACATAATCTTCAAATTCTAGTATCTTCACAAGAGTAATGCAGATTTATATGAATATTAGGTGAGGCTAAATCAAGATAATTTTGAATTCATTTAAATAATGTAATTTATAGAATGCACACCTTATTCCAATTGGCTGATAAGCTATACTTTAAGCTTATATCAGCCAATGGCTAAGAAATTTTTGTAATATAACATTAACAAATTATTTGATTGAACAACTAGGCTAATTTGTACTTGTGAAACGTCCATTGGAGAACATAAACGGTGACATGATTATTCGTAAATGTTCTAGTATTCCTATAGATCCCACCCAAACTTTGTAATTAAATGTTCTGAATTGGCTACAGACAGAGTATTAGTTCTGTTAAAAATTATTAGAATTATTTTGAGGGAAAACAAATAAGTGATTGGTATACAGTTAACTCTTTTCTGTTTAAACGTAGTCTCACTATATGCATCTATAAACAAATTTTGGAGTGAGGATTGTCGTGTTATTTTATAGACGAAGAATTTAAAAACGAGGAAGTGATTCATACACAAAAAGGCTACGTATAAAAACACTCTTTAATCATTGAATATGACTCATGTAGAAAGGTAAGAAAGATATTAGATAACAAGCTTGGTAACAATATCAAAGGACAAGTACAAAGTAAACTAAACCTCAAACTTTAGACTTCTATCGACATTACAATAGACATACATCGATAATTTTTGGAATACTTACCGAGAAGCTCAATTTATAACAAATCATTCAAATGTGTTAAGCTGCTCGCCGTCTTATAATAATGTTAGTTGACCATTTAGTAGGTGAGTTCAATTTAAAATATTTTGTATTTTAACATAACCTTTCATAATTATTTTTACGACATAAATATAATAATAATTTTTGTTAAACACAATTTACAAACATTGAAGAAATAGCCTACAAAAAACACAATTCATCATATTGCCAAAAAGCGAATATCAAAATTTGGACAGATTTAATTTTTTTTTATTAATATCAAAGTTTAACATTTTTAATGGCGTAAATTTTAAAGGCAACTGATTCTTGTATCACAATCAAATCTACTTGGAATGTATCAATTTTAGTTTATGTATATATAACTACTTAAAATACGAGTAAGGCCAAAAACGGTTACTTAAGGCTATAAGATATTTAAAAGCATCACTTAAATAAATTTTTCATAGGACTAATCGACAACAAATTGTATTTAGAGTTGTTAGATTTTTTATTATTGACACGATCACTATTTCGAGATGGATATCTACGACACATAAAAAACAACAATATCGGTATGGGAATCAATCGTTGAGAAGGATTTAATATGAATGTGTATTTGTGTGTGTGTGGAATGTAAGTAAAAAAAAAATGTTTTAACAAATAATAGAATTAATTATTGCAAATTTCATAACACAACTTACCTTTGTAATTGAGCCTCTTCGTCACTCAAAGCATTTGGCGTCAATGGACGCTGTACTTTGAGTGCTTCCCATATATCAACCTCATCGTTTTCACTGCCAGCATCGAGCAGACTCTGCTGAATCGCAAACTGAACTAAATCATCTTCATCCTCGAATGTTAATTGACGACGATAAATCGAACCACGGCGGGTATATGTTGAAGGCACATCAAAACATCGATCATCGATAACGCATGTTGTACGTGAATCTTCTTCTAAGTGAGCAACATTTGGTACCGGTGTGTCCATTGCGAACACATTGCCAAATGTTACGCACGCATTTAGCACATGAAATAGTGGAATTTCAATTTTTACTGGAAACCCGGATGGCAGTTGCATTGTTATAAAGTCTTTTAATTTGGATACATGTGGACTAGCCATTGTTGACATTAAATCTAATATTGGAAGAACTTGTTCTTGAAGCTTGATAGGAAATTCTTCACTTAACCATAGATTAGCTTTGAATTTTTGTACTTTTGTATTGACTTTACGGGTACGACCAATATCACGCCCTTGTAAATCGGTTGATGAGAAATACTCTTCTGGTGTCAAAGCAATCAGTGATGAAGATGAGGATGATGAGGTAGCTTCTTCTGCACCATTTGTGTCAGATGATGGGGATGGAGTTTTATCTTTGATCGCAACTAGCTCCGGTGTTTTACTAATCTCATCCTCGGCAATACCAAAGAAACTTTGTAGTGGGGTTCGAGAGTTTTTCGCACGGGTTTGTGATTCATTTAAATGTTCGGTTCGCGTTCGTGTTACAAACTCTACGTTACTAGCAGCGTATACTTTACAATCGTAACTATTGATATTCTCACATTTTTCACTGCGCCAACCCCATATTCCCGTCTTATTGCGTTCAAAGCTTATTTTTTCGATGTCGATATGATTTGCGATTACCGGAGCATTAAGACGAGCGCAAACAGATTCCTTTGCTGGCGGAATACCTGAAATATCCCCCATTACAGTTTTCATTTGTTCTATCGATACTTCACACGCATCATGATCTATTTCAATCATTGTGGCTGAATCATCTTTAAACAAATATAAATATCAATTAATCAACATCTAATTATAAAAAAAACAGGATCTAATTATAATAATACATACTGATTCCTTTGAATATATAGCTTCTATTGCCACGTTGCCATGTCGTAGTATCAAATCCTAGAAGTGTTGTATCAATTCGTACATTTGACCCCCGTTTATAAACTTTGTATACATCGCTTGGGCATATCGTTGACATAAGCGGAACCCAACTAGTGAATTCCCATTTCATTTCTACATAAAAATCAGGCGCATCTTGTAATTTTTGTAGCAATTGTGGTACATGTGTAACTCTTTGCGTATGGCGCTGTAAATCGCGTACCTCCAGCACAGCGGTTATAATGGATGGATCTCCTGTACATACGGCCTCTTGTACTACAGTCCAACCATCTGTTTCCGCGTTAGCATTACATTTGGCACTTAATAATATTTTAACTGATTGCAAATGGCATAGTCGTACAGCCAGCATAAGTGGAGTTCTCCCTCGCGGGTCGAGCTGTTCCAAATCATGTTGCTGTGAAAAAAACAAAATTTGAAATAAAAACAGGTATATCTCTTAGTATATGTGCAATTCATATTAATCATATAACATGTAATTCAATTAAATAAAATCGATAACAATTTATTAATTTAATTAATTATGGTTATTTTCGATTTTTTGTTTTTTTTTTTGGCGTTTATAAGGTGATGGGTGACACATTAATATCGAAGTGTTTATTGATGATTTCATAAACCAAATATTTTTTTACATTTACTTATATATTATGCATAACAATAAGCACATAATCAAAGTTTGTATAATTTATTAAGTTTAATTACCGGATTCAGTTTGATAAAATCTTGAAGTTCTTGATAATCATTATTCCATACCAGCCAATGAACTGGATAATCCGTTTTGATTTGTTCACTGGTTGTAGTCATATTATTTTACGCTTCGTGGCCGAACACAAATAAAATTTATATTTTGTTATTTAACTATTAAATTTTTTACTTAAAAACTAGATTTTTTATAAATTTACAGTATAAAAACTAAAACTAAAAAGAAACTATATTTTTAATGCCGAAAAAGGAGTGAAGAACTAATTTATTTTTTCTTTTGCTCTTCGTTTGGTGCTATAAAAATTGTATGTTTGACACTACACGAAATGTCAACACAAAACGATTATGAATTTATAGTGAAATCTTATATTGAACAATTAACCGATATCGAATGTGTTTTGATCGGTAATAACCGTTTAGAACCCAATTTGTTTTTAGAAAGCAGATAACGATGGTAGATAATTTACAGAAGTAAAACAAAACTTTAGTTAAAAAGATTAACGATACTTAAGTTATACTTAGAAAATATGTAATAATAAAGTTTTTTAAATGTAATTTATTTTTATCGGTTATACTCATTCAACACATCTCAATTGATCAATGTTTCATTGTACATCGAAGAATCGAGTTCGAGCCTCTATAAAATTGAAACCAATTATTATAGCAAATTAATAAATACTGAAATATTCAGTACAATTTCTGTCGAGTTGAAATTCGAATGTCACTGTCATTCAATTAAAAAAAAATTTGTCGCACTTCAATCGTATAATTAAAATGTCGAAACAATTAAATAAAAAATTCAAATGGGCTTTAGATTTTAATGCTAGGTAAGTAAAGCTGCATTGCAGAAAGTAAAGTAATTAAATATGCTTTCATTAACATATATATTATACGTTTTAGGCCGAAAAATAGTGATATTGCTTCTCCACCTGGCTACAATTTGTCAGTCGGTCAAAGTCAAAGTGAAGTAACCAGGGAAAATGATTCAAATCATTTGATCATTAAAAAATCATGGGACATTGCACTGGGACCAATTAAAAATGTGCCGATGAATTTATTACTTATGTATATGTCGGGTAATTCCATATCAATTTTTCCCATTATGATGGTCGGTATGATGTTGGTGAGGCCAATTAAAGCAATGTTCTCGACTCAAGCTACATTTAAAGTTATTGATGGGGCACAAGTAACTGGACAAAAATTTGTTTTCTTTTTGGGTAATTTAGCTAATATAGCACTAGCGCTGTACAAATGTCACAGTATGGGATTGCTACCAACACATGCATCCGATTGGTTGGCATTTGTTGAACCACAATCGCGGCTAGAATACAGTGGAGGAGGAATATCATTAAGTTAGAGTCAAACTAAATAAAATTCCAAAATACATTTTAAATAAAATCTTATATATTAACATAATTTATGATATATAATAAATTTTAAATTAAAAAATATGTTTTGTTCACTTTTTTTTATATTGTTCGGCAAATTCTACTGCCCGTTCGTACAATTTACCAGGCTCATCAACTCGTGGCACCTAAAAAAAATAAATATTTTACCTATTAACAAACACTTTGTTTCCGATGTTAGTTTGTCACATTGCCAGTAATATTAATGTCACTGTCACTTGGCACACAGAACAATAACGAGATCAATACTTTGTTTGATATAATTTTGCCATGTTATGAATTTGATTCGGACTTACATCATAATTTTGCGTTATATACATTCCGGCGTATATTCCGGCACCAAAGGTTAGCTGGTAAAAAATATAAAGCATATAATACATACAATTGATTATATAATCATAAGCGAATAATAAATAATGTAAATAATTTGTAACTTACAATGAATTTCAACATATCGTTAAAAATTCCACTATCGACCGCCACTTTGAAATGTTAAAATAACACTACGTCTACTTTAGGTAAAAAAATAAAAAATCAACAAAGATAAGATTTTTTATCACGCTCTCGCAAGTTCTTGTTTAATTTGACAAGCGAAAGAGAATTTTTGACAGATGCAGTGTCACTTTGAGCCACTTTATGACAAATAAATGTGCTGCCATATGAAAATGTTTTATTTTGAGCAATTTTTAAAAATAAAAAATGATCGTTGTTTGTAAATTTTTATCTTTAATTTTATTTATTTTTTAATTTAATTTAATAAAAGTAAAATATTTTATAAGTGACTTTAAATTTGAATATTGGTATAACTATAAATAGCTTTGTTTATTATTTATGGTTGTGCTATCTGTTTTGAAGTTGAATTACTACACTGACTAATGACTATAGGCTGAACCAGTGACAATTTAATTTATAATTTATTAAGAACATTTTCATTCGGTCGATTGACCAGTGAAGGATTACAAATGGAAAGTTACGATCCTCACTTTTTGTAAGTTAATTATTCTTACGCAAATGGTTGAAGCAGAATGTTACAAGCCATCTTTCGTACTCATCCGTCAAGGTCCAACACTCACATCCATACATGACAACGGGTCTGATCAACACTCTGTACAGTTTCAGGTTATCCGCATTTGCAAGATATTTTGATCTAGAAGTGGACGTAGAGGATATATTAAGGCTCTATTGCCAGAGGCAAGGCGAACCTTGATATCCTCTCCCACACTATTATCGTGAGTATTGGGAGATTCAAGATACTTGAATCTCATGACTTCTTGAAATGTGTGTTTACCACTGTTGAAATCAATTGCGTCTTGAACTCGAAAACCAGAGATCAGATAGTTCTAGCGATCACCCCTAAATTACTTATTACTGAGTTGTTGTATTCTTAAGACCTTAGCCTTCCACCATTATATATTATAAAGGATATACTCAGTTGAAAGTAGAAAATGAGGATAGTTATAGGATTTCAAAGATTGAAAGAATATATTAGATAGTTAAATTTAAATTTTTATGATTTAAATTTTTAATAAACTGTGAAATTTATATAGACTTAAAAATTATTAACAAACTTATCTATTTATTTATAACAAAATTATTCTTATCACATTAATTATAATTAAAAAATATTTACAATCAATTTTTAATTTAAAAAATAAATTAAATTGTCTCCAATAACAATCTGACCTATTATATTTTACTCAAATAATATCCTTAAGCGATCCTCGTTTAATCCGATTAGCAACATAATAACGCCACCCAGTGAGATTCCTGCTACTTGCAATAGAACCATTTTCATTTGTTTTCCATCGCGATTCAATTCTGGAATTAAATCAGCAAATGCGATATATAAAAATGTACCTGCTGTACCAGAATATATCCACCGTACAACGGATGTGTGCATTTGGGCTATCATAATTCCTAATACCATGCCCATAAAACTTAATACCGATGATAGTAAATTGTAGTACATGGCCTTACGAATGCTCACACCAGTCGATAATAGTAAGGCAAAATCGCCAAGTTCATGCGGTAGTTCATGGCATAATACTGCTAGAGCTGTTGCCATTCCAGTTGTTATGTTTGATGCAAATGCTGCTCCAATTGCAAGCCCATCTGTAACATTGTGAAGCGCATCACCGATAATTACCATAAACGCAACCGGAGATAATTTATTACTTTTATCATCTACCAAATTTTCATCGAGCATCACATTGATTTCTTTACTTCCATTTTCAACTGTAGAATTATTCATTTCGATTAAATTATCATCCTTTTTATTATTTTTATGTTGATCTGGTGTTAAATTATGGGAATGGCCATGACCTCCTGTATTTCCAGTCAATATCGGTAATCCAGTTTCAATTATATACATAAAAAGTGCCGAGAAGAATGCACATGCACATATCCATACTGGTTCGTCGCTTATTCCTTTAGAAGATGGGGATGGTATGCTATCATGGCCGTGTTCCAAGTGTGGAGTTAAGGCGTGCGGCAATAAATGCTAAAATATACAAAAAATATATTGATTGATAAATATTTAAAAATTATGTAATAAGGTTTTAACTACCATTAGCGCGTCACCGCATAATGTGCCGACAGCAATAGATACAAGAAAACGTAAAACTTCGTCATACGAAATTGATTTGGCTAATGGAATAAGTGCAACACCGCTCAAACCACACAACGATATGATTAAAATCGAGATTGAAGCAAAGAGCCACGCATTCTTCTGGACGCCCACTTTTTCTTCGTGCTTATACTTTTGACATGATCCCGTTTCAATTTGTGACAAAATGGTTGGGCACATTTGCATAAATATTTCGGGTGTAATTTTAATACTGGACGATTTAATGTGTAAAAATTCATCGTCGTCACCATCTTCATCATTTTCCACTTTCACATCCAGGACAACGTTGTCCGTTAAAAATTTTGTCGTGTGACTGTGCTCGCGAAAACTACGTCTATCTCGGCGATTTAGTAAGCCTGCCGAATCACGTAACAAATCATCTTCGTTGTTTAACATGGTTTTCGATACTCTATAATTGAGTTTTGACTGTTTTTGTAGATGAGATATCTCAAAGTATATTTTTATCATGGCAAGTGGTGACAAACATGTATCTAGAAGTTTATCTTAAAAGAAAAGTAGATCTTATTAGAAATTATTATCGCTTGTATCTATGTAAATGTATATTTAAATGAGCGTTTCAAATAGTAAATCTTATATAAAGGCAGACCAAGCCACATATATAGAAAACTTATATACTTTTATGTGCCTTGAGGGCGACAATAATTCGAAAAATATATGATTGCATCCATGCATGGAACAACTGTATAAATACAATAAGCATAAAAATCTAATCTTTATTTGAATGTACATACACGTTCATGTAACTTGCACATGTATTCATTGTATTTGTATAAGTTAATTAACTTAAGGTTTGTTAAGATTGATAACGTCCAGACAAAGTATATTGTTGTGTAGTTTTACTTGTATTACAGACTAATTTTTACGCAAATATTTTTCAGAAGAAATCTCAAGGATTTTTATAATTCATCATATTTGTAGCGCGCATGTACAGTATCATCAGTGATATCAAAGAAATGTGGATCTTGATATTTATATGAGATTGGCGTGGGTGTTGAAAGTTTGATTACATGTGCAATTATTTTTTAATGGAACATAACTCGACAATCGTCAACTGTCTAACTTTCGTCATTATTGTCATGGACGATAAAAAAAATAGCGACTGAAAGAAACAAAAAACCTAGAATTGGTTAGAACACCTCGGATTTGAACACCTCGAAAACGGATTGGTTTTTTTACCTTTACAATATGATTCGAGTCTGAAACACTACTGTCTCATTCCTAGTTCGAATTTAACGTGGTTTCTTTAAGGAGGACGGATATGATTTTATTCTTACTCTCATCGTCAATCGTAATTGGATGATGAAAAGTTTTTTTGTATCTCAATTCTATCGGGATTCGAACAGCCGTACTTTATGCTCCAACCGTACCAGATTTAGCGGATTGTGAAATTAATCGACCAAATAGCTCATTTTCTTCTGTTGTAATGTTTATTGGTTTCTGTCACCAGTATTTCTGATTCAAGCGAATGGTGATATTTGCCTCGCTGAAATTTTTTTCACTGAAATGCTAGGTATTGTCAGAAATTTAGTTTAGTTCGACACGATTATTCATAAGTCTGATCTATATCGACCACTTGTACATTGCCTTGCTACATTCAAACTTATATATAGTATATACTGGTGTTGAACATGGGTCGACACGTGAATTTTGATTCACATTACCGATCGTAATCACACGATGAAAATCCTTTTATGTCCCGCACTTTTCGAGAAACTATCATGGTATACCGTCTAAATTCTTCCATCCATTATTTCAGCCAATTTAAGTAAATTTAATTTTTGCGTTCGTGATGTTAGATGATTAGTAAATTCGATTTAGAATTTACTAATTATTTAACATCACGAACGCACACATTAGCACACCTGTGTCGCCAGTTGTAGCTTAATGGTTAAGAGAGTTTCTCATCACACTGCGGTCTCGAGTTCGATTCTCGCCATTGACCAAAAATTAACATGCACCGGATGACATAAAAAAACGATTGTACATAAAAACATTCGTTGGGCTGACTCAACGTTACAGTTGAGACGTAACGGCCGTTTAGATTATTAGCACACTTGTTAATAGCTAACTGGTATTAAGTGTAAAGATAAGTGAATAGCAAGTGGAATTAATAAACCTATGAAACGAAACATATACTATATTTTTTCTAAAGATATGTGAAGCTTTGATGATCCAACCGGAGCCCAGCTTTTTATAGCTGTTGGCAATAAAACAACAGACAATGTTAACTGGACTAATTAAATATCTCTAACAAATCCTAGTTGTTAGGTGGGAATGTACATTATATTCGCGACAGGTCTCAGCTACAATTATATGTTGAGAGAAATTTTGCCATGGAATGATAAGACCAGAAGCATCACATCACATAATGTTGTTTATAAATATCGAAAATTCACATAAATTTATGAATATTAAAGCCAAATATTTATCTATTCCAAAACGTGAACAAATTTTATAAATAAATAATAGATTTGATTTGTTAGTTAAATCAATTAAATGTGATTGCTACATGTACGCAAATATTTTAAATTCGCACACCTTATCTAATCTGTAATCAATAAAGAGTTACTTAAATAATGTTTAAAATGTACAGCAACTTACCATGATGTCGTATATGCCGATGCCAAGTTGCAGTGTGCGTTTCTTTAACATCTACATCGTGTAGAATTTCATTCACCCATATCGCTTTCTCTTCCTCTAATTTCTCATCATCCGATTTCGAATCGATATTTTCGTCTGGTTTATCTTCTTCTTCGGAATCTTTAACATAATCATCTTCCTGTGCTTGTTTCAAAGCAGAAATTTCAAGCGTGTGATGATGATTCTCTTCACTATTCGTTTCTTTATCGATAATCGTGTCTTGTTCGTCAACAATTAAATCAGGTATTGTAAAGCTATCTTGTTGATGGTCGTCGATTGTATGTGATGGAATAAATTCAAATCCACCAATTCCGAGCGAATGCATTAAGTGTTCGAGTCCCTGTAAAATAATAATAATTTTAAATGTTGACAATATTTAAGCCAATAATAATATCATGTATTGTTCTATGTACTCGGGTTCGAATGCTACCAAGAACCTGGTGCAAAGGGGATTTTATATTATCTAGTTGCAAGCGGTATGTTAATCAGACATACATAAGGCCATACATCCTCAATTTGAATTTTAAAGCAATAAGATAAAATGTTCAAAGGGAACTGCAAAAAATATGGGGAAGACATTCTATATATACGCAGATAACTTTGAACAATGCGACTATGAAGGGAACAGTTTACTTAACGTTGTTACCAAACAACCAAATAATTTGTGATGAATAAAATAAATACTGTGCTCATAGCTTCAGCCTTTATCTTCAAAAAAGTATATATTCGAGTGAAAGTAGCTTTTCAGTTGCTGGGGCAAGTTGGTACATATTTGTGTACTGTAATGGGAAGACAAATTTTAACATATCTTAACTAACTAGGAGTGTCATCTTGCTAATGAGCAACGCAATATAACCCACAGTTAAGCGCAGACTTGGTTTACAATTGCAAGAAGAAAAATAAAGTGGTTCTTGCTAGGAATTCTCAAATACAGACCACAGAGGATCCATTCTATGAGGAATTAACCATGGCCATGCAGAGATGAAAGAAAAATCGTTCACGAGGAGTTGATTGCATTAATTCAGTGTTCTTGATATTCGGAGGGCTTATGTTGTGATATTGAGAGATTTCAAGCAAGTCTATAAGACTCGATCGATCGAGAGAAATTATAGTATGCACTTGAATACTAAGAATACCAAACAAATACGTACATAAGTGTAAAATGACAGTCAAGCAATCACAACGCTGCGTTAAAGTTCAAAACAGGGTATATATAGAACTTTTGCAATTACTTCTGCTGATTTCAGTTGTGCTGACTACACGTTTGATTGAGTGATGAGATTCAAGTATCTTGAATCATTCAAGTATCTTGAATCTTCTTTACTCTCATTTATCACGATAATAGTGTGGGAGAGCATATCAAGGTAAACGTCCACTTTTGAAATCAAAATGTCTTGCAAATGCGGATAGGTTGAAATTGTGAGTGTTAATCAGACCCGTTGTCATGTATGGATGTGAGAGTTGCACCTTGACGGATAAGAACGAAGATGGCTTCTAACATTCGTCAGAAGTTATTATACGTGTGATATATGGCCTAAAAAGCGACTTTGATGACATATACCGAGTTCTTTTCAACCACTAGATCGAAATAATGCGCATTCATGATATCGTGCATGAAATAAAAGGACAGTGAGTACACTGGCTCGGTCACATTCTGCGTGCTGATCCGAGTGAAAGATATAGCAGTTTTTTGTGGGAGTGCCGCCTTTCGGTAAGCGTAGAGGTAGCTGTCAGCGACGATGACTCCACGGCGTAGAGAGCGATCTGGCATCTTCTAATTGCTTGCAACAGTATGAAGGCTGTCTCGTGATCGAAACCGATTGAGTCAGATTATTGATACGGTACCTGCCAACAATGGCCTGTAAAAGGGCTAAAAAAATGATAAAACAACGAATTGCAAGCAATGATTTGACTTCAAGAATGCCATTATAGTCACGTGCCATTATAATTACGTCATCAAGAGTAATATGATTATGTGAATTGGTGTGACTGGAATTTTTCGCAATTAGGTCTAAACTTGGTGTTATATAGAGTGGGGATAAAGCATTCTGTTACAAACTCAATTCAAAAATTAACATTTGTTAATTAATGCGTATTCCAAGCTGAAGTGATGATAATTAAGCTGGTGATCAAGGTTGGAGCTAACTTTATTGACGTCAATGGTCGCGTTGATATATTATACTCATTTCTTAAGGAAATAGATGGAGCTGATCAACAGCCAAATAATATAAAGGTGTATTGTTACACAATGTCTTTTAATAATCCAAAGTGAACAAACTAATTGTAATGGTAGTAGGACAGGACACATCAAGAAGATTGGGTCGAATCTAATGACTTTTGGAGAAGCATGTGAGGAAATGAAAGAAGTAGAGAAAGTACTCACTTTCTTTTATTCGGCCCGGCACTAGCATACATGTTCACTTGGTTTACATGATAAACTACGTTTTGCAAAACCGTAACGTTTCCAATAGTCTACGCTTTAGAAAAATTGATTTTCCTATTGGGAGAAAGTGATGGCATCTGTCGTATCTCAATGAACTGATATCGGTATAAGTGTGAATGAGCAGTCATTATGATAGTACCAAACTGCCATTGAACAAAACAGTTAATAAGTAAATATTATATTATTATACTCATACTACAATGTGATCATCACAATCTTTAACATAAGATTAATAAATAAAATTTAATATTTGATCTCGTGATTTATCTTTCGGAAGATTAATTTCGCTTGTAATAAATGAGTGTTAATTTCTGATTTTCGAATGTTCACCGCGGTATTTCATGTGATCACATTTACTTTATCCATATCTACGTATAACAGTGATATACATACATACAAATATAAGTATATTTATGCCACATGATCTGAACACGAGGAACCAATTTTAAGTTTTAAATTAGCATACAAGTGAAAGAATAATCTTAATAATTTTGAACTATTTAATACAGTGGTCGGTACCAGTTTACGTTGATGACATATATGAACACAATAGTTTTCACAGACTACGGTGTAAACAAATTTCTGGTATGAATACAGTAAATACGATCAAAATAACCGTTTGAAATATTATAAACGAGTTTATATTATAAAACACTATACCCTTATAGTCGCAATTTAATCCAACGACACAGATTTATGTAGCATGTATTCCATCATGGGATTAATACTTATCGGGCACAACGCATCTCCTTGTCGAACACCGAAACTAATTGCAAAAGCTCTACATAGCCTGTTCTTAACTTTGACACTGCATTGTGACTGCGTTACTGTCATTATACACAGATGTATGTAGTTGTTTGGTATTCCTAAATATTCAGAGAATTAATTCTTCCCAAGATAATGTACGACAGTAACTTGTGTAATGTGAAAAGGAAAGCTATATCGCAATAATTTTCACATTTAAAGTGTGATCACCCTTCTTGAATATTGGACATAACGCAGCCACTTTCCATTCTTAAGGCATAAAATCATTTAGTCATCGAATAACGCCGAAAAGACAGTTCCACAAAGTTAGCCGTCCGGCTAATATTAAGAGCTTAGAATTAATACAAACATCTCCAAGTGAATAACTTTTCTTTGATCTCTGCATGGTCATGGTGAACTCTTCATAGGATGGACCCTTAATTAACATCTCTGCAGTCTGTATTTGAGGGTGTTCAAATACAGCTTGTGATACATGTGGAACATTAAGTAGGACAGAAACATGTTCACGCCGTTGCATTTTCGTTGCGTTTCTTCATTTATCAATCCTTCACAGGATAATCGCGTTGTACATTTCCCTGATCTCCCTGTCTTGCATGAAAATGTCCATCGTAGCTTTGCAATGATCAAATAATGACTGCCTACGAATTTTGTTGAAGGCCGATACGATTTGAAATCAACTCATGCTCAACTTGGCTTTGGAATGTTTTACGTGGATCGTACATTTTTCCAAATGAAAAGAGGTATAGAGCCCATCACATTATCCAAATTATTGTAAAATGGAGTTGGCTTACATTAGTGGGCGCATGTACACAAACGATTGACAGGTAACACAGCCTTTTAACCCGTTTTTCAATGGGGAACCCAATTCCAAGATTTCCAATGTTATATCCACTGTTAGCGATGTATATCGTTGGGACACATGTTCTCCACTTTTAGACCATCGAGTTTTTTGATGAGCGAAGAGTTCTACCCGATACTCTTTCACACATGTGATAAAGCCGCCAAACGCGTCAGGTTGTTTGTGAGGGGTTCGTTGCTATTTTGTCGGTATCCCATTTTGTTTGTTCTGTTGATATTTATAACATTTGATTTTTTTCCAGGATACCGGTCGTCAGTCCAGCAATCCAACCAGATTTGCAGTCGCCTCCTGCAACAAGGTCTGATTACTGTGGTGGTATTCAATAGGTTTTATATTCCGTTCGTAATATTTACGAAACATTTATGTCCCACCCACAGAGCTAACTGACGCTCATTTAACTTCTATAGAAATTTACTTTGGGCATTCTCAAACGTCAGAATTTTAGAGCATTACTATGTTTTAAATTCCAACTTATAGATTTAAATTTTGTGTGTATACATTTTATAATTGAGTGTTGAGATATATTGCAGAGAGAATAAACTGTTTCTGGCGGATCTCTTATTATTTTAAGAAAGGGGAAAAAATAATACTCAATGAGTTTAATGTCGGGATCTCGGATTCATAACAATTCCACTCAATATAACCTAGCATAAATTTATCTTGATAAATAACAGAATTCATATTCTTATAGTAAATGCAAGATCAAAAGACAATAATGCCACTTAAGATCCGTCCCAAATTCGATTCTATCAATTCTTATGTCATACAAACCATTTAGCTATGAGAGTGTCTTACATTTCTATAAGAGGTATCAAACAGTTTTTCTAACTGTAACAGTTTTTCTAAACTGATTCATGATGTAAATTTTAAAAAAAAATAAGATGCCACTATTTTTCAATTATGATACTATTCCGATTTGGAGCACGCACAGCTCTAAAATTATTCCAAGAGTATAGTACTTTTACTTCCCAACGAACAGAATACAATTTTGCAATACATATGTAAAAACTTTCTAATTTCATTAATTTTTCTAAATGTTAAATTAGAGATGACTTGAACATTTTTATTTATTTTTTTCAAGCTTTCATACATACTCGTACTATTACGAATATGTATGAAAGCTATTTAGGGTGTAATTTGGATGTACGTTAACCTTATAGCGTGTAGTTACCATACATCATCTGGATATATACATATACAAAACCAATTTACTGTGTATCGTTTTAAATACTTTACCTAGATGTAAATAAATGTCACATTTCAAATAACCGAGCTGTTCAAAATACTGCCTAGTACAAAAAGTTAAATTTCAACTCACGACATTTTGAAACGCGGTATTTTGAACGGTTCTCATTACTTATATATATAACACCCAGACCATATTGTAAATTTAACAATATAGTAGTCATTTAAAGTTTAATGACATAATTAATAATCATAAACCATTAACTAAACGAATTAAAACGGAAACTAGATTAATACTCTTTTCAATGTCACATCCTGTCATCACTGAACGATGCAGTCTGTCAAATTGGAAAGTATATATTGTCCGGCCGTCATAATATAATCGACCTCGCATCGCTGCTAACCAGTCAGAGATGGATTGTATGTTTGAGAGGCTCAAGGCGGAAAACAATTGTTAGTTAAAATGTGACCAACTCAAGCACGTATATGCAGTGCTGAAAATTGATTAAAAGTATTGAAAGCCTATCGTGCTGGGTATTTACTGCAAACATTTTTACCGTTTCATAATATGTAAACAAATAAAATTAGAAAAAAAATTTACTATGCGTCCGTTTGTGTTTTTGGACTATCATGGCCTCCGTCTTGCTTAAAAGATTGAAAAGAATGATAGAACAAAGAAATCTTATCCCAGATTATCAGTTTGGTTTCAGACAGAAAACATTCAACTATAGAGCAGATTCATAGGCTTACACATGTCATTGTCCATTGAGAATACATTAGAGAGGAAGAAACTTTGCTCTAGAATCTTCTTAGATGATGATACTGCGGTTCTCTCAGTAGGAGACACTTTCGAGGAGTCGAAACGAAACTTCAAGAAGCATGTGACAAAATCATAAAATGGACAAAAATGTGGCGTTCGGGCTCAATGAATCGATATCCACGCATGTGAATTTTACTAATCTAAAAGTCAGCTTCAAACCTGTAATCATAAACAGCCAGCAGATTCCGTTTGGAAATAAGGCTAAATATCTAGGGATTCCCTTAGGTACCAGACACAGAAGCAAAGAGCGCAATAAAAAGACAAAAAAAGTGATCTTAATATCACATATCGAAAAATGTATTGGCTGCTCGGGTAAAATTCGGAATTGTCAACCGAAAATAAATTACTATTTTATCAACAGATACTTAATCCTGATACAGCACTGGGGCTGCACAAAACCAGCACCAAAATGAAACAAACTTTTCAAAACAAAGTGCTACGAGGTATAGTTAACATTAGGAATGATGACCTCCATAGGGAGCTAAGCAATTAGAAGGTTCAAGAAGAAATAAAAAAACTTATAGCAGTAGTTCATGGACAACGTATTTATCAACACCTAAACGAAAAATTTCATTGTATGGTGGACACTTCGCATGCAATCAGACGATTGTTGTGGAAAGACTACTTCAGTAAATAACCGATAAATGGAACTGGCCAATGTGCCTCTTGACATTCACAAGTGTCTAAATTAAGAAAAAAATAGTAATAAGTTGTAATAAATAAAAAAAATGGCCTCATGAGGACTATTTTTGGTATTTTTGTGTGTTAAGGTAATGGAGAGTTAACATCACGCCTATTCCGCTATGGTGTCCAGAATCATATGATCAGAACCATCTTCAAGCTACTACAGATTTGGTATGAAGTTATGTTATACATTACAGATGGTAATATACTCGCTGTAAATAAGAAGAGAGTAAGAGATGCCGCAATGGGCCACTAGAGCTTAAATGAGCGCTATTTCCGTCACACACTATGATCGGTTATTGTACAGTAACTCCATTTAACCTAATGATTTACTTTTTGATTCTTACATTATGAAATGTTTGTCATTTCATCATATCTAATTCAAGTTGCGGGAATGCGCATTATGCTCTAGTGTTGGGAAATTTAAAGTTATGCCTGCAAAAACAAACATTTAATTATTATACAAAAGCGTGAGCTCTAGAAATGTTGTAACATTATGTTGATTTGAAAATGTGTTATCTTCAAAATTGAAAATCTTTATATGCTAAACTAATTTCTAGGCAAGACATTTGTAATACACATATGTAAATAACATATTGTAGTAAAGTTTCCTAAGATTTAATCATCAATATGCAGTAAGACTCACAAACAAACAAGATGGGTAAATAAGACTAAACAGAAATGGGGTTACAGCTTTTCGTAAACCTACGCGCATCTTTATAGTTTGCGGTGAAGAGCTTGTAATGTTTGAAATTAAAATAATAGCTCTTCTATTGAACAACCTATTTCTTTCGAAAAGACACAATTAATTTTTTTGTGATGGACAATAACTTTATCAACATAATTACTCTGTTATATATCTCTGGTGATAAACGAGCATGTTTTGAACATCAACTTTAGAGGTATTTTATCTAAAGTCATTGATACAGATAGTAAGAAATTATTCTATAGATTTCATATGCGAGGCATACCATTAGCTTATCAAGCCATGTAATCCGAGAAACCTAGTGTTTAGTAATGTAACGTTCAGTCAACGACCCACTTCAGAAGTCTTTTACCTTCATTTGGGTAGGCTGGTTTGGATTATGAACTTAGAGATGGATTAAAGCTTGAAAAAATAGGTTCCTCGTTTCAACAGATTAAGAGACTCTGAGTTCCAAATTTTTACCCAACCAGTATGTTGTCTACAGATGTAATCGTTCGCCAGAAACCAGTACTAAAAAATCTGGTGGTGTAGTACTAATAACTATTGACATATCTGTACACTGTGAGCTTGTTGAATTAAAAAGCGTATCTATTGAACAATTATGCGTAAATTGTTTTAATCTGTCTTTAATCAGAAGACGTAAATAAGTACGAAAATTCACACCACGCTAGCGTAGGGAACCTGTCATCACAATAGAAGACCAAATACCTGCTTCTGGTTCTGACCAAATACCTGGTTATTTTTTGAAAGATTATACCAGTTTGAAACTATCTCTTTTCATGCTGTTCAATCAGTCCCTGAGATTGGGAGAGTTTCCTAAAAGATGGAAGGTAACCAGAATAACCTCATTATTCAAAACTGGAATTGATAGAAGAATTGTATCATGTTATAGAGGTACAACGTCGATTTAATCTATAGCCAAATTATACTTGTAATATGTAAATTCTTCAAAGAAGTGGTGCCTCGGCATGTTTCACAGTACCAACATAGGTTCATGCCAATGAGATCAACATCTACAAACCTTATTGAATTGTGCTGCTGCAACAATCAAATTAATTTAAAGTCACAAGCAAGTTGGCGTGGTATACACAGACTTTGCCAAGGCGTTTGACTCTATTAGCCATTGTAAAGCACTAGAACCGTTATACTCATTTGGATTCTCAAACAACATTGTGGCATGGTTTAAATCTCACTTAAGCAACCGCATGCGATACATCAATCTGTTGAAAATAATTAGAAGATGCCAGAGTACTCTGGGGCCTTTGATTTCATGCACGATATCAGGAATTTGCATTAAATTCCTTATCTTGTGATTGAAAAGAACTCGGTATGCGCAATCGTTACTTTGGGGGCCATATATTACGCATAATTCTTCTCTCGAATGTTAGAAGTTTCGAATGTTAGAAGTCAACTCATCCGTGAAGGTCCGACTCTCACATTCCTACATGACGACGGGTCTGACCGTGCTTTAAGTTTTTTTTTGTTGAGTGACTGCTACCGCACACATAGACCGCCGACGGTCCGTTGTGATATCACAGGGTCTTGGATGTGTGGCTATAGGTCCAATTTACGTATAACCATCTGTGCATTGCATAGCTCTATGCCTATGCATTCTAAACTCGGGAATTTCCCCGGGAATTTGAACCCAGCACCCCCGCTCCATTTGCCACAGCTTTAACCACTGCGCCACCTGGGCGGTGTACTTTAAGTTAGATGTGTTAAAATCAGTGATGGAATTCAGCCGTTTTCGATAAGCAGTATCTCAAAATTTGCTAGGTTGGGTCTATATCACAAATATTATAGACGTGACTTCTATTACCATGAAACATGTTGGAATGATGATTTATGAGATTCGTAATAAAAAATATGAGTATAAATCTTAGCACGTTAAACAAAAAGCAAAGTAGTTTATGTATTTCTATTGAATGGAAAAACTGGATTGTAGTTAATGCCCCTATTATGAATCTCACTTACGTGTCACCAAGTGACGTGACGTCACTGAAATTAAAATTTTGGTATTATGCATGTCACGCTGTATTATGTCACTTGGCGTCACCTAAAATTTGTTGGAGACGTCAAGTGACAATTTTTTTTGCCATTTAAAGCAAAACAATATATGTTACGGTGACGAGTGAGGTGAGGTGACAGTCATAATAGGAGTATAAGCATTTAGGACTAAAATTTCAAAAACTTCACACAAATTTTAGAACATTCACTATATCTCAGACAAGCTGCATAAACCATACACACAACTATATACATATGTTAAAGATTTTACGTAACGTTGAATTTTGTATGCATGCAAGTGTAATAAATACTTTGGCGTAAATCGACTCAACTATAATACTTTTTAAAAATTTGCTTACTGCAATCATTTGAAATAAATGTTTTAAAGACTTATTCAGCTTTATACAAATATGTATTTTGATTCCCAAACGAAATATTCAGAAATGGCTCATCGAATTGTTTATTTAATGAATTGAAAAATGTTATGAATGCTAGCGAGTGAAGTAATGGAGATGCTGAACAATTTTATGATTGTTCGTTACTGTAAATTTCCAAAACTTATACCGATAACGAAACGAAACGAATTAAAACAAAACCTACGGTGTTTAAGGTTATGCTTGCCCGTTGCTTTGAGCTATAATCACATTCTTAGTTAGGTTGCAATGAACCCGTTAATAAGGAAAATAGAAATATATGCATCTCTTTGGTTATTCTGAGCACAACCAAGCTGCTACCTCAACTTGGTTATGCGTTGATTAAATATATAATTAAATTGATTGGTTTAATTTGATTAAATTCAAGTCGTTAGAATTGTGTATGTTCGATACACTCGTATTAATTTGTATTATACGGGTCGATACTTTGATATAAAAATGCGGCGAAGAATATTTTGAGACGTTTAAATACTAAATGTTATTGTATAGAAATTGAAGTGAAACAAATAAACGTCCACAATAAGTATGTCAGTTCGAGACACGAAGAACCAATAGAAATTTACTCGTATACTTTTCAAAATCAAACAAATTATTGTATGCATAGAGCTAAAAGAGGTTATTCACATTTAGCCAGATTGAAATTAGGGAAGTATAGCGATTGTTAATTATGCATCAACAACGTACGCAAATTTTTTGTAGTAAACATTTGTACTTCAGCATCACATGTTGATCATGAGATCAAACGATATTATTTAATTTAATTTAATAAATTACGAAGCTCCCACTACAAAAAGAGCACTTAACTGTATAGGACAGGACGGTGACAACAAATACTCAGAAATTTGTATTTACATATAAAAAGAGACTTTTGTAATTGTTAATCATGAAATTGTCATACCTCATAGGTTAGATATCCATCATTCCCATATTTCTTAAAAATATGTTTTAAATATTTATCCGAGTTACGAATATTATTAGCACTATAACTATCGCCGCCATGTGCCGAACAACTAATTTTATACCAATCAAAGTAATTTATAAAAATTATTAAAATATATAAATATAATTTAATTAACTTCATTGTATTATCGTTATACAGTATACAGTTTCTATTTATTTATATACAACAACACTTAATTAGCAACAAATGTTTTTCTGTTTGACCATCACAATAACAATAACTCTTAATTATAGTATTAATTTATAATATGAACTATTATAAAACTATTTCTATTATATATAATCGACAACCTGTTCACGTTAATAAACTGAAAGCAACTAAAAAATATTTCGTTAAAAACGGTTTTAATTTTTTTTTTTAATAAATAAAATTTTCTATTTTACCAAAATAAAATAAATAAAAAACACATATTGTTTGTGATCGTGATAATTTTGTCTCTCTTTTAAACAAATAAATAAATAAGTAAATATATATATTTATTATGTATTTTTTGAATTAAATTTGTTAATGACTAAAATGATTGAACAACGAATAAAATAGTGTAGTCATAAATAAGCAAGAGTACAATACAGTTGAATACAAAGAAGATACAGTGAGGATATGATAATGACGATCGCGCGTTTCTGATCTATCGAATAACATCAAACGACCGTTCTGGTATTTTAAACCACTGAGGTAAATAACTATGGGGAGGATATCTTATACAATTAATATTGAAAACCACTAAAAATAATGGTAGACTGTTATTATAGAAGTACCACACATTTTATATATGCCTCTCGCTCTTAAAATATATTACCGACAAATCATAGTGTGTAACAGTGTACTTAAATTTCGAGCTCGTAGAATTAAAGTCTGATTTTCATTATGAAAAAATATACCTACTGATCGAATAGTCAAAGTAGGATAATTATAATTTCTCTTAAGCAGGAGATATACTCGACGCGACTGATGTGACTAAGTAAAATAAATAAGTTTGTGGTGTCGCATGGTATTTTGGTGCTTCTTCACACCTCGCTCTTAAATTTATTTGTGATTGATTATCTAAATTTCTGGCACCTTAAATGAATAGTTGAGTATACAACTCATGTAAATAGTTTTTTTTGTATAATTCAAGTTAACTTTGAGAAACAATGTTCGTTAGTTTTTCATTGATTTTGTAATAAGTTTTTTCTGTTCCTTAGTACGATAACTTGTATTAAAAAATGTATATCAAATTAAAATATAACTAATTAAATATCCTGATTATGACACAGAATTCCTTAATCGAATCGAAATAAAAACACGCATCAAAAATACTTCTTAATTAATATAATACACTATAATACAAATATTGTGAATATTTTATGTAAAATATTAGTACAAATAATTTATGTAATTAAATATACCGTGAGTCTTATGTATATGCAACCATTGAAACGAGGAACAAGTCATCATCGTGCTCACCACAAGATTTCACAAACGTATCAAAATCCTAAGGACATGGTTCAATTCGTATTCAGACCACCAAAAGTTAAAGTATATGAATTTGCAATAAAACGATTATACTCGACGCGACTAAAAGTAACAAAAAAAAGTTAATTTAAATGTTACTTTTTGTTGTTGTAGATATAAAGTGACATCTTACAAAATTTTTTAAACTATATTCTAGTACATTTTTGTTATATAATTTCAAAATTAAATTTTGTTTAAAAAACATCGTTTATAAAAGTCATTTTTTGTGCCATCACTCAACACCCACCCATTCAATTAAAAAACATGAGTTTCGAAGAGAAATTGATCGAATGTGTGAAAAAATGAAATAATATACAATTAGTCCTATATAAGAATATAAAAAAGAAATTGGTCTACGAAAGTGTCTACGAAAATAGCGAATGAGCTTGAGGAAACAGGTAAAATTAAAAGTTTTAGGTTATGATTAGTTACTTAATTGTAGATCAATTGTGGATCAGCTATCCTCATAAAAGATCATATAAAACATAACGAAGAACTTAAAGTCGAAAAGTTCTCCATGCAAGTCACAACAATCAAAATACAATTAAACAATACAAAAACCTGCAGTATCTCGGCAATATATTGCCCCCCAAGATACAATCTCAAACAAATAGAGTATACTGATCTATTCAAAACACTAGCAAGTGTCTTTTTAATTGGAGGTGATTATAACGCAAAAAATACCTATTGAGGATCACGGCTAACGACTGTTAAAGGAAAAGAACTGTTTGCAGCAGGCAAACAGCTAAAATGCGAGTTTCACTCAGGCAGTGCACCAACTTATTGGCCTACGGATATCAGCAAGACTCCAGATCTTATAGACTTCTTTATCATAAGAGGGATTTCAGATAATTATATCCATATAGAGAACAGTGAAAGTCTTTCATCAGATCATTCACCAGTTATTATGATACTTAGCCAAACAATCATTATGAAAGAGAGCAATGCGAAATTAACAAACTACAAAACTAATTGGGACTTCTTCCAAACACAGTTAAGAAAAAGAATAATTCTGCAGAACCCAATACAGGGACCAGTCCAAATAGAAGACGAACTAGATAAGCTCATCAATGATATTCAAAGTGCTGCGTGGGAAAGTACTCCAAATTATAGTCAGGAAATGACGCGCAAAGTTAACTATCCAGAAGAAGTAAGAGAACTTCTAAAAAATAAAAGAAAAACACGAAAGAATTGGCAAAAATATCGAAATCCGGAAAATAAGAAGGTATTTAACCATTTGTGTAACAAATTAAAATACCTATTAAAAGACATTAAAAATCAATCAGTTAATAAATATCTAACCACTCTAACTGGGCAAAAAGGTACTGATTATTCATTATGGAAAGCAACTAAAAACCTTAAACGGCCCAAACTCCAGGTTCCTCCAATTAAAAATAAAGAAAATTGGGCTCAAAATGCTAAACAAAAAGCAGATTTGTTTGCCAATCACCTTGAAGAAACATTCCAGCCTTACCCCAAACAAACAGAAGAGGAAAATATTACTTCAATATATAAACAGGATGAAATAAAAATTACACCTGTAACATTGAAAGAAATTAATTGGGAAATCAAGAATAATCTGAATGCGCATAAGGCTCCAGGGTATGATCTTATAACGGGTCAGATAGTAAAAGCGTTACCAGAGAAAGCATTGAGGAAACTAGTGCATATAATTAATGTAGCATTTCGACTAAGATGTGTACCAAGACAATGGAAAGTTGCAGAAGTAATTGTGATACTTAAGCCGAACAAACCGCCGAATGATAAAGCTTCATATAGGCGAATTTCTTTGCTACCAACATTATCGAAACTATTTGAAAAGGTTCTTCTTAAAAGATTAAAACCAATTATCGAAGAAAGGAATCTCATCCCCACACATCAGTTTGGATTTAGGGAAAAACATTCTACGATAGAACAAGTACATCGAATTACTGATGTAATCGAGAAATCACTTGAAAACAAACAAATATGCTCAACCGTATTCCTTGATGTAGCGCAAGCTTTCGACAAAGTATGGCACCAGGGGCTAGAATTCAAACTTCACCGAGATCTTCCGGAGCAATTTTTTCAAATTTTAAAATCATACATATCAGAGAGGCACTTCCGAGTAAGATATGATAATGAATACTCTCAATTAAAAAAAATAACAGCAGGAGTACTACAAGGGAGTGTTCTTGGACCAATTCTTTATCTCCTATATACAAGAGATATACCAATTACTGAAGCAACATTGGCCACTTTCGCCGATGACACGGCAATACTTGCCACAACAAATAGCATCAATGACTCCACTAGTAAATTACAGAGGGCTACTAACCTGATATGTAATTGGGCAAAGAAATGGCGAATTAATTTAAATGAAGCAAAATCAATCCAAGTGAACTTTACAAATCTAAAAGTTAATCATATACCAATTATAATAAACTCGATAGCAGTACCGCATGCAAGCACTGCTAAATATCTCGGCATAACTTTAGATGCAAAACTTAGATGGAAGAAACACATAAAAAAGAAAAGAGATGAACTAAACATAAAATTCAAAAAAAATGTATTGGCTCTTAGGGAGACAATCTGAACTAGCGATCCACAACAAACATCTATTATATACAAACAAATTCTAAAACCTATATGGACATATGGCAGCCAACTCTGGGGTTGTGCCAAAAAGTCAAATATCAAAATCATACAAACAGCTCAAAATAAGATCCTGCGATGCATCGTTAATGCACCGTGGTACATTCGAAACGACAACCTCCATCGAGATCTAAAGATCGAGCTTGTCGTGGATGAGATTAATTATCATGCAACAAAACATCTACAACGTCTGCACCAGCATGAAAATCTGGACATACGTAGTATGCTGACTACCACTCCAACAAGAAGACTGCAAAGAACCAAACCGCTGGACTTATCGCGACCGGGAGAATCTGAGGAGTTAAACGAAACTAGGGATAATCATGTGATTACTCCGACAAATGAAAACGTATTATGCAATGTAAATTACTAAATGGGTACAAGACTCAGTCGTAATATAAAATAAAATAAAAATAAAAAAAAAAAATAAAAAAAAAATAAAAAAAAAATAAAAAAAAAATAAAAAAAAGTATGTATTCAAAGGTGGAAGAGCCTTGAAATAAATTTGCCCGAGAGTTAAAATCAAAAAACAACCATCGAGAAGCTCTTCTGAATATAAAAAAGTATGGGAATATTTTGGCCATATGTAGTTTTTAAATGACTTTATAAAAAGTAGAAAGTAAGCTTATACATAATTAGAATTATATTATATAATTTGTTAATACAAATATTAATTTATATAACAATTCTTTCAGTACGTTGACAAATTATAGTGAGTCTACAAATGACACTCAATTCGAATGTTAGAGAACAGTCGATGAACATCAGCAAGTGATGCATAAGAGTAATCGTCGCAAAAGAAATGTTGATAGTCCGGAAAATGATATTACATCATCAATTATAAATACTTTGGGTGAAATAAACTAGTTTATCAAAAGTGAAAACGTTGTCCGAACGGTAAATGATGATGATGCCGCTTTTCTTAGAGTTCGCTGTATTTATGATGGACTGGGAGTAGCTTTAAAAAAAAAGAGCCTCGCCAATATTTTACAATATTTATGCAAGTTTCAAATAAGGGAAATCATAGAGGAAATCAATATACTACAAATGAAATAGTTTTAGAGGATCTTAATGAGATAATGTAAACATTTAATATTCATATTTATTTTTTATTTTTCTTAAATTGTAATGCATACGAGTATGAACTAAAATACATGTACAAAAACTAATTTATTAATATTAACTCAAATATTCATTTTATTTTGCTGCCATATTGCTCTCTGATTGTTAAAATATTCCATTAAACTATCATACATTTTAAATTTTTTTTTGTTGAGTTGTTAGATCCAAGTTTTATATTTTCTCTTGAGAAAGTGTTTGAGTCAACCTCATTTGTCCACTGCCCCATAATAATGTTCCCAGAACTATTTTTGGGTAATTATTACTATTAGGTAATATTTAGATATACACTCAATTTATTTAGCATCAAATAATTGTGCAATGCAACCGTTGCTAAAACTATCTAAGAGGGGTAAATTAATGAAAGTTATGTATTTGTATATAAATATTAAAAAGTCATTATTAAAGTCAAATATTAAAGTTGTGCGTAATATCATCCATCTTGCTATTAATTCCAAAAGCGTTTTCCATTGTACCTCTTCCTCGTGATAGCTTATAATTAAATATATTTTTTCACGAGAAAGATTTTTGCCGGGATACGTTCGCAATAAATTTGTTTTTAGCGAAAATGCTGGATCTCCTACAAAATACTACGGAAACTTTAGTTGCGAATTCGGTAACTCTAAGTCATTCGGCAATGGTAATTGTCCTGAAGAGAGATTTTTGTTAAAAATGCTTTGAGATAAAATGCCTAAAATTAAAAAATAATGTAGAGGCATTTTAATTATAAATTTTCAAATATTAACCGTCATCTTTTGGTTTCCGTAGGCCCCGATATCAACCATTGTGAAAATATACTGTGCATCATACGCCGCTAACATTACCACTATTAATTTTTTTTTGTAATTGTAATATTCCGATCCACTGTGTGGGGGACACTGAATGGAAATGTATTTCTCATCAATGGCTCCAACACAGTTTAGTAAATTCCACTTATTTTGGAATTCCTTGGCAATTTGGTGGTAATTTTTCCTGTTGGGGTCACAAATATACAGCGGAAATAAAATTTCCCACATTATATCGCATGTTTTCAAAATAATAACCCGGGCTGTCGCTCTACCTATTTTAGAGCGCCATCCAAGGAATTGATGGGTTGCGCCCTGGGATAAATATCTGATACCAAACGCAGAAATTTATAAAATAAAGTATATTAAATATATTAGGATCATAATACTCACGAAAGGATAATAACGAGTTGTTCCTTATCAGTAATATCAGTAATTGTGAAACATGTTTTACGTTTTTGTAAACCAAGATTCAATAAAGATAAAAGCAGTTCGAAAATTGGTTTGGTCATAAAAAACCTTATAATACCCATGAAAAGATTTATTGGCATTATCAGGCGTTCTAAAATACCGGCAGTTTCTTTTGCGAATTTTTCTTTTCTTACTTTGAGAAATCTGGTGTGCTAGCATGCACTCTAATAAACTAACTATAACCACCTTTACCGTTTTTATTTTTTTGATATTTTTTATTTCAAGCATATAACAATTTTTAATGCCAACAAATTTTGAATTTAATTTTATTTTTCTGTAACGTCAAAGTAATGTCAAAATCGCGAATAGCAAACATGACTTTATCTTGAACGTATTGGATACTGCGTTTTTTTATATATTGTAGCGTCTGAGTAACGTCGAGTATATCTCCAGCATTAAAGTGCGAGTGAAAAAAAACATTTCCAGTACAAAAGATTATTTACTGAAAAAATTATAATAGCAGTACTGACAAAATATATCAAGAGAAGTATTTTTATTCAGTACTGGAAAAATATTTTATAGGAAAATTTCGTTTTGTGTCATTTATTTTAATTCACAGTGGAAAATGAATAATTATGTTAAGTTTATTTTTTTTAATTTATAGTTGTAGATTCAAAGTGGTTTTTTGTGAAATTTATTGATTATGTTATAAACATCTGTCAAAATATATCCATTAAGTTTTGCTATCTAAAATCAAAAAAATTAAAAATTGCTCTCTGTCACTCTTATGGTATTTTTGATTATTATCTCTTTTTGTTTTATTCAGAAATGAATTAAGTCTGATTTCCATTATGAAAACTAAAACTGCCAGTATTTTTTATTCAAAATCACCCTTCAGTAGATTTTTCATAATGAAAATCAGGCTTTATATTTATTTATTCTTTTTTGCTATATGAACTAAATAATTAAAATTTATGGTTTATTTAATCGTGTCCCTAAAAAACGTGTTAACAAAATTTAAATTTGATTTTCGAAAACTTCAGTTTCAAGATAAAGAAAATTATCCTTTTCTCTATTATACATTAATTTACTTTTTTTTGCTCCCATTAATTTTTAAAGATATCGCCTCCATAGTTATTTCCCTCAGTGTTTTTTTAAAGCTAACGAGGTGATGACGTCAGTGATGGGTTTGATCTTTTCGATCACACAGAAATGATCTAATTCATCTAATCGGGCATATGCAACCGGACTTGATGTATATTGCATTGTATTTGTATATCTATGTTGTGAGTCTTTGTTGCAACAGTGCTAGCAAATTACAGATATAGTTTGAATCGAAACTGTTTTTCGATTGTGGCGTGAGTTTGTCGATTTTACATAATTTTCTATTGTGGCGTGACTTATTGTATTTGTGTGATGATTATTTTTGTATTTTTTGTACTTTTCTGCGAACGCCACAGACCCTATGTTTGTTACCATAATCCTGGAGTATATTCAATAGTATCCCAAACAGATATCTGAGAATTTGTTTATTCCAAAATTATGCGGGCCCAGGCTCTGCCTACATATCAACATATAAGGTTTTAATGAAATGGACTGTTAGTGATAGAAACAACTAAGGTGATAATCGACCAAGAATAATTGCTAACTACATTATTAATAATTTATCATATATTTAGGAAATACCATTTTCACATTAAGGGTTTGAGTTTGTTGATTATTTGCTATTTGATTGGGTTAGGACTGCCATCTACGCGAGGGTTGTCATGTCTTAAATGACCCGACAGCATTATATATCATGATGATCTATTTAAGGTCAGTTATATGTTTGTATTTGCAATTATAAAATGAATTGTATGTTATAGTCGCTATTAGCTACCTATGTGTAATTCAATCATGTTTGTTTAAAAGTTCGCCTTCAGAATATCAAGAGCTCTGAATTAATGAAATCAATTCCTGGTGAACGATTTTTCTTTAATCTCTGCATGGCCATGATGAATTCCTCATAGGATAGATCATCAATGGACATGTCCGCGATCTATATTTGAGGGTATTCAAATACAGCTTGTGATATACATGTGGAACATTCAATAGAGCAGAAAAATGTTCACGCCATGTATCGAATACCGCATCGATGTTAACATCCTGGTCCCAAATGGCAGTTGGTAGATATATAAGAGTTCATTTCGATTCCTTTAAAGAAACCACGCGAATTACGCTCATTGCGGAGTTGTTGTACTCTTAAGACCGCCATCTTTTCACCATTCACGCTTCTTCTGTCTACAAATCCAGTTAGCTGTCCTCGTAGCAAGAACTTCTTTATTTTTCTTGCAATTTTAAACCGAGTTGCGCTTCATTTTGGGCTATATTTCGTTGCTCAGCAATAAAACGAAACTTCATACATCAAACCAATCATTAATTGATGGGCAGCATCGAAAACCGAGGTTATCAATACTTTCCAGACACTGTCCACTTCTTCAGATTGGTCATTAGATCGAAAAATGACTATTGCTGCCAAAGTCTTGTATTTTCGTTGCGATTCTTCATTGATCAGTCCTTTACAGGAGAATCGCGTTGTATATTCCCCTTCCTCCTTAACTTGTACGAAAATTTTCATCGTAGCTTTGCAGTGACTAGATAATGGTCAGCCGATGGTCTTTCTGTCAGCCGATGACTGTACGTTCCAGCTGCCGATCATCAATCTCGTGTTCGGGTACTTAAGTGGTGGGTCTTTGTTGTTTTGGTGGTATCAGATGTTTTTTTTATTTGTATACATTTTTAACATTTGTTGATTTTAACGGATGCAGATTTAGTCTCCTCCTACGACAAGCTCTCGATACTGTGGTGGTATTCTATGAGTCTTATGATTCGTTCGAAATATTTACGAAACATGGATGCCTCCACCCACAGGGCCTTTCCATTAATTTCCAATAATATAAATAATTCTCTTTTTAATTAAATTTCTCCCTCCTTCTGCTCTCACTCCATGTTGTTGTTGTTGATTCGGTACTTTTCTTATTGTTTCTTATCACACACATGTACTACAGTTCCACCATCTTTGTTCAAGCCCCTTAAATTATTCATAAATTATTTTACATACATAATTACAAACTGAACTGCAAAAAGCCTAAAGTATATACTAAATGTTGTCTTGTGGCGTTTGGAAATGCTTTAGCAAATGGACGATATTAGCATAGTTTATATATAAATACATTTGGCACATCTCGAAATCGAATCAATAAATAACTGAAATCGAAATACTAAAATCGTAACTATACGTCCTATTGATCTGTATTAAACACCACATATTGATGGCACAAATATAACATTTTGGTCCAATTTTGATATTGATACGACATACATTAACGACATTAGCATAGTTTGGGATAGCTTAAATCGTCTGATTCAATAACTGAAATCGAAATACTAAAATCCTAACTTTTAGTCCTATATCTTTATTTCATATCGATATCACTGTTGAGTGAATATTACACGCTCATTTGGTCTTCTATAACCCTTACTCAGATCAGAGCTATACAAACAAACCTGCGACTCATCGGTGAATAAACCACGCTACCAGTCCTCAACACTCCAATCAACATGGTCTCTCATAAATTGTAGACTTGTTCTATGATAGCTGAGTGTTTTGGTCCATTCCTTATCAGGGTCTTTGCTGTCGAATATAAGTTTCAAATGAACGCATTCGGACACATTGCTGTCGAATGGATGTTTCAAATGGACACAAAACCTGGATTTAGACGTGATTATCGGTGTTAAGCTGAACACTTGAACCCGAATATATCACAAGTCAGTAATATAACTGACAAGCAACATGTATATATCGATTGTTGAAATGATGTTTTAAATAAACATTTCGTTAACGCAGTTTATTTTGTAATTGTTTATAAACGTGAATAATAAAATTTTGCACACCGTTGAAATCGAACTTAATTAAATAATATTCAAGATTAAGAACCTTCCTTTTGGCAAATTTCCATAACCCCTGAATGACATTATATATATTAACAATTTTATTAAATAATTCGGAAATGGTTGTAAACCTTAAGGCTAATTTTAATGTATATAACTAAGCTTAGAGTGGTGCAAAAAACTTTATAGTACTTATGAGCCTAAATTTATGCTTATTTTTGTAATATGTTTTAGGATACATTAAAATATTCGCGGTATCTGGGCCATTATAAGCTTTATCAAGGATAAGTTATATTAAGCATAAAGTCGGTTTTAACGAAATGTGGAATTTAATTACTTTACATACTCTTGATTATTTACTTGTGTGATTTCTATCATGGCCCTCATTCATTAGGCCCTGTGGTTGGGGGCAAACATGTTTCGTAAATATTTCGAACGAAACATGAGATCCATAGAATACCACCACAGTATCCAGAGCTTGTCGTAGGAGGCGACTAAATCTGGTTGGATCGCTGGGCTGACGACCCGCATCCGTAAAAACCAATTACAGTTAAAAATGTCAACAAAACCAAAAAAATCGGATACCGCCTAAATCACAATGACCCCCCGCTTAAGTACCCGGATACGAGAATGAGGATCAGCACGTGGAACGTGCAGTCACTAAGAAAACCTGGCGCGTTGGACGGCCTTATCACATGTATGAAGGAGTATCGGCTGGAACTCGTAGCGCTCCAAGAAACTCAATGGCCTAAAAGTGGAGTCCATGTGTCCCAAGGCTATACGTTGCTACACAGTGGAGATGACCTCGGAAATCTTGGAGTTGGCTTTCTCATTGGGCCGCAGGTAAAAAAGGCTGTCTTGGACTTCCAGGCAGTCGATAATCGAATGTGTAAGCTTCGCTTGCACATGAAATTAGCCAACCTGTCAATTGTTTGTGTACATGCGCCCACTGATGTAAGCCAACCCCAAGATAAAGACTCATTTTACAATAATTTGGATAATCTGATGGGCTCTATACCTGAGCACGATATCAGATTGGTGATTGGTGACTTTAATGCTAGAGCTGGCAGAAATCAGACCGACTTATGTAACAACATAGGTCCGTACTCCCGACACGAAACTGCGACCGAAAATGGGGAAAGAATGATGTACTTTGCGATCGCACATGATCTCCAAGTGGCAAGTACATTCTTTCCCCACAAAAACATCCATTTGGAAACCTGGACACATCCACGTAAAACATCCCGAAGCCAAATTGACCATGTGTTGATTTCAAAAGACCGAGCTCGGGTTGTTCAAGACGTGAGAACGTATCGGTCGTCAACAAAATTCGTAGGCAGTGACCATTTTATGGTTGCTGCAAAGCTGCGATGGAAATTTTCGTACAAGTCAAGGAGGACAGGAGAATATAAAACGCGGTTCTCCTGTGAAGGTCTGATAAATGAAGAAACGCAACGAAAATAACAAGATCTTGTCAGCAATAGCATTTTACGATCCAATTACCAATCTGATGATGTGAACAGTGTCTGGGAAGTATTGATAACCTCGGTTGTCGATGCCGCCCAGCACACTCTCGGTATAGTGAAAACTAATGATTGATTTGATGAGAAGTGTTGTCTTGCTGTTGAGCAACGCAATATAGCCCACAATGAAGCGCAGACTCGGTTTACAATTGCAAGGAAAAACAAGGCAGTTCTTGCTAGGAGGACAGCTAAACGCATTTGTAGACAGAAAAAGCGCGAATGGTGGAAGGCCAAGGTCTTAAGAGTACAACAACTCAGCAATGAGTACAATTCGCGTGGTTTCTTTAAAGGAATCACCGAATTGCACCATACCTTAAGATCTCGGTCAACTGCCATTCGGGACCAGGATGGAAACCTCTGTGTTAACGTCGATGCGGTACTCGATAAATGGTGTGAACATTTTTCTGATCTACTTAATGTTCCACATGTATCACAAGCTGTATTTGAATACCCTCAAATACAGACCGCGGAGATGTTCATTGAGGATCCATCCTATGAGGAATACACAATGACCATACAGAAATTAAAGAAAAATCGTTCACCAGGGGTTGATTGCATTAATTCAGAGCTCTTGATATTCGGAGGGCTAACTTTGTGGAACTGTCTTTTCGACCTTATTCGATTGGTATGGCGAAATGAAGTTATGCCTGACGAATGGAAAGTGGCCGCGTTATGCCCAATATTCAAAAAGGGTGATCGTATGAAATGCGAGAATTATCGCGGTATAGCTCTCCTTTGCACAGCATACAAGTTACTGTCTTACATAATCTTGGGAAGAATTACTCCTTTAGCGGAGGAAATTGTCCAAGGAAGATTCCGTCCAAATCGGTCAGTCACTGATCAAGTTTTTTCGCTGCGGATGATTCTTTCCAAATACTACGAAACATCTCGCGATGTACACCAGGTATTCCTAGATTTCAAGCAAGCCTATGACTCGATCAATCGAGAGAGGCTATGGTATGCGCTTGAATATTCAGGAATACCACAAAAATATGTACATCTGTGTAAAATGACAGTAACGCAGTCACAATGCTGTGTCAAAGTTGAGAACAGGCTATCGAGAATTTTTGCAATTACTTCTGGTGTTCGACAAGGAGATGCGCTGTCCCCGATACTTTTTAATCTCATGTTGGAATACATCCTTCGTAAAAGTGCAACACCTCAGGGCAATATCTTATTCTGACAATCCAATCAACTTCTTGCGTATGCAGATGATATCTGTGTGATTGGATTAAATGGCAACGGAGTGAAAGAAATACTTGATCCACTGGAACAGTTTTCAGCTTCCGTTGGTCTCAAAATCAATGAGTCCAAAACAAAATATCTGATCTCTGGTTTTCGAGACCAAGACGCAAGTGATTTTAGTAGTGGAAACCACACGTTTGAAGGAGTGATGAGATTCAAGTATCTTGGATCTCTCATTACTCACGATAATAGTGTGGGAGAGGATATCAAGATTCGCCTTGCCGCTGGCAATCGGGCTTTATATCCTCTACGTCCACTGCTGAAATCAAAATATCTTGCAAATACGGATAAGCTGAAGCTGTACAGAGTGTTGATCAGACCCGTTGTCATGTATGGATGTGAGAGTTGGACCTTGACGGATGAGTACGAAAGATGGCTTCTAACATTCGAGAGAAGAATCATGCGTGTAATATATGGCCCAAAACGCGACGTTGATGGCACATACCGAGTTCTATTCAATCACAAGATCAGGAATTTAATGCAAATTCCTGATATCTTGCATGAAATCAAAGGACAGCGAATACGCTGGCTCGGTCACGTTCTGCGTGCTGATCCAAAACAAATGATACAGCGATCTTTGAAGGGAGAACCGCCTTTCGGTAAGCGAAGAAGTCGCTGTCGGCGACGATGGCTCCACGGCGTAGAGAGCGATCTGGCATCTTCCAACTGCTTACAACAGTATGAAAAGCTGGCTCGTGATCGAAACTGTTGGAGCCAGATTGTTGACACGGTACGGGCCAACAATGGCCTGTAAAAACCAAAAAAAAAAAAAAAAAGATTTCTATCATAAACTGTATTATTAAAGTATAAAATTCTGATAATTCAATCAACTTTAAATAATTTGTATATTTTCTGGGTTTCTTTATACTTTTTTTTAAGTTCAAAGCAAAAATAATCCTTAAGACTATAATCATTAAGCGAATATAAAATATTTCTTTAATATTTTATATAAACGCTCAGCATTAGCATTACCTGATAGTTGCATATATTTAACGTAATATCTCTTTTTCAAAAAGATTAGAAATCTGCAATGGTCGTTTGGGTCTCGTTATACATATCCGAGAGCCTATAGTATTTTGAGTTCGACAAAACTTGATCCTCTCCATTTAAATCTAATAATAATTATAGCAAACAGAGTAATGTGTAACCAGTTTACAAAAACATCGCCTTTTACAAATAAAAACTATAATTCCTCAGATGCCATATTTTATAACCGCAAAAATCTGACTTCTTTTTGCAATAATTATTTGTAAAGTATTGATTCATGATGCGTGGCTTAGTGATTATAAACTTGATAAACTGAGATATATGGTATGATAACGAAAGATATCGCGACTTTGAAAATGTAAGTGTGTAGGTCACGATTGATTTTTTCCATCTTCGAGTGAAAACTGGAAACATATTGATCAGTTGTGAATGAATTAATCTACATATAGATTAATTCATTCACAACTGATAAAATATGTTTAGGCATAAAACATAAATTCCTTTAGGGCATAAAGCTTATAATTTTTGAATTTTTAACTAAATAAATGAACTCCATGCATACCCATCCCGTTCTAAAGACTAAGCTCCTATAACTATACGTGTATTGTCACCCAAGCACACAACTAAAGAAATTTTGATTTAATTTTTCCATAAATACTTAAATAGTATTTCATAAATACCTCTAACAAAAAAGATACAGTTTAAAGATGTAGAAGAATAAAGAGTGAGAAGTAACCGAATGTTGGGATAATGGAACCTGCTAGATATATAATAACTTTTTGTATCAATAATTTGGTTCTTTAGGTTAACAACTTTTCCTAGTAAACACGCAAACCTAAGGTCATAAAAGCTGTGTAGACATCATTAAAGAGTTGAGCAAGTCAATGTAATACCTCTCTTTATCACAATATCTTCTACATCCTTTGTAGGAAACCTAAACAATAATTTATACATAATTCGAACAATATAGCTTAAATTAGAAATCATAATGATCAGTATATACTTATGATTATATCATTGTAATTGTAAGTGTTTGTTGTAGATCTTGTGAGGATTGTGTTTCGCGGAGTGGTTAATACGTTAATCGATACTGTTGTGTATACTACTCTGAATAAGTTCAGCGGTTTCCTTGCTTTATTATAATAGTTGTGTGTATAAAATGATTGTAAAAGTAAAATCTTGGCCTTCTATTACAACAAATATATTTATCTCAAACAGATTAAAATTCAAGTAACTTCCCAGTACTACTAATTTATGCAAATAAATAACTTCCTAGAAATTATAATACCTTGAGTGTTTTAGTTCGAATTAATGCAAAGTAAATATCATTTTATCTCACATTATAATCTAAAAAGAAGCAGATCTCTTTAATATTATCAAGCAGTGTAATAATAAAAGCCGTGGTTTGTGATTTTTACCATTAATTTTAGCATAAATCTTAATATTATCTAAATATAAGTAACGAGAAAAGAATTAAATGTTGTTTATTACAAGAATTTATTTTTTATTATTGAACTTCAAAAAGTTTCAACCATATAATAAACAAAGTTGTCGTGAATGAATAAACTAGTATAGAGGGTCTATTATGAAATAAATGGGATTCGGCACGGATCCCTATTATGAAACTTGTATTGTCGGATTTCTATATAAACAAAATTTTCAATTTAGTAATTAATTATTAATTTTTTAAAATTAACATTAATTTTCGATAACTTTTTGCTTATTTTTATATAGAAACTTCAAAATAAATAGCAGTCAGATTTTGTCTTGTTCACTCGGAAAAAACCTGATTCGATTTTAAATTTCATAATAGCACGGATTTATCCGTAAACGGAAAAATCCGACTCAGATTTATTTCATAATAGACCCCCAGTTTCGAATAAAAAACCATTGGTTATTCAAATAACAATCGCATTTATTAACAATAAAGTGTTTGGAAAGCCTAAGTAACTGGTATTTACCGGAAAAAGATAGATTAGCTTTGGTTTAGAAAGTAGAAGCATTTCTCAGTTTTTCTCATTGAGTTTTCGATGGAACTAAGGAGAATTAGGCTAGAATAACTGAAGTCTTATTAAAATTTTTGGATTAATTTGTTATCTGTATAAAGCGGTATGGTTTACGGATACTCAGTTTAAAAATGTATGTCCTATCTCCTTCCGCATTTCCTCTATATTAATGTTGTCATTCGTTCTGAACTTATTTGGTTCTAAAATATTCTAAAATAAAGTTTAAATGCTTGCATTCGTTTTATTTTCGGAATTAAGAATTTGGAGCATATTTTACCATATACTAGGCTTGTTCTTGGTTTTTTTTTTACGTTTTGTTTTAGTTGGGTGCAGGGCGGACTTTTAGACTGACCTAGCTCCTTGTAACTGTCAGAGCTCCTGCACCCAAAGTGCGATCCTTCAAGTAAAGGTTGATAGCTGCCTTAAACTTGTGCATTTTATACTTCAACAGAAATTGAAAACCAGTCAACGAATTCCACTTCTTAGATGTTCGATAAATAAAATCGCGCTTTGCATCTTCAGTTCGAGGTTTCGGCAGCTTCACCGTAAACCTATGCGCATTAACCGTTCCTCGTGTTACCCGACCTGGCGTAACAAATGGTGGTATTTTCTCCTTTAATTCTGCAGAACATTTACCATTTATTAATCTATAGAACACGCAGAGTTCTGCGACATCTCTGCGGTGCTGTAGGCTGTCTAGATCTTTCGTAAGTCTGGGGTTTCGTATTATTCGGATGGCATGCCGCTGAACTCTATCCAGCAACTGGAGAGCAGTGCCATATGCTCCACCCCAAACTTGACAGCAATATTCTATGCACGGTCTAATAAAGGTTTTATATATTTGGAGAACCTGATGCGATTTAAAAAACCGTCTGCATCTATTGAGGAACCCGAGTTTACGTGAAGCTGATTTGGCTAATGCGATAATGTGTCATTCCATTTTAGATTGTTGGTAATCTGAACACCAAGCAGACGAATTGAGTCACAACTCACGAGAACGTGTCCTTTTAACACAAAAGGGTATTCGTTGTGACTTCTTTTACGCGAGTATGTGCATATTTGTTTTTTTCTCGTTAAATTTGACCTGATTTTTAGCTCCCCACTCAAATATTGTACTTAAATCGGAATTGAGCGAAGTGACAACTTCCAGCCGTTTACCGTTTAACTCTGAAGGAGTAGGCTCGACCTCGAATGAAATAGAAGAGTACAATGTTGCATTATCGGCAAAACTGTGGAAAGGGTTTACAGTGCTATCCAACAAGTCATTAATGTATAACAAAAACAAAGTAGGTGACAAAACTGATCCTTGAGGGACTCCGGCATTTGGGGAGTGTGTCGTTGATGATTTCCCATTTAGCACAACGTTGATCTTTCGGTCTTTGAGAAAGCTATTTATCCACTTGATGGTCATCGAATCCAAGCCGTATGCCACAAGTTTACAAATGAGATTCTCATGCCAAACCTTGTCAAAAGCCTTGGATATATCCAAGGCGATTGCAAAGGCTTCTCCGTGGTGCTCAAGAGCGAGATTCCATTTGTTTGTAACATACGTCAAGAGATCAGTTGTGGAGCGGCTTTCGCGGAAGCCATATTGTTTATCTGAAATTATTTTATTAATCTCAAGATAATGCACCAGTGGTTGTAGTTTAACTAGTTTTTATGAGTTTCGAGTTTGTACTTTTATTAGGAAGCTACTCAAAACTAAAGAACAGAATTATCTATTCAAAAAGTTGTGATCTAGCAGGTCGCATTATGCTTATCTGCTCGAAATTCTTCTAGGTCTTTATATTCGTCATTTTTTGTTAGAAGTATTTCTCTATTGGATTCTGTTCCATTCAGTATTAGGAGTTTGAATCTATAGAGACGTTTAAATCAAAATTTCGTAAATGACGTGCTAGAATTATGCATGGTGTTGATTATTTTAGTAATCAATTTAATCGGTTTTGATGGCTAATGGAAGTAATAATTTGTACATGTTGCTTTCATATGTGATTTTTCTTTTTTATACAAATTATAAGCATTAAACAGCGTTTCACTTTACTCATAAAGGTAAAACGAGGACCTACCTAATTTAAAGATAATGGAAGGATCGTATATTGTAATCTCCATTGTGATGTGAGGTAGCAAAATGTTTGTCCATTTGGGTAGTTAAATTAAATCGATGTTAGAAACTATAATTTCTTCGCCCAAAAATGTTAGTTATCTTATAAATTTAGATAATAATTGGAAATGAAATAAAAAAAATCACAATTTCTCATGTTTATATTTATTAGTTTAATTGGAATTTGTACAAGCAATATTATTACAAACTTAATTTCAGTACAAATTATTTTTGTACAGTTGTTGGAATCGGTTTGATTTAAAATGATTTTTATAACATTGACAATATTTCTTATTTAAAATTCGATTTCAGTATATTTAGATTTTAATTAGACAAGGCACAAACGAACACATTTAATAATTGCATGTCTTTTTTTATTTAAATATGAATTTGTTAAATTTCTAAATTATTGTTTTTGATTTTTAAAATACTATTGAAAATAAATTATTTTTTATGTATGTAGCATATACACCTCAATTTCCATGGTTGTATCATTCTTTATGACAAGACTGACTATTGTCACATCACATCCCTCCACATCTCGACAATAATGGTATTCTTGAAGTAGATTCGTTGGTTATTGCTACGTCGTTAAATGCGTATAACTTGACATTCGTCGCATAAAGTGACAAATATTGGAAGAATCGACTCCGGAACAATACAAATTAATGCGACGTGACAATCGGTACTTCATGTGATGTGGTGCAATAATTGGAATTGGAGTGCATTTCGAAAAATATAAATTATAGATTGTTATAGATTTAATCTATGAAATTTCCAAACTAAAATATACACTTATTTGGAATTATAAAATTAATCTAGTATGTCGCTAAAGCATAGAACTAAGTACAGTTCTACCATATATGACTGTATTTGGTGGGTAGTTCTGACGCTTCCTGAAAACTAAATTTATATTATTACGCCTTTATTTTTCTATAAATTACATATCATTTGTCACAATCAAGTTTAAAATCCAATTTTCACAGCTTATTTATGTTTAATGAGTATTTTTTTACATAGTCGAACCAACAAATCAGTACATATCTTTCAATTAAAAGATCTGCAATACAAAATTTGAAAGTGATATTTCTTGAGAATTTCAAATTTTATAAATAAATATATTTTATTTGAAATGTTTACTAGGTTTTCATATGTTAATTTTTTCTGTAATAATTGATTTATTTGATATTAAGTACTAACTAACTAAAAACTGTTCGACTGCAACTATACAGTTTAATTGGATCATTCAAATCTAGTTTTATGTTGTTGTTATTGATTCGTTGGTTCCTTCATATGTTCAACTAAAAATATATTACTGTAAACACATTCGTATAAATAATCCAAATCTAACTTTCAAATTTACATCTCCAATACCCACCATAATATGTTGTCCACCAAAATCTTAAAAACATTTTACAAATCATAAAAACTATATATTGTCAAAAAAACATCAGTCTTGAAGTATATGTTTTTTTTTACTAAATTTGTGTAATTAAATTACCAGTACATTCCGACATAATTCGAAGCTATATATACGAGTATGTATATTATGTATGATATGCATATATAAAAACGTCTTTTTTATTCCTTAACTACCTGCATTATATGTATAATATATAGTATTAATGTTAGTTAATTAATAGTAATAATCTTGACCAATTTGATTTTTAATTAAATTAATAAACCATCTTAAAAAGCTAAATAAAAATATAAAAATAATTATATTAATTAATAATTATAATAATAATAATTTATTTAGGCTAGATACAAATATGGAATTGTTTTTTTATAATTCGAAAATTCTATTCTAAAAAATTTAAATATTAAATTCGTCTCAGCATTGAAAAAAAAACATAAAAACCTCGCACTTGGATTTTATAACAACAAAACAAACGAGTGATTTAAAATGGTTATCAATCATTTTCATCTGTATTTGGAATGCACATAAACAGTTTAGCACACAGCATATTGATTCGATATGAGGTGTCTGTTAAAAATTTAACAGGATTTTTTATTGTTAAATAAAAGACAACGACACCAAAAATAATTATCACGGTAGCGATTCCAACTTCAACTGGTGACACGTAACACGAAAATAAAACTAAAAAGCTACAAATCACTAGATATATGTACGGGAAGGCTAGATTGACCTAAAAAAAAATAAAAACATAAGTGTAACAAATATTAATAGCAAATAGTTTGATTTTGTTACCTTGATAGGTCGATGAGCATTTGGTTGTTTTCGTCGCAACCAAAGTAATCCAGAAATTGACAATAATGTGAATAAGGCCTCAACATAACTTACATAATTGATAAGCGAGTATACATCTTTAATAACTAGTAACGACAGAGTGATAATACACTAGAATAAAAAAACAAAATAATTATAAATAAGTAATAATAATATCATAAAATTAATTACCAAAAATATTAGTGATGGAACGGGTGTAAGGCACTTTGTGTTTATTAATGAAATGGCGGCAGGTAAATGACCGTTTCGAGCACCAACAAAAAATAGACGAGAGGATGCAAATATCGCCCCATTCAACGAACCAAATGTAGAGCAGGCAACGAACAATGGCACAATCCATGCCATAAAACCTAACATTTTATAGCCAAATGTTACCGCTACGGCATCTGACGATAAAATTTCATCTGTTGTGAGCACCGTGAAATAAGCAATATTCGTTATCAAATAGATAATGGTTACTAGTGGCATACTGATACAAATGGCTTTAGGAAGATTTCTAAAAAATAAAAAATAATATAATACAAATCGGCGTAAAATAAATAACTTAAAATACTTACTTGTACGGATCTTTTAGCTCTTCGGTCACAAAGTTTAAATAATTCCATCCTGAATACGAAAATAACCCACTATAAAACGCCAAAGCAATGTATCCAGGTGATGTCTCTGAACCAGCGAATGGTCCTTCCCAATGATCTGTATTCCCACCAAATAAATACCATATTCCAGCTACAACGATTACTAATAACGCTAAAATTTTAGTTCCTGTAAAAATATCAGTCACACGAGTTACCCATTTAACATTGTAACAGTTGATAGCGGTCAGAAGGCCTAAAATTTCCACATCAAATGTTTATATGATTAGTTAATTATACATTTTTTTTTAAATAATTTCAAATTTCTTACATGTGATAACAGCTGCAAGTAATCGAACGGCCATATATGGTGCATCACATGCCGGCCATAGTGGTTGTAATAAATACTGAGCAAATGTCAATGCTGTAATTGCATTGCCTGTAGGCACTAGGATTAATAGAGCAACCCATAAATATAAAAATGCCGGTAGTGGACCAAACGCTACACCAATGTAAGCATAATCGCCGCCCGATTTTGGTATAAGTGTTCCTGAAAATAAATAGAACAGAAATGAAGATTAAAGCTGAGAATTTTTAAACATATTATTCACCATAATTGATTTGTTACTGTAATACATGTAGAAAAATTAAATTTATTCGTTTGTTTTATTATTCCTTCCTCTTAAAATAGAAACAAATATTTTTGGCCATTATATTTATTATTTATTCTTATATCTACCGCACACACAAATTGTTTATGTAATTTTAATAGTTTTGTGTATGGTATGAGTTATAGTTTGGTGTACATTATACGCGAATACAAAATATATTTCAAGTATTTATTGGTTTTTCTATGTTTAACAATCAAAAATAATAGATCATTACTAATCGCATAATAATCAATTCAATAACTCATCGTTAGTTTTTAGAATTAAAATATTTTACTTCAAATATTCTTGAAAGTATCGACAAATACAAACCTTAGAGTAATTGTATTTTTGAACAAAATTAAAAAAAAAATTATCTATCGCTTAGAGGCCGTAAACGGCCCTTACCGCGTCTCAACTGAGACCTTACGAACCATTTTAACGATTAGTGCACATTGTAGGTGGTCAGCCCAACGAATATTTTTACACACAACCGCATTTTATGTCATCCGGTGGCATGTTAATTTTTGGTCAGCGGCGACAATCAAAATTAAAAATTGAATTATATCGTGTTGCCAAATCTATAACTTTTTTAAGTCTTTAATTAAAGTTTTAACATCTGAACGCAAAGAAATTCTTACGTTACTCCACAATCTGTGTGACAATTGGTTCGAGTAAAAGTAAACAATCATTATTATTTACGAATGTGAAGTTTCCGACAAAATTCGACAAATTGACAAAAATATATGTATACAAAATTTGTCGAAATAACAAAAATATGTAAATGTATTGGTGAAACAGTAGGTAAAAGCAATGTTAAAAATTTTCGCTGTAAGGTTATGATTTAATTTATTAAAACACGTTTAACAAAGATAACACAAAAGAAGTTTTAATAAAGCTACATTTCTAAAATATCAATATTGAAACTAATTTTACTTTAGCTTCAAAACTGTTTCAAAATTTATAGAGATCACTTAAAAAAATTAATCCTTTAATAGGGGCCAAATAAATACATATATAATTTAAGACATAATCTATCAAGCCATTATAGTTCGACAAAAAAACTACGGTTAATTTTATCCAATTATTGAGTTGGAAAACTCGTAACTTATATGATTTTAAGATTTTAGTGGTTCACTGTATTGAATTTTGGCCAAATCTCAGAGATGTTCCCGGGGTATGGCATATATTTGAATATAGTTTAAGGTATACTCTATCAAGTCATTATAGTTCGACAAAAACACTACGATAAGTTTTATCTGATTATTGAGTTGGAAAAGTCGTGACTTATATAATTGTTTGATTGAGACAGTCGAATACCTCTGATCCGTACCAGTTCTAAATTTATTGTTAAATGATGTTCGGTTAAGAATAAAATGTTCTCTTTTTTTATTTGGCAAGAATAATCCACAATGGTGACTTCGCAATTACAGCTCCATGCAGGCCTACACCAAACACTTCAACGCATATTATTGTTCCCTCCGACTCGATATGACTTATTTTAAATTGCATAATAACGTGAGCTTATCACTCACACTTACTGGAAATTTCAGATTTATATGTACAATTTCAGTCCACAATCATAACCACGAATGTTTTTTAGCAGTTTACACGGTTTTTTTAGACTGGAGTACACGTTGGTACCTGCACTGTAGCGCGTGTGCAACCCAGGTTATCTAAGAGCACCACATACATGTTCTTCAATTATTATTAGTAGACGCAATTAACTTATTAAAGAAGCAAGTGTCTTATTTAGAGACAATCCACCAGCTATGACTTCACTTTCACACAAGATTTACGTATTAAACCCACATCGCGTTAGAAATATGGATAACAAAGTAAAAAAGTCTGTAAAGTTTCTACACCATAACCCTATCGGCATCTTGTTATGAAATTTGATTTTCGTTCATTATTAGAATTAACCATACAAGTCACTCCACTAACTAAGAACGGCCATGCACCACCACTCATAGATTCGAAAAAGAGATATTAATCTGCCTTACTCATTTACAAGTATGGTCGAACCAGGTTAGTTTCCCCATATTGAGTCAAATTAAGCCACGGGCTCTTGTCCTGATGATGCTTTTCCTTGAATCACTTTAAGTTTCAACTTCGCAACCATACTTCCCCGGAACCCAAAAGCTTAGGATCTCAGTAAGCGACTAAAAGTCCCATATATGTAGGTTCATCCAATTGCTAGCTGGCATCGTTACTGGTTAGAACTATTAAATGCTTTCGCATATGTTAGTCTTACGACGGTTCAAGAATTTCGCCTCTTGCGCCGTTATATACTAATTCCCTCAACTACTTTTATTAATAATTACGTCTTAAAATAAAAGTCAATTGAAAATAGTACATTCGTCTTATTCCATTATTCCGTGCAGAGAATATCTAGGCACAAATGGCCTGCTTTAAGCACTCTAATTTATTCAAAGTTATTGTACTAATTCTAGACCAATACTCGTTAAAGAGCATAAATTTAAACTTATTACGAGTAGAAACTTACGTTTAAACCACTACAATAATACGTCATTGCTTACAACCTCTACTTGACACAACTACGAACGTTTTAACCGCAAAACCTGTAATTTAGTCTATTGGAGTTGAAATAAACGTGGCTGCTGGCGCAAGACTTGCTATCTAATTGATCCTTGTTAAAAGAATTAAAATGTACTCATTCAGATTAATGAGCCCGAGATTAAAGAAAATTACCCTATAAGTTTATCGTTTTTGTTTGTGGCAGCTTTCGCATAGAGCTAAGGACCAACTTACTCGTGATCAATAACTGTTCACACAAAACCCTTCTCCACATCAGTCCTCCAAGATCTCATTCGATTATTTGCTACTACCACCAAGATAAGTGCCACTGACAGCTCCATGCAGTCTCACACCAAACACTTCAATGCATATCATTGTACCCTCCTACTCGATATGGGTTGATTTTAATAGTTAAATTAAATTTTCCATATCGGTTATGTACAGGCATATGACTTGAGCGCCATCCGTTTTAAGGATTAGTTGCTTCAGCAGGTGAGTTGTTTCACACTCCTTAGCGTGTTACAACTTCCATGTCCACTGTCCTGCTGACTTAAGCAAGCAACACCTTTCAAGGTATCGGAATGAGCCTTTTTTTGGCGCCATAGCATAACGTTTGATTCATCCCACAGTGCCAGTTCTGCTTACCAAAAGTGGCCCACTAGGCACAATATATCATTAAAGAACCTCTGATGACTTCAATCAAGAAAGTCGACGATCTTACCCATTTAAAGTTTGAGAATAGGTTGACGTCGTTTCGGCCTCAATTCCTGTAATCTTTCGCTTTACCAGATAAGACTATTTTCCCAAATATATTCGCCAGCTTATTTGATTCCCAAAAAGAATTAATTTCAGCTTATTAATTCTTTTTGGGAACATCTCTGAGATTTGGCCAAAATTCAATACAGTGAACCACTAAAAGTTACGACTTTTCCAACTCAATAATTGGATAAAATTAATCGTAGTTTTTTGTCGAACTATAATGGCTTGATAGAGTATACCTTAAACTATATTTAAATATATGCCATACCCCGGGAACATGTCTGAGATTTGGCCAAAATTCAATACAGTGAACTATTAAATTTGTATATACATATTATAAAATTGGTTTTCAGGGTTTTTTGAAAATAATAAAAAAGATAAAATGTAATTTTAAAAAGATATATGTAATTCATTTAAAACAATTAATACTTTTAATCTTTGAATCATTTTAATATATCAATTTTAAACTGTGATATTCTTTGGTAGTATTTTACCATAATATTACAATTTATTTACCTACTGTACAGTCGTTATACCAATACATTGATATTTTTGTCGATTTGTCGGAATCTTCACACCCGTTATTTACATTTTTTATCAGCAGTTACAGGAGCCAGCCAGATCTTCATACTGTTGCAAGCAATTATAAGATGCCAAATCGCTCTCTATGCCGTGGAGCCATCGTTACAGACAGAGACATCTTCGCATACCGAAAGGCGGCTCTCCCTTAAAAGATAGCTGTATCATTCGGTTTAGATCAGCACACAGAACATGACCTATAAGCGTAGCCGCTGTCCTTTGATTTCATGCACGATAATAGGAATTTGCATTAAATTCATGATTCTCGTGATTGAAAAGAACTCGGTATGTGCCATCAACGTTGCGTTTTGGGCCATATATCACACGCATGATTCTTTTCTCGAATGTAAGAATTTTAACTTATACGTATTTGGAAGATATTTTGATGCCAGAAGTGGACGTAGAGGATAATAAAGCCCAATCGCCAGCAGCAAGGCGAACCTTGACATCCTCTTCCATACTATTATCGTGAGTAATGAGAGATCCAAGATACTTAAATCTCATCACTCCTTCAAACGTGTGGTTACCACTACTAAAATTAATTGCGATATGGTCTCGAAAACTTCAGATCAGATAGTTGGTTTGTGACTCATTGATTTCTTAATATTCAAGCGCATACCATAGACTCTCTCGATTGATAGAATTGCTTGAAATCTATAAATGTACCTATAGTAGTGCGAAAACTTGATCAGTGACTGACCGATTCGGATGGACTCTGCCTTGGTTGCTACCAATAATTTCCTCCGCCAGAGGAGTAATTGTTTCCAAGATAATGTTCGACAATAACTTGTATATTGTGCAAAGAAGAGCTATACCATGAAAATTGTTGCATTTCCAGCGATCTCTTTTATTGAATATAGAGCATAACACGGGCACTTTCCATTCTTCAAGCATAAATTCATTTTTACATTTTAACTAATTCGAAATCGTCAATCGATGTTCTATCAACATTTTAAGTTATTTAAATATTACAAGAATAAGAATATTCACGTTGAAGAAAAAATTGTGGTTAAACCGAAAAATTTATAACATTTTAGTTTTAGAGATGATTTGGCTACCATTTGAAAAAATATTAAAATAGTTCACTCAAAGCTCTAAAAAAATTCGTTTTAAAGGCGAAATACATTACCACTAAGGTATAAAAACGGGTTTATTGTAATTTCATAAGGAAATTAACAGAATCTTAAGTATGAATCAATTGCTTGTATTAATACTTTTTATTCCATTTCATTTATATTTAAATTTATATAAAAGAAAAAATTTACAGTGGTAGGATTTTTTATAATTCATGAAAATCCTCCAAAATGATTAAATGTCACACGTAAAAGCAATTTAAAAGGAAGCGATTATCTCTCTTTTTCAAAATACAATACAAACCCATTTTAGTATTTAGGTTTTTTTGGCAAATAATGGGTCAATTGTAAGTTGTTTTGCAACAATCAAATGAAGTTGTTTCCGATAGTAATGTCTTCAACCGATTTATTAAATTTATAGTGAAAATACCAGGTCGATAAGATTACTAACTCTTTAGCGGATCATAATCAAAAAAATAATGTAAGTTCGGTAAGCTAGTAACCAATAAATAATTATCGTACGAACATTGTTTTTTCGAGAGAGTAAAACATTTTATTTGATATATCGATACATATTTGTAATACAAAATCAGCGGTGCGTTATTATAAAATGATGCCTTTGGCAAGCAATATTTTTGATGATCCTGAATTTATTTCTGCTAAATTTAACATTCTTAATATAATTTATACATAATGATAATTTTAATTAAAAATCATTTTTTGCTTTACGAACATCGGATAACAGCTTTGCAAGCATTTTTCGAAGAACCGTAAATAATATTTAAAGTTACATTCTACATTAATAAACTGCTTCTGTAGTTAGTCTGCTTAATACTGTAATAATTAATACTTTAATCAAATAATAATGAATTGTTTATATATCAATAACATTTTTATTAAAATATATATGTACAAGTGTTTCTTCGATATCATACTAGCTGTTTATTCTTAAATGTCAATTACTTAAAAACTTTAATGTTCGTATTCCCCACTTCTATGTAGTCTACGACACACTGATGCCTGAATTATTTTTCTTCAAGCATAAACAGCTTAAAACATAAATTATGAAAAATAATACTTTTATTATAATAAAATCACTATACTTCTCCCACAATATGTATATTCTGGACTATCAAATTCCAACCCTTTCGATTTGAATGTGTAAATCACAGAAAGAATTAATTAAGATTAAGTTCAAAATATAGTTGTATTACCATTGAAGCTTGCTTTAATGCTGGATATGTTTTAGGACTTAAATATGCAGTTTACTGCTCCTAGGAATTATAATAACTAATAACTAAATGGATTTTGAATGGTGTAACTCCACTTAATCTTTTACTAAATATTTGTATCTCAAATTATGAGAGCAGATTGGAATAAACTATACATAAGAGCAGAAAAGAGCATATAACTACAATATGTAACACGTAATTTATTAAACTCTTCTTGTTTATATATTGAAAAATACCACCGGAATTGGAAGGAATGATTCCTAACCGGTTTAGAGATCCCAACGATGCAATAAACTACAGTCCTTAACAAAATTATTTGTGCATCGCAAAAATTTAACAATTCACGCGAGAAAATTTAAAATGTTGACCTAAAAATTAACTTTAAAAAAATAATGATGGATTTGTTATTTGAAATGGCATTTATTCTGATTTAATAAATAAAAAAATTAAAAAATATTCATTATTTCATTAAAAACAAAAACAAAACTAAATCACAAAATTATTTGTGCATGATAATTTTATCACAAAATTATTTGTGCATAGTACAAATAATCTATAAAATTGACTAAATAGCTAGGAATAAAAATAAATTTTCAAATTAAGTGAATATGAAGTATTCCCACCATTGTTTTCAATAACTTCATGAAGACGCTGTGGAATGGAATTCACGAGATTTTCTACCATTTGTATGGGAATTTGATCCCAGACATTTTTTATTGCAGCAAAAGTTTCATTTGGCTGCCTTCCAATTTCTACCGCCAATTTTTGGTTCAAATAATTCCAAATGTTCTCAATTGGGTTTAAATCCGGACTTTGCGGTGGCCAATCAAGCGTTTGTTGGTCCAAATCTTTTAGAAACGTCCTACATCTTTACCAACTCCATTATAGCAGAAACATCCCCATACCATAACTTTACCTCCACCACTATGGCGAGTTGGCATAACAACGGAGCGATTTTTTTTTGTTCAGGAGTCGAATAAAAATATTTTTTCCCATATGTTCCATCCAAACTAAAACATGACTCGTCTGTCCACAAAATATTACGCCAAAACTCAACAGGCTTCGACTGGTAGGTGTACGCAAATTTGGGTCGCTTCCTCTTATTTATTTGGTTTATGAATGGCTTCTTTTGAATGGTATAGGCTTTGACATTTGCCTCGTGTAGTCGTCTTCGTACAGTCATGTGAGAGATTTTGACTTCTCGAGTGATATTTATATCATTTTGAACATTTTGGATTTTTTCTTGAGGGTTCCGTTTTAGAAGATTAACTATTCTTTTGTCTTCTTTTGCGGTTGTAGCTCGTTTTCGCCCTCTCCCTTGCACATTTTTCAAGCTGCTCTTTACTTTTTATTTTTTTATTTCATAAGCAACCGAATTTCGATGGCAGTTGTACATCCGTGCCAATTTTTTTATAGGCATCCCGGGAGAATAGCCCCCTACAATCGCAGATCTGACTTCCAAAGATAATTCCTTAGTTTTAACCATTTTAAAAAATATCGACTACAAAATTTTAATGAAAAATAATAACTTAAAGGATAATCTGTAACATTTTTGTCAAAACATGAAAAAAAAATCGGGATTCGCGTTATGAGAGAATTTTTTCTTGCGATGCACAAATAATTTTGTGATAAAATTATCATGCACAAATAATTTTGTGATTTAGTTTAGTTTTTGTTTTTAATGAAATAATGAATATTTTTTAATTTTTTTTTAATTAAATACAGAATAAATGCCATTTCAAATAACAAATCCATCATTATTATTTTAAAGTTAATTTTTAGGTCAATAGTTTAAATTTTCTCGAGTGAATTGTTAAATTTTTGCGATGCACAAATAATTTTGTTAAGGACTGTAGAAGGGGAAATGTATGTTAAATATTTTTATTAATTCGATTAATGGATTGTTGAATAAGAGGTTCGAATGGGTTATGAGTGAGAATAGTTTTTTTTATTGGTCATGACGCATGGATTCCGTAGGGCTATACCCTGCAATTGAATGTATAGAAAAACTGTTTGGGAAGTGAGAGAGGAAAGTAAAAAAGGAGTAGTGGTATTTTTACATATGATTACTTGGAGTGGGATTTCAGGTGTGAAATTGATTTTGAAACGACGTGAGTACAGATTGAAAGGTGTAGTGAATATTGGACTTCTGCAATGAAGTAAAATATCTCACACGCTCATCAATTTGTACACATCTGTTGTACATCGGATTAATGGGGCGGACAAAAAATAATTGGGTATATCGACTGTTGAATTTGAGTCGGCATGTGAAGTATTTGGCAGATAATTTTAAACAACGTTTTAATGTGATTAAAAAGGTTAGGAAATCGAAATGGCGAGCTCATTCGATCGAGCTGGGATGACATGCTTGATAAAGGCATTGGTATCCTCCAAAATTGTATATGGTATTAGCGTGTTTGGAAATGGAGCAAATGGGACGTTTAGTCAGAAATTATACAAAGATTAGAAAGAGGGAGAGTTTATAAATACACTTATAGTCATTGTAATACTCGAGAATATCGAAACCATAATGAACATCGGAAACACTTACGAAACCCATAATCTAATCTTACGAATTAAATTGGTTGGTTATACCATAGGAATGAACAAAACTATTGAATTCTGATTAAGATTATTTGAAAGAGTAAAATACCAATACAGAGAAAATGATCATGTATATACAGATGCCCGTGTAGGTATATATCTGCCCAACGGAAATGTAGATAAATCTTTTAGAGTGGATGAACGCCTCTGTATTATGAATCCTGAATTAATACGATAAGACTATTTGAGGGTATTAAGTCGACTATGGAAAAAGAGAGGACGAAAGTCATTTTATTTTCCGATTCTCTGAGTAGTGTTTTATTATAAAAACAGGGTGGAGGCAGAGAAGGTAATGTGTCTGGGAACATGGTGTTTGAATGTATTCAATATATTTGTGAGAAGTCGACCATTCAATCGATTTCCGCTCACAAAATTAATGTAAAGACTTAGCCGATATGGTGGCTAAGAGGAAAGAAGTAAATGAAAATATGCAGGTATGAAAAAACGAATGCAAGAGATACACTTCAAATGTTTCATAAAATAGAACAAAAGGAAAGAAATGGTGTAATCCGGAAACTTAGACTTTTTAAGCAGCATGATAAGAACATAATGATAAGAACAATTAATCGAAAATATAAAATTTAAAAATATGTATTATATGATTATGAAATTTTGTAATAAATAATATCTGATGATATGGCTCTGATTGTATAGGACCTGAGCTCCTTAAGTAGCTATTCCAAGTCTAGTGACTCAGCTAATTTAGAGTGAAAGAAAAATACTTTTTTACTGAGTATATAGATGCAACAAAAGCTGTTAATTTTCATTATGAAAAATACTACCAGTATAGCCAGAAGTGGGGAAAATATTTATTTGCCTGATTTTATCAGTACTGACAAAAATTATAACATCAGACAAAAAAATATAAAGAGAAGTATTTTTTATGCATTCATATATGCAATTCTTAGTAAAAAAAACAGTTGTTTTAGCAGTGTTATTGCCATAAAAGTATGAAATCAGAGGTTTCTTATGGCAGTAACCCAAATCAAAAATTGTAAAATACAATCAAATTCAGTATAAGGAGTAGCTGCTAGTCATTTTATACCGCTTGTTTTTGAAAACGTGCATACTTCCATTTATATCACGTGCTTTGTCTAGCGTTTTTAATGACTTTTCAGCATTATTGTATTTTTCATGACATGCTCAATCGTTAAAGGAAAACTTTAATTCCATTAATGGTTTGCATAGCATGTAATTTTAATTTTATTACATGTGTTTGAACGTACTATCAGACGTATTTCTACTGAATGCTCAAAAATTTTATTATATTTTATACATAGTTATTTTATTTTTTATTCTTTTATATGTAGCTTTAATTGGGTGCAGGGCGGACTTTTAGACAGTTTTAGCTCCTTGTAACTGTCAGAGCTCCTGCACCCAACGCGCGGTCCTTCAAGTAAAGGTTGATAGCTGCCTTAAACTTGTGCATTTTATACTCAAACGGAAACTGAAAACCGGATAACGAATTTCACTTCCTGGATGTTCGATGAATGAATTCGCGCTTTGTACCTTCAGTTCGAGGTTTCGGCAGCTTCACCGTAAACCTATGCGCATTGACCGTTCCTCGTGTTACCCGTCCTGGCGTAACTAATGGTGGTATTTTTTCCATTAATTCTGCAGAACATTTACCATTTATCAATCTATAGAACACGCTGAGCTCTGCAACGTCTCTGCGGTGTTTTAGACTGTCTAGATCTTTCGTAAGTCTGGAGTTTCGTATTATTCGTATGGCACGCCGCTGAACTCTATCCAGCAACTGGAGAGCAGTGCCATATGCTCCACCCCAAACTTGACAGCAATATTCTATACACGGTCTAATAAAGATTTTATATATCTGGAGAACTTAATGCGATTTAAAAAACCGTCTGCATCTATTGAGGAACCCGAGTTTACGTAAAGCTGATTTGGCCAATGCGATAATGTGTTCATTCCATTTTAAATTGTTACTTATTTGAACACCAAGCAGACGAATTGTGTCACAACCCACGAGAACGTGGCCTTTTACCACAAAAGGGTATTCGTTGCGACTTCTTTTACGCGAGAACGTGCATATTTGTATTTTTTTCTCAATGTGTCATTGTGGTCAATGAAATAGGTGTGAGGATTGTTTTGTGCTAGTAAGTATTCAATAAATAAACAAATAATTGAATATATATTTTTTTATTAGAGTAAATAAAATAATATAATATGCTTAATATAATATGCTTAAAACAAAAGATCATAATAAATTGTTAATTTATAAAAGTATCTTATTTAATGATTTTTAGGGTGGTCAAAGAAATAAGTGTAAATAATAAAAAGTAAATTTAAAAAATTAAATCCAAGCTTTATATATAAACCGTTATATAACGGGTGATTTTTTTGTGGTTAGGATTTTCATGCATTAGTATTTGACAGATCACGCGGGATTTCAGACAAGGTGTCAAAGAGAAAGATGCTCAGTATGCTTTGACATTTCATAACTGAAGCCGAACGATCTGCCACAACGTCGAATTTTCAGTGAATGGGCCCTAGAAAAGTTGGCAGAAAATCCGCTTTTTTATCGACAAATTTTGTTCAGCGATGAGGCTCATTTCTGGTTGAATGGCTACGTAAATAAGCAAAATTGCCGCATTTGGAGTGAAGAGCAACCAGAAGCCGTTCAAGAACTGCCCATGCATCCCGAAAAATGCACTGTTTGGTGTGGTTTGTACGCTGGTGGAATCATTGACTACGGTGAATGGCGATCACTATCGTTCGATGCTAACAAACTTTTTGTTGCCAAAAATGGAAGAACTGAACTTAGTTGACATGTGGTTTCAACAAGATGGCGCTACATGCCACACAGCTCGCGATTCTATGGCCATTTTGAGGGAAAACTTCGGAGAACAATTCATCTCAAGAAATGGCCCGGTAAGTTGGCCACCAAGATCATGCGATTTGACGCCTTTAGACTATTTTTTGTGGGGCTACGTCAAGTCTAAAGTCTACAGAAATAAGCCAGCAACTATTCCAGTTTTGGAAGACAACATTTCCGAAGAAATTCGGGCTATTCCGGCCGATATGCTCGAAAAAGTTGCCCAAAATTGGACTTTCCGAATGGACCACCTAAGACGCAGCCGCGGTCAACATTTAAATGAAATTATCTTCAAAAAGTAAATGTCATGGACCAATCTAACGTTTCAAATAAAGAACCGATGAGATTTTGCAAATTTTATGCGTTTTTTTTTAAAAAAAAGTTCTCAAGCTCTTAAAAAATCACCCTTTATAAAGCTTGGGACCGTTGCCGGTCTAAGTGTGCTGTAGCAGCCACTCAACCTAACCTAACCTAACCTTTATATATAAAACAATTTTGCTTAAATAAGTGGAATGTTCCTTTAGTTTTGAGTATAAGCTCACATCGATGAAGCAACGAGTTGATTAATTAACGAAATGTTACTACGGGTGTATTTTCCAAACTGTTTGAACTTCTAACCATAACTCTTCTTTGCTTCGCATTCTTTTAGATGCAATGACCGCCTTTACCTTATTTCATAAATTTTGTTTTCAAATTAAGGTCCGGCGACTAAGAAGATCATTGCAATATTGCATTACCGATACATTACGTTCCTCAAGTCATGCTTTCATTTTTAGTGCAGTGTGAATCATTCCCCTGATGCAATGTTTATATTACTGTCATGTTATCTTCATCGTAAAACAGCATATCCTGAAGAATGTTTAGATAAACGACTGTCATTGTTCCGTCTATTCGATATAGTGGCCCGACACCATTCCAAAAAAAAAACACTCTCACACTATTAAACAACCTCCACCTTGTTTAACGGTTTAGCGTGTGTAACGCGGTAGAAATTCTGCGCTAATTTAATCACCTTACGAAAACTTTACAATCATTATCCGTAAATTAACTTTAGTTTCGTCGGTTCACAGAATATTTTGCTATTTTTTAATGCCATTCGTTTCTTTCCAGTCTACATAATATTTCTCAAATTTTATTGTTTCTTTAATGTGTCTCGTATTCGAATTTGTGTTTACCTTAGTTTAGGGATATCTTCTTTACAAAATACAATACTGCTAACCATTTATTATATCTAACAGAACATAAAATAATATCTCTTAAAGGTCATATTATTTGCTTTGAGTAAATGCAACAAAACACCAATTTTATTGGGTCACACCTATTTCATTGGTCGCATAGCTGTATATGTACACGATATTATATAGATTACATTTAAATCGGGATTCGAACCCGGTACCTCCCGCTCCAAGGTCCCTTCCGTTTTTTAACCACTGCGCAAACCTTAACAAAATATTAATTTACATATGAAAAGAAGCAACGATCATATACGTCAAAAAATTTACGTATTCGTGCAATCGTATTTAGCATAACTATATGAGCAATAGTAATAAAATCTAAACCTTACGATTTAAATATATTGTTGACCAACAATTTAAAACATTATACAAGAAGGAGAATCACACACAAAATATTAGAATATATTAGATTAAATTTCATTATTATTTTTGTTAGAAAAGAATTTGTAAAAAATTATTGTGTATTTCCTTAGCATTTGTAATTCAATTAGCATACATTATAACAATTCATTAGACAAATATGTATACTATGAGTGAGTACATAAGTGAATATTTGTTGTTGGCCTATTATATAGTTAACACAGTATTGCAAAATGTTATTTAATAATAAATATGTACATAATAGAAAATAAATGTATATATTAAAAGAACAGTTTACAAATCATATATTTTATTCTCTAGTGCCCAAATTATTTTTGACCGTGATTCGTTCACAAAAGGTTAATCATCTCGTTATTTAAGACGAAAAGTTTCTTCAAATATTAACTTATTATAGATTCCTATTGATAACTAAACCAAATTAAAACGAACAAATGATCAATGTTCAAGGCAGTTTAGGAAAAACTAAAATCTAAATATAGTAAACAAAATGTATAAAGATTCTGCTATATCAGTAATCCTATTTGTATTCAAAAATCATGTACATATATGTTTTCCCGGAATCCGACACCATTTAACACGAGTGTAATTTATATTCGTGATGATCCGACATCATTTATAAGGGAAACATTTATTATCTAACCTGAGCATTAATTTCATTCCATTATGCATCTTATCTTTATGATTGTTGTTAGATCAACCATTCACACAATACACAACAGTAGATTTCTTGTATAACAATCAACATTAACTACAATCTTACTAAAGAAATCACTTAACGGCCATCCTTTTCAAAAAGTCTTTTACTTTGTAAGAGCATGATTTATACAGCAAAGTAGCTATGCTAATAGGAAATAAACTTTCCGGACAATTGACTCATCGTTGCAGAGTGATCAGAGTGATCTTTATTCCCAAAGCGAGTAAATGCTCACATGGCTACCCATAAAAAACTTAAGACTCCTAGCTCTATCACCCTTTCTACTGAAAACCTTGGAAAGGCTTATGGATATCTATATATATACGTTCAAAAATAAAGCCTAGTGACTGGGCCCAATCTCAGCATGCTTACTGTAAAGGTAAATCTGTGGACACAGCTCTGCACGCCATAATAAGTACAATTGAGAAATCAATATTCTCGTAAGAGTTTTGTATGGTGGCGTTCCTTGATATTGAGGGCGCCTTTAAAAATGTAAAGACGGAGGCAATTCTGTAGGGATTGTCGTTCCTAGGGGTGGATTACTCTGTAAGTGGGCTAATCAATAACATGCTTGGATGCAGGATGGTTAATTCGGAGCTGAAGCAATCCACCATCAGGAGGCGAGTGGCTAAGGGAACCCCACAGGAAACTGTCCTGTCTACTCTTCTCTGGAACATAGCAATCAATGGGTTGCTGTTAAAGCTGGAGAGAGAGGGGATCGGAGTGATTGCTTATGCAGATGATGTTGAGACAGCTGTTTCTGGGAAATATTTAAACACTTTGAAGGAGGTAATCCAAAATGCCCTACTAATCATTACGAAGTGGGCCATCAGATGTGAACTGGCAATTAGCTCGTTTAAACACCTACACGTGCCTTGGAGGTCATTTTTCTCCTTCTCCCCGTCGATATTTATGGTAAGCAGAAGGTAGCGATTACGGCCACACGACTATCAGCCATATCTCAGTGGAAATCTTTTCAGACAGGACACTCGACAATAATTAGATCGCAAAGGAAGGAACTGGCGATTCTAGACTACGTTACACCTAATTTGTGCTTCAATAAAAGATTTCGAACTTCCTGTCCCTCAAGGGTATCTTGGAGGAGCGGGTCGGTTGCGGAAACGGTAGCACTGCAGTTCTTCATAGATGACTCTAAGCTACACGGTTAAGTATTGGAGATGGAGTCTTATGTGATAAATTGAAAGTAAATATATCAGTTCGTCTCCCTGATCACTGCAGCGTGTACCAGGCAGAGGTGATAGCGATTGACGAGGCCCTATATTGCTTGAGACATAATGTAGTATCCTCGACTGATATCGCAATTTATGTTGACAGTCGCCCGGCAATCAAGCTGCTGGACACTGTTTCTCTAACATCTAGAGTGGCGTTTTGTTGCCACATGTCTCTGAATGAGATGAGTGAGCATTTCAACATTCAGATAGTCTGGATCCTCGGCCACTCAGAATTGATGGGGAACCGCAGGGGGGATGAACTAGCGAGGCATGGTACAACTCTCCAACTGTTACCGAAAAGGGACAAGTTGGGAAGAACAATTAAGCCACTCAAGGCTGTGCTAAACAAAGAGGCAGTATCCTCAGCGAATGAAAGGTGAACACACAAGTTGGATTTGAAACTCTCAAAGACACTGATCTCCCTACGAAGATCTGAACTAAAAACAATCGTGAGAACACTCACAGGACACTGCCTACTTGGAAAACATGCGAGAAGCAAATGACTTTTGCAAAAGCTGTATGGACGAAGAGGAGGAAGACACGGTAATCCACCTCCTATGTTCATGCCCGGCTTTGCCACACAAAAGACATGCATGTTTACGTTGGTTCTTAATTTACTGCCTTCCTGATCTCGAAAACTGTAAGGTGCGCGATTTATTGCGCTACATAAGTAGCACAAACTGGTTCTCATAAAGGTAATAGGGAAGTAAGATCTTATATGGTATCACAACGAACCGTCGCCAGTCTAAGTTGTAGCAGCGACTCAACCTAATCAAACGTAACCTAACTCGTCGTAACAAATTCGACAATTTTCATACTTTAAAAAATTTATTTTATAATGTTATGTTTTTCGTCATGAAGGATTGGCTACATTATTTATGTATGTTTTGCCATCATGAAGTGTAATCTCTAGAATAAGCTCAAAATCGATGATAACATAAAATCAAATAAAAATTACAAATTCACTATATAATTGGATATATATTTATAGAATCTACTGATAACAGACGAGTAAATTTACGTAACCAAATATCAGTGACGTCTAACCACCTATACGAATACCCATTGATACTCCAAAGCTAAATATATACACACACGCTTATCTTTTGCGTCAAATCTAATTCGATTAAATCTATTTAAGCGTAATAAGGTTATACGTATTTATGTGTAATCATTGTAACCCACATAATGCCTATTTTCTCCGACATTTATACATCGAAATATGAAGTTTGTAAGCTACAGATTTTTCGTTTTAGACGTAAGATACATAAATCAAAATTGGTATAGTAACGTATTATTAAATTGACTTATTAATAAAGTTTATTCCACATCCATTATCAATAATAATTTTTAAATCAAATTATGATATATTTATAAATTAAACTAATAAAACACAACCAGCAATAAATATAATTCAGCATCTTTGACATTGCGAAAATTGAATTGTTTATTAATTTAATTAATAAATAAAACAACAATAACAGCGATCAATTAATTTAAAAAGACATTTAGTATACAAATATAATCAGTATTTATATCTAAGGGTCCGAAAATGAAGCATATAATACATACATATATGCGCTGTATCATAAATTGTTGATGCTTGCCTTTTTATTGATATACTTTATTAAAAATTTAATTAACTTTTACAATACAATAAATAATTGTTTGTCCATATTGAGCAGTGACAGTATGACGCATGACTTCGAATACGTAAACGATTTTCTTTTCTAATTAAAATTTGTTTTTACATTTCTATATAGTATTAACTATATCCTTATACAAATAATATTATATTCGTATTTACCATAAAAATTTAATTTCTAGATAAGATATGTATTTAGTGTATTGATACATACTTTAATGTATGTATATGTACATATATATGTTCTAACGTACAAATCTATGACTAAAAGTTAATATTTAATTTAGGTCTTTGCGTATGAATAATTTGAATTTGATATACATAAGTAATATATTCTTAAATACGGACCGCACAAATCTGCATTGAGGATCCTTCCTATGGGAAATTCACCATCCTCTACTTCAGAAAATAAAATATGTTGCAAATACGGATAAGGTGAAATTGTACAGTGTTGATCAGACCCGTTGTCATGTATAGATGTGAGAGTTGGACCTTGACTGATGAGTACGAAAGACGGCTTCTAACATTCAAGAGGAATCATGCGTGTGATATACGGCCCAAAACGCGACGTTGATGGCACATACCGAGTTCTGTCCAGTGACGATATCAGGAATTTTATCCGAATTCCAGATATATCGTGCATAAAATCAAAGGACAGCGAGTACACTGGCTCGGTCACGTTCTGCGTGCTGATCAAAACCGAATGATACTGCGATCATTGAAGGCAGAGCCGTCTTTCGGTAGGCGAAGAGGTCGCTGTCGGCTGATGAAGAGCTCGCTCGTGATCGAAACCGTTGGATCAGATTGTTGACACGGTATAGGCTTAAAAAAAAGTAATATAAGGTAAATGTCCATATTACGGATCATTGTACCAGCAGTTGTGGATCGTCCAACGGAAAAACGGTTAAAATAAGGGAAATATTTTTTGTTTACACGTAGAACAATGTTATTTAGTTTCGAATATAGAGCTTAATAAAATTGCATCCTTGTCCATAATGTCGAACACTCGATCCAAATTAAGAACCCCATTCAAATAATTTTGTCCTTAATTGTGATCGTGTTAAATACTTTTATTTTACTGTAGTAAGGCAATAACTAAACAAAATAATAAAATGGTTCCGACTACATCTAAGGCTTATTCAAAGGCGAATTTGAAAAGCACCCTAGAAGCTGTTCGATCTATCATGACTGTTCATACAGCTGGAAAAAAGTTTAAGGCGCGGAAGACCACATTATAGAATCATTTAAAAAAACTTAAATGCCGATACGAAACCGGGACCTCACAGCATTTTAACTAAAAAAACAAGGACAGTTATGCGTGTGGATAGACCATATGGCTCAAATTGGATTTCCTATTTCAAAAGATATTTTATTGGATTCAGTGGAAAAACATGTCAAAGAATTGAAGTTATCACACAAATAACAAGAGGGTAGACCTGGTATACCAATCTCTCATCTATAGTTATTTATATTCTTAGTACTTAATCACTTAGTTATATTTACTTACTAGGTCCCCATTGGTATGAGTGTTTTTTGAAAATAAACTCATCCGTTTCCAAAAGAATTGCTCAATACTTGGTCAAGTACAGATTACAGAAACTCATTTATTAAGTCAGTATGTTCAATGGTGGCCAATGAAGAAAAGGAAAATCTAACCACTCTTGTAATTGGGTACGCACAAGGAACTCTCGGTCCACCAATGCTTGTTCTTCAATACAAAAGACTACCGATTAATGATGCCAAAAGCATGCCAGACACTTAGGGTATAGGTAGAAATGATTCTGGTTGTATGACAGACGAGTTATTCTACGAATATATAGCTAATATACTTTATCCGTGGTTAGTAGCTCAAAACATAAGATTTCTTATTATACTTTTTGTGAACGGGTAAACTTCACATATGACCAAATTTGTAGAGAAAAAAAACGTTCTAATTAGTAATTTCATTGCTCCCTAACTCGACCTCAATTTTGCAGCCAATAGATGTAGCGTATTTCCATCCCTTAAAACAAGAGTGGCGGCGACAAGTGAAGAAATGGCGAATGGAGCACGACGGAGAACGGACGCCGAGATAATTTTGCACCGCTGCTAAGCTCAATTATAAAAAATTCAAATTTTGAAACAAAGAAATGGCTTTCGAGCTTGCGGATTATGTCCTTTCGATGCCATTGCTATTAATTATAATAAACTGTTTGGAAATAAAAATAAGTTGTTAGGTGAATTAAAAAAAAATAAGAAATCACCAAACACTTCATCTAGAAAATATTTCCAGCATTTAGAGCAATATATGAGTGAAAAAATTAATATGTTTGAAAGTTCACTAATACGCGGCTTCTGGGATGAGTCACGGGAGAATACATCACTTTATGAGTACTGGAAAACCTGAATCTACCGATGAATCTGATGTAAAAATTCAAATAAAAAACGAAATTAATATTTTTATGTGGTTTATTATTTAAAGTGAGACCTTTTTCATTAAAGTTTTGTATAAAACATCCAAACATACAATGAGATCCACTTTTGGGACATAAAACGATCCGCATTAAGAACAACAATTTTTAAAGCGATCCACACTATGTACATTAATGTAAAATCATTATTTTTAGTAAAAAAGTATATTTAGGTGTTTATTACTTAGGTGTTACACAAATAATCAAATTATATATTTTAAAATACAGAACTCAAGAAAGACTTTCTTAAATCTTTAAGTATCAAATACCGATCCATAATTGGAGCATTAACTTTATTTAACCTAAAGAACAAGTACATCCTTATTTAATCTACGATATTATTATACATATAATTAAATATAATATATTAGAATTAATTTTAAATTTCATAGTGGTTTAGTTTTGTAATCGCTTAGTTTTATAAAATAATAACTATTTAAAGTAATGTCTGTAATGTCTTATACGATAACAAATATTACAAGTTACAAATTTGTCAAGCAGTTTTAAAATGGCACAGTGTTTGAAGAAGCGGAAGATATCGGGTTCAAATCCAAGTTCAAAAATGAGTAATCATTCGATTATGAACTCGGACTCTAATCTACGTATGAGATAGGTTGACGCATCTTCCATATCAGTCTTGGCATGGAGTAATGCAATGTGCAGATGGACTACCACGTATATCAAACCTGTAATCGCTCGTTAAAAGTAAACTGCAAAATGAGAGTGTTTTGGCATAAAAACAAATAATAAGTTTCTAAACTTTAAATTATATCTTTAAGTTCTTCTTTTAGTAAAAACTAATTCCCCAGTTATTCAAGACACTTTTTCACTAAGGTCGATGTGTTTAAGACAGGCATCGGTAGTGTTCCTTACCAATGAGTGTCCAATCTGTAAGTGGCCAAAAAATTAGAAGTCTTATTACTCAACCTTTTACTATAATTAAAGTTTGGCCGTATTTCAAGCGACGTGGATAGTCTGTCAGCCATATTCTTTGTATTATTTGCACTTTATACGAAAACAATTACATGTACAGCTTCACTATATTTTCGTAATTGAGGCAGACTATTTGATTCACTGTTGAAGCGACCATTAAAGATGTCAAAGTTGCAATTGAGCTATAGACCAATTCATCCAGAAATTCTGAAATCTAGCAAGCCTAGTGGATGTGAGCCTGTTGACCTTCACTTATAAAGATCTCTATTACTAGTTCCCTTTGGCTAACTTTGTTGAAGTCAGAGTCTTCCGCTATACAGGTTTCATTGGCTTTAACAATCAATATTCTTTCCTGTTTCCTGTCTCTCTAGCTCTCTAGTTCACAATGGTATCTCGGTTCTCTTTATTTTTGGAGTTTACTAGGAATGTAGTTCTTCTGACAGCAGCAAATAAGCGCTTTATCTACCTCAGTTGTCCTTAGGTTTCTAAATGCTCTAGTTCAGTTTATTGGCATCCAGTACATAAGTCTAGGCACATTGATTCGCTGATCATTCTGCAATTAACTATTACAGTAGTCGCCTAAAAACCTCAACCTAAATCTTACAGAGCAAGTGTATATAGGCTAAATATTAGTTAGTCGGAGATAAACAATTTATTGCGACAGTGTGAGAAGTGGGACTAACTTTTATTTGATAACAACAGTACCTTAAAATAAAGTCTTATCATTAAAAAAATCGATTCTTTAGTCCTTTTATTTTTGAGTAACCAAGTCTTGAAACAGTCGTCGATATTGCTATTACCGAATTGTACAAAGTACATTTGGCAAAAAACATAGTGCAAAGTCTTCGTTCTCCACGTTCAACTGCGTTTAAAGAAATAAAACGATACCGAGGTTTTACTGAATTGTCTTGGGGAAACGGAATAAAAAAATATAAATATAACAGAATTACAGATAACAGAATTTGGTGTTTTTATAAGAAAAACACCAAATTCTGCTATCGGAAAATGAACAAGGGAACCAAAAAGTGGTCCCTTAGGTTGGTGAAAATTCTAGAAACGTAGCTTAATGGTTAAGAGAGTTTCTAATCACGCCACGATTTCGATTTTCGCCGTTGACCAAAAATTAAACGTGCACCGGATGATATAATATAAAAAGTGATTATGTGTAAAAGCATTCGTTGGGCTTACCACCTACAATGTTCACCAATACGTATTAATAGAATTCGTAAGGTCTTTGTTGAGACGCGGTTAGGGCCGTTTACGGCCTTTAAGTCATAAAATAGATTATGTTAAGCTCTATGTTTCATATACATACATATTAAAATGGAACTAATCTACCGTGGCATAATCCCAATTCTATCGAAATAGTCTACCATAAAATCATTTAAACAAATTATGCGAATCAAATACAAGAAATACGTAAAAAATTGAGCTCGAAAAAGTTCAATAATCTCTTAAATTTTTTGTCCATTTCATTTTATAATTTAAGAAGGTATATCATGAAATTACTTGTGTTTATTTTTAATAGCAATAAATAATACACAAAAAAATAATATCAAAAATACAACATAATATTATCAGTTGGATGTAGCAACCAAGAAATTGGTTGTTTTTGGTCCAAAAATAAAGAATAAAAAACATCGTTGAATTTCCAAGTATGGATGTTGTATAAGAAATGGATATAGTTATGCATAAATAAACGAAAACTTCATAAACTAAATACTGGGAAGGATTTATAAATACATAATGCAAATATATTTTCGAAACCAGTTTCACTAACGTGATTGTATTCATCAAAATTGTGTAGACAAATTAGTTATGTCGACCATTTGTATAGGCTTTCCTACACATACAGCTTTCTGAGAATCAATTCGTTCCATAAAATTAATTTTTATGTATATTGGACGAGTACATATGTGCATCACATATAGCGTAACAACTTATGATTATGTATTTAATTATAATTTATAAGTGTTGTATTTCAACAGTTAATTTATTTACACTTGTAAACATTAGATTAGGATCTGGCTAATTTTTTTATTTACCTTTCATAAACGCATTCATTCTTTCTACCTAAATTTTCTAAGCAAAGTTTTCACACTATTTTGTATTAATTTGAATAAAATGGATAATTACGTGTTTCTTTATTCTGTTCTTCTAAGTTGGATTGTTATTTACAAACACACAAAATCAGTTTCCGTTGCAAATCAGAAAGAACAAATCAGACCTTTGTATTCATTTTAAATTTGTTGTTCATCAACATAAAATACATAATTCTAAAGTTAACTATATGATTTTATGACCTTATCTATGTATGACATGATCTTTTTGTAAAATTGTCCTTATTCTAAACATAAAATATCTCTGTTTGATATAGGTTAAGTTTAGAATTTGTCTCAAATCGATCCTAGAATACTAGAAACAAGTTTAAAGTTTTAAAATTACGGTTTCTTGCCGTTCAGTTGATGACAACCAATCTCACCGAAACTCATAAAAACTTGGTAAACTATAACCAAGAAAAAGCCTAGTATAGGGTGAAATATGGTCAAATTTCTTTATTCCAAAAATAAAACCAGGGCAAGCATTAAAACATCATTTTAATAGTCATATTCTCCTGAAACATACCAAATAAGACAACATTACCATAGAGGGAATGCGGAAGGAGATAAGACATAAACATTCTCTTGTTAAACTGACTATCCGTAAACCCTACCACTTTATACAGACTACTAAGTAATACAAATATCTTCTTACTAATTTTAACTAAATGGTCAAACCATGTAAGAGTTGTGTTAATAACTATCCCCAAATTACTGACAGTAGTTGAAAACGGAATGAGTGACCCATTTTGAGGAATACAAGAAAAAGAAAACGTATCTAACAATTTACTAGCATTTAAGACGAGCCCATGGCCAATTATATATTCTATCTAAATCCTCGCTAACCAGAGAAATATTACTATAACAATAGAATGCTAGGCTAACTTACAATTTCTATAAATTTCGACATCGTCAACTTAAATGTGAAACGAATAATGGCGAAACGAGAATCCCTGTCATTAATCTACATTTAGAAAATAATAAAGAACGAAGAACCGGACTTTGAGGAACACGTGAAGTAAATGGAAGAAATTAGTATAACAACTACCAAAAAAACTGTCTGTGAACGATCCGATAAATAATGTATCCGATACGTTCGGCAAAAAAGAAATTACCACACATACAAAATGTTTCTAGCACTTACGTCTGGTTCGAAAGTATCTTTCTGGTGATTGTATGGATGATATTTAAAATTTGATCTGACAATATTTCTTGAACACATCAGTTTATTTTAAACACTGGTCTGGACTTACGAATGTGTTGCTAGATGGTAATCTTTGACAGAATACATTTTAGGCGACAGATCATTTTTAAGTTATAACTTTGAGAGACATACAATGTGGTTTTACCATGAGCAAACTAAATGTGGCATGGTTCTGTTTTTATAGGAACATAACAGCATCACTCTTTTGATCATAATTTGAGACAACTGTAAGAAAAGGATAGTTCGGTTTTATGTAAACATAATTTTTAAAATTTTTGAAAATACAAAGTTATCATCTGCTTAGTCTAGAACCGTATTACTTAAGATGTAACAATGATTTAGTTTTAATAATTTATATTAACATAACTACAATGATCATTAGTAATTCTATGATACGATATACAATGTTCTAACAAATTAATCTAGCATATTTAGCACGAATTGAGTCAATTTATAAGCAAAGCACGTCCCACATAAAATAAAAATTAAGAAGTTGTTCCGGTACAATTTTTTTAGCAATTAATTAATAAAATTAATCCAGGTGTTCAAGATCAAGATACATAACTATTATAAGCGTATAACATTTCTGAGTTAGTTAACTTCCTGTTGCATTTCTATATTTATAATCAGTAATGGCAACGAGGTAAAAGATTAGAATACAAAAATAGATACTGAAGTATGCAAACGAATTAAATTAAAAAATTATAGTTGCACAAATCAGCTTAGATTTCCTCACATACACGTAACAGTTCATGTATATATAGGAAAGAATGCAAATTTTTCAAACTGATTTAGAATTTAGTTATGTCAATATAAACAAGAATAGAAATGCAGAAGTTTGTATTTTAATTACAAAATAATGACTTTTTAATTTTAGTGAGACGAATCAATATATTATGTATATATATATATATATATATATATATATATATATATATATATATATATATATATATATATAATATATGTATGTATATAATTACATATAAGAAATAGAAAACATATATTTTTTCTTATGAGTTACTTTCACAGTTTAATGAACTTTCTTTTAGATTATTTTAAATAAGAGTAAGCATATGAATGTTTCTATATGCTTATTCTAAAAGGCAGGACAAACAATAAACATCGATGATATTTATGTTATTTGAGATGGAAAGTTTTAAATAGATTATTAAAACTATATCAATTAGAGAGGGGATCCATTAAAACACAAATTAAGTAGAATTGTAGCATATATACTCGTATTAATCTCACCATTCAAATTGCGTTTGCGCTTTACACTTTAAAACTATTTAAAATTCAAAGTAATATAATATGTCCATTAAGAATATTTTTTGATTAAAATTATATCAAATGTCAAAAAAAGAAAACCTAATTATTTTATTTTAGTCAAAGGAATTGTTTGTTTGGCATATTATGATATGTATGTTGCAAAACCTAAGTTTATTACATCGAATAATTATGAAACAAATGGTTATTTATTTGTTTTTGACTCTACTATCTATTTTGGATATGAAGCATTCCCAACTTTCGCAGTTGCCTTTAACACCATATCTTATGCCAGAACCAAATCTAGGACATACGTCAATATGTTTATAGGCACAATTTGAGTAGACTATCTGCAAATTGCATGGCTTATGACAGCCTATAGTACCCATTGCTTTAACCACTGCACCATTTGATTAATCTAATAGTATAATAGTTGATAATCGGTTTAGGATAATATCTATTTTGTTCAATAATTTACCCAAATTTTCCAATCGTTTCGTTGAAGATTGTTCAGATTGTTGTAGTTTATTATGTTTTAAATCATCAATATATGTATGGGTTTCATTAACATGTTTTCCATCCATAAATATCAGCTTCAATAAGCTGTTTCAGGTTTTGAGCATATGATGTATCAGTAACACAATAACTGATTGATAAAATGTATTTAATTTCAAAGCAGTCGTTGTCTTATAGAAACAATAGGGTCAACGAGGTGAGTATGTGACTAAATTTAAATTCTAGGTGTCCTCGACAAAGTGAATAAATTTGGGATTAATGGTGAAATCGATATTAAAGTCACTTCAGAGTGTAGGTGGAATATAGAAGTTTATATAGGTTGCGGACACTAATATAAACCTAAATAAAACTACACACAGTGACAAAAACCTGAAGTGTGAAAAAATGCATTTTTAATTCATTTACCACGTCACTTAGTCATAATTACTGACTAAAATATAATATAAATTGGAGGTACCGCTTACTTAAAAAATATATATTAAAGTCGATTCACTTAATTAAATAACCATAGATAATTTAATTAAAGAATCACACATAAAAAAAATTAAGCACGACAATTTTTGCTATACAAAAACTCATTAGGTAATACGAGTATTTGTGCGACCTATCAACCTAAAGATCTGATCTTCGGTCTTTACTACTAATAAATTCAAATTGAATTTTATTTGTTTGTTTGTTCACTCTTTAATTAAAATTCTACAAAGAAAGTTTAAAGATACAGCTTTGATTTGTGTTTTTTACATAACAATTTATGTAACAATAGAGGAAGATATATAAATGTGCTAATTACATTTCAGAAGAAGAGATTAGGATTACAAATAAACGCAGATAATAATATGACTTTTAAGAACACTTAACTTCAGTGGAATGAGTTTTAATTCAAAATTTATTATTGTAATATATGATAACGAGTTGATATCACCTGCACATACTAACAAGAGATTTGTTATTTTAAGCTGAATCCATTTGTACAGTGTCCTTTAAGATCAAATTTATTTTTAGGTTTTAAATATCCATATAACAGTTATTTATATATGCTGGAAGTGACGAACCTAACCAATTTAACACAAAATAAGATTACACACAGGTTTAAATTTCACACAGGGAACAAAATGAAGATCGACGAAGAAATGTGCAAGGAAATTATTAAATTCAATTATTGAATTTATCGACTAAAGATAGTGGTTATAAGATACCTCGCTTTGTTGCTAAAATAAAAATTATCTCAGCTTACTAATATATACAAAATTGGATTTACAGCTCAATCTAGACAATACAGTGCATCATGTTCAAACTTAATGTTTTATTTGAGTTAACAAATTGATTGGTAATAATGAAATATATGTTCATATTTAATTTTAGAAATTGAGCTGGCTTTTAAAACGATGGTTCCATCAATTTAACGAGGATGGAAGTAGTGTTAAAACCATTGATATTATTAAGATATATTAAATATTATTAAGAGTACGAGAAAGGGAGTAACAAAAGTTCGCTTAGTAGGCGTTTATTTTTTTTTTTTAAAGCCAAAAATACCAATTCCTATGCAATTATTTTATAAGAGTTCAATCGGAGACGATAAATCGCAAAATAGCTGAGGATGCATCAGATAAAATTCCACCACCTAGCTACAATAAATCCCAAATTGCGTATAGAACGATTACACCCTCTCTACAGACAAGTGGTTCCGAATATTCTAGACAGGACATTTTTCTGTAGAGAACGATAACCGAGACGGGCGACCAAATTCAAGAAATTATTGATGAATTGGCCTTGAATGCCATGTCTCTATCGCGAATATAAAATAATCATCTGGGTTACACGAAGAAATCTGACGATGGGTTCTTAAATGAGGCCGAAAAAGAAATTAAATAAATTAATTTTTCCTAAATAAATTCTAAAATGGGCAGTCTATCAACTTTAGTCGTTACTGATCACGAATCATGGTTCTATAAGTTCAATCCGGAAACCTAACAGCAATCCATGGTATGAAGGCCGAACAGGAGCAAAACCACTCGTAAAAGCTAAGAAATAAAAGTGGTGGTGTCAGTTTACTTCACCTGATCAAAAATTGTAGCTGCTATTCCTCTGGAGTCAGATAGTAACTGCTAAATGGTATACCGAAGACTGCTTACGAAAAATTTCCAATAAATTGTTTGAAAACCGAAAGAAAGAAGATTTGTGGTTCCAATTTTTATCATAAAAACGCACCAGCTTACGCTACTGAAATAACTAGTTACTTTATATGTTCAGCGAACTTGTGTTACTTTCCCGTATATTACAGATAAATGTAAAACCATCTCTCCGTTTTTCTCAAATCAACAGTCAAACAATACCTAACTAGTAAAAGATAAAGGGTTCCACTCTGGCCAATTATTATGACTGCAATTATATGTAAATGATGGAATTATAATTTAGGCTGTTTTTGGTTTATTAAACCCATTTGTATGATACTTTTTTATATCTTAGACTTCTTATTGATGAAAAATTAATCTGGTGCGACAGAACTACATTAAACGAAGTGTAGTTTTTATTCGAGCTAGCAAAGAAACAATTTTACTCAGTACATCGTGTTGTTTTTGGTAATAGATCACTCTGATCATACTTGGAATATGAATATTCACACTAAAATCAAAGTGTTTAATCGACACTATACTTAAACTCGTGACTCAACGGATAATTTGACACCGTGTAACATTTGCTCAGTGTACACTAGGGTAGTCTATCTGGTCGGGTTGAAATCAAAAATAAACCCAGAGCACAACTAGTTCTTAAAAGGAAATGTTCCACTATCCCAATATAATATTTCGACAAGGTTGGGGAAACAAGAGAAAATCCGTGTAATCACTCTTAAATTAGTAACTAAGAAACCTCAGATTTATGTATTATATTTTTTTTAAATTTCATCTAAAAATCAAGTATTTAGAATTGTAATATTTTTAATCAAAGTTGAGCAAATTTTAATCACTCAAATGAAATACGATATATTCTACATTAGTAAGTAAATAAATAAAATTATTTCATAATTGTAAAGGTTTATCGCAAACCATATAATTTGTTCGACTGCTTAAATGCACAACTCTAACAATAAATTGAAAATTGAATATAAACAATTAAATGTCGATTTTGTTAGATATCGTGTACATGTACATGTGTATTAAAAACTACCATTAATATATATACAGAGTGTCACACAATCGGTTAACCATGCCAGTTGGAGTTTTTGATGTAACCGAAGATAATATATACCATTTCTCACTTGTAAACAGCCCTGCCAAATAAGAAACGTTTAAGGTGATTGATTGAACAATTTTTGCTTTAAAAACATAAATATACATACTAGAAATCTTAAAGTTTCTTTAAATTTCAAATACTTTAATTAACTAAATAATCATAACTATACCCTATTAAAAAGACAATGTTATTAGACTACTAGTACTGAAATTTATACATGGACATAAAAATGGTTATTTCTCAATATATTCAAGATTCTTTAATGCAAGGTGCTGTGTTACTACAAGGCTTCTATTTAAACGTCTTTATACGACTGCCAGGAGGACTTTAAGGTGGGAAGTGGTAGAAATAACCTTCCTTTCGATCAATGAATCCATTTTAACCAGTCACTTTTGGGATACATATACACAATATATGTATATATATATATATATATATATATATATATATATATATATATATATATATATATATATATATATATATATATATATATATATATATATATATATATATATATATATATATAACCATATATACTCGTAAAAGAAAAATCAAACAAACGGGGAATTCAAGGTTCTAAATAATAAATAACTTTACTATGTAAATAGACAAATTTATAAATTAGAGCAGAAGGACTATTAGATACGTCGAGAAAAAATTCGATATAAATTCCCATCATAAAATGTTTATAAATCACAATTATCCGCACTTATTTCATAAAACATTTTGTTGTAAATTGTAATCAGAAAACATGTCGACTTGTAAATAAAAATCGTTCATTTACTTATATACAGATTTGTAGAATTCGTGAAAAATAATGTACTCATATGTACATACATTATGTAGGTATGTGTATGAGCGACAAATAACTACTAAACTATTGTATTATACGAGTATAGATCTGCACTATACATATACGAATTATATGGGAATGAAAATGACATTTTAAATATAGAGTTATGTGAAATTTACTCGTTAGCTTTAAATTATCATGATACGAACACATGAATCTACCATTTTTGAATGTTGATGATAGAATTACATAGGCAACTTTTAAAACAAAAATAAAATAAACAAAAAAATAACGAAGATGATAAACTGATGATCGTGAGTGAACTTTTGAGACTTGTCGTATACAATTCTAAGTTATAATCTTAATATACGATAAACAAATAGACGAAGTTAATGAAATTTATCTCTGGCAAATACAAATTTTACTAGATATGTGACAGAGATTTGATAACATCATAATTCACCAGATAATATTTAAAAATACTAATAAGATTAAATACTCGTATATATTAATTTATATATATGTAATTAAATAAAATAATCTTTAGAGTGTATTTAAATAAATGTGTAATAAAAAAAACTCACGAGTAAATGACATTAGTTACATTATTTTAAAGGAACATTGGTATATAAATACACAGTAGTTAAAAGAAACCCAAATGGCTAAACATCTTATAACACGTACTATTAAAGATATAATATTGATATATGAAATTTGATACTATCAATATTATTAACTCAAGCATATATTCATGTTTTACAGAATGTTTAGTAGTACAGTAGAAATTAGTTATATTATAATCAATACTATAATTTAACACTCATATGAATCCTAATAAACTTACACCGTGAGTTGGATATACGTTACTAAATATATCATGGTACATTTATCATCATGTATGCGATCTTTAATATATGCCCTATATTATAATTGTAACTCAATCGTTTATCTTATGCTTACAACTTTATTTGATAACACTTTGCATGTATGCCAATTCACCATTTTATGTAATAGTTTAAATTACTTTCAAAATAAAAAGATTCCGAGAAGAATAATCATTTCGTTCTACACAAATTATCACCAATCAAATGAATGGAAATATTAAAATTATGTGTGCGCGGTTTAAATATATGTAGTTCACAAGTTTAGTGGTTATGCTTATCACTAAATAACGTTTTATGTTTTTTTTTGTGTACATAATAACTTCCTAGAATAATTATTTGTAAATTTTTTATTCCTTACGTAGTTTTATTAAATTTTTAAATAAAATAGAAAAATTGGTGTAATATCCACAGTAAGTCAATATTCATTTTTTGTTTATTAATTAAATTCCAAACTGCCAAGTTATCTAAAAATATGTAACAAATGTTTTCGACATCAATGAAGTACCAAAACTCTAAATTTCTTATTAGATACTACAGTTTTGAAAAAAGTTGAATAAATTATATGCAAGAAATGTTATTATGTAGTATAATAGACAATGTAAACGCAACCGATGAGCATATTATGAAAGGCATTGACGAGTCCTAAATAATTTTTAACAAGTTTTTTTTCGAGCTCATTAAACCATACTTTTTTTGATTTCTTTATACAATTGAAGGTGCTACTGCTATATACAGAAGAAATACTTAAGCTATATAAAGAAAAAAGACTACTGAAGCCCAGATTTTAGTCATTAGACAATGATGAATATAAATGCGAAAGACCAGTCATTTATGCTTAATGACACGTAACAATCCTGTTTAAATCCTTTAAAATAATGTAATCGTTAATAAATAAGAAGTACATAAGTATATCGTATATAGTTCGACCATTCATATCGAAGATATCAAAAAAGAAATGCCTGGCCATTAGAACTATCTATCTTTGCCATACAGCTAATATTGCTGATAGTGGCATCTACGACTACTTCGAGTGATATTACATTACAACATTTATGTTTACTCTAGATCAGCACATCAACAGTAATTGAATCAACCTGTAAACAAACATTTTTGTCATTAACGTTGCTTTTGGGCCATTTATCAAAATCAAAATTCTTCTCTCAAATTTTTTGTTTGAAAACGAATGCCATCTTTAGTGTACTTATATGTCAGGGTCCCACAGTCAAGTACTAATTTGATCAACAAATTAACAAAGGACGTTTATCCTTTACTTTAACATTTTGTTGTTTGTAATTGCAATATCAAGTATCACAACGAAATTATTTAGTTTAACCATATGATCAAGATTAGTTATATCTAAACCAACACTTAAAAGTATAATTGCTTACTTTATCGTCATCTCATGACTTATTTCTGTGGCAGTCACCTATGTCAAAGCAATAAACTTTAATCACGATTTTAAATTAAATGTTTATGATTGCAATCAATTTTTAGTGAGTGTTGTATTGATCTTTATACCGAGTGGACGTGTTTTTCCGCTCGGTTTTTGTTTGTATTAAATTAAATAGAATAAATGCGTTAGTTGTGTTTCATGTGTGATGTTAAAACCTGATGGCAGATGAGTATCATTATTATATTATATTATAGTATTATATTTATATTTTGTTTTTTTTTTTTTTTTTTTTTTTTTTTTTTTTTTTTTTTTTTTTTTTTTTTTTTTTTTATGTTATATAATATTTTATATAACATTTAGTTTGGTTCTGCTTTTTATATGTAAAAATATATAACATATTTGTGTTGCTATCTTATATATAGCATTTTATATCACATATTCACATGTCAATATTCTCTTGATTGAAAACAATCGCATGCGAAGAGTCTTTCTTTTTGTCTCGTTTGGTTATCCCATCGAATAATTCGCTCTTTATATAACTCTAAATTTCTAACTACGAGTAAATAAACATATTTTGTTTTATATTGTATCATGGCATACTAGTAGAACAGATTTTAGAGATTTTTTTTTTTTTTAAATTTTTTTTTTTATTTTTTTTTTTTTTGTATTTTAACGCGATCACCGCCATTGTGCAATCGTTGTATAAATTGGCAATTATATATGTACATTCAATGTAATTGAGAAATGGTATTGGTTTAGATATGTTGAAAACGCCAATATACACATTACACTACAGTGTAAATTTCAATGCCTACTCATATGATGTATATAACACGTTTTTCATTTAGTTCATCAAAATTCTCTTTCCTATGTATGAAAGAGAATTTCTTGTCTATTTCAAAATCGCCTATATAATACTTGAGGCGGTTTTATTTTAAAATCTTCCATATTGCTGGTTTAAGCTATTCAATGGTTTAATTTTTGAATGCTATTCAATGCTTTAATTTTTGAATTCTATAAGAAACTTAAATTGAAATAAATTATGAAAAAATTAAAGATGAAAATTTTATTTAAGATTATTTAAGATTTTTTTAAACATAATAGAGAACTAAAAGGATAGCTGCTGGATGGTATTTACGATCAAACGATTCTCTTGCTTAAATAATAGTACAATTACTATATAATTAATAAATCAATAAATATCTTGAATCGTTTGAATCGTTCACCATAATAGCAGCTATTCAGATAAGGACCCTAGCAGTGTAATAATAATCTTCTCATATAACTAATAATGGTATGAATGGAACTGAATTTGTAATATCCTAATATAAACAGACAAGAGTGAATGACACATAGGTAGCTAATAATGACAACAATATACCGATTTATTTATAATTTTACACAAGTACATAACTGAGCTTAAATAGATCATCATAATATATATTGCTGTCGGGTCATTAAGACGTAACAACCCTCGCGTAGCTGGTGGTGGGATGGAAATAGGGATTAAAATAACTAACAGCATATGATGAGATGACCCAAATAAAAGTCAAATGCTCCAGTAATAACTGTCGTAGACATTTACATATATATGATGAACCTAGAACATTCCTATCCTATCCAACTAACAAAATAACAATACTAACAAATTCTATCCAAATGTGAAAATGATTATACTAACAATATATTATAATTTACTATTAATGTAGTTAGCAATGACTCTGCTGTGGATTATCACCTTAGTCATTTCTGTGATTAACATTCCTTTTCCTAAACCTTACATGTTGAGATGCAGGCAGGGCCTGGGCCCGCATAATTTTGGAATAAATAATTCTCAGATATCCATTTGGAACTCTGCTGAATATACTCCAGGATTATGGTAACATACCTAGGATCACCGTAACTGGTTGGCTTGTACTTCTCCTATCATATCATATCATATCATATCATATGATTGCAATCAATTTTTAGTGATATACTTATGAGCACTTATCACAAATCGAATTTTTTCGTAATTTCACAAAACTGATTGAAGTTTTGATTCAATATGAAAGGGGGTAATCCTCCTCTTTCAAATACCTGTTTTCTGTAATGAATGGCAGACTAAAATAACCAGTCTTAAATTTCCGAATGACTAGTTTGTGTTTGTTAAAGGTATAAGGGAGTCATAATTCATAGTTAAATTACCCTTGTGAATATTAAAATTATATATACGAGATAGGTACGAGTATGAGGGGAAAAATAATGACATCAAAAAAGACTTAAACATGCACATGAGAACATTGATTTTCTAATTTCTTATTTTTTCAAACAAAATTTTTATTGATTTCAAACTCGAACAAGATGATGCAATAATAAAAACAATACACAACTTCAAATAATACTTAATCTTAATAATACATACCTAATTCAGCATAGCATAAGGCGCCTATCATACTTAGTATACCCGATAATATCCATACAATTAATGCTAATCCAATTGAGCCAGAATATTTTAATACACCTTTTGGAGATACGAAAATGCCAGCACCAACTATAACACCTACAATAATGGCTACACCATCTAGTAAACCTAATTCTTTTTTTAATTGGACACCACCACCTTCACTTTTATCACCACTTGGTATAATTTCACGTTCATTTCGTTTTACACTGTCATCAGAATCATTGAACACGTTTTTTGGTGTTAAATTATCACCAACTGATACGCGAGCCATGCTCCACAAATTTATTTGTAATTTTACTATCTATTATGTTTATGGCAAACACACTACTACACTAACTACACTTTTTATTTTTTTGTTTTATTCGATTCTTGTTATAAACATAGCATCGGATTTATTTTATATTAAAATTTATAATATTAACACGTTTTATTTAGTTTTTTTTGTACAATATTTTAGGTTATTATTTAATTTTAATAGACAGCATCCTCTTATAATTCACAAATCAGTGGAACAAAAAAAAACAAAAACGAAACTGGCGGGCACTAAATAAAATGTAGTGTGGAACTATACACAAACAAAAATATAATGTACGTGGAATTTTATTTTTATCGTTTAATTTAAATATTAGATAAATAACATTTTAAATTAATTAAAAATTTATTAAATGTTGCAAAAACTACGAATACAACCTATATAAGTGTAACAAATCGTAACACGTGTAAATAAAAGTCAACAAATTGTATTTCAATATACTATACTCGATTAGGTTTAATTGTGTACTGACTGGAAAAAACATGTGTAGTGTTCTAGTGACAGTATTTGATGCAAAAACAAAATAATGAAAACAAACGAAACGAGTCGGAGTCAATTCAAATAGTTTTCGTATTTTCCCGGTTTGTTTCGTCGAACAAATGATTCATTAATAATTTTGGCCACTGTTTTATGGTTTCTCATTCGTGAATGAAAAGTTTACTAGACAGAGAGAATTGTAAGTAAATTTTGTTAACCCTTTTTTGCTTAAGGGAATAGTTTATGTAAGATAAATTTAAAAAAAATACAACCAGTAATTGGATCTGAAGAGATAATTATTTCATTTTTATTTGTAGATGTCGATGACTTCTTTAACAGACCCTTATTTCTCTTCATGTGAATAATATGTATTTATATTTAAAGAGAATATAGTCAATGGCAGGTGTAAATAACTAAATAAATAAATCGAATAATATTGTAACATTTATAAGCAAAAGGACATCCGCTGAATTTCTAGTCGCTCACTTCGATAAGTGGGCACGAAGAACGTATGACCAACCACCAAAAGTTTATGATTATTTAGAACTTTATGGCAGACAATAAAGTTTAGAACTTGTGGTTGGGGGCAAACATGTTTCGTAAATATCTCGAACGAAACATGAGATCCTTAGAATACCACCACAGTATCCAGAGCTTGTCGTAGGAGGCGACTAAATCTGGTTGGATCGCTGGGCTGACGCATCCGTAAAAACCAATTACAGTCAAAAATGTCAACAAAAACAAAAAAATCGGATACCGCCTAAATCACAATGACCCCCCGCTTAAGTACCCGGATACGAGAATGAGGATCAGCACGTGGAACGTGCAGTCACTAAGAAAACCTGGCGCGTTGGACGGCCTTATCACATGCATGAAGGCGTATCGGCGGGAACTCGTAGCGCTCCAAGAAACTCGATGGCCTAAAAGTGGAGTCCAGGTGTCCCAAGGCTATACGTTGCTACACAGTGGAGATGACCTCGGAAATCTTGGAGTTGGCTTTCTCATTGGGCCGCAGGTAAACAAGGCTGTCATGGACTTCCAGACAGTCGATAATCGAATGTGTAAGCTTCGCTTGCACATGAAATTAGCCAACCTGTCAATTGTTTGTGTACATGCGCCTACTGATGTAAGCCAACCCCAAGATAAAGACTCATTTTCCAATAATTTGGATAATCTGATGGGCTCTATACCTGAGCACGATATCAGATTGGTGATTGGTGACTTTAATGCTAGAGCTGGCAGAAATCAGACCGACTTATGTAATAACATAGGTCCGTACTCCCGACACGAAACTGCGACCGAAAATGGGGAAATAATGATGTACTTTGCGATCGCTCATGATCTCAAAGTGGCAAGTACATTCTTTCCCCATAAAAACATCCATTTGGAAACATGGACACATCCACGTAAAACATCCCGAAGCCAAATTGGCCATGTGTTGATTTCAAAAGACCGAGCTCGGGTTGTTCAAGACGTGAGATCGTATCGGTCGTCAACAAAATTCGTAGGCAGTGACCATTTTATGGTTGCTGCAAAGCTGCGATGGAAATTTTCGTACAAGTCAAGGAGGACAGGAGAATATCAAACGCGATTCTCCTGTGAAGGTCTGATAAATGAAGAAACGCAACGAAAATACCAAGATCTTGTCAGCAATAGCATTTTACGATCCAATTACCAATCTGATGATGTGAACAGTGTCTGGGAAGTATTGAAAACCTCGGTTGTCGATGCCGCCCAGTACACTCTCGGTATAGTGAAAACTAAGCCCAAAAATGATTGGTTTGATGAGGAGTGTCGTCTTGCTGTTGAGCAACGCAATATAGCCCACAATGAAGCGCAGACTCGGTTTACAATTGCAAGGAAAAACAAAGCAGTTCTTGCTAGGAGGACAGCTAAACGCATTTGTAAACAGAAGAAGCGCGAATGGTGGAAGGCGAAGGTCTTAAGAGTACAACAACTCAGCAATGAGCACAATTCGCGTGGTTTCTGTAAAGGAATCACCGAATTGCACCATACCTTAAGATCTCGGTCAACTGCCATTCGGGACCAGGATGGAAACCTCTATGTTAACGTCGATGCGGTACTCGATACATGGCGTGAACATTTTTCTGATCTACTTAATGTTCCACATGTATCACAAGCTGTATTTGAATACCCTCAAATACAGACCGCGGAGATGTTCATTGAGGATCCATCCTATGAGGAATTCACAATGACCATACAGAAATTAAAGAAAAATCGTTCACCAGGGGTTGATTGCATTAATTCAGAGCTCTTGATATTCGGAGGGCTAACTTTGTGGAACTGTCTTTTCGACCTTATTCGATTGGTATGGCGAAATGAAGTTATGCCTGAAGAATGGAAAGTGGCCGCGTTATGCCCAATATTCAAAAAGGGTGATCGCATGAAATGCGAGAATTATCGCGGTATAGCTCTCCTTTGCACAGCATATAAGTTACTGTCATACATAATCTTGGGAAGAATTACTCCTTTAGCGGAGGAAATTTTCGGTGACTACCAAGGAGGATTCCGTCCAAATCGGTCAGTCACTGATCAAGTTTTTTCGCTGCGGATGATTCTTTCCAAGTACTACGAAACATCTCACGATGTACACCAGGTATTCCTAGATTTCAAGCAAGCCTATGACTCGATCAATCGAGAGAGAATATTTGAATATTTAGGAATACCACAAAAATATGTACATCTGTGTAAAATGACAGTAACGCAGTCACAATGCTGTGTCAAAGTTGAGAACAGGCTATCGAGAATTTTTGCAATTACTTCTGGTGTTCGACAAGGAGATGCGCTGTCCCCGATACTTTTTAATCTCATGTTGGAGTACATCCTTCGTAAAAGTGCAACACCTCAGGACAATATCTTATTCTGACAATCCAATCAACTTCTTGCGTATGCAGATGATATCTGTGTGATTGGATTAAATGGCAACGGAGTGAAAGAGATACTTGAACCACTGGAACAGTTTTCAGCTTCCGTTGGTCTCAAAATCAATGAGTCCAAAACCAAATATCTGATCTCTGGTTTTCGAGACCAAGACGCAAGTGATTTCAGTAGTGGAAACCACACGTTTGAAGGAGTGATGAGATTCAAGTATCTTGGATCTCTCATTACTCACGATAATAGTGCGGGAGAGGATATCAAGGTTCGCCTTGCCGCTGGCAATCGGGCTTTGTATCCTCTACGTCCACTGCTGAAATCAAAATATCTTGCAAATACGGATAATCTGAAGCTGTACAGAGTGTTGATCAGACCCGTTGTCATGTATGGATGTGAGAGTTGGACCTTGACGGATGAGTACGAAAGATGGCTTCTAACATTCGAGAGAAGAATCATGCGTGTGATATATGGCCCAAAACGCGACGTTGATGGCACATACCGAGTTCTTTTCAATCACGAGATCAGGAATTTAATGCAAATTCCTGATATCGTGCATGAAATCAAAGGACAGTGAATACGCTGGCTCGGTCACGTTCTGCGTGCTGATCCGAAACGAATGATACAGCGATCTTTGAAGGGAGAACCACCTTTCGGTAGGCGAAGAGGTCGCTGTCGGCGAGGATGGCTCCACGGCGTAGAGAGCGATCTGGCATCTTCCAACTGCTTACAACAGTATGAAGAGCTGGCTCGTGATCGAAACTGTTGGAGCCAGATTGTTGACACGGTACGGGCCAACAATGGCCTGTAAAAACCGGAAAAAAAAAAAAAAAATGGCAGACAATTTCTGTCTGTTTCTATGTTTGTAATCTGTTTTGGGGCTCAAGGTTTAGGTTCTTTCGTTGTTGGTTTATTTACGTTGTTTTTTAACCGCCCAGGTGGCGCATTGGTTAAAGCTGTGGCAATTGGAGCGCGAGGTACCGGGTTTCATCTTGCCCCGGATCGGGAAAAATGGGTTTTTCACCATCGATCGTTTGGGCGGTGCGATCGGTAGGTACGGTTTATAGGTCCGATTTACGTAAAAACACCTGCACCATCTCAGTATCGTACGAAGAAAATATCAAAAATCAGTGTACATAGTACCATTTTATACATATTATATATGTATACATATATAATTGTTTAACATATTGCTAGTATTTCCTTTTACAAATGGTATAAAAAGTAATGAAATAATTATTTAATAATACTTAGGACTTCTTCCTTATTGTTAATCTTAAATTGCATAATTTTCTAATATATGACTAATTCAGATGGTCGATTACCGGAATTATTTTTAAAGCACCATATCAACTGTAAATATATCCCTCTTTATCGGAGTTTGTCATGAATTTCTATTTAGTTCCAAAAATTCTATTTTGTACCGTATAAATGTTTCATTGTTGAGTGTGTCCTAAGGTTCATATTATCTTTTACGTAGATATTAAAGAAATTAACAAAAGCAACCCCCTTCATAACGTTTACTTTTGCTTTAAATAATAATCGAATCGAACTATTTGAATTGTAGTTAGGAAAAATCTTTTATATGTTCATCAAATGTTATTCGGCGAAAATAGTTGCTTGTTAGTTTGAGTTTATATGAGGTAGTTTTGAGATACTTTGCAGTAAGTAGTTTCTGATATTCTTATATCAGAAACTACTTACTGCAAAGTAATATGTTTTTCCTGCAAATGTCTCTAAGTCAATTATTATAAATCTTTAACTCTAGAGATATCTTTATCCTTTCGGCATTATTTCTTCTGAAAAATTTACAATGATAAGTAGGTACTTCGTTACAGACCAAATGGCGCAGCTGTTAAATCAGATTGAAATACCGGGTCCAAGTCTCAACAGAGTATGTGAAATGAAAAAGTAGTGTAAATTCTCAGATAATATATAAATACAAGTATGACCCCAATTGGTGGTGTGAACTCATGAATCGAATCATCATCCAACCACAACTACAGGTTGTTATGGAACTATACAATGCGCAAATATTAAACTATTGATTGGTTAGCTTTCGAAGGAAATTAAATTCATTTGGTAATCAAATAAAAAATTTGTTTTATTACTTTATTTATATAGGCATTGAGTAACAGATGGAAAAAATTAGGATTATCAATCTATCACTGACCAAGAAAAATATAATAATAATAAATAAAGTATTAAAGAAAAACATTATCACAGTTTCAGCAAACAAACGAGAAATTGATTGATATCAGAATATCAGATCAAGTTTAGAATCCGAAATTGACAGAGTTAATTACTGCATCCTAAAGTGAAATAATGATTCTTTCAAGGTATGAATTTTCATATGGTTAATGTAAAGGTTTCCATATTACTGAGGCGTTTTTCCATATTTTGTGGCTGCATTTTTGTTATTTCAATCTCAGGCCACTATAATTATAGATGAGCAATAAGCCTTGATGATGCTACGAAGAATGGATGTTCACTTAGCCCATCTTCAAAGTTATATTCCGCATGTCTATATTGGCTTCAGAATCTACCGCTAGAGCTGCAGCTTTTTGTGTTTTGTAGACTCAGACGTTCTATACTTATTAGCCAATAGATTTTTTAGTATTATTTTAGATTTTCTTTTATATCGCAATTTATGTGGATAGTCAGGCGGCAATCATGTCGGTGATGGACTCTGTTTCTCTGACGTCTAACGTGACGTTGAGTTGCCACTTGTCTAATTGAGATGAGTGTGCATTTCAACATTCAGATAGTTTAGGTTCCCGGCCACTCGGACATCAAAGGAAACTGCAGGGTGGACGAACTGGCGAGACGTGGTACAACTCTCCAACTGCTAGGAGTTAGAGAGACCCATTAAGGCACTCAATACTGTGCTTAAAAAGGAGGCAGTAGCCTCAGTGAACGAACGCCTTCTCAAGTCAAAGACACGAGTCTCCCTACGAAGACCTGAACTAAAAACGGTTGTGGGGATAGTCACAGGACACTGCCTACTTGGAGAACATGCAAGGAGGCTACGTCTAGAAGTTAATGGCTTTTGCAGAAGCTGTATGGACGAGGAAGAGACGGTAGTCCACCTCCTATGTTCATGCCCGGATTCTGTGTAAATCTTTATTCCTTTATCGAATGTTTAAATATCATCCAGGAACTCAGGAAGTACTTAAAACTCTCTTTGTATAATTATTTACTCTCTAAATAATTATAAATGGTATGTACTCTCAATCGTACAGTTGCAGAAGGTTTATTTCTCTGATTTGATAGGAGTTTCTGGGACAAGGAACAGTGTGTGTCCATCGTATTACAACCTGACGGCCGAATTGATATGTAAGTAGTCTTAAATTTAAAGAAATAAGTAAATCATACCGTTTGTTTAGAAATGTGTAAATAATACCGTCATTAATGTTAGTTACTCTTCACTTTTGGTTTTTGAAGAGCTACATAGCCACGATTGCAAATACTTTATTTAATATTTGTAGACAGTTACTTGATTTTACCTTAAGATATACCTTTTCTGTTGATGATTCTTTTCAAATAACGAACATTTACAATTTACTATACGTAGGTTTATCGTGTTGACTGAATAATGTAGAACATCATATAGACTGACTCATTGTAGACTGAATAATGTAGAACATCATATAATATAACATTTGATCTGTGAAAATCAGGGGGGCTATTATGAAATAAATCCGAGTCGGATTTTTCCGTTAACGGATATACCGTGCTATTAAGCAAAAAGTTATCGCAATTTTAAGAATTTATTTTCTTCAATCGAATCGGATTTTTCCGTTAACGGATAAATCCGAGTCGGATATATTTCATAATAGACCCCCAGCATTTCCATATGTTATGAGATAACTAGACGAATTTGAATCAAAACGTTTATTATAAAGTTGCTATCTTTCAGTCATCTCCAGTTTAAGTGTTTCTGAAATCTCAACATATGTCCAACTGCATAGACACAATCATTTAGCGACTTTGTTGAGGCCAATAATTTTTGTGTACTCCTGTTTTACCTGCCATCATTTACAATACCAAAAACAGCCATTTAGAAGTTTATGAAACAACGTATAGTAATCATAAGAAGTATTTATAAATAAGTAATTAAAAAAAGTACTAAATTTCCAAATACAAGTGATAGGTCTTTATACTTACCACAGTGCCATAGAAGTACAATCAAATCACTCCAAAAATACGCAACAAGCTATTTTAATATATTGTACCGCAAAATAAATTAGTTTTAAACGAAAATACCGAAAAAAATTTCATTTTTATTTTGTTTGTTTTTGCTTTTCTTTTTTCATCATTTTAATTTTTAATCTTAACTCAAGATTAAAAATTATATATTTATATATTATTAAATTTTCTTTTTTTGTTTTTTTTACAATTTTTGTGTTCATTTTTTAAATTTATTAATTTTTAATTTCTAACAAAATAATAATCATTTGTTGTAAATTTAATAAAATTAAAAAAAATTTAATAATAATTTGAAATAATAATAAATTGATGTATAATAATAATATGTATATATAATTAATTTAATAGAGTAAAAAAAATTAAAATTAAATATTTCATTTATTTATATTTTTTTATTGAAAAAAAAAACGGAAAAATATGGAATAAAAAAAACAATAAAATTTAAATTAGTTGTAAAAAATTATATTTAAGAGTAGTAGAAATTACTACTAGAATATTATAACCTGTAACAATTGTTTTTTGTGTTTAATTTATTCTTTTCTATCGCCAATTATTTATAACAAATTATTTTATATTTTTGATTGATTGAAAAGAACTAAAAAAATTTATAAAACAAATTTTTTTTATTTATAATGAAATTAATTTTTTTTATCAACATTTTGAGTTTTTTTTCTTGTTAAATTTCTAGTAAATTCATATAACGGAGTTTAATTTTTCTTTTTGTCTTTCATCAATGAAAATTAAATTTAAAAAAAAATGAAAATTAGTATATATGTAGATATATAAATAGCTAGATGTTTAAGATTGTTTTATGTGTTTGGGACCATTTAGTAGTAGCTACTAATATTCAAATCGCACGGAAATGTATAGTACGTAGCGTATAGGCCATTTAGCATTTTGTATGTTATTTGGAAGAGGAAATTAATAATTTACTTATTTTCGTGATCTTATTTTGATTTATTTAAATAACATGTAAAAATTAAATAATTTAATGTTAACAGGGTCCCATTTCTTTTTTTTAATATTTTCTTTTCTTAAATTGTTTTAATTAAAAAAAAAAATAATTGCAAATTGTTCATCTTATTCAAATGCATTGTTACAATATTTTTTTGTTGTATTTTAAATATAAAATTGCTTAAGTGATTATAAGTTTTGTTGTTGGTTTTATTAATGTTTTGTGATTTGTATTTATCCGAAAAATTGGTAATATATATATTATTTAAAAAATGTTGCAAATTATATATAATATATATTTATTTGGCTGTGTTGTGTATTTCCAGTGTTGTTCTCGGTTATTTTCGATGTTTAGAAACCGAACAATCTTGTATTTGGAAATTATTTTCTTTTTTTTAATTTACATAAAAAAATAAAAAAAAAAATATGAAAAAAAACATTACCACCCCCCTTTTTGTTTTCTTTGCAAAAAGGTAAATTTTCTTGTTGTTTATCTTTAAAACTTTCATGCATTTTTGTTTTGAGTTTTTTTTATAAAGTTTTACAAATTTTTTGTTTATTTTTCAAATTTTAATTCAATTATATTTGAAATCTTTTTTGTTTTTTAATAATAAGTATTAAACGATAAGTATTAAACAATAAGCAACGGGCTAGGTAAATTGATTTATTTATCAAGAGCAGTATTAGTTTTGATAGCAATAACGCATTCCTCACCACAAGATTTTAAAACTGTGCACTGAAAATAAACAATTGTAAACGCGATTAGATATGGTGTATTGCTAGGCAATAGATAGTTATATATACTTACTAGTAATTCTTTGCCGACCTCGAATTCACTTCTTAATTGATTACCCAAATCTCCATCAGGAACTTTAAGATCTTCACGAAGATCACCGCCATCATTCATTAAGGTCAAATATCCATCATCGGATACATCAGTCAATTGATAATCCTCACGTTTAACATTTGGTACATCCATATTATGAGTTGATGGACAAATATCTTCATATCTGTAATATAGAAAAAAAAAATCAAATATATCTACCAAACACGTTGACTCATTTTTAAATATAAAAAATATAGTGTATATGAAAAGAAAATGACGTCATCGTATTCCTATCTTAACAGAAATATTAACAAAACTTACTTCTTGCCTGAAAAAATATCAATTCCAACTAAATGAACTTTTGCATGTCCATGTTTTCCAGTTTTAGACGTAGACATTTCAACAATTTTACAAGGACGTGCTTTCAACATAACGAAACCATTTTTACGTAATGCAGAACATTGCATAGGAAATGTTGCTGATGCACCAGAATCTGCGGTTTCAAAGTGGCTGTCTTCCATATCTGCCATTTTTACTTTTTTGCTTTTGTGTTTCTAGTACAAAATAATTAAAAATAGAGGGGGTGGTTGTTTTTGATGTATATTAATTTTATCTAAAAAAAACAAAACGAAAACAGTAGTTAGTATAACTTAAAAAAAAACCGGCTTAAATTTCGGAAGATATTAGATCCCCATATTGGAAAGTGATCAGTACAAACTATATAATACAATTCTTAATCTCTGTTACCACGTTGAAAATGTTTAAATTATAAAAAAAAATATATTTTTATTTTGTTTCGTTAATGATTAATCAAATTGTTAGCACAATTTCTACTTTTTTGATTGAAATATTTAAAAATTGTTAGTACGCAACAAATACGTAAGCATTTTTCATTTGTGTTAAATCTTGCACAAAACTTTTTTTATTATGGGACACGCGGCGACTAAATATTGTTGTGTATTATTAACTTTTAAAATAATGTTGATTCACAAAAAGTACGATTTCAAATAAGTAAACAATTTTATTAATGAAAAAAGCCGCAATTTTGCGTTATATTCGTTTAGAATTTTTGGCTATTATCGCCAAATTAGGAGACACTGGAAAAAATTTGCACTGTAAATTTTTTCTTGTTCAAAAGTTGAATATGAAGACAATTTTTTTTTTTTTTACTTTTTTATTCTTGTATTTTATAAAAGATTAAAATTTATATTTAAGTTAAAAAATAAAAAATACTTTTACGATAAATAAAATGAAACACTTATTATATTATCACAAATTAATAGCCACGTTATTTGATTACGATTTTATTTAAATTGCACTTGCTTATACAATAAAATTAAAAATTTATTTGTAGAAAATGTTGTACTCACATGTGATTAAAATGGTTGTCGTTAACCAGAAGATCGTATGGCTGGCGCTTGTGTATAGATTGGTTGGAATTGTGTATTATGAATGCTGTCGTATTTCCGTCGGGTTGAATTTTTTTTATATACGGCTTGTCATTTTATAAATGGTATAAAAACTGGTATAATATGACATTAATAAAAAAGGTTTTTTCTGCTACACATCTCAATAAATAGATGTCACTTTTTATTTATTTTCTTCGTTTTCTAATGAATTATAATAAAATATATTTGGAATTTTCTCGCCAAAATATATTTTATTATTATTTGCAATCGATTGTAATTTAATCAATTCTAAATATTCTTTGGTTAAAAGCAACTTATTTGACAGGGCTCGCTTTTCTATGGTATAATAATCGGCATCTGCTTGACTCTTTAGTTTATCAATTTGAATTTGGTTCTCGATTAGCTCGATTCGTTGCAACGATTCACGTTCCATTATTTTCTGTTCATATTGAATTTTAGATATTTGTGCAATTTTTTCTGCTTCTATAACAGCCTTTTTTCGTTCGGTTTCCGCTTCTTTTTCGACTACTTTTTGGTGCTGGATCGAGATTAAAAGTTTTGTCTTCTCTGATTCCATTAATTCGTAATTTTTTCGAATGGCTTCTGGAATTTTTGGTTTCGTTACTCGAACAGCATTAATTTTTAAACCAGGTGCCATTTCGGTTAAATCATTTTGAAGTGCTAGTTTCAAATTTTCGTCGATTTGATCGAATAAATCAATGTAAACTTCATGTAAGGTGTTTCGACTACAAAATTGATTTAGTTCATGATGTATTTTATCGTAAATTAAGACACGGTCATAATCTGCCGTGTAATTTCGCACGATATCGAGAACTACAATAAATAGATTTGATTCAAATTACTCAACACTGTAAAAGATATACCCAAAAATACCTGACTCTGGTTTAAGAATATTGACGACTTCAATTCTATCAAAGTATATCATAACACCACCACTTGTTCCACAAGGTACATTTTTTAATTCATCCGTTTGCATGGTAACTTGAATTGCTTTATAATTTGTTAAGATCGGAAACATCATATGAATGCCCGGTTTACTTGTAGTTGGAAGTAAAGCACCGGCTCGAAAATAAACACCAACATATCCCTCTTCAACTCGATGAAGTGAGAGTGGTAGAATAATAGCTAGTGCAGCAATACAAATTATAGCTGAGACAGTTGAGTCTAGCATTCTGTTTATATTTTATTTCGATTTTTATTTACAAACAACAAAATAAGCATCTTTCACATAAAAAATAAATTAGAACTTTGAAGTTTATATTGTTTTGATCACACACGCTCAAAATATATTGAAGTTCATAGTAATATTGATGTTTATATTGTTGAATCGCCTCTTATGGTGAGATAGTGAAGTATGTACAACAATGGAGGCAGGAGATACCGGGTTCGAATCCAGATAGGTAAAGGATGCAAAAGATATGTTTCACCATCTGATAAGATCTTCCATTTCCATAAATCGAATCTATAGACGGTCGTTCTCGATTTGTAATGGGGTAGAGTAGGACGAAAATCGAAAGAGTTGGGAGAGCCTGAGCCCCAAAACAGATTGTAAAGATAGACAGAGAGTACAACTAAGGAAGTAAATCACAAAGCCCCTTCAGGTATTGCTATGATTGAAATACCAACCAAAATCATAGTAGTTTGGGATGGGATATTACAACACTATGAAAAGAGGGCTCGTGATAGATACTATCATCATGTCGCAAATAAAAAAAGAATAGGCTTATTTATTTTTAGTTACAATATATTTGAAATTGAACTGGCCAATATACTATCAGCCGATTTAATTCGCTTCTTTAATAATGTTTTCTCAAAATCTTTTAGTCCACTGTGAACACTGGCCCGCAATAAGAAATGTTCCATAAACAAACGTAAACCATCTTTGAAAGATTTCAGTTGTACACTGGGAGCAATACGTTTGAATATTTGTATAAATTGTTCTTCTTCGGCAAGGAGCATTATACCAATTAAAATCTTTCTCAACAACTTGAGTGTAATTTTGTCGAGCTCACTAAATTGAATCACTTTTAATATCGAAATTGGCACTCCACCCTCTTTTATTGTGTAAATTAAAAATTTAGAAAAGTTAATTATTTGGGTGCCATTCAATGTCTCGAGGTTATTGATTTTATCCCAGACAGAAAATTTCAATGCTAATTGATATTTTCGATCATAATCACAAAATTTCTGTGCAAGTATGGCATAATATGGATTGTAGTCGTTTTCGGCAAGACAACAATGAATTAGAATTGACGTTAAAATATTAAAATCTTTGATTTTAATGTGCATTAGTTTCTCGAATGCATCCAAATAATCTTCGGCACTCATTATTGTGCAAAATATAAGACGTTTTTCATCAGTATTCATACGCTGTTGTCTTGCTAAATCCAACAGCTTCTGGCTAAAACTTTCTTTTTCAATTGATGTATTTGTTTTGGTACCGGCTCCTTTAATAGTATCCGAACCTGTCCATGCTGAGCCTACCACCCACCACTTTCCACGTTCATTTACATTAAGCAAATCGGTTAGGGCTATATTAAGAGTCGTTACGTATTTTCCATTTATACACAGAACCTTTAATTGTTTCTTCAGCTGTTCAGCTAATTCAGGATCATATTGTGGAATTTTTTTCATGTTATTATTTTTGATAGCTAAGAGAACGTCCAACATAAACTTTAAACGTAAATTATCGCCTGCCCTAGCTACTTCCTCATTAGCTTGTTTCTGCATATGAACGATTAAATCTTTTAAAGCATTCGGATCATCTTTTCTCAAAGTAAATCCAATAGATCTTAAAATTATTAGAACGCATTCGACAACTTTCTCGTTGAGCTGCACTATTAGCTTATGAATAATTTCGAATATAAGCTGCTGGGATATAATCTTAAAGGTGTATAGATGACAAATAATCTGCACGATATTATCCAAGTGTTTATTCTCAATGTCAGTGGTCGAAATCTTTTTCAAATGTTCATCAAATTGTTCAATGGATTTTTCAAGAAAATGTGCTCCAACCTCACAACCAATATTTGCATGTAGAGCACTTAATAAAAGTAAGTGCTCGAGAACTGTGCGTTCTGCAGTTAAGACATTGGAAACTAATGCATCAAAGATCAAAGTTGTAAGTGTAGTATTCATATCATATCGTGAATTCTGCATATACATGTTTTCTATTTCTTTCGAAATTTTGGGTAGATTTGCTTCGGTCAAACGATTTATATACCCTTTCAGCTGTCGTTTTAGACGCATAAGCTTTTCATCGCCGGTTGTGTTTTGTTTTTTTAAATGCGGTGGTACATATTTTTGTTTATTATCTTGAATTACTTCACCTTGCTCATTTAATTCTCGGCCATAAATATCTGTACAGGGATGGATAGGAGTACTTTTGGTATCACAACTCTGTTTCTCACTCTCTTCCTCGTTTCCATTAGTATTTTCATCGAAGTCATCTTCACCAAAACTATTATTATCTTCTTCAGAATTTTCTTCATCACCTAATTCATCGTTTTTGTCATCTTGATATTCTTTAGACTCTTCTGAATCATCAGTACTATCTTCTGGATCTGAAAGTTTCTTTTTTGTTTTTTGATTTGTTATATCCGCAAAATCGTCTTCTAAGTCACTCTCATAAGTCTCTGTAAATCCAACTCGTTTCCGTTTCTTATGGTTTTCGAACAGTTCATCTACTTTTTCAGATACACATAGCTCCAATAGCTCATCCAACCCATCGTTAAATTTCGGAATTGATCCTTTTGGCTTTTTATCAAATCCTAATTTTTTTTCCAACTTCTTGATAATTTTATCTTCATCCTTATTAGCTAGCTTTAATTGATTTACTCGTACTTTACTGAACTTTTTCTTCAGTTTCTTTTCACTCTCCTTTTCTTTCAGCCACATTAATTCCGTTGTGGAGACATGGTTCTTAGTCTGTGGTTTTTCTAATTCTTTAATTGATTTCAATTTTTGATTTGTCTCTTCGTCGGATAATGAGAAATCTGATTCAATTTCCGAAATATCATCACTATTCGTAGAAGCTTGTTTAATTATTTTTACAAATTTTCCATTTCCATCTTGAGGAACACGGCCAGCACTTTTCGTTTTAAGATTTTTCCGATTTTCGTTAACTAATGATTGATGTGTTAATCGTTTCACTTTCTTTTCTTGACGTTTTTCCTTTCGTTTTTCTTTACGTGATTTTATTCGATTTGCTAATTTTTTAACCGGCTTTGCGTGTTTATTTGTTTTGTTTAATTTATTAACCATTTTTGTTGTTTCAAATTCACGTGCTTCCGATTTGAAGCTATTGATCTATCTGTCAAAATGCGAAATGAAAATATTGTAGGTATGAATTATTTTTGTCCGAAAATCGTCAAGCTATATCGTATTATTGCAGGTTGCATTATTATATTTTGTATAGTTTCTTTTTCGATCAGAAACAATTTGCAAAACTTGGTTAATGAAAAATTACGTCAAATGTCAAAATTGATTTTTCACCGGAGAACCAGATAAGTTGGAAAATTCTAAGTCTTCTGAAACTAAGGTTTTCCAAGTTAAAAACGCGTTTCTAAATTTTCACCAATTTAGAAAGACGCATGTACTTTGTATAATTATTTAAGAAAATATTAGAGGATAAGTGATAAGTTAAAAAAAATGGCATATTTGTTACGAGGAAAATATGGGTATGTCACGGCAAAATTATGTAAATGGAATTTTAAGACCATCAATTTAATTTTTTCCCTTCTACCTATAGTTATAAAGTAAATGTTAAAACATTACGACCATTAATCATTAATATATCGCGGATTAATTTTTCATCATTGAATGGAAACTATAACCACAATACAAAATATAATCGACCCTTGTTACGAAACTATGAATTCCAAAAGCCCATAGAGATTCCAATTCGAAGTTATGGAATGTTAATTGCAAGGTAATTGTTATAATAAATCTATATTTTGAAATTGTAATGTAAATTTGTATTCTAGAGTCCTTCGAGGTGCATTAAAGTTACGATATATATTATTGGGCGGTTCCATTGCTGGTGGAGTCACACTCAATAAGGTGAATTGTTCATTTTTATCATTGATCAATTGCTATTATTATCTAATATGAATTCTAGAAATATGAAATGTGGAAAGACGGGCTGCCAGATTTCAAATGGCTAGACGATGTAATGCCCGACAACCAACAATGGGCTAATTTTTCGAAAAACATGACAACATTGCGTGATTCATTTACAGATTCACTTGGAAAGGTGACCGAAGATAAAATGACTGAATGGAGATCGTGGTTTGATAATCGTCTCGATAAGGCAATCGAAGCCGCAAATAATCAAGAAAATCCCAATATAGAAGGTGGGTAAAGGTCGAATAAACACAAAACTAGTTTTATCTCGTCACAATCGAGATCATTCAAGAATGATGACATCACATAAGAACTAATCTCAAATTCTTATTTTTATTTATCCCAAAATTTAGGTTCATTCGAGAGTCTATCGGAATTTATTTCGAAAGTTTACGGAGGTAAATAAAAGTAGTAAATTTTGTGTGTTTATCATTCTTGAATCATTTTGTTTTGTAACTGCTCAATAAAATGTCGATTCATCTTGACTTCAATTTGTTTTTGTTCTTTTTACAGTCACCAAAGAGGATCTTCAAAATCGACACATTGTAAATGCAAATAGTTTGACGAATGATGAAAGTCGTAAAAAATTTGAGGCCATGCAAAATCAAGTGGAATCATTACAAACCGAAATCATGAATCTACAGATCAAATATCAAAAGGAATTGGAGAAACTCGAGCGAGATAATCGTGAATTACGCCAGCAGTACTTAATTTTGAAGTCAAATCGTAAAGTAAGCACAAAAAAAATCAAGAAATCGTTGATTGATATGTATTCAGAGGTGTTGGATGAATTGTCGGGTTATGACACGAGTTATTCGACGGCGGATCATTTGCCACGGGTAGTCGTGGTTGGTGATCAGAGTAGTGGCAAAACTTCAGTATTAGAAGCAATCGCACAAGCACGTATTTTCCCTCGTGGTAGTGGTGAGATGATGACACGGGCACCAGTAAAAGTTACATTATCCGAAGGTCCTTATCACATTGCTCAGTTTCGAGATTCGGATCGAGAATACGATTTGACTAAAGAAAGTGAATTGGCTGAATTACGGCGTGCGGTTGAGATGAGAATGAGGAATTCGGTTCGAGGTGGTAAAACAGTTAGTACAGAAGTTATTTCAATGACTGTAAAAGGTCCAGGACTACAGAGAATGGTTTTAGTTGATTTACCAGGAATAATATCAACAATGACCGTTGATATGGCATCAAATACCAAAGAAGCAATTCACAATATGACTAATCACTATATGAGTAATCCCAACGCAATTATATTATGTATCCAGGTATTTGATATAAAAAAAATATTTCGAATTTTACATGGTAACAACATTGTTTTTACATCTTATATTCTAGGATGGTTCGGTCGATGCTGAACGGAGTAATGTTACCGATTTGGTATCACAATGCGACACTGCAGGGAAACGAACCATATTTGTGCTAACCAAAGTGGATTTGGCCGAAGATTTAGCTGATCCTGATAGAATACGTAAAATCTTGTCCGGAAAACTTTTTCCCATGCGTGCTCTTGGATATTTTGCTGTTGTAACAGGTCGAGGTCGTAAAGATGATACCATTGAAACAATACGTGAATATGAAGAGAAATTCTTTAAGAATTCAAAATTATTTCAAAGAAGTAGCGCTATAATGCCTCATCAAGTGACAACGCGAAATTTGAGTTTGGCTGTTGCTGATCGTTTCTGGAAAATGGTTCGTGAAACTATTGAACAACAAGCAGATGCATTCAAAGCGACTCGTTTTAATTTAGAAACTGAATGGAAGAATAATTTCCCTAGGTTAGTATTATGTAATATCACACAATTCAAAAATCCAATTACAATTGCAAATATTTGAACATAGATTACGTGAATCAGGCCGCGATGAGCTTTATGAAAAAGCAAAAGGTGAAATTCTTGATGAAGTAGTTAATTTGTCGCAAACTTCATCCAAAAAATGGGAAGATGCCCTTTTAGAAAAATTGTGGGAGAAATTCTCAAATTACGTATTCGAAAATATTTATTTACCAGCGGCACAGTCCGGATCCCAAAGTACTGAATTTGATATCTTGTTTGATATGAATAGAAAATTATATTCCCTTTTATTTTATAGATTCCTTTAATACAATGGTTGATATAAAATTAAGACAGTGGGCTGAGCAAGTTCTACCATCAAAATCAGTTGAGGCTGGATACGATACACTCCAAGAAGAATTTCAGTTATTAGTCGAAAAGGCAAAGAAATCGCCAGATCACGATGATATTTTTGATAACTTAAAATCTGCCGTAATTGATGAGGCGTTCAAACGTCATACGTGGGAAAATAAGGCAATCGATATGTTGCGCGTAATTCAGTTAAACACGCTTGAAGATCGTAGTGTCCATGATAAACAAGAATGGGATCAAGCTGTTAAATTTTTCGAAACTTCTGTTAAAGATAAATTACGCCATACTGAAGAAACACTGCATGAAATGTTAGGACCATCGTTCACCGAAAAATGGTTCAGTTGGAAATCAGTAACGGATGATCAAGCAAAACGACGTTATGTTAAAGGTGAACTCGATAAAATAATTCATGCCGATTCAAAGCACGCTCCATCTCTAAGTTACGACGAACTAACAACAGTTCGAAAAACATTACAGCGTAACGGTATAGAAGTGGAGACAGATTATATTCGAGAGACGTGGTATCCAGTTTATCGACGACATTTTTTGAAACAATCGTTGCTTCGAGCCTATGATGGTAAAAAGGCATACTACCTGTATACACAACAGGGCAACGAGTGTGATGTAAATTGTTGTGATATTGTACTATTCTGGCGGTTACAACAAGTCATTAAAGTAACAGCAAACGCATTGCGTCAACAAATTATTAATCGTGAAGCGAAACGATTAGATAAAGAGATCAAAGATGTTTTGGATGAATTTAGTGAAGATGAGGATAAGAAGAGTGTCCTTCTAGTAGGAAAACGGGTTCTTTTAGCAGAGGAATTAAGTAAGTGATATACTCACACCAGCTCTTATCTATTTTATTAATATCGTTTCTTTTCAGTTAAAGTACGTCACATTCAAGAAAAACTAGAGGAGTTTATAAATGCTTTAAACAGTGAAAAATAAGTAAATTAGTGTTTAAAACTTTTTTTTATTATAACAAATTGAAAACCAATTTTTTTTTTGATTAAAAACAATAAAAATATTTATTTAAATAAAGAGTAATATGATAAATCAATCACTGTCACTATCACTGCCAAAAACTTTAGATAGGGCAAACAGACCTAATCCAACGCCACCAACACCTGCTGCAACTTTTAATGCTGCATTACTTTTTGGTTTTATATGCGGTTGGGGCTATAAAAAAAATTATAGATTTTACTTTAGAGTTTAGACTACTTTAAGTAGTATGTTGATAGCAGAAGCAAGTTAATTCTGATTATGTATTATATGAAAAATTTAATTAAGAAAATATGCAGCTGTCTAATGATTAAATTCTTTTTTTAATTTTCTTAATTCATGTTTTAAAAATACCGAATATCCTGATGCTGGTGTTGGACTGTACGGCGTCATATCTAGAATCAAAAGAAAATATTAATCAAAATTTGCCAATTGAACCAAGTAGTTTTGATTTCTCATTACGAGGAGAATGTTGGTAAACAGGTGGTGGTAGTGGCGGTGGCGCTGGTGCACTATGATGGGGGTGATATGGTTTATGCTGCAAGCTTGGAGAATGGCTCGCGATTGGATACGGCGATGGCGTATAAGGTGGCGGTGGAGGTGGATAAATTCCACTAGCTGTTTTAGTTTTATATAAATTTCAAGCGTTAACATTAATTTAGTCATTTAGGGTTATAAAAAAATCTTACCTGGTGGTGCAACATACGGCATTGGAACGTATGGTGTTGCCGTATTATATGGTGGCGAAACAAATGGTGGTGCCGAATCAGTTTCTTGGCCAATAAAACTAATCGTACAATCTCCATCGATTGAAATATAATGCGAATTCCCAATAATTGGTAATCGATAGTTGAACGTACAAAAGTGTATACCGTTTATAGCAATTTTGAAAAATGTTGGCTCAGCCAAAATTAAAATTTCAAAATAGCTTCCTGGGTGTATTGGACACCCACCAAAGCGTTCTTCATTGGCCCACTGTTGATTTGCCAAGTGGTTACGAACAATGGCATTTTCAGTTGGTCGAATGCTTAGCTGCAACGAACAATCATCTCTTGGCCGTAAAGCAGGACCACTTTGTAGGTGTATTGCGAAACTATGAAATACGAGTGAACTGTATATTTTGATGACTAATTCTATTACTTTTAATTTATCATTATATTTTATTAAATATAACTGATAACTTATCCGTATCGCAATTATCATGAACTAAACCTTTTTATCACACATAACAAAACAATGAATAAAAATTTTGATTCTTTAGCTTACCGACCGCCTCCATGATTCATTTGTCCTTTGATTCTAATCATACGGCCAATCGTTAATCCACCAGGGATTAATCCTAGAAATGGGATCACCTATCGAAGAAATGTACATTTAAAGGTTTTAAACAAAAAACTTTAGTTCACAAATGCCACTTACTGGACCAGATATAGGAATCGTAGCCATTTTATTATGATTTATAAATATATTTATTTATCCAATTATTCTTTACTGTTCAAAACTAAATTTTGCACTAGGTAATTTTAATATAAAATAACAATATTTAAATTGTAATTTGTTATCTTAAATAAATACATAATTGGAATTTAAAATGATAATGAGAGTTGATAGTGTGCCATCTATTGAGTAACATTTAATTTACAGTTTAGATAGGACACTTTTTTTTAGATAAATCCAACGTTGACATGAGAAATTAACCACATACAAGAAAAATACTATAATATTCGAGAATTATGATTTTCATTTTGATCTAATCGTAATGTTTCTTATATATAGAGATATTGAAATGAAAATTATTCATAACTGCTAATAGTTTCCAATATCGCAAATAAAAAATATGCTACAAGCACGATACCTATGGGTCATAAACTGAACCAGCAAATATTGCATATGACAACACTAAATCGGAAAGTGATCACTGAACTAAAATCCGTCAAATACAAAAATTTATTTTAACTGCCATTAGTGAAGACACGGGAGTGTTTCTTAAATCAAGAAAGCTTGATTAAGTGAATAAAGAAAAACAATTTTATTTTTTTAAATAGTTTTTATAATATTTGTGTTAACGCTTAAGGTTAAACCATTCTATATGAAATGGACGAACTTAAAAATAAATTAAATGGCTGGGTTCTATTTGCAAATGAACAGGTCCAACAATATGATAAAGTGATTGAGGTTGTTGTCAAATATGGTTACGCGCACAAACATTTGTTATATTTTGATTTATTATATTTTTAGAATTTTCTTGATGATTTGCAACATCAAAACTTTGTTTCTGAAGTGTCGATAGACAAAACACCTAAACAACCGAAGAAAAAACGCAATGTTCTATCCACTATAAACGATAGTGATAATCTGGAAAGTAACGAAAGTGTAGCGAAAATAAATGAAGGAAACTTGTCGCTTGTTAAAAAATCATTGGATTCTAAACTACGGCAATCAGAAAATAATTTATCGGAACCTCAAGCCATTGATCGGCCGGTTCGTGCTGCGAAAGGTAAAGCATGTGCCAATTTAAAAGAACCATCACTTGTATCGAAAATGCGATGTGAAGTTAAGTTGGAACGTATTTCATCCATCAATAATATCTCTACTGATAAACCTGACACATGCAATGAAACAACCACTAATCAACAAACAAGTACAGCAGATGTTTCGAAATCAGCTTCAAGAATGGAGGTAGTTTCTTCAGAACCAATAGAACAGGGGAATACTGAAAATCGACTTTCTAATAATAAAAAAGTAAAGGTTAAATTAGTGCTAAATGTAGATATGGTTTATTTAAAGTTTCGTTTAATTTCAGTTATCGTCGCGAAAAAATACTTCTATAGAAATATTACCACTACCCGAAGTAAAAATTGAACTTCTGTCGGACGATGAAAAAGAAAGAATGCCACCTCCGGCACAACCGCCACCAAAAACTAAAAAGAAAACGAAAGGAAATAAGTCAAATAATATATCCTCAGTTGAAAAAATAATTCCAGCTAGCGAAATTAAAGAAGAAAAATTGGACTCTTCCAGTAGCACAACCGTTTCATCAAAAGAAAATACTAGACCGAAACGTACTAAAGGCAAAGGAAAACAAAATACTAATGAAAATGATAAATCTAACATGCAAGAGAAACAGGTTGAAAGTGTTGAAACTGTTGGGATCATGAACGCAACAGTTGAATCAGTATATGAAGATGCTATTTCGGATGCTAATACAAAACCAATGGAAAACAATACTTCCAAAGATCCAATAAAAAAATTGTCTGTAGTATTGACAAAAATAAGTGCTTCTGATTTAAATACGATCAAATCGTCCGGAATTGATGTGGTAGAATCAGAACATTTGGATAATATTACATTTAATATGAATATTACGCGAACAGTTAATCCCGGAGATACATTTATTACTGATAAAGAGGAAACTAATTCAACATTTGTTGTTCCAAAAACTAATGGTTTAGAAACAAATGAAAATCAAAAAGAAAATGGTACAGAATCATCATTAATAACAGACGATGAAAGTGGAAGCGAAGAGTCGAATATCGTTAAACCAAAAAATTCTGGTAAAAACGAAATATTCAATCCTTTAATACAGAGTCCCGTACGCAAAAAAGTTCAAGCATTTGAACAACATGCGGCAAAGAATTCAGTTCTGGGAAGTCCAGCAGCTACAAGAGTGACACGCATTAAATCTCGTATTCAAGATGTAAAAGAAAATCGCGATACAAATACACCAATCTCGCGTATTCCGAAGCCTGAAACACCTAATGCAGATCCCAAACCAGATCGTTACTACACGCCAAAAGAAACTACATCGTCTTCGATAGTAAATTTGAATTTAAAAAAGAAATACAATTCGACATCAAAATTACATGGTATGGGTGGAAGTAGTGGTGGACTAAGTTCTAAATCATCTACATCCCGAGATAATAGTGTTGAGGACTTAAAACGAGGCGCAAGTGCATTACAATTCGCCGCCGAGGAGAAAAAAAGAAAACGCGAAGAAAAACAAAAACACGCCCAACAAATTCGGGAAGCTAAGGAACGTGAAAAACGGGAAGCCGCCGAGCGGATAGCCCGTGAAAAACAAGAAAAATGTAAAAAATATCTTCAAGAACGGGAAGAAAAAGCAAGACAAGAGTATGAGAAAAAGAAACTTTTACGAGAACATAAATTACAAAAGGCGGAAATACAGAAAAATTTGGAAGAAATTCAAAAAAATTTACAAACTTCAAAGTATATGGAACAGAAACGTGAAGAACAATCTGTACAAGAAATACATAAAAAGTAAGTACTTAAATTAGTTAATAATTATTTCCACTAATTTGTTTTATTTTCGAAATATTCACAGAAAATTAAACGATATGAAAGAACGAGATTTATTGGATGTGGCTCGAATGAATGCAATGCGAGATGAAATTAACCGTAATTTATCCTATCACATACAAGGAAGCAGTAGTAATAGTAAACCAGCTAGCAAACAAAAGAAATATGATTTTGATTTGCTATTGAGTGGCGATTCAACAGACGAGGAAGATAAACAGACCACCAAGAAACCACCACCACCAACATGGAGCTTATGTAAACATAAAAATTTTATAATTTTTAATTTGTATCTAAATAATTTTATAATAATCATTACAGCAAAAGTACGACAACCAGTAATACGTCAGCAAAACTATATTCAATGGAAAATCGTGGATAAATTATTCTCAGTTCAACCAATGACAATTGATCTCCAAGAGATATTCCCTACGATTGACTCTCGATATCTTAAACGAAACTCCAGTGTAATTTGGTCAACACCACCACGGTATTCAGAACTTCCAAAGTATTAGTTATTTTCAATAGAATCGTTAATCGATTAGTGATTCGATTCGTGTCTTTTTTTTATTTAATGTTAATTTTTAAGTTTTGTTTTATAAATATAAATCTGTATGTCAAATAGTATTCCGTAAATTTGATTATATAAACAATATTAATCATCAATTTCCAATATCTTTATTATATTATTATTATATAAATCTATTGGTAGTTTGCTATTTGTAAACACTTTAATTATTACGTATATGTATATCATTAATAAATATAAACGTTTAATAATTTTTTTTAGTTAAATATATGTTATGCCTTTAAATTGAATGAGACGTGATAGAAGTTATAGCATCACCATACCATTCCACTGTTGATGGCATGGAAGTCGGCCGATTTCTCGGTCAAAAAAAATTGTCAGTTAAATTCGAATAAGCGAATAAATTCACAATAACCGAACAAGATGAAGTAAACAACGAAATATTTTTTGTGTTGGTAACACTCGTGCTACAGCTGTCAAACTTTTTAGTTTTCATCTGTCTCAAGTCTCGTTTTATTGTTTAATGCGTGTAGATGGTATAATTATAGTTTTCTTACTTTTTATTACAAACTAAATAGTGCAAAAATTAAATATTATTTAATTAAATGTTAAAATATGTTATTTATAAAGTGTTAATAGTAAATTTTTTTATATACAAAACCTTTGAATATCTATAAAAAGATATATAACTTCTCAGAGGTAAGTGAAGTAAACAATGAATACATTTTGTATTGAGGTTGCTGCTTCTCAAAGGATGTTAGAAAAAATTAAGAAAAATTATGCATCACCTGTCATCGAAAATTATTATTTTTTGCATTAAAACAGTGACGTGATATCTTCATTTGAGGTAATCGCTGAAAAAACTTTATGTTCATAAAATGTTTATTATTTACGATCATTTTGATAGAGAAAGTGTTATTTCTTGTATTTTAATTATTTGTGGATAATGGAAAATGATAACTTACGATTTTAAAGATAGTTTGAGTGAGAGAATTTAATGTTAATTTGCTTTTGTTTCAACCCGTGTTTCAATCCGAGAATGTTGTGTGTATTCTGGAAAAATGACAAAAACTATGATAAAAATGTATATAAATACATATGTATATATTTCCATAAATATTCTTATCATAATTTCCTTTCTTTAGTTTTGTTTAAAGCGATTAAAATTTGGTTATAAATAGCTATTTACTATGCGCTTTTACAAAAATTTATAAAATTCTGTTGTGAATGAATTTTGTTCATAAAGATAAAGATTTTGCGTAAATAAAAACATTTTTGGCGAGAGTTCGAATAATATTTTTTTATCGGCTTTTAATTACGAGCCAGCTCTTCATATTGTTGTAAACTTTTCATATAAATGGAAAGCATCTCCCTCTAAAAATCACTGTATCATTCGGGTCGGATCAGCACGTAGAAAGTAACCGAGCCAACGTACCCGCTGTCCATTGTTTTCATGCACGACATCAGGAATTTGCTATCTCGTGATTGAGAACACGATATGTGCCACCAATGTTGCGTTTTAGGCCATATATCACACGCTTAATTCTTCTCTCGCAAGTAAGAAGCCATCTCTCATACTCATCTCACATCCATACATGACAAAGGGTCTGATCAGCACTATCTATAATTTCAGTTAATCCGCATTTGCAAGATATTTTGATTTCAGAAATGGACATATAGAATATAAAATCCGATTGCCAGCAGTAAGGTGAACCTTAATATCCTCTCCCACACTATTATCGTGACTAATCAGAGATACTTGAATCTTATCACTCCTTTTAAATACGTTGTTACCACTACTAAAATCAATTGCGTCTTGGTCTCTATAACCAGAGATCAGATACTTGTTTTTGGACTCGTTGATTTTGAGACCAACGACAACTAAATACTGTTCTACTGGATCAAGTATCTCTTTCACTTCATCTTAACCCAATCGCACAGATATCATCTGCATATGCTTGAAGTATTTCACTTTTAGTTATTCCAACATGAAATTATAAAGTATCGACGACAGCGCATCTCCTAGTCGAACACTAGGACTAATTGCAAAAGTCCTCGATAGCCTGTTCTCAACTTTAACACAGCATTGTGATTGCGTTACTGTGATTTTACCCAGATTTACCTATTTGTTTGATATCGGTTAATATTCAAGCGCATATCATTACCCTATCTCGATTGATCGAGTCATACGCATGCTTGAAATCTAGGAATATCTGGTGTACATCGCGAGTTGTTTCATAGTACTTGAAGGAATCATCTGTAACGAAAAAAGTTTGACCAATTTGCACAAAATTGGTCTTGGTAGTCACCGATAATTTCCGCCAAATTATGCATAAAGACATGAAACACTGAGTTTCTGTATAAATTGAATTTGTATTCACGTATATCCTCGACGTAAGGTAGGTAATCAATAAATAGGCATGTTTGAACGTCGAAAAACAACCATTAAGAAGTTGTCATGGACAACTTCTTAATGACCATCCAGGTGGCTCAGTGGTTAAAGCTGTGGCAGTTGGAGCGGGAGGTACCGGGTTTTACGTTTTTATTTTCTGGAAGGATGCGACCCTATCGATTTATAAGCGTTAAAAAAGAAGCCTCCCACCGAAGTACTGTGTGTTGAAGAAACTATAAAACTATATCATATTCATTTTAAAGCTTATAAAATTGTCTTAGGTCCCGTAGACAGGGCTATCCTGGCTATCCTTTGAATAAATTGTAAGTGCATAGAGATTTTAAGCCGTAGACGGGTTTTAATGTCTAAACGATTGCAAAATTAATTCTTACCCTTTTACTGAATCCCTCTTTTTAAGTGCATATAACATGATAGCACTGCTTGCTACTGTATAGTTTCTACGACTAAAGTATCAGTGAAGGTAAGTAAAGTGGAGACAAACACACTGTTTTAGATTTCAAGAACATACCTGAAAGCTTAGTAAGAATTTTGTTAACTTACAACTATTTATATAATGTGTACTTATAACTATTCATATAATTCCATTACCTCATCACTTTTTACAATGAAAAATTATAGAAAATTAGCATATTTCTGTAAAAGTAACGTTTAGTACAACTATTTAACTTATTTACAACTAAACCTGTTGTTTAAATAAAAGATGAAGCTTTTGTCTAATGGAAAAGTTTTAACTTAAAACTGTAATGAAATGAAGTTTAAAAGAAAACCAATATTAAGAAAATGATACATTTTTAGGCTGATTATTACATAGAATAGCAATAACACATCAATAATAAACTTTAAACTACTCGTACATATTATTAACATAACAAAACGCTCGTTATATAACTGGGGAGTTCAATGTAAATAAAACAGCATTTAGTTCTGTATTACAAAAGCTGAGAAATTGTATTTGAAAACGTTTTGTTTCGACAATCAATGGAGTGTATCATGAATATGTTACATTTTTATGAAATAGTTTAAACTAATTTGTGTATAATTAATACTACGTATGCTCGCATTTTATATTATTTTTTACAGTATTTTATATAGTGACGTAGTTAATATTTTTATTATAAATGCTGGTTTTCTAATAAGAGGTTTCATTTTGAATATCAGTAAAAACTACACCATTACTAAAATGGTACGATACACGCTTCGCAAAACTAAAGCAAAACTTCTCAGCCGGCAATAGTGAAACTGGTGAAAAAATTTAATCTGTTAGGACAAGTTAGTGATGTGAAGAATCGAAACTGTGTGCGTCGCGCAAGAACAACTGAGATTATTGCGTCTGTAGCTCGTAGTGTTGAAGAAAACCCAGTTCCTCGTCGATCTTTGGAATCAGACATTCAACAAACGGCATTGCACCGTATTTATTTTGATCATAAAGACATATTTTTTAAGGCTTTAAAAATTCAGTTAACATAGAACTTAGCTCGGCAATCACCTTAAACATAGAATCTTCTGGATTTTCATCGAAATAAGATCTTCAGTGATGAGGCCCGTTCTCACCTCGGAGGGTACGTTAATAATCAACGTGTCACTGTTTGGTGCGGTTTTTGGGCTGGCGATGTGACTTTACTTTTTCGAAAATAAGGCTGGTGCAACTGTTACGGTGAATAGACTGCGTTACCGAGCTATAATTAATGATTTTGTTTGGTCGGAATTGGAACGTATTCGGACGTCGATTATTTTCAGCAAGACTGCGCTACGACCACACAAGCAACGAAATAATCGTAATTTTGCAAGAAAAGTTTCTTGACCGTGTTATTTCTCGAAGTGATAATCACAATTGGCCTCCGAGATCTTGTGATTTAGCTCCTTTAGACTTTTTCTTTGGGACGAATGGATATAGTGCTGCAAGCGTAGCCGTGGCGACCATTTAACTGATAACGTTTTCAAATGTTAATGGCATATCCTCCTCTTATAATAAATTGGTAATAAATTCGTTGATTTCTCATTTAAAATACTCATTTTTTAAAATAATCAAAATGAAACCTCTTATTAGAAAACTCTGTATACTTATGACTAAAGTTTAATTTATTTGAAGGTTTATAATTTACATATACAATTTATGAATTAAAAGTATTGAACACTAAACAATATTGTTAATGTTTTTTTTTGGTTTTGTTGTTAGCTTAAAATAATTTATATAAACGTTTATTTTAAATTGTTTTATTTTATAATTGAACGCGTGAGTGTTTAATAATTAATTTCAATAAAATTGTATTAGTAGATTAAATAAAAACTAATGAGATACTTTTGCACAAAAAATCAATCGAATAAGCTGTTTAAATTAAATGTTAAATCAAATAAAAAAAGAAAGATTTTGCAAAATTTCACTAAATTTCTAATTGATTATTTAGTTAAATAAGTTTTAATATGCGGTTAAAATATAAAACGATCGTGTTATGAAAAATATTGTTGTTTAAGATTTTTACATATATTTATTTGAGTTTGAGCAGTTTTTATACTTGACGCTTTGTAATCGTCAAAATTTTGCACCTTAAAATATTTTGGTTATAAATAATTGTAAATATTTACTAAAGCATTTTTTGGTTATGACTCTTATGAGTTTTACCTAAGCATTTAATCAAAAAAAAAAAACGTACGACCAAATTTAAAATATTAAAACAATCTTAATGTAAACAATTTTTGAAATATATATTGTGATATCGGAACTAGCATTCTTCTTGATTGATTTGATAGGAGAAGTACAACCATAATCCTGTTGTACCATAATCCTGTTGTTTGTTACCATAATCGTGGAGTGTATTCAACAGAATTCCAAATAGATATCTGAGAACTTCTATATTGCAAAATTATGCGGGTCCAGGCCCGTCCTACTTCTCAACCTATAAGGTTTTATTAAGTGAGGCTTTCCAAACAGAGGGCATTCATCAAAACAGAGCTCATCAGCCTTCTTGTTGGTGCCTTTCGTTTGATGACGGATTAGATGACGATCATTAGTTTGATGACACGATAAATCTATACATATAACCTAGTATAGGTTATTTATCATAGTGTCTCCTTTTATTTAGCCACAGCAATGGCCGCGTCTAATTGAAACAATAAAATAGACACACGACTAAACGACAGGAACAACAACAAGGACAAATAAAGAGAGGGTTAATCCTAAAATCTAAGAATAAATCCTTATTTAATTACTTAAATAGTTAAAATTTAATAAAATAAAGCACCACTGGGTTTGCATCTATGAATTTGCATCTATAAATTTTTTTGCTTACTATTGAAATTTTAAATTACTTAATAAATTTAATTTTGAAAAAGGCAAAACAAATAAACACAGACATAAATTACAAATAAACACAGACAATCATCATTCCAGAACTATAAGAATGCTTGATTCGGGAGAAATTTGCTTCCGAAAATAAAACGAATGCAAGCATTAATACATCTGTTTAGAATAGTCATATTCTCCTGAAACATACCAAATAGGACAACATTACCATAGAGGGAATGCGGAAGGAGATAGAACACAAACATTCTCTTTTTAAACTGACTATGCTTAAACCTTAGCACTTTATACAGACAACTAAATAATACAAATATCTTTCTAGCACCTTTAACTAAATGGTCACCCCATGTAAGAGTTTTATTGAAAATTACTCCCAAATTACTAACAGTAGTTGTACACGGAATAAGTGACACATTTAGATGAATACAAGGAAAAGAAAACGTGTCTAACGATTTTTTGTAAATAGTGTCAATGGGAAATCAATCAATTATATATCCTATTTAAATCCTTGCTAACCAGAGAAGTTTTACAAACAATAGAATGCTGATCTAACCCACTATTTCTATAAATTTGGACATCATCAGTGAAAATGTGAAACGAACAATGGTGAAACGAGGATTCTATGTCATTATTGTACATAGAAAATAATAAAGGAGGTTATTGGTCCTTGAGGAACACTTGTAGTAACTGGAAGAAAATTAGAATAACAACTACCAAAAAAACTGTCTGTGTACGATCTGATAAATAATTTATAACTAATCTAGCAGCCGAAAGAGAACATTTAAATTGTGCGAAGAGTTTGTTAAAAAGTATATTATGATTTAAGGAATCAAAGGACTTTGAAAAATTGTACACCCATCTTGAATTGAGAGAAGTTTCCTGTTTTCTATTCTAAGCCGAATATCCCTGATAATCAATTAAGCAGTATTCGTACCATAGAACTTTTTAAAACCAGATTGAACGGCATTTGGGACATATGGGACTGAATTGGGGTTTTTAATAAATCTACTTTTTGGCTTCCGTAATGATTCTATGCAAGAAACGCTTCCAATTCAAATTTGACTTTAGATCAGTTGTGCGCTCTCCAAAAACGGCATTCGACGAAGAATTGCAATGACTTGTTGAGTTTCAGCGAGCTTCTCTTGGGTTTGGCATGCATTTGTATTTGACGTACTAGATTCTTTATTTATTTCGAAACATACAATATAAAGCAAAATTTTTATTTTAGTTGAATAAATATTGATTCTTAACTACAAAAAAGTTAAGCTGTGAAATAATTTTACTTTTAAAATCGATATTTATTTACTTTACAATTAGACATTGATATAATATTCACAGTTTTCTTTCGTGGAAGATATAAAATGTCAAGTGCACGGAGTTAAATAATTACTATCATATCAAAGAAATTTCTCAATAAATATAATTTATTATATTTATTGTTATAACTAAGAACTACAACATTGCGTACGGATGCATTTCGTCTTAGATAATTTATTGGTTACCCTATACAATAACTTGTATCTTTCGAAGAAGTACACACCTAAGCAGTTAGATAAGTTATCGTTCTTAGAATATATTGTGTCTCAGTGATTCACTAAAATTATCTATGTCCTAAGAGGTTGATAATTTACTATTTAGTTATTATGTTGTATTAAAATATTTAAAATTTATTTTTTTATCAGGATTAAGTATTAGTCGATGGAATGTTAGAACTTGCAAGGTGCACACAAATGGTACTGCTGCGCTTAAAATAAAGTATAAAATATTTATCTTTACAATATCATACCAAGAAATACATACCTTTTTTTGGTCCACTCATTTAGGCCCGATTGGCCGATTGTGAGATCCTTTCCTACTCTCAGTTCCGAAATCTGTTGGTTCTTCTAGTAAATTCCAAAATATTTGATATACCCTCAAGGTCGTCAGTTGATTCTGAAATAAGAATTATGATCCAGTGCAGTCTATTTGAAGAATATGGAGAACAGGTTCACAAGAAGTGCTCAAAAGTTTCTTCTTCTCCGCTTAACACTTCGCAGTTTACGATGTTTCGAATTTTCATTCGGAACATATGCTTATTCAGGCAAAAATAGCTTTGTGAGAATGCCCAGCAAGATCCACAGATCGCGTCTATCATAATTCAAGAAGCTAGGACTGTGATCTTTGCTGATTTTTTGATCCAAAGAAAATTTTGGATAGTCGACAAGAAATGAGGTTATTCCATCTCTTCTGGTGCAGATCACCAAAGTGATTGTCGATATCTCTTTTAAGATATATTGATGCAACTCCTAGGGCCCGTTTGGATGCAGCTTCCAATTTATGGAAATTCGATTCCATTTTAAAACGGGCCAATACATATCCTTTGATACTCATGCGACTGGATATTCAGTGAAGTCTAATTTTATTCAGACTGCCTACGTCGTCTCCAAAACAAGTTTCGATGAAATAGTATTAGAAACAATCGCCTTTAGAGCAGCCTGGCTGTTGAGAGAATGCAGATACGACGATCTCTGCAGTTCCTCTCCTTTGCAAAGAGATTCGAAATTGCAGCAATTTCCGCCTGAAACACAGTAGCGTACCTACCAAGTGGGATAGATAATTCGATTTTGTATTCTGTATTTTGGATCCTGTTACGTCAGGACAGATCATCATATCGTCACCTGAGTGGTAGGATGGGCTGTTTTAGACCCATATGTGATTTGGGTAATAATTACACAACATAATTTTTCTATTCGTGCTTCGTCACCGATGTATCCGAGGGCATATAGGCAATTGTGTGTCGCCCCACATCCCTCCATATTAGATAGTGCCCAGAAGGATAAAATAGATTGTCTCTGTCTTGTAGGTGAGCGGCTGTTTGCACTGTACATGGATCAAAGATCAAGAGCTGCAGTAGGTGTGGTGTGCATAGCTCCTACAATTTTCAGACAAATAAGTCTTTGAGGCGATTTTGAGGTCTCCTTCCAACCTCACTCATTGTTCTAGGTCTCATAATTCACACCTTATTGTGATTAAAGCAATCTTTAATCACAACAAGGTGTGAAATCAATTGTGACGATTACACTTGTTATGTATGTAATTTTTTCAATAGACGCACGATTGATATGCAATTTTGAATGGTTCCGTCTTATCCGAACCTATAGGTAGATAAATATATATTCAAAACTCCTTTTAAAGCATTTTTTTCAAATTTATGGAGTTTGTTGGTAAAAATTAAATTTTTTTGGTACACCCTATACTGAAATACACAATTCTTGGAGTTAATAATCAGTTAATTTCTTCTAGACATTGTAATTTCTTATGAAAAATAAAACGTTTATGAAAAATAAGTTCACTTTTATTTGAATAACCTTTCTATATTTTCGTAATAGGTTATTATTCTGTTAGCTCCAAAATGAACAACACTTACTTTTGTAGTCTTAAATAGCATGATGTAATCACGACCATTGTTTCCTAGGCCAACATTGAACTATTTGTAAGTTTGCTTCCATTATACCTATACATGTATATAAAGGGTTTTCCAATAAGAGGATTCATCTTGAAACGCACTGAAATTGTGAAAATTCACTACAATAATAGTGAAACTTTTTTAAAACTAAAGCACCCGTCGTGAGGCACCTTCTCGTCTGGCAATAATGAAATGGTGCTTTATGTAGCCCGGAGCCGTAGGGTTGAAGAAAATCAAAATTTTTCGATTCCTCGTCGATCTGTGGAATTAGACATTCCACAAAAAACATTAAAGCGTTTTTTGCTTGGTTTTTAGTCTTTTAAAGTTCAGTCAACTAAGAACCTAAGCCGGTTTCCGATTTTCATCGAGTGATGATGTCCATTTTCACCTCGGTTGCTTCGTTAATAAGCAGGATTGTCGCATTTGGGGTTTCGAAAAACCAAGAATGATTATTGGAAAGCCTCTCCATCCTCAATGTATCACTGTTTGGTGCGATTTTTGAGTGTGATTGGACCTTACTTTTTCGAAAATGAGACTGGTGCAACTGTTACGATGAATGGATTGCGTTACCGAACTATAATTAATGATTTTTTATATAAACAATCGGAATTGTGCAAGAAATGTTTTCTGACATAGTTATCTCTCGAAGAGTTGTACACAATTAGTCACCGAGATCTTGTGATTTAGCTCCTTTAGACTTTTTTCTTTGGGGCCAGGTGAATGTTACGGTCTATCTCAATGTTCCACAGTCAATTCAAGACCTTAAAGATGGAACTCGTGAAGTTATCGAAGACATACAGCCGCAAATGTGTGAATTGGTCATGGAAAAATTTCATGAAAAGGACATGGTGCTGCAAGCGTAGCCGAGGTGGCCATTTAGCGTACATTCCTCTTTACAATGAAATAAACATGCATTGATTTCTCTTTAAAAAATACTCGTTTTTTAAAATATCAAAATGAATCCTCTCATTGTTAAACCCTTTACACTTTTATATGCTAGATAGCTATTACTACTTGTTTGTGGCCTAGTTATTACTCGTTTAATAATTCTTTAGTATTTCTTGTGTTGAATAAAGATACGCAGATTTACGTTTTTATTAAATAAATTATTTTTATGTAGATAAATCGGATGTAAAAATAATTTAAACAATTTCTTATGCTGTTTTAAAATTTCCTGGGAATTTGTGAAATAGTTCGTTATGTAATATATGTAAATAAATATGTGTATTGTGTGTGTGTGTGTATTTCGTGCAAAGTCGATGCTGAATTATTATAGCTGGTGGTCAGTATATTGTTACTTTAAACGCTCGTTTTAAAACATGTCCGGCACAATGTTAATATAATTCCCACTAAGTACACATGTTTTTCAAATTTTTATATTTCTTAATAGTTATTTTGTCATTACGATTTTTTTCTACTGACAAGATAATATACTATAATGTTTATTAATGCTAATAATGTTTAAATACCAAAGCTGTTATTTAATGAAGTAAAACTTTGAAGTAGATTACTTTATAAATTACTATAAACAGGGTGATTACGCATTATAAAAGTGTATCAAATCTTAAAAACTTATTTAAATATGTTAGTTCTTAATATTAATGTGCACTCAGTAATCTCTGAACTACCTTGCTAGATCTAGAGGATCCATTTTTGCCACTAAATCTTGACTTGCTTAATAGTTCCCTGATTAATTCGTTGGGGTGACAAACTAGTTGTAACTGGTATATTTTGCTGTACTGATGAATTGTATCGGTTACAGTTTCGATGAGTAAATCTCGAAGTAGGTTTGCATTGCGTACCTACCAGGGTGTGTTTACCATTGTGCGAAGTATTCGTGACTGCATTCTTTCCAGTTTTATTATGTTGGAAGCACACGCATAGAGGTTAAGATTTTTCCACGTGAGTCTTCCATCTAAATGTAGTCCAAGATATTTAACACTTTCGTGTTGTGGAAAAATGATCTGATTTGGTCTGACAGGCGAACAGGTGAGTTTTACTGAGTGTGAATGTAATGTGCGCAGATTTACGTTCATTGGCCTTAATTTTCCATTTTGTAAGCCATTTTTCAATTTTGTCTATAAATGTTCTTGTAAAATTCTTGTTGCTATCGTAGGATTTTGATGGACAGCTAGGATTGCAGTGTCATCTGCGTATATAATAACTTTCACACCATTGGATGTTGGTAGGTCTGCTGTATAGATCAAGTACAACACTGGCCCAGTACACTGCCTTGAGGTACTCCTGCATCAATATCATATAAATCTGTGGATGCGGTATTATATTTCACCAAAAATTTTCGATTGTGCAAATTTTAAGGGAGTTCCTGATTTCAGACACGACTCTGTGAACTTGTTCCGCTTTTGTGTTCTCATCTAAAGTTGATGATCCAGAATGATTATTTTTCTCGTCCAGAATTGGTTAAACTAACATAACATAATTCTCTCTGCAGGACAGCTTTGAGAGAGTGGGAAACAAGCTGATTCGGCGATATGAGTTTATTTTGTTTCATCTTTGCCCGGTTTCAGAATCATTATATTAATGGAAGTTTTCCAGATTTCTGGCGTTGATATATACCATATAAGTTAATAATTTGATACATTTGTCCGGTAGGTTTGGAAACAATTTTCCCACTTATCAGATCATGTCCGCGTGCCTTTTTATATCGATTGGCTTCATTAGAATTTCTTGATTTCCAACACTTCGCTAAGGTGCTTAGCAAATTTATTTGTCTTTTCTACATCACTTCTTGCCCAGCTTATAAGTTTAAGAAATGTTTGAAGTTTTTGCCTGGAAAAATAATCACACGAACCCAAAAATCACTTAAAGCAAACATTCTTGAAACTCTTTATCATAATATGAAATGATTCGGAAGTGGTTTCCTGAACTTCGTTGTGGTCGTAATGTACCAATAATTCAAACTGTTTCGTCCACGCCTCATTAAAAACCATTAACAAAATGATAATACACAGTCGAAAACTTAAAGTGTTTGAGCTTCTGAAGTTCAATGTATTTCAATCGGCCAAGTATAAATAAGTTTGGTGAAATATTTGAACATAAAAACTCTTCGAGAGGTGTGAACTTGATATTTAAATTAATATGAACTTGAGCTTCCAAAACAAACTTCTTGTATTTGCAATTAGATGTGCGACTAGTTTGAAATGATCACTTTATATGATTAGTGTAGTTTAGTTACCAAAATATAATACAATTGGGCACTGTTACTCATATTTCTTTGTTAATCGTAACCAACACTGTAAAATTAACTTTTCTTCAAAAATATGTAAGTGGCAGCATTAAATTGTACAGAATTTACAAAGTGTTTAATAGCGCTGCCCAAGTATTAACAACAATTAGTTTTTGGTAAATCGCTTATTGGTCACAAACTTAGTCGAATGACAACTTCTTGGGAACGATATTCAACCTTCTACCGAGTTATTTCGTCGATTTGAAACTAAGAACGAAATTCATTACCATTGGTGTGTGGATTTAGATTATTAAATAATTTACTAGTGGGTTTCCTAGATGTGAAAAAATGATGTCTTACAAGTGACGTGACACTTTGGTTTAATTTTTTGGGATTTAACTTTCGTCGTTGGATTTTCCTGGATATTGAAATAATTCAATTTTTCAGGGTGATATTTTTTCAACTATCCTTTCTAACTTAAAAAAGTTTTTAAGACTTAATATCGCGAAAAAATTTCGAATTTCATAATTTGATTTAATTCAAGGAAAATCTAAAATATAATAACATTTTAAATTTAATATTCGATTGAAAATGTATTTCAATTCATTCATTATTAAATTATAAATTGCTGTACCTACACCATAACTATTGAACAAAGTTCTCTTAGTTCATTATTTATAAGATGTTTATAAAGGAATCTGAAGAATTAGTTTTCTTGACTTTGGTTAAGGATTATCGCCTGTGTAGCACATAATTACACCAATCCCTTTACGAGGTCCCTTTTTACGAAAAGTCGCTATAATGTTATTTAAACTCACAGCCTCTACAATTAAAGAAGGCAATTAGCATAGATAAAAAGCTGGATATTCTGTGCCGTTTGGAAGCTGGTGCAAAATTATGAAGATAACCATCTACAATTGCGACTCAATTAACTCGCAATAGAAGTGCTATAATGGAAAATATGGAACAACTTTTTTTATTGTAGATCGAGGATAGTAATGAATGTAAAATACAATGACTATCCAGGCGAGGCAAAATAACTTTATGAAACTATAATGAAAGAATTTATAACCAAAATAGTTTCGTTGCCAGTAAAGACTAGTTTGAAAAAATTTAAAAGCGCCACGATCTTCATTATATAAAACTCAAGTGTGAGGCAGCCAGTAGCGATACTGTGGCTGCTCGTGAATTAGACGGATATTAAAAAAGATTGCTGAAGACGGAATAAATATTCCAGAACAGGTGAATGAGACAGGTCTCTACTGGAGGCGTATGTCTGACAAGACATTTATTTCGAGAGCAGAAAACTCAACATCTGGGTATAAAGTGGCTAAATAACGTCTAACCCTCTTACTTGGTAGTAGTTTTGCTCTTCGGAAAAGTTGTATCTTGAACACAAAAGTCTAAGTAACAAGGTATTGCTTTTGTTGGACAATGCTCCCGGACATTTGATAAATTAATGTGACTTATCTGGCAATGTAAGGGTATAATATTTACCAAAGAACACTATGGTTTTGATCCAGCCAAAGGGTCAAAGAGAAATTTTTATTTTTAAAGCATACTTCTTGAGAAGGACATTTAAACAATTGATCGATGCAACTGATGGTCAAGATTGGGTTTCAGTTCAAGTTTTTTTGGAAAACCTATAACATTCCGAATACAGATGATGTTCAAGCTATAGGCCTTTCAGGAACTGTCGCAGATGTTGTTAGACTTGTAAATCAACATTGGTTTATGGAATTAGGAGAAACTGATATTAAAGGCTTGTTAATGCCTCATGTGGACAGTCTGTCAGATAAAGATTTGATACAGCTGGAACAAAATCTATTACCAAAAGAGTATGAGAAAGAAAATGAAAATAATATTGAAAACGCCCAGCTACGTCTCACGACCAAGGACTTTTCTTTGTTTATGAATAACGAATGTTTTCTTCAATAATATGAATCGGTTAGATTTTTTAATTTAAAATTCTTGTTTTCCACAAATTATATCCAGAATCATGTCTCTATTATACCAAACTCAATATCACTAAATCGAACATTAATTTAAATGTGGTCCAGTTAGTAATCTAACGATCTAACAAACTAGCTAAATTAAAATCTTTCTTTGGATCAATTAATTCTTCGATTAATGTAGCAGTCTCGAGTAAAATTAATTATTTATGTTTGCCGATTCTTGTAACCATACACTTTCATATAAATATAGTTTTTTTACTATCGTGCGTTTATACTTAATTATTTCAAACAAAATTGTGTCATTCAACTTAATTAAATCATTTATTTTATTATTTTTTAGTATTTATTAGAATCATGGCTGCCGATGTAGAAACAGAATGGCTTGACGAACTTTTAAAAGATGTCCAGCTTGAACAGTTTTTAGCACCCATTCGTGATGATTTACAAATAACACGTTTGGCACATTTTGATTATGTGCATGCTGACGATCTAGAGAAAATTGGTTTGGGGAAACCAGCAGTACGACGTCTACTCGAAGCTGTTAAAAAGAAAAAGGCGGCACAATGGAAAAAATATATTCTTTCGAAGCTGATTGGTGGTGGTAAACAGCAACCGATTAAACAAAAACAGGTCGCAACTGTGTCGCTTGCTTCTACTGCAGAAGAATCAACACCTTTAACATGTTTGATACATGAAAAGGATTTAATTTTAGGCTCAAAATTAGGCGATGGATCGTTTGGTGTTGTTCGTCGTGGTGATTGGACAATGACGAGTGGCCGAATAGTTTCTGTAGCCGTTAAAGTATTAAAAGCGGATAATTTAAGTGAACCCGGAGTATTAGGTGATTTTTTTAAGGAGGTGCAAGCAATGCACGCTCTCAATCATCCGAATTTAGTAAGACTGCATGGTGTTGTGTTATCACAACCGATGATGATGATTACAGAGTTGGCTGAGAAAGGTTCGATATTGGATATATTGCGTAAGGAAACGAAACATACACCACTTCCAGTTTTATGGAATTGGGCGGTTCAAGTAGCAATTGGCATGGCATATTTGGAATCTAAACGATTTTTACATCGTGATTTAGCGTGTCGTAATGTATTGCTAGCTGTTGGGAACAAAATAAAAATTGGCGATTTTGGTTTGATGCGAGCACTACCACAGCAAGAGGATTGTTATGTTATGACGGAACACAAAAAAGTCCCTTTTCCATGGTGTGCACCAGAATCGTTGCGATATCGCCAGTTTAGTCATGCGTCAGATACTTGGATGTTTGGGGTTACGATTTGGGAAATGTTTACATTTGGTGAAGATCCGTGGATGGGGCTGAATGGGTCGCAAATATTGCGAAAAATTGATCGAGAAGGTGAGCGATTGCATCATCCAGATGCTTGCCCACCAGATGTTTATCAGTTAATGTTACAGTGTTGGGATAAAACACCAAGTGAACGACCAACTTTTGCCGCTATAAAGTAAGTTATTTATTTAAAACTGAAGTAAAGTCATTGTTAGTAATTGTTTAATTTTTTAGGGAATTTTTGTCGGGTGTGCCTCCACAAATTGTCAAAGCAAACAGTATATTTAGTGAGCCGAATCGGTTAAATGTTGAATTGGGTGACACTATTGCTATCATAGATGGACGACCAGAATTAAACTTTATTAAGGGACAAAATCAGAGGTCGTTTGATATTGGAACATTTCCAAGGCAAATTATTGAGCCAACAAAACCCAAAGGAAGTGAGAATATAAGTAGGCCGATTCACGATTCATTTAGACATACAGGCCACGGTACACCTTTTGGAACATCGTGGGGAAGTCCTGCTGTCTTAGATCCGAGCTATCTCTCTGGTGCTAAAACTGCTGATTCTGTCGAATTGCGTCCAAAACTGCTGGTAGATCAAAATACAAATAAATTAAATGATAGACGAAAAAAATGTGTATCCGAGCAATATGTAAAAGAACGGAAAAGTACTGCAAATAAACAATTTTCATATAACAAATTAGTGAACGAACCTGGGAAATTAGGTTCACCAAAAAATAAACCGTCACGACCACCACAACCTAATGTTGGAAAGAAAACTGAAAATCAAGATGGAATGCTCATTGATTTATCACCAACTGATGGCGATACCGTATTATCTGCTCGGCGACAATTGGCTATGTCACAATCACCAAAAAAAAGTGAAATCTGTATACTAGATGAACCGATAGAAATACCAACAGTTGGTTGGGAAGATACATCTGAACCTGAAGTGGTTACAGAACGAAAATTGGAACCACCACCATACAAAAATCCACCGAAATATTCAAATACCATTGAATATAGTCGAACAATAAGCTCTCCAAGAAATTTAAATAAAAATAATCAAACAGCAGAAACGCCAACAATTAACAATGCCTTTAAATATGCAATTAGTACTTCCAGTATTGAAATTGGATTACCCGAATTGTGTCCCATGGCCACATCAACATCCAAACTGTCAATTAGTAATCCTAATCTAGATTTTAGTAAAGATTTGAATCAATCCTTAAACGATTCTATGAAAGTAAATTTAAGTTCGTTAACATTGGATGATAGTCAGGACGTAAGTACTGCTTCAGCTTCGACTTTGAAGTTAGATGAGTCATTTTTAGCAGAATTGGAAAAGGACATATACAAAGATAGTAAAAATTTAAATTCATGCAATGAAAAATATCAATCGACAAATATTTACGAGAAAACTTTTAACAATGTAGAAAAAGTTATGTATTTAAATCAAACCGTAAACTCGTCACCGAGTAAGAATAAAATGATCAATCATGTTCCTAAAATGATGAATACGCACGAGACACAATCAATAAATAAAAATTTATACAGTGAATATATGAATTTGGGTAGCTTGTATGGTAATAGTAGTGATCTGGTGGCACAAGGTTCGAGAAATTACGCAACGACTGCGACACTCGGGTCACAGAACAAGACAATAAATAAACAAATTTATGCCGATACCAATTCAATTGTGAACCAAATTTGGTATGAAAAAGTTGTAACCCAGCCAGTTGTACAAAATCAACCACCACAACCGTCAATTCAACCAAACGAAATAAATAATATCTATAATAGTGTAGCTGGAAGTGAAATTTATAGCCGAGTTTTATATGAACCTGTGACCATGACAAATGTTGCTACTCATCATTCCTCATATGATATATATAATAATAGTGGAACAAATTTATATAATAATGTGATGCAACCAGCTATTTATGATGAAGTTGCGGAATTAAGACCCCATCGGCCAGCACCTCAACTACCTGCTGGTCAAGTTTTATCCGCACAACAAATACAGCGACGCATAGAAAGGCAACAGTATCAGTCCATTTATGGAAACACTTCATCCATCTCAAATATTGATGAATCTCAAAAAATAGCTGCTTTTCTGCAAGAAGTAGGAAGTGACGCATCAGAAGAAGAGGCCAAACAATATATACTAGCGTCGCGGGGAGACACCCCTACAGCTATTAGACAATTTAAAATCGAAAAACTTGTTAGGTAACATAAAATAAATATTATTTTTTTCCAAATTACAACTTATTAATCTTTTTGTTAGGCTTGGTGTGGCGCCACGTCCCAAATGTGAGGAAGCATTACAAAAATGTGGATGGAGTATTCAAGTAGCCGCATCAATATTGTTAGAATCGACATAATTTATTATCTACTCGAATTATATTTAATAAAATGATATGTATATAAATGTATAATTTTATAGCTTTAATATTATTTTTATAAATAAGATTATTTTTATTATTATAATTCAATTATTTAAATCGAAATATAACATTTATTTTAAAAAAGGAAAATGGCCAGTCATCTAAAAAAAACACTTTAATGACAACTTGAGAACATTATTAATTGCAAAATTGGTTTTACTCATTTTGATTTTCTAGATTTTATTTATTTTAAATAGTTAAAGTAATTAAAATATAAATATAAAATAATAAAAAAATTAACAATGGAATACGATTGCAAAGATAATATTGCTATAATCTATTGTGGACAACTCTTGCAGTTCTGTTCTAACGTTGTATCTTATACCGAAGACAAATCAAGTAAACCTTAACCCAAAGTGCTTTGATCTGTTTCAGCTGATAAATTTCTGAGCTGGAAGATGAGGGTTTGTTAGTTCTGCATTCCAACAGGGGTTATATACATGTGTTATATATTCGTTGGGTTATATATTCGTATCACCTGTCGTCATCAGTTGATGAAAAATCACTTTTTCATCTAGCCCCTAGAGGGATTCGATCTTGTACCTTCAACAACCGCAACTTTAGCTTATATATAATGTAACTCCTTCGATCACCAACAAGTATTAATTATGAAATCTATACGTTCTTTAATGCGAATCAAATAACTAATAGCAACATACCAAATAAAACCAAGTATTATAAATCCGAAATCGAAAACCCACTATTATGAAACCAAAAATCCAAAAATCGAATATCAAAATCCGCCTACTATTTAGTAAACAAATTTCATTTTATGTTATCGAATTAGTGTGTTTTGAATGTTTGATTTAACAAGGTTAGTTTAGCAACTTCAAGTGTATTGCAAAGCCCATTATTTCTAAGTTCTTGCTTACATTTAACAAATTTGATCAAACAATTTCATAATAAGAAAATGCGCGGGGAATCGGATTTTTCGATATTAGAAAAAATTCGATATCGGATTATTTCATATTAACTAATTCTAACCAAATTTACAGTAATTTAGTGAAAATTAGGAACTTCTAGATTTTCGAATAGAGCAGGAGCCGTACAGAGCAATTACATTTTATATTTCCAAAATAAAAAACTATCTGAACTTGTCGTGATAGTGTTGTGACTATCGAAACCCGAAATAATAATAGTAATTAAACGTTGACTTCGAATTATATATTTTAGGATAAGACAATGGAATCGTTATGAAATAAAAGAAAGAAGTTAAGAATTAATTGGTGTTGTCGTTGTTAAATAAAAAACGATAAGGTACACGGCAAATTCATAGTTCATTTGAAAGGTTTAAATGTGAGCTTTCCAAATATATACGTGGTTTTTATATAGGCGATGACAAAGTTGGTCAATTTCAACAAAATTAGACCAAAATTGGTGCTTTTTATAAATACCATATGTATAAAATTATTAAAGTATCGTTATTTTAACTTCCCCGTTTCGGTTTCAATTTTCAATAATAATTTTCATGTGGGAATTATAGTATGTAGGCAAGATATAATAAAGATGTACAAGGCAAATGTGCGTTCGTCGGTTAATGTGGGTATTTACCGAGTACAGTTTGTTGCAGGAAAGTTATAAAGGAAAAATAAAGGTAGTCTAGGAAATCTCTGGGGTTGTCATACATTTACGTTTGAAAGTTTGGTAAAAGTGAGTAGAATATACATTTGCCATTAATTACCCAGTAATAAGTAACTAGAATACGGACTTATTGGGAAATATGTATAAATTTAAATAAAATATTTTGTTAAAAATTAGTTCAGTTCAAAATAATAAAATATTGTTTTCAAAGAAATATTTAATTTAGCAACAATTGGTTTAAAGTTAAAAAATATTGTCTTCCTCATCACTAGAATGTATGCCAATTTCATTATTCTCTTCGTCACTGCTTTCATTTGCATGCAATATTTGCTATGCACAACACTCTTTCAGATGGCCGTGATGAAATTAACCCTCTTAATTTTTTGGTATAAAACCGAAAAACAAGGAGGTAACATAGATGAATCAAATTCTGAAACACAATACATTATAAATTATAATATATATACAATATATTATAAAAGTAAAACTTAAGCATACAGACCTTTAATTTTGTTAAGTAGATTATTATCCGAATATTTACAAAGCTTATTAAATAAAATAAACCTTAATTTATTTACCGATGTGATTGTGGGGTTGCCATACATCGAACACACAAAATTTTCCAGTTTTGAAGAAACATAAACGATAAACGTTGATTTTGTTGCAGTAATTTGAATGGTTTTATTTTTCCTTTTCCATGAAATGCCGCGGAAAAATCACATCCAGTGAAACCATAAAATGCTGGTAAAGAATTACAAAGCATACTGCCGAGATATTCATATAATTTGTGAAGTTCTATATATCTTAATGAATTATTAGATACCCGTCCAACTTCCATATAAATTTTCAAATTTGGAAAATTATACATATTTCCCAATATAATTATCATTAGGTATATCCGTATCTATTGCTCGAACAACTACATTTTGTGACATGCTATTCATCTTGCTTAGATAAATAGCAAAGTTGGATAAATTTGGGACTCATGAATAATTTTATGGTAGAAAAGAGCTTTATTATTTCTAAAGAGCTTTAGAACTAACATAAGTATTGGGATACGAATTAATGGAATAGCATTGAACCATTTAAAACAACATGCCTTTTTTTGTGTAAAGAAAAAGGCATGTCTAGTTTAAAGAAGCATTTTAGAATATCGGAATCTATATCGGCTAACTTTGGAATGAATAATTGACCATTCCGACGAATCGCTGAATTTGTTTAATTGATGTTGGAGCAGGAAATTCATTAATGGCTTCAACTCGCCTTGGCGAGGGTAGTATGCCATCTACAGATATGTGGTGGCTGAGGAACTCTAGAGCGGGTATTCCGAATTCACACTTTGAAATTTGGATGTTTATTCCAAATTCGACTAACCTCTCAAACAACTGTTTGAGATGACGTTTGTGCTCTTCCTCGTTTTTACTTGCCACAAGAATGTCGTCTATATAAACGAATAAAAAATCTAGACCTTTAACCACTTCATTCATGAAGCGTTGAAATGTTTACGCAGCATTCCGAAGACCAAAGGGCATTCTCGTAAATTCGAATAACCCAAATGGTGTGGTAATTGCCGTTTTAGGCACGTCTTCGGGCGCGATGGGTATCAGATGATAAGCTCTTACCATGTCAATTTTCGAAAAAACTTTGCATCCTTCAAGGTGCATGGAAAAATTTTGAATATGTGGAATCGGATATCGATTCGGTTCAGTGACGAATAAAAATTATGAATATATTGGACATTGCATTGCAGGCAAACGGCCTTTTGTATAAATATGGTGGACCACACTGTGTTTTGCTGGACGATTATAATTTGGTTCTTCAGTGAGCGATGGATACATCTTCAAGAGTTCACCATAACCATTTCCGACGGTTGGGAGTGTTGGTGTAGGTGTATTGACATTAGCAGTCATTGCACTGACAGCTAGACTTGTCGTGGGATCAAGTAATTGTCTTCCACGCAGGTCGACAAGAAGACCATATTTCGCCATGAAATCAGCACCAATAATTGGTCTGTCTACTGACGCGATCGTAAATATATGTGGAAATTGTCACCGTAAACCAACATCTACATTCAATAATTTGGTCCCGTATGTATTAATTATTGAACCGTTGGCGGCGGAAAGTACCAAGCTTGAATTTTTATTAGATGCATTTCCTTGGAAATATTTTACGGGTAAAACGGAAATATCGGCTCCAGTATCTACAAGAAAGAGAGTATTGTTCGTAGCATCTCTGATAAAAAGGCGGCGGTTATGACGTATCCGATTGCTCGCAGCACTCGCAATTGGATTTACCGGTTTTTTGAGTCGTGATTGTTTTTTGTAGATACATATTTGTTATTATTTTTGCAAGGTAAGTAACACTTCCAAGCATTATTGCCGAATTTATGGTGGTAATAGCAGAGTCCTTGATTGTCGATGATACGACGTCTGCTTCCGCTCCGTGGTCTTCCATAAGAATAGCGAGATCGACTTCGTGGTCTTGGTGAGCGGTTGCGTCCTACTGCCATTCTTTCGAATTTTGACTCCATGCTAGCTAGCCTAGCTTCGAGTCTTTCGAGCACAGTCTGTTCATTCGGTGCAGTAGGGCGCTGGGAACTAGTCGAGGGTACGTTTTGAACTGACGATACGCTGGGTCCGGTGGCTTGGCTTCGTAGATCCTATCAGCAATCTCTAAAATTTCATCTATTGGCTTGTCGCCAATTACTATATACAAGCTTTTAGGAAGTTTACGAAGCCAGAAGGTTCGAACAAGGTTCTCGTCGTATGATTCAAATGTGGCGTTCACAAATACGACGAATAGTCACGCCACAATAGAGAAGTATAAAAAATAATCGAAAAAAGATTTCGAGTCAAATTCTGTAAATTCGCTAGAACTGTTGCAACATAGCCTCACAGTATATATAGAAACGAAATGCAACATACATCAAGTCCGGTCGCATATGCCTGATGAGATGAATTTGATCTTTTCGATCACACAACGAGTCAATGACGTCATCAGATCGAAACCGGCCTAGCGAAACGAATATTACAGACCACATACAAAAGATGCCATTTCAAGACACAAACGTCTTCATCGGCTGGTTGATCCAGCGCCCTAGCTTTGTCAATCAATGCCACTCTGTGGAATCAAAAGTTTAACTCCCGCCATTTATCATTTAGCTGTCACGCTTACAGCACCAAGCATCACAAATCACACTTCAACAAGCCCTATTCTGGTAATTCCCGGAGAATAAAAATATTTGATTTTGTAGCAGTTTTATTCTCCATTCTCCAAAGTTTATTCTTGCGATATGGAAAATAATTTTTGAGGGGAAAAATTATCCCCAACTATAGCAGTTTTGGCATTTGGAATTGTTGGGGAATATAAATATTCATATATTGTATATAATGTCTACACCCCACGAGTAAGTTAAATAATTTATTCAAAAATTAATTTTTAGTAATTATTTTATATTATAATAAACAACTGTTATTAAAAATTGAACATTTTTTTAATTGCTTATGATGACGATTCAAATATATAATTTCTATTTCTTTCGCTGGTCTGTGCATAGACAGATGAGTACAATCTATACACTCTATTATTCTGGGGCGATTGAATTTCTCATAAAATATGTAACCAGTAATTCTGGCGGCATTCTATTTATAAATTTTGATTATTTTGAAGTTTGCCAGAACAGATGACAAAAATAATGTGATTTTGTTGCAAACACTTAAACTACAATGCATTTTCCAATAAAAATTTAAAAAGTGAGGAATAAACTGTAGGAAAAATAACAGATGTAAAAATAATATTCCCAATTCTTCGGGAGTTACCAGAATAAGGCCACGGAGAACCAATTATAGCTTGAAGCAACATGGTTCAACAAATTAACGCCCTAACTATAAAAATTTATGGTTTTTATAAAGTAACATAGAAAGTAGCACTAAAGTCAAATGTAATAATTGAGTTATCCTAGAATAAACTACCATGTCTTACATTCCAGACTGAATGAATAAAGTCTCGATATTATAAGTTTGGTTACATTATATAATAGCAATCTAATATAGTTAAGCTAGGTACCTTTGTACAGAGGTACCTAGGTGCCACAGTAGATATCTAAAAAGAAATCAACATGAAACACAACAATAAGGTAACCGAGAAAAGATTATCTAAGGCTCTGTCCGATTTCTGTAAAAATGAAATAATTTTGACATAAGCGAAATAATATATGGATGCAACCAAATTATTACAGCAACTGCGTGTAATAATTTTGACATATCTGTAATAATTTTAACACAAAAACAATGTCGGGCAGTAAGAATATATTAAATTCTTGAAAGTATTTTTATATTATATACTCGCATGTATATTAATAATTTTTATTAGCAATAATTTTTATATGCATATAGTATGTTATTAAGATAAATAACACTATATTAGGGTCAAACTCTACTTCAATCATAATTATGCTTCATTAGAGTTATAAACTATTTTAATATCCACTTTAATATTAATTTGTACACACTTTTTAAAACGTTTTGTAGTTTGAAATTTCAAAATTACTTGTCAATATTATTACAGAATTCGGACAGCAAACGAACTTACATCAAAATATGGAAGAGCAAATTATTTTGCTTAGTCAAAATTATTTCATTATTACAGAAATCGGACAGGGCCTAAGTTTTTCTTCGCCGTTTTAATTCATGTTAAACATTTAGCTGTTCGTTAATTAAAGTTTAATTTCAACACGTGTGCGATTAAGGATATTATAGTCATAATATCTTAGTCATAATATCATTACATAAACACTTTACAGGGAAACATTTTATCAAAATTATGAATATATTGGACATTGCATTCCAGTGGTCGTGCTCGAGGAGGCACAGCAAACTTAATCAAATAAAATATACTACATTTTCAACAAGAAGAAATTGCGGAGCCGTTTATGCCAGATACCGTAATAACCATTAATATTGGTGGTGCGGAACTAAGTTTACGGGCGATATTGTGCCCACCAGACAAAATATCGTAAGAAATCAATATGTCAACATTTTTAATAACTTGGACGAAGGTTTGTTGAACGCCAAACAAAACAACTCCTAAGTGCAATAGAAATCTCATAGGTTGTGAAAATCACTCATCACGTAAATCAACCTATTGGCCTGCAGATATCAACAAGGTTCCTGATTTGGAAGACTTTTATGTCTCGAAAGGAGTAGTCTCAAATTAGGCATTGACGAACATTGTTCGAAAGTATTGACGAAGGCGATCGAAGGCATTGACGACCTTACTTCCAATCACACACCGCGCATAATGACTCATTACTAATTTTCTGATTTGGAATCATTTAGAGAGAAACTGGACAATCTTATTGAGTTAAAAGTTAGTCTACAAACTAAACAAGTATTTGAATTTCAAGAGATTAACTGGTGATTTGAGAACTGATAAAAGAAAGGCGTCGAAAAGGACGCATATGGCATAGAACTAGAAACATTATATTCACAAAAGAGATTTATCTGATTAAATAAAGTTAACCGACTAATTAAAGAACACAAAGAAGCTTGCACTGAAAATTATATGAAAGGGTTCCCGAAGTTGCCAACATTAATTCTTTTTAGAAAGCCACTAAAAGATACAAGTGGCCAATAATCCAAGAGCCTATAAGCAACATAAATGGAGAATGGGTGCGACGTAACGCAGAAAAGCAGACCTGTTTGCAAAATATCTGTAATCTGTATTTCAACCACATGACATACAATCTTCGATTGATCATAAACTAGTCTATAGATCTTCAACAAATATCAGAAGCGTAACCCTACTAGAAATTGCACAAGAAATATATATGAATTTGAACCCCACAAAGTCACCGGGAATTGATGAAATTTCGTCAAGTTTATTGAAGGAGTTATCAAAGAGAGCAGTATGATACAGCAGTATTGGCATCAAGCGAATCGCAGAATCAAACAGTCGAGTAATTACAGTAAGCACTCGATCAATTTGGTTTCAGTTTTTACACAAGAAGCACGATAATTACAGTAGCCTTTGACAGACCTCGGCATTATCATAAAAAGGCTATGTTGTTAAACCCGAAAGTCACCTAACTCGGAGTGATCATACTAGAGACTAAGCATCCCCTTAGCCAACAGATATCTGCGTATGAAGTGCCACCTTAGCTTGAGTGACTGAAGCGGTTAGTTATATTTACCATAAGTTTACTTCCCAGCCGTACCTCATAGTCCATTCTGTTACCCATTCTATTAGGCTACGGTTCACCAATGACCACGAGAAGGTAGGCTCGGCTAGAGCTACCTGCATTTTATATATATATATATATATATATATATATATATATATATATATATATATATATATATATATATATATATATATACCGGGTGTTTCTTTTAAACTGAGACGATCAAATATCTCAAAAAATAGCCACTCTACGGAAAAAATGTCCATAATCAAAATTAATCATACCGCGGGGAAATACATTAGTGCAAAAAGTAGTCCCCTACCCTCCGCTTTTTAGGTGGGGCGGGGGTAAGTTTTAAACTAAGATAGGAAGCCATATTTTTTATTGCAGATACGGATTCTACGACTGAAAGTACGTATGATTTGATTTTTACGTATGAAATATTTAGTTCGGTTCATGATAGATGGCGTTGCAATCGACGAAATTCAATTTTTTCAATATCTTCTTCTTAGAACACACGCGTTCGATTCTGCAATACGTTTGAAATAAAAAACATCACGTTTTCATTGGAAATACCGGAAATTCATCAAAACAATTTATTAATGTAAATGGCAGGTGAATAAAATAATTTTAGCTTTAAAATAACTGTTCAAAATGATGGCCTGCGACTTCAATGCTCTTATTGATATGTAATTCAAATGATTGTACACAACTGAGAAGTGTGTTTGGTTGAATTTCAGCACACGTATTTCTGACTCGCTCAATAGTGTGCAGGATAACCATCATGTTGAAACCACATGTTCCGTATCACTTCTAAGTACTTAATAGGAAAATTTGCATTGGATCGGAGTTTTCATTTTGGAAAAAATCCGAAATTGGATTATTTCATAATAGCCGCCCAAGAGTCGAAAACATTTTTTTGTTGAAATAATTATAACCATCTGAGTTTAAAAAAAATTAACAAAATTCTTTAAAAATTAATTTTTTTAAACATTATTTATTTAACTATTAATCAACTGCACAATAATATATGTTTTATATCATTTTACGATAACTTATTTTAATAAATTAATATATTTTTTTATAATAAACTATTTTATATAGTTATTTGGTTTTTTTAACTTCTAATTAATTTACATATTTTGATTATCCATAACAAAAAACAAAGAAACAAAATCATTTTTATTTATAAATAATTTGTATTAAGGTGGCAGTATTGTTGTTGAATTTTATATGTTTGCAATAAATATTGTATATTGTCGTTATTAAATATGTATATTTATTTGTACCCACAGATTGTATTTTGACGAAGTGTATTTTAGCGATTGATAAAATCACATTTTAATATGCAATTTTATTGTTGTTTAAGCTTGAAATAAAGTGAGCTTTACTACAATTATAAAAACATTTAGGCGATCTTTAAATATATTACTATTGCAAAATAACGACGAAAAACTAATTAATTCTGAGATATGTTAATATAAAGTAGGTATGCATGTAAGAAACTTTGAATTTGCAAGACTTTTGCACCAATTCGGTAATTTAAAACCACTCACCTCTTATATATTTATAATACAGTTTAAATTGCTCAACAATTAAAATATGTTTCTATTCAATTATTTTAAGACAACCTCTGTCCATCTTCTCACCCAATCTTGTGTTTTACCGCCATACTTACAATTTAATCAAATAAAATTATAAACTTATAATAAAAACTAATAAAAAAATATTATTTACTTTCTTTTTTTTTGATTTATATAATATATTTACAATTTTTTTTAATTTTATATTTTAAAATATTTACATATCTCAGATGTTTTTGTTTGTTTATATTTTCGGAAAAGAGAAAACTTATTAAACAAAATCATAAAAAATCAATAATAATAAATAGCAGAAGCAAAATAAAATGAAATTTTGTGTATTTTTGTTTTTTAAAAATTTTAAATATATTAACTTATCACAGTTGTATAAAAATTCATTTAAATCAAATTAATAATTTTTCAATATGTTTTGCTAAAGTAAAAAAAAAAATTATATTATGTATTATTTTTCTATAAATTTACCCATCTATTTGAAATAGTTGGAAAAGAAAATAGAACTCTAATATAAACAGAAAATAGTTTGGTTAAACTTATTATTTTTGTTTTTTTTGTTGTTAATTTCTCTCTTATTGTTACAATATACAAAATTTAAAATAATTTGTTGGTTTTTCTTTAACTTATTCGCTATTGCTATCAGAAATTTGTCTAGGCATTTTTTCTTAACTAAGCGGACTCCCGTGCCAATTTTGATAGTTCTTCTCTTCTTTCCCCTATTTTATATTAAAAAAGTAAAATTAACAAAATAAAAATAGTGATAAAATTTAAGGAAAAATGATTAAGCTCGCAAGTTATTTTTTTCTTTGTAGGTTTGTAAGTCTTTGTTTTTAAGTTTTCTTTTGTTTAATTAAAAGCTAAATTTTATCCTTTGGTATTGGATAGCCAAAGCCTTATACATTTAGTGTAGGACATATTATATGATATCACAAAATAACTTGCAGTTCTTATAAAAAAAATAAGAATAATAATAATAAACACAATAAATAGTTTTTTGAGTTCAAATATTCTAACGTTAATGGAGTAATTTTATATCTATTCAAAATGAAAAAATCAAAAATTGAAAACAAATTACATTTTTAATTCTATTTCGTACATCAGCTACTGTTCTCATAAATCCTTCTCGACTAATTACTTAATTATATTATTTTATTTCATATTAAAAATAAAAACATGTCTCTTTGTGTAATTTGTTTTCATTATATTTTAATTTTTTTTTCTATTTTTAAAATTTTAATTAATTATTATCCTAACTTTATTAATTTTAATATTAAACTAACATTACTAAAATATTGTTTTGCTTATTTTTTTTGTTGTTTTTTGTTTGTTTTCTTTTATCTTAACATAACTAGTATTTATATTGTACTTAAATAATTAATTTTAAATAATTTAAATTAAAAAAATAATAATAATTAAATTATGTGTAAATATATTGTATGTATATTATATTATAATTAAAAATATATAGAACAAATTAAATAAATTAAAACGCAATACTGTCTTGTTCATCCCGATGTGCTACAGCAGCAACTAAAGCGGCACCACGTCCTGATCCATCCTCCGACAACATTAATTCAAATTCGATTTTTGGGTTGACCAATTGGCGAATTTTAGATGTCATTAGATCATGAAATTTGGGATGGAACCGGTAGACTGAACCATCAATACCAACCTAATCAATAATAGAGTTTTATTTTTTACTTTATATTGAACTGCATAATTATAATTTAAATATAGAAACGTACGGTCACTTTTGGATCATCCATTTTATTAATTAGTGTTGCAATACCAGCCGACACTAAATGTGCTGCTCTACTCGACACAATTTCGCAGATATAGCGTACATTTTCACAATCTTGTTCTGTGGCATGTGATAATCCTAATTCTTCGAACACTTCCATACAATAAGTATATGATCCAGGCTTGTCTAATTCAATTTCTGATACGTATTTAGTAAAGAATTGTCCTCGCTTGAAAAGTAAATCAGATCCTACGCCACCAAATAATAGACCAGCACATGTGAATCGTACAATGGCAAGGCGAGCAACTTCTCCCAAGTACATTCCAGAAATCATTTTTTCATGTAATTGTTTGCCTGGATTGATACTAACCTTATCAATTTCGCGATCGTACTCTGTGCGAACAAAATCAAGAGACCCACTATCTCCAAATGCGCCCCATTCTGTATTTACTAAAACGTGTGGTTTTTTATTGTTTGGATCTTCTGGTTCGAACAATTCGCAATTTTCTACTTTTTCTACGTAACATGCATTTGAGCCAGTACCTAAAAAACAACAAAATAAAGTCCAATATTAATAGTTTATTATGAAAAACGAAAATTGAAACAAAATAAACTAAGGTAAATTTAAGATAAAATTAAAAGTGATAAGTCAGGTCTTGATTTACAAAATGTCGCAACTATAGTCAAACAAACAAATTATTTTTTGTTAGTTTCCGTGCAAAATTAAAGTTAAACGGTTAAGCTAAGTTTCTAGTTACGTGCAATACAATTTCTTTTTAATATTTTACCTTGATTTTTTTTCCAATTACACAAAAAAAAACCTACACATGTTAAACATAAAACCCCCACCACCGCATAGTTAATTTAAAAATACCTACCAATAATAACTCCGACTTTTGTGTTATGATTTTTCCAAGCACAAGACATCAATGTTCCTATCGTATCATTTAATACAGCGCAGACTTTTATATGGCAATCCTATTAATAGTTAATAAATCGCGCCCAAAATTAATATAAATAAAATAAATAAAACACAAAATAAAAAAATAGTTGCTAATTTAATATTAGCACTGTGTTAAATGCCGATTTCAACACAGTGCTAATATCAAATTTTGAATTCTGTGTGTAAGTTTATTTTGACATTGAACAATAGAGGTTCATGCACAGATATTAATATTATTTTCGATCATTTATTGCGCGAATTTTCCCCCGTATAGACGACGGGCCAAAATTAAAATAAATAACTACTCGAATAATAAATAAATAAATGACCTTAAATAAATGTGCGAATCTCAATTGTTTATTTAAATAAAAATATATGACATTCAGATTATATACATTTTTAATTACTTATTGATTAGACTAATATTAAGGATGCATTAACTGATTAAACAGCAAAAATAATTAATTAATAAAATATAAAACCAAATCATGCAATATCCAATTAAAAGTATAAAAACAAAAATTAATCATAAATTCATAACCAACATTAAAACATTATAGCCATGTGACAACCACTTGCATTGTGTGTGTCCTTTCTAAAATTGTTATTATTAAGTATAGCGTATATATTATAGACAAGTTTTGTTTGTTTGATGGCAGTTTTTTTCGGTCCATTATAAATAATAAATAAATCAAGTGAAGTATTTTTTTTTGTCAAAAAGTAAATTCTTACCAACAATTACACCAATTTTACAATCGCGATTTCGATGGCCACATGACATTAATGTCCCAGTTGAATCGTTTAGAATAGCCATCACCGCTATTGAAATATCCTAATTTAAACAACGAATATTGCAAAGTTTAATTTAATATAATATACTTTTGGTTTATTTATATGATTAGGATAATTTTAGAAACATATTAGCAAAATTTTTTAAAGTCATACATTTTATTTTGAATTATATAAAACGCACACAATTTATGAAAAGGTGGTATTTTTTTTTAGATAGTGATCAAATATGATATATGCTTACCCCACGTCTATTAATGGCATCTTTTAATAGTTGAACAACATTCTCACCAACCACACCCGCACAATTAAAACCTTTTGTCCATCGTTCTAATATGCCTTTGGTTAGGCCCAATTGCATCAAAGGAAATGAAAATGTGAATCCTAATGGTAAAAGTTCAGTGATTACATTGTGTTCCTAGTGAATAAATAAATATAAATAAGAGTTGTTGTCCTTCACAAGTAAAAACGCGGAATTGTTGTACTCGTATATATATATATATATATATATATATATATATATATATATATATATATATATATATATATATATATATATATATATATCGGTTTGTTTACGACCTTAAGTTCAATAATTAAAAATAAATGTATATTTACCTTCATGAAATTGGCTAAACATTCAGCTATATGGTCAAATAAGTGTATTCCTGTTCCGACCATAATATGTTGAGGTATAGCATAAATTTTTGATTGCATTTCAAAATCATTTTCACCTTTTAAATGAATTAATAGTACGCGGAAATTTGTCCCGCCTAAATCGAGAGCCAAAAATTTTCCTTTTTCTTTACCATTTGGCAAATCTTGTACATACGTAACAAAACACTTAACATCGGCCATTGGCTGTGTTGCTCTTTTTAATCCTTTTTCGATTTGATCTAAGAAGCGTGCCATAATTTCACGTAATATCTCATCGCTTAATACTAGCTCTTGGCATTGTTCTCGAATCTAAAAAATAATAAATAAAAATAAAAACTCACATTAATTAAATTTAATAAGAAAAAAAATAAAATCTTCTAAAAATAAATATATACATATATGTTTAACGTTATAAGAAGAAATATTTTGTCTATTTAAACTATGTATATTGACGCCGAGACTTATTACAAAAGAAAATTTAAAAATACCAAAATCAACGAAAAATCGGTTTCTTTTTTTTTACACTTCACAAACTAAATTTTAGATAAAGGTCAATTTAGAGAGTACTAATTAATTAACGATAATAAATAGTTTTTATCACACACACACACTTCCATATTGTTACAAGCAAATGATTACCTTTTCCGAAGGATCTGTGATGACAGTCATTTCTTTTAAAAAAAATTTTGGTTTCTTTAATTTTTTGATAAACACAAAACGTTTTGCTATAATAATAATACACAGAATAAATAATAAGCAATTCAAAATTAATTATCACATACAATTCGAAATCAATAAATAATAATGATTTCCACTGATTAATAGTTTTACGATTTAATGCTTAGAACAAAAATTTATTTCTTAAAAACTATTTGAAGTAGCTGCCTCTTTAACGTTCAGTATTATAGTGAATTAAAAAAATTCAATTCCGTGAAATTTATATTTATAGAGTTTTAATTACGCATGTATTTGTATATATCATACATATAAAATAAATTATTTATAAATGAATGTGTGCATGTATACACTTATATACGAACGAGTATATTTGTATGACGAAAATGGAGTGAATGTAGTTTAACCATACATACGTAAAAATCAAAACTATACGAGATACTGATAAGCTCATTACAATTTACAATAAACTTAGGATTTTCAATGTAAGTGGTAGCACTAAATTAATACACATATATAACCGCACACAGGAAACAAGCTAGTTTTGTAATAGTTTAATATAAATAAGATTACACAAAGAATTTGTATTGAAGGTCACCCCTTTTTTGATTATTTCAATTTTTGTTATTTATTTGAATTAAAGGTGACATACATCTATACGAAAATTGTGGCCGTTAAATAACAACCGCCATTTTTATTTTTAAATTTTATGACGTTTGAATGAAAAACGTTGCGTCGACTGTGTAAATAACGTACGTAACCAAACAAGAAAATCACGAGTTTTTTTTTAAAGATATATTGTTTATCTCGCGCGATATACATACAAAACAATTTTTTTTGAGGGCGTTAAACAGTTCACTGACGGCAGTTTATTATTTATAAAAATGTCATATTTTGTGTGTCTTGTTTATTTTTAGTATCGTATACATTTTCCAAAACACGAAACAAGTCTTGTGATATTTTGTCTTAATGCCAAATGACCTGTTTTGTATGCGCAGTATACTAAAAACTTTTCTTAAATCTGGTTTTTTGTGCAAACGAACCTACAATGTGAATTGGAATTTGAATTGATTGGTTTTTAATTACCAAAATATTATTTGTCATTATATTTCGTGATGATTTTTAATATCTAATCACATTAAATTGGTAACAACGTTTTACGAGGTAATCGAATGTACGAAGCTCAAATATGCGGTTATTATCATTTCAACAGGAACTTACAGCAGCAAAAAAAAAAAAAACTTGATAAAAACGATAAGAATTAACTGACTAGTTCAGATTCGTTGAATGTGATATGAAACACACGTTTGAAATTTAATTATATTTATACATACATATACAGTCGAACATTTGACTAAAGATTCAAATCAAAAACTTTTATAATTGGGCCAGAGTCGACTAAATTTTAAATTCAACAATTTCAAACAAAGTAAATAATTTGCATAAATATATCAAACTTAAAACATGTTCATAGCACAAAATTACGAAACCCGAAATAGTGAAAGGCACAAAACACACAACGTGTTTTATAATAAAAGGGGCTCGGCTGCATAATTTTTTGTGTTTCGCGCATTATTCAATAACGCATTTATGTCAAGTTAAGTTTGTGTATATGAGCATGTTTATTGAATTATGATTAAGGTTCAAACTACTTTTTATATATTTATTTTTTAATAAACTTGTTTTTTAAATTCAAACTAATTAATCAACTATTAAAACTTATTTTGAATTGCATTATTTATTTATATACATTCATATGTCTATATATTGTTTTGTATATCATTTAAAATATGTTAGTGTATGTGTTTGTAAAAATTTATATAAATATATGCAAATATATTAATAAAAGGTTATTGGAGCATTTTATAGGAAGCGGCACCGAACATAATGCTCAAATTCACTTGGTGATAAGAAAAAAGCTCGTTCGTTATATCAAAAGTAAAAGTTAAAAAATTTGCCATCCTAATATAGAATTTGTTAGTGTATCAAACAAAAAATTCATTGATATATTTTTGTGTTTAAGGGAAAATTTTCCACCGATTCACGTCAATAGTGTGAATATAAGAAAATCGTGACGCATGCGTTTTTCGTACATGACGTCAATTAATATTTGTATTAAAATAAAATGATATACAAAACAATATATAAAAATATTTATTATTAAATACTTTAAGTTTAATTTGTTTGATTATTTTAACTAAACAAAACTTTTCACTATATTTTTTAATATAAAAAAACACTTTTTTTAAAATTTTCACTTTAAATATAAAAATATTTGGTGTGAACTTCACAACTGTTAATTTCAAACTATCACTATTTGCTTGATAAACTTAGTAATAAGTGTCGTTTTGCTTATTTTTAAAGTTTTTATTAACTAATTTTTGTTTTATTTTATCAGAATACAATTTTACTATGCTTATGTGTGTGCACTTGATAGTATTTGTGCAAATGGGTAAGTATATAAAACAGATGAGCTCAACATTTTTGTAAAATAATTTCAAGTTGATGTACTCAAAAAAATTTTACAGTTAAATTAATAAAAAAGTTGTTAATATATATAAATGGAGATGTTATGACGTTAATAGTGAGAATTATGATTTTTACTATTAATATTATAAATTTAACAATAACATTGTAATAATAAATTGTTGTTGTTTCAATTACAATTTTACAATTTAAAACATATATTTAAAATAAAACACGTATTTATTTTTTAAAATATATTATTTATTTATAACTTTTAAAATTTAAATTTTAATTCATAAAATTATGTAAAATAACAATTTCAAAATTAAATCATTACAGTTACTGGATATGTTAAAATTAAAATAAATGAAATAATCAATAATGAAATAAAAACATCTTATATTGCCTAATACCCCTAGATTTGGTTAGGATCTCCTATAGTTTGTGGCGTTCACGCCCACAAGCAATTCATAAAATCGATATTTGAAGTTAAGTTCATGTAATTCACTAGTACTGTCGCGTCACGACCGAAAGTATATATACGAATCGCACAGTATAAACATCAAGTCCGGTAGCATATGCCTGATGAGATGGATTTGATCTTTTTCGATCACTCAGTCATTCAATGACGTCATCATCAGATCGAAACCGGCCTAGTGGTTTACAAGAACAAGCAACAACTCGAAGTACAACACACATTCAAGTTTACATAAAGCTACACGCTTCGAGTTCCTCTGACTTAATTAACGGTTGAATTAGATTTTTTCTGTAAATCCTCTTATGCATCATATTCTCTAACTGCTGAACAGTATTTCACACAATGATAAGGGCGATTTGTGATTCTAGATTTGAATATCTTTTATATGTTCTACATTATTTATTTTTACAACGGTTCTGCCTGTTGAAGTCAATTGTAGTTGACCATTATCTATCAGTAACAAGAATGAAAAGTACCCTAATGAAGCACCAAAGTGTATTCAGTTTTCTTAATTTCCAGCGGTTGCTCCAATATTTTTTATTTCGTTCAAGCAATAGTTAGATGTTTTCAGCCACTTATCTTCAATTTTGAACTATGTGCATTCATAAGCTTAGACTGTTAATCTATCTAAAAAAAGTAATATATTACTGATATATAATAATAGTTTGATAAATAATAATAATTTTATGAATCTAAACTTTGGTAAATTTTTTGAATTTATATTAGATATTAATTTAAAATTACTTACTTTAAATTGTAAACCCTGAGATTTATTAAATATTCCTTGTAGGTACTGAGGTTGGATATATTGTATAGATTGAGCATCAACAGCAGCGTCTGATAACAATTACTCACAAAACAAATACATTAGTTGAATTTTGTTCATAATTAAATTTCAACATCACTATACTGTCACTAGTCAAAATATTTAATATAAACTTATTAGTAAACTAACTTACTTCACAAAATTTTTATAATTGTAATGTCCGGAACATTCAACCCAGTTTGAGCTAGATCTAGATACTAAGAATCGGTATTTTAAATCACACTAATATAAATGAACCACACTTACAAATTTCTAACTTACTCGCAAATGAATATATTCATGTCGATTTTACAACTCGCCGAATTTACTGCGATGGGAGTTCAATCGATCCGCATTCGATTCGCAATTAGTTTTTTTTTGCATTATAGACACCGTACACCGCCGGAAACCTGGACTACCGATCCGCAATGAAGCTGCGATTTCATTAGCTATATTTATATATGAATTTTATATTGGACAGTAGAAAAGCGGTGAGAAATGTGCATGGAAATATATTTTAATTGTATATTTTTTTTATTAACACCCATGTAACAGCGGAGTGAAAGAGATACTTGATCCACTAAGGAACAGTGTTCAGTTTCAAAATCAATGTCTAAAACAAAATATTGATCTCTGGTTTTCGAGACCAAGACGCAAATGATTTCAGTAGTGGTAACCACACGTTTGAAGGAGTAATGAGATTCAAGTATCTTGGATCCCTCATTACTCACGATAATAGTGTGGAAGAGGATATTAAGTTATGCCTTGCTGCTGGCAATCGGGCTTTATATCGTCTACGTCCACTGCTGAAATTATAATTCAAGAGAAGAATCATGCGTGTGAATAACGATAAACCACAGAAAGTTCATTGTGCGTCAAACAACGTATCTGGTGGTCAAGCGACTAATTTCTACGATCTACCGTCTGATCATTCAACGATAATAGAAACACTGGTACTCATCTTTCTAAAGACAGAAGCTAGATACATTCTCCAAACAAGGATACTTAATAGGATAAATTTAGGAGGCTAGTCAAACCAAATTTGTCCTTAATATTCCGCTTAGTACAAATTCTGTTTGAATGGGCTGTTTTGAGGAGATCACCTGGACAAACTACAGCCGTTCAAGAAAAGAAAATAATTTGGTGATGTTTTCGCAACAGTATAAATCTATCTTATAAAATGGAAAAACAATTTTAGGTGTCTAGAAATATTCATGTTAACTCTAAATAAGTTAATTTATAAATAAGTTTAGGTTCAAAAAACTGCATTTGAAAGAGCTGTAAAGCAATGTTAAAGTGGTATAAACCACAGTTTCAGTAATTATTAAGAATTATTAAATATCGATAATAAATACACCCAAAATCCACATTAATCAAAGCCGGTTGAAACATCACCGAGCGCACAATAGACGTTTGGCAAAATGGGTAAAGATATCTTTTTGGTGTAGCCCATTATTTACATAACATGTCAGAAAAAATATATCAATAAATATATCAAATAATAAAAAAATAAAATTTATGTTTTAAATAAATTTAACAAATTTAATTTTATTTAATTTATATTTGGGTTTTCAGCAAAAAATCACAACTTAAACTTCCATCGTAGGAAATCTGCATTCAATTTAATGCGGATTTCAAATGACATAAAGGTGAATTCATACTTCAATTTCTTCGTTCATTCAAACAATTTTTGCGGCCAATCGTAGTAATCCAAAATGATAATTTTTTGTTCCAACATTTTGTCGCAAGAGATAGTTTAACTTTAACTTTTTATCTGAACGAACATTGAGTAAAAGAGACAACATTACACCAAAACGAAAAAGAAGCAAATAACAGCCATTGTTATTCGGAAACAAAATACATATAATGTGTGCGTGCGCGCCAATGGGATTAATTTATTTTAGTTAATGACAAATGTTTCGAGAATCGTTCTGAAACTTTAGCATAGTATGAATCGTCAAAACAAAATTACCCAACGAATGAATGAATGAATGAACGAGGAAATCGAAGTATGAACTCAGCTTAAATAACATGGATAGCGAATATCACTTGCGAATTCTATAATAACTATTTTACACATTGCATTACCGTCATTCGTTCACTTTACATCCGACGTTTTGCAATCCGACGAGTTGTATAATCGACGTGATTATTAATATTTTATAACAACACCGAAATAAATAAAATCATTTGATAAATATCAACAATTACGAAAAATAATTGACAAATTATTATTATAAAAAAAAATAATATTGAAATGAAAATTCGTTATTATGTTGATAGCTTGACGATCAAATTAATAATTCTTCGTTAAATTAACAATTAGAATTACTGGAATAATAACGTTAATATTTTAACTACTTTGAAGTAATACATTTTTGAGACTATTATTATTTATTAATTGTTATTAAGTACTTTGATAAATTTTACTATTAAAACAACAATAAACTGTTATTTTAAAAATATACATTGTTGAAGTAATAATACAATTTTTCTTTAACTAGTAAATTTAAAAATATTTGTTATTATTTTAACAACCAATTATTTAGTAATTTTACTTATATTTGTTATCAAAATAATAATACCAACAGTTTTATACATAGTTATGTTTAAGAGTTTAACAAGAAATTTTGTTACTTAGCAATAATTACTTTTTATTTATTAAACTGTGTTATTAAGTATTTTAAAACCCCTATTTAATAACTGTTATAAAAACAGCTAAACTTTTGTGAGTAATATAAAAATTATTCTGATATTTCCGCGAATATCGGTGTACAGATTATCTGACAGGCCTATATAATCGATATATTACGATTTAGGTCATTATATTATATTATTACTATTTGACCTAATTACATTTTTATATCTCTAATCTTTAAAATTGATAAATTCAACAAAAATTGTTAAGTAGGTATAGGACAAAAAATCATTAGTCTAGGAAAAACAATGAGGTTATCGCTATTAAATAAACAGTTAATCTACAAATAATTGCTATTATATTGTAACAAACATAGGGGAGCGATATGTCTATAGACTTGTTTATATTCTTTATATAGATACATATATCATGTTCATCTATGACCCCCCTGTTGGAGTGCAAAATTCATGGGCCAACCCATCTTCCATGTCAGTACTATAGGCTGTCATGGAGCTATGCAATGTGCAGATGGTTATACGTAAATCGGATCTATAGCCGTACGTCCTCGATTTGGCTGTAATGGAGTAAGGTAAGGATGTAAATAAGCGAACTGCGAAAGAGCTGGGAGAGCCTTGAGCCCCAAAACAGATTGCATAGTATAAAATATAAAAAAAAATATCTAAACTAAATGTATCAAATTCGACTTTAAATATAACTTAAATAAAAAATTAAAAGGTAAGTGTTTACGAATCCCAAATATAATATAAATAATTGACATATTAAGGAAATATTATGTTTCTAGATAGTACATTTCAGTACATTACTTTTCGTCTATCATCAAGAACAATAACAATATTTTATTTGTCTGTAAACTACTCTATTATGCTCAACAAATTATATCACTGATAATGTTCCATTGAATTAAGATATAGCAATTAGATATAACTTTATTTTATAACTGACTCGCTTTACCATTCAAAAGCTAATTAAACTTGTCTTAATTGGATTTTCCCTCCATGATTACAGTACAAAATATACAACTGATAAGCGTTAATTTATATTTCATCACCAAAAATTAATCATGCTATTTATTTAAATGCATAACATAACAAACAATTCTTAATAAAATATATATTATTGGCTTAGTGCTTAATTATTTTTAAAAAAAATCCGCGAATGGAATGTTACGTACCACTGTTTATGGTGATATTCCAACGAAGAAAACCAAATGAATAACGAATGAATGAAAGAAAATTCGAGTGTGAGTTCATTAGTGTTTGTTTTGTATGTGAACATAAACTACCAACACAAATAAGATTTTGAATTTATGTTTGTACCGATAAATTATTGTAAACGTGATGTAACTCATGATAAACTTAACATCACACTTCTAAAATAATATTAAACAAAACGAAAATAAAATTTATAATAAAGGTTCGGTTATATTTCAACGAAATACATTTTCTTAGAATACTAACAATACATGTACACAAAAATTGAATTCAGTATATAATGAGGTCGTTTCAACAAGGGCATTCACCAATTTACTCTTTACCCCGCGCGAGCATGTGACGTAAGTCGAGCCCCTATTTCTGATTGGTTGTTCGACGAAGGCACGTCATTTTTTTTCTATTTTATGAATGTAACGAGAATAAAGAAAACGCAAATGTACAGTTTATTGTGTATGTGTGCTAGTATAAAAAAAGAAAATATTGATCGATAAAAAATATATATAAATAATTGTGTGGGGTACACATACAGTATATAAAAATTTTCCAAATACATACAAACATAATGAGTATGTATGGAGTAGTACATATCGAGATAATACGAGAAAAATGTGGTAACGCTGCGTATTTTCGTATTAATCTCACTATATAAGGTTATTTAGATAGTGCGCGGAGTGTTGTAAGTAATGAGGTACAATTATTATATGTAATACGTCAGCTTTTGATCATAATGTTAATATTTCGTAACTTCATGCAACTTGATTGGTGGTCTACTATACATAATCTACTGTATAGCACGCTCAATATTTTCTTATCTATATAAAACATAGACATTAATCATATTATGATTCATAATTATTATTATGCATACGACCATCAAATCGGTTAAGTATGTGACTCTTGTATATGACACTGAAGTCATATGATTGATTTGTAAAATTCTGCTGTGTTGGCGTCGTTAAACACCTACATTTATTTTATATATTAACTCAAAAAGTCGATAGACAAATAAATTTTCTGTACAGATATATAAAATCCAATTGAGTTTTCAATACGAACATGAACATATAATATTATTATAACAATTTATAATAACTATACAAATACCACAATAAACGTAAAGTGCACATGTCGGTATCGCTGACGTCAAAGCGCAAACAAAATATAAAAAAAAACATCGTTTTTATAAAAATGAATTTTAACCAACAATTTTGTTGTTGCATGATCAATTCAAAAAGTTTCTTTTATCGCGAATTCGCAATATTTTTTTCAATGACATTGAAAAACCGACAATATATTGAGCTGAGCTTTTTTCACATTCACATAGATAATTTTTCTATAATCTAAAGTATTAATTAATAGTATGATGTTATATAGGCACACTCAACAGAAACCACTTTGTCACAATGAATTAGAATTGATTAATGTGAGTGTGTTTATAATTTAAATGTGTGTTGGGAACTGGATTTTACCAGTTTATCAAATATAATTTATACATAATTGTATTTTTATCATTTTTTATTACAGTCGGAAACTTTAAAGCCTTATACTATATAGACAATCGTTTAGATTTTAGAGGTCGGCATGAAGGTGATTTTTGTTGTTTATTCCTTTACACGCACATTCTACTTAAAATCAATTAAAGGGGAAGTTCTATAATACACATGTATTTGTAATCGAACACACGAACATTTGTTTCCGGTCGGTGGCTTATATTATAATATAAAAAGTGTTAGTGGTGTAAGGATTTCTAGTATCTGACAAAATCCTATCATTAATTGCATCATCTTAAGAATATTCAAATTAAGTTTATAAAACTACAACACACCTTAACTAACTTTTTACTGGTGATATTTTCTCGGAAATATTTAAATTTTGTTAAACATTTGGAATGTTTGTTTTTTATAACGATTGCTGGTGTTGTCACCACGAGTGGGGAAAATAAACAGTAATGTAATATTTCATTGTGCGCTTAAAAACAGGTTAAAAATTATATAGGTGTCACACTATATATAAATGTCATCTTCGATCGATTTAACACTATCTCGTTATTCACATATACATCAATATTCTTCACTCATCCCTCTCAATTGAATTAACAAATTTTATTTAACACGTGTTATTATCAATGTAAGAGTTAACTATTATAAAACTACAAAACTTACTACTTTGCCTGCTACTTTACTATCTCTTTGTTTTTGCACGGATAGTGCTCCCATACTTGGGGTTATAAAATCCATTTTTATTTATTTATGAACTTAAATTTACACAAACTATTATATAAATAATTCAACTATTTTTTTCACGAATATATTACACGTATTAAAGTTTACAATACTGTAATATATGATTTATGATTATTGTTTATAAAAATATAAATATATCACCAAAAACACAAAAAATATAAATAAAATAATTTTAAAAAATCACTAATAAAACTAACCAACCAATTTTAATAATATTTAACCGTTAATTATCCGTTTTCTACAGATTTTTCTTGGTTATATGGTTTTGGTATTTATACTTGACAAAACACAATTTTGTCCAAAGAAGGTCACCTTGGTTAATAAACTGACGAAGATTCCTAAATAATAGGAAAGCTATTGTAAATTTTGGTTTGGAAAAAATTGTGTGTAATAGTATTGGAAAAAGGCAAATGTAACATGCGCGAAAAAATACATTGCTTTGTGAATGTATTTGTGTTTTTTATATCAATTTTCACTGGAAGTGAAGTTTGTATTAAATTTATGGCGTTGATGTTTGTTTTTATTATTTGATAACACAAAAATAAAATATTAAACATTTTGATTAGAATAATGTAATTACTCGACTTTTACAATATGTTATTATTTGGTTTTTAGCCGTCAATATAATAAATAAAATAAAATAATCGATAAAAATTCTCTAAGCGACGTGATAAACTTTTATGATGCACATACTGTAACGTTTTACGCATTGACGGAATAATAGATAAGTATTTTCACTTAAGTTAATAGATTTTGATCTTTCATCACTATATATTATAATTATCAAAGAACTCAACCTATAAATCTGCTAAGTAAGGTTAATTTTATTATCTGATGTGATAGCACATTCTAGGCGGTTCTTTCTATTACTAGACGACACCTTTATTGCAATAAAGTTACTTCTCTTAAGTAGAGCACCACTTCAGTCGAAAGTTCCTGCTTTAAAATAGTTATTCAAGAGGATACGCCATACCAAACTGACTGTACAAGAGTACATTTAAATATTTAAATATTTTTAAATATCTGTTTTATTAAAAGAACATAGTAATATTATTAAAGTATGAATGCCACATATAATATATAAAGTAACTGAAAAGAAGTACGTTGGCTTGCATGGTAAAGGATGTGTGAAGAATAGTAGAAAAGAAAAGCAATACAATTAAAAAGGGGAATAACACCGATCAACTAGCAAGGTATAAAGTATCGGGAGTACTGGGCTTTCGGCTTAAGCTTTAATAAATTAAATCGTTGGTATTTTGTCGTAACCAGTACAATTCTGAAACGGCATTTATTCTTATGAAAACACTATAGGCCGGAAAGAGATACAAAGAATTGCTTCTTAACTACATTTATATTTAATACCGAATGGTGTGAAGTACTTTAAATTACCGAAGGTAGTCTAAAGTACTCCACACCATTTATGATAGTGATTTATTGTTTTTTATATACTTTGTTATATACATTATACTTAAGAAATATAAAACTAATTATTTTAAAATACTTGTACACTATGATATCAGCGCAATTAAACTTTTCATTAATATAAATTATTTAATGTAAAGGTAAGCTAGCTACAATAACTCCATTTCAATGACTTACACTTTAAAATATATGACGAGCAATATTTCTCGAGAATTTTTATATCTTGTAATTAAATTCTTTCCGATTTCTACTTTTGTAGAAGATGGTAATCAGAGCTGTATTTAAGCTGACTCAATCTTTAAATGTGAGCAAATAAGTATGAATTTAAATTTTTTGAAACCGATACGCACATCTAAGCGCAATATATGGTTTAAATTTTTAAATTTTATAATCATGTAAGGTTTAGTTTTCAAATTGTTTCAGATTATTGTTTGTTGAAGTGTATTGGGGTTACGAGGTTTCTTATTTCGAGTTTAACCTAGAAAATTTCGGTAGAAAGATAGGTTGAAAATTAAAGGCTGGTAGAATAACTTAAACACATATGTATGTACTCATTTTTACTCAATTGGTATCGCCAAATACTGTAAATAAATATGAAAACCCAGTTTCAAATTAAACCAATTCATATACAAATCTTTTAGTTTACAAATTTCGATAAAAATATTTAATAGAAGACGCTAGCTTTAAGTATCTGGTTTCTTCAGAACCAGAAACTTTATAAAAATATACCGTGGGTATTTCCAGTATAATCACTATAAGGGTTTAAGCAGTTTAATAAACTGCCAAATATCGCAATAGTTCGATTGCGATCGTTTTGGAGAAGAGAAAAGAAACACATTAACACTCCTCTGATGAAGCTTACAACTCATGGACCAATCTATCTTCATCTACAAGAAGCAATGCAATGTGCAGATGGTCTATACAATCGAGCTAACTTATTGATCGACTTATGGTAAAACGTTTATACAAGCCATACTGAGACCACACAAATAATATAAAAATATACAGCGAAAAACCCATATATTTGTACACTGCTATATTTTTGTTGTCAATTTGTTGTTGCGTTGTGTAAGTAGTCGTTTAAGATGAGGTTTTGCAGGTTTTGTTTTTAAGGTTATAATACCTATCAATCCCACATACAATATCAAATTTATAATATTATATTTCTGATATTGAAATCAATATTAATTAGTAGGTTAAATAGAGTATAGAGTAATCGATCGATATTTTTTTAATTGACGTCCATCACACTTTAGTACGAAATTTAGCCGTACGTTGGTTGCTCTAATGATATTGAATTTCTAGGTACATGTATAACATACAAAATATGACAGTCAACAGAAAACCGATATTGAATTGAAAATACATATAAAAACGCGACTGGAATATCACAAACACATTGACGATGGTAATAAACTTTCTAGGAATTAAATTACAGCATGCGCATTGTCGACAAGTGACACACCTCCCATTGGAATAAAATATAAAAAATTGTGCGTGTTAGTAGCTGTTCGTGTGTTAAATTTCATGTATATATAGCAATATAAAATAAGTGTACACTCACTAACACTACACGAGTTTTAAATGTCATTTTGGGGGCATATATATTTATAACAGAGAATATAGACGAACATGAAAAAAAAATTGAAACTTAAAATTGGAATTACATGCGATGACGTAACATTTTTATAAATTTCCGTATATAGATTTTCATTCTTTATATTTTATAAAAAGTTTTTTTTTATAAATTTGTGCAAATTTACACATTCCGTTAATAAGTATTATGACATCGAATTTTTAAGATTAAGATGTTTATCTACTTAACGACTTTTTGTATTGTACTCGGGGTACTGGATCCCCATATTTTCAAAACTCGTCTGGTAATTTTTTTGACAAGCCCTGTTTTTACATTATTTACAATACATTAAGTTGTTTGTATTTTGTAATATAAAGAAATACGTGTAGTAGTAAGTAAAATAATCATAATCTTTATGCTATAGCATTTTAGAAAAAACAAAATATCAAATCTGGTTTTTCTTATGTAAATAGGAATTTACATTTTTTTATTGTTTGCTTGCCTCTTATTCGATCACCACAAGAGAAATCTGGTTAAATCTAGAAATTTTGTTTAAAATTTATTTTTAAATTTATATCGTCGCTATACATACATGTAGTCGTGCTAACAAAACGTGAATTCAAAAAATGAAGAAAACATCTTACATTGACTGAGAATCATATGTTTATAATGATAGTTATTTATTATAACCGTTATCTATGTTTTATTTATAAAATGCGCGTGCTAGTCTAACTAAATTTTCAAGACCAAGGCAAGTAAAAGTAAAAACTTATTAAATAAATGGTATAGTAATATCGTGTATGCTGGATGCGGGTTTAAAATTATTCCAACACATTTAATGGCACGTGCTTTATACTAAGAATATTCTAGAAAAGAGAAACATCTTCTTTAAGACCAAATTTCTCACGATCAATAAAATGTCTATGTGTTGGTGTGTACAGTAACACACCTTCAAAATTCAACCAATCAGAGATGAAAGTATCGTCGAATGCATTTTTGCGATTTATTTCACACAAGTTTCTGCCAAGCTATATTACGTGTTTAATTGTATGATACATTCGTACAGTAAGTTCGCCAATTTCAGATATGTTGAAGAATCAAGAAATTTACAGACGGAGCAAACCTTAATATAAAAAGGTTTGACTGTATAAATGGAATTTATTGTTTAGTCCAAAGGTTCAAAAATTCGTTAATCGTTAAATAATACAAATCAAACAGTCATCATGCTTCTGAATTGAAATTGAAACTTTTGATTTATTATATTCATGGTTTGAGATATTTGGTATCATTACATTGCAAAACTTTGCCTAATCATTTTTGCTGCTATAAATAGATTTCATTAATAAATCAGAGACGAAAGTAAAAATTCAATTGAGTTCTAGTGTTTGAGCTTCCATATGTTATATCCATATATTATAACGTACGCGACCTTTTTAAACGCGACCCCATCATTCCCTACAACAAAATATAAAAGGACAGTAGTTTAATTATTCTAAAACGTAAAATGAGGATTTCCATGTAAAAGTGTTAATCGATAAAATGAAAATGCCATTCTTATATGAAACCCTAATCATTGTGTTATTCAAGTTTATTGACTATACCACGAATTGTGATTTCTATCCTGTAAAAAGCACAATTCGTCGTCTAGTGAATAAATTTGAATCGTATGTTATTGTTATACTGATAAGGAACTAACCTGCTAAGTATTAGTGTGTGTTAAAGTATATTATATAATTCCATCATATGTGAAGTACTTGCTTATGTTATGTATTTACCACTATAAGGAGCCTTGCAGACAGAATATAGCAGCGTGATCGAAGACATATTTTCGATATTAATATAAATCTTAAAGATTTTTCAAGTTCGTTGGCCGTTATCATAGTACTAATAAATAACGATGATTTCGTAACTACATATTATAAAAATTTGACTCAATTTTAGGTTATTTTCCGTTCCGCATTTTCTATTGTTTCTTTAAATTTCCATATTTTGGAACACTTAGCACGTGCTATATACTTAAAATGAAAAAAACCGTTTGAAATCAATGATAGAAGAAAATATTCATTCCTTCACATTAATTTGACTTTATTGAGAGACAGCCAACTGTAGAAAACAAGTGCATAGAATTAGGAATTCAATTGCAGATTCGCTAGAACAAGCCTTCGACCAAGTATGACACCTAAGACTAGAGTGTAAACTAGGTTTACACCCTATTGTTTAGGAGAGTGAAATGTTGCCAAATTAGTCGTATCAAAAAAATTTTAGCATTCAAACAATTAAAAGTATTATTGCTGTGGTTCTTGGGTATGGATGTGTGTTCTAATATTTTTCATATGTTTGAAATATGTACATATAATATATGTCTGCATGTACGAAAATGTTTATATTGGTACAATTTTTCGAAGAAAATGTTTATTTTTAATTACAATCTCGTGACTGCGAGCCTGAAGAAATAAATATATTTTTTTGTGAAATAATAAAATCAATTCTGGTTGATCTAAAAATACCGCAATCGTATGAGAGAAAGTGGGAAGTAAATGCCTTTTATTTATATCTAGATAGTTATATGTATGTATTTGTGTAAGTATATATTATAGATAGCATTATAAAAATCTTTCTAAGAAATTCTCTTCACAAAATATATGACGTCATGGAAAATTCTAGAACTTTGATCTCTCTCCCTATAATTTTATGCGTTGTATCACATATGTTTGTACGTATGTATCTACAGTACATGTGTTATCAAAACTTACACAATAGAATAATATTCATTGATATTAGAATATTAGGCTACTTAGTATATAAATTGAAACATAAAAGAATATTGCTGCTGATTCAAATTATGTTAATACTTACATCACATTTAAAAAAACTGTTTATTTTTTCTTTGAATATTTCAAGGTGAGGTTAATTGGGTTGGTTAAAGAAAATGGGTCAATTTGATATGCGTTGGCGTTTAGAAAATAAACAATATGTGTGAGGAAATCGCATCTTATTGTAATGAAAAAGTTGAAAAATTCACAATATTGTATGCAAAAAGCAAGCCAATTTACAAACGGCTTATTGATTATTTTGTGTAAATATAGTTTTCCATTATAAAACCTTTTTAAATATTTTATTAGTTTGATTTATTAAAACTATAAAGTTCATATATAGAACATAAAAATTTGAAATCAATTTCTAAACCCATACATTTACAATATTATATTCAATGTCATGGATTACATTCCAGTTTTACTTTCATTTTATATACATATACAATATGTACATAACAACAGTATTATGTACAATCAATTTATTTTAATTAATAAATCGATCAATTCAACGGCTGCTGGATACACAATTTAAAGATGAACCAAACGGCAATAACAAACATATAGACATGTGTATACAAACTCAAGTCTGAAATACTGGTTAAACGAATCATATAAGTAAGACTCATATAAATTAAGACGCTGGGTACGGCATGTAGTCATCTATTTATATATGATCCAGATGTGGTTTGTCTTTATGTGTTTTGGTACAAAACACTCACAGACAAACTATAGCAACATATAAGAGAATTTTATTTCTAAAAATACGAATATCCGTCCATAAAGAAAATGAAAGTGAATAACGTGATAGTATACACATACGAGTAGTAATTAATTGATTTTCTTGTAAATTGGTTTTATTTTTGATATCTTTAAATAATATTTATATCATATGATTTGCAATTAAAGTGTTTTACGTAGGTTGACAAAACATGGCATTTTTAATAAATTATATTTTCAGCTACAAATTTTGAAAATATATAACAGCGTTGGTACGTTAAAAAAGATAAAATAACCGCCCAGGTGGCGCAGTGGTTAAAAGCTGCGGCAGTTGGAGCAGGAGGTACCGGGTTCGAATCCCGATAGGGGCAGGATGGCAAAGGGATTTTTCACCATACGATTACGATCGGTGGTGTGAATGAACACATCTATGACCCCCTGTTGGAGTGCAGAATTCATGGACCGACCCATCTTCCATGTCAGTACTATAGGCTGGCATGGAGCTATGCAATGTGCAGATGGTTCTACGTAATCGGACCTATAGCCGTACGTCCTCGATTTGGCTGTAATGGCGTAAGGTAGGATGTAAATAAGCGAACCGCGAAAGAGTTGGAAGTGCCTCGAGCCCCAAAACAGATAGTAGAGATAAAAACAAAACAAAAACAAAAGATAAAATAGGAAAATTTGTTTTCAAATTATCAAAATAATGTTTTAACCTAAAAAATAAACAACATTTGAAAAAGGAAAGAACATTATTATTAGTTCATGTAAAAACATACACTGAAAAATCATTCCATCCACACCAATGTTGTAAAGGACATACATCCAAAATGTATGTATACTATCCAAGTTGTTCGAGACTTTATACTATGCAATCTGTTTTTGGGACTCAAGGCTCTCCAAGCTGTTTCGCGGTTCGCTTATATACGTCCTTCTTTACGCCTAAATGGCCAAATCGAGGACGTACGGCTATAGGTCCGATCTACGTAGAACCATCTGCGCACTGCATAGCTCCATGCCAGCCTATAGTAATGACATGGAAGATGGGTCGGCCTATGAGTTCTGCACTCCTGGGGGAGGGTGGGGCGGTAGGTCATGTTCATTGACACTACTGATCGTAATCAGATGGTGAAAAATCCCTTTTGCATCCGGTCCCTTTTGGGATTCGAACCCGTTACCTCCCGCTCCAACCAAGCTTTAACCACTGAGCCACCTGGTCAGTGAGACTTACATTGGAAATTTCAGTCCACAACGTTGTTTTAGACATACATGCCTATATAAGTAATTTTGTGTATGCCAGTGTTGTTATAGGTATACATTAAAAATGCATTCACACAACGCCAATGTTGTCTATGGTATAAGAACCATTTATATGTATTGGTGCACGTTATAGGTGCCTAACCCTAACGAATGCGTTTTTACACACAATTGATTTATATATGATCAGAGCATGTTAATTTTTGGCGAGAATCGAACTCGAGATCGTGGTGTAATCAGAAACTCTATTTTTACTATTATGCTACAACCGATGACTTCGGTTGAAATGTTGTGGACATACAATTTCAACAAAAAAAAAAACATATAGGTCAAACTAAAACCCATTCGGCTGAACTATAAATATCTGTACTTATTTATCTGTTTATTTGTACGAGTTGCTTCACTGTCGATCGAGTGTGAACATAATTAAATACTTTGGTAATACATTGATCTCCTACTATATAGTGAAATACTATTTCGCCGATATGGAATAAACTATTTATCTAAAGATGTTATAAACTATTTGTCGTGTCTTAAATGACATCCTGAATATTTAACATTCGTAAAAACGATGAAAATCGATCTGAATTAAACTTTAAGAAGTAAATATATTAGTATACGGGGATACATAAAATAAGAAGCGCAATATTGAAATACTGGATAATACGAAATAGAAATCATAGTTTGGATCAGGATATCTACATAACATGTTAGGATATAAATCTTTAGGCACAAGTTAAAGTGGCTAAACTAATTTTCAAATTTTAAGCAAGAGCATTTGAATTTTCATTAAAGGGTTTCATTAATTTCATCACGAATATTTTGTTTGAGTAGCATTTCTTGTTTGTTTGCATAAACCTTTTCAGCTATCCCCACAAAACGAAGTCCGGAGCAGTCAAATCAGGCGACCGTGGAGGCCAATCACCATCACCATTTTTTGAAATAACTTGTTGTGGAAAGAGGTCTCGCAGTAATTCCATTGTAATCCTGGCTGTATGCGATGTGGCCCCGTCTTGCCTATACCACATGTTAATCAAGCCCAAAGCATGCAGTTGTGGCGTTAAAAAGTTTTCAATCATATCACGATATCGCTCCCCATTCACAGTTATACCGTTACGCCGTTTTCATTTTCAAAAAATTAAGGTCCAATGATTCCTCCTGACCAAATTGCACACCAGACTGTAACTTTTAATGGATGTAAAGGTGACGGGTGAATAATTTGACGGTTTTCCATTGCCCAGAATCGACGTTTCACATATCCATTCAAATAAAAATGTGCCTCGTCACTCATTATGATTTTTTCATGAAAATCGGGGTTGTCATGGGCGAGCTGTAACATCCTATTGGAGTATGTACGGCGGCGTAAATGGTCTTGTGAAAAAAGCTCTTGTGTCAACTGAATCTTAAATGGAAACAAATGCAAATCATTGTGCAAAATTGTGGCCAAACTTGTTCTTTGAAGTCCATGAACACTTTTGTTTTGAACTCTTTCTTAAGCAGCAGTAATGTTTTCAGCCGATCTTGCAGTACGTTGTGGCCCATGTTGGGCATATCAAAAATTTCACGTAACTTTCTCATCGTCACAGTAATCGATGATTGATTTTGATAAAATGTTTTAAACGATTAAAACACGTTGGTTTATCGAATATTTGTCCATAATAAATTTGCCATGTGTCTACTTCACGACTGCCAAATATGAACTGTCAAGACTAACGTTTACCAAAATGGCGGCAAAATAAAGTAGTATACCTTCCAGGCAGACATCCTGTACTACACCATTCGATGAGATGATCCTTGAATTATAAATAAAACAAACGTTCTGCAGTTTTCTAACTGTCGAGGAATACATGATTATGATGATAGGTAGTATTACCAAACGCAGCTCCAACTAATATATAGTGTAACATATATGTTTATATCAATAGTCTATATGAGTAGTATATGTAGTAGTGCTTAAAATAAAAGCTGCTTCGAATCCAACCCGAAGATAATGCAATGTTTTTATGTTTGCATTTATTTCCGAGAGCGCGAGGTTTTATCTCCTTAGCGCCTCAAGCGGTATTGCGATAATCGATTTAAGCTTGAGCAGTTATAATCAGATGAGGAAAGAGACAAAAGTATACAACGAGGGAATATCAATATCGTCATGAGAAGACAGCGAGTATTTGAAACCAATTGTACGAACTGCAACAATGACACATAAACATTTCGAAATATACTACAACGAAATCTTTGCACCATTATACAGACTGATGTAAGAAGAATGGAAAGATTGCGAATCCCAATTACGAGAGTCGTAATAATTTAATAACTAACAAGTTTAATTATATATAAGATGAATGAATTGATGTATTAACCTTATTAATATAAAAGTAGTCAGATAATAACTGTCAAGTGGTTAGTTTTTTGTAAAAGTAAACTCCTTAATCCCATTATTTCTTTTAATATTTAGACGCAGGAAGGGCCTGGGCCCGCATAATTTTGGAATATGCTAAACCTTGAATGTCTATTTAATATTACTGTTACATTTTCTCCCTTTGGCATGCAATTCTCTGTTAAGTGACAGATAAAAAAACGAAACTGGACAACATTTTGTTAAAGATTCAGAGGTCAATAATTTCAACTAACCAAATACTTATGTCAGTTATATTTTTTATTATTTAAATATGGGATTATTCAATTAATTGCAATAAAATTTGATTTAATGCATTTATAAATCTATCGTTCTATCGTTTAAACGAATTCAGCCCTAAAAAATTGCAGTGCTCATTTCATTAGCGCAAAAACTATAGTTATCTCAATGCACCAAAGATGGCACCCATAAACTCTATAAATTTGTTCCACGCGAAAATAATTATTCGAACCATTTTTCACGTGAAATTTGAACATTTGAACTGTTTGAACATTTGAATTCTCCAAAAAAAAATTCATTTCTATTTCACGTGAAAATAAATAAATTTTTGGAGACCGCAGTAAAATTTCATTTCACTTTGAACTGAGTACTAGCCTTTACACACAAAAAAGCATTAAGACGTGAATAAGTACGAAAATCCCCATCGCGCTAGCGTAGGAAACCTGTCCATTAAAGTACCACATATCACAATAGAATAAATAAACAAAGCCCTGAAAACATTCGGCGATGGTTGCGGTCTTAACCAAATACCTGCTTCATTTTTGACAGATTACATCAGTTTGGAACTACCTCTTTCCATGCTGTTCAATCAGTCGCTGAGATTGCGAGAGTTTCCTAAAAAAAGAGGATATCCAGAATAACCCCATTATTTAAAACTGGGGATAGAAGTGATGTATCATGTTATAGACGTAAAACGTCGATTTCATCTATACCCAAATTATTTGAAGTTGTTATATGTAATTCCTTCAAAGAAGCGGTGCCTTGACATGTTTCACCGTACCACATTGAGTTCATGCGATCAGACTCCATTAGCCATTGAAGCCGCTTAAGTAAGATTTAAACCAAACCAGTTTGTGGCTTGGTTTAAATCTTATTTAAGCGGCCGCATCCAAAAACATCGACATTGGTAACAGCAGGTCCAAGCCAATTCAAGCTTAATCGGGTTTTCCACAAGGAATCAATGTTTGCTGCGACGACCTCAAAATATACATAACTGTCGAAAACTTAACCGATGCCTAGAATCTTCAATAGGACATTGTCAATTTAGCGATATGGTGTGAGTCAAATCTTCTTAGGCTGAATATAAATTCCACCGGAAATTAATCCAGTTTTAAAACATTACGAAATAAACAATATACTAAAGTGAGTATCAGAGAACAAAGACCTTGGTGTAACATATAACAAACATATAAAACAATGTGTTGCTAAATCTAATTCTATGTGGGGTTTTATTAAACGATGGACGGGAAATATTTATGACATGGAGACAATCAAGATTGTCACAATTGGAATATGCTGTTACTGTTTGGTGTCCCTTTTATGATATAAACATCACTTAACTTGGAAAAGTGGTTGGGAGTCGGATCACGAATTACCATAACATGAAAACCTGAAACGTTTACCACCATATCTGGATAGCTATAAAACAAACAACATAGCAGTTCTGCAACATAGACGTAAGCTTTTAAAATGTTCGTTTGTTGGTAATATTTTATTAGGACACATTGACTATTTATACTGGAAAATTTACAAATTAAAGTACTCATAGTAAATATCTAAGAAGAAATGAGTTCTAGCAAGTTGATGTCTATAGAACCATTAGAACTATGGTTCTAATGAACTGGCTAGTATGATGTGAAGCTTTAATCAGATAAATCACCTGTTCGATTTTACTTCTAGCAAAAGTCCTCTCTCTATCGAGTAAATTTTTTGGGCTGAGTATATGAATACTATCAGGATAGTAAACTTTACTGGGCTGCGAGTATAAATTGTCATGATAGTTGATATTTGTGTTTCCATCGTTTTTTCCTGGGATTCATTCTGGGCTAACTTCACATACAAAAACATGATATGTTCGAGTTTTCCACAAAACTCCACAAAAGTGCGATGCATTAAATAGTGGTATTTCAAAATTTTTACCTACTGTACCAAACATAATTATTCGAAATATATCTGTTTTTAAAGTAAACCATTTTGTCAGGTAAAAATTCTAGGAAAATAATCATCTAGATTAATAAGAAAAAGATGTCATTAAGAAATCAAAAGGATCATATTTAAATAACTATTATTTTCATCTAGTCATGCTAGAATTAATAAGTTACAAATATAGTCAAAACTATATGCTAATATGCCCAAATTATGAAATTTGAGGAGGAATGATTCCTCAAAGTTAAAAAAGTACGCTAAACGTAAGAGGTTTGCTTGTCTAGGATTACAGCGGATAGTATTTTTTACGTAAATAAACCACTAATGTGAAGTTTATGACAAAAAATATTGACAAAAAAAATGTGTCTGTGTTAGTAATTGGAAACCTGTTAACAGCCAATATTAGCAAAAGCTAAGAAATTATTATAAACATTTCAATAGAACGGATCCAGATGTAAGGTTAAGAAACAACAATATACCTTTGAAGCGTGTGATATAACTAAGACAGTAGAGTAGAGTATCCATCAAACGAACATAAAATAAAATAAAACTACAAAGTATTCCACTTTAATTGTGAAGGCCAATCTTTTACGGCCAATGACAGGCATTTCTAGAGATGTCTAAGTGAATCTGAGTATTTTACCATATAGGTGGATGTCAACTGGACACTTTGAACTATTCATGATATCAGCGCGACCCTCAAGGGGTGAGATATAGAAAATTTAAAAAATTTTACACTTTTATTGTGTAGGCCAATCTTTGACGGCCAATGACAGGCATTTCTAGAGATGTCTAAGTGAATTTGAGTATTCCACCATATAGGTAGAATATTTACAGTATATTTACAGTCACGAAAGTGTCAACATCACAACCAAAACCACTCATTCAGATGATTATGAAGAAAATACTTCTGATAATACCAAAAATTGCCAGCCCTTACTTCAAAAAATGTTTAAGTATATATCAAACAGTTCAAGATGAAAATGAGGAAAGAGATTTGATGGAAAACACATTTTACTGTCAAGAATTTGTTTTATTTACTATAAAAAAGTATTTTGCCTACCTTCCATTGTGGAGTACATGCTACTCAAAAATTTTAAAAATAGATGGTTGATTGTCAAATGCTAATGCAGAGTTGTGGTTCAGTCACGTAAAAAATATATATATAGAAAAGAAGTTTCTCAGAGTCGGGAGGTTTGTGGCATTATTAAAGCGCAAAAATGAGCTTTTAATTAATTCCATAACGGTTTCCCAAGCTCTTAAGCCTACGCCAAAATTATTAAAACAAAAACTGCTTTTATCAAATGATTCTGACGAGGAGCCAGATAACATAAAAAATGAGGAAAAGTGGAACAAAAAACTACGGGTGTATAACTCACCTAAACATATCGGCAAACGTGTCATTAAGAGGTATTCCTCCTAGAGATTTTTTAATATTTCATCTGAAATCGACTCTCAAGTTCCCAAAAACCCACAAGGCATCGAACGCCTTTTAACAAATGGGTTTTCATATATCAACGAGGGTCAAGTTGAAATAAATGTACATTCAACATGCGGATTTGATTCGTTATCCCAGATAATATGTACTGTAACAATGGATTATCAAGAAATTACTTTAAAACTAGATAACCAATTAGAATATTTCCATTTTATACATCATTTCGGTATATATGGGGCTACTCTTGCAACAAATATGAAACGTAGTACCTTATTACTAAATTGTTTTAATGTATTAAGCTCTACTAAAAAAATTGATCTCAACTGTGTTTGTAATATATCAAAATATATCGAATTTTTTATGAAACGTAGTATAAAGCTAGATTTTAAGTGCCCAGTTTGTTTTTTCCAACATGAGACCGATAATTTTTATTTGCCCATAGATTATATAAATGTTAAAGAAAGTAACTTGAAGGATATTGGTAGTTCCTATAAATTTGGTGGATCTACATGCCGGAATTGTAACGAGTATATCGATCATCCCAAGGAAATAATTTTTAAACCCCAAACCGGTTTCGTGGTATTAGACGTACAGCCATTAAATCCAAATGTATTCTATAATATCAAGATAGATGAAATTTCGCCAGAATTAAACTTGGGGGCAGTAAAATTAAAATTGGTTGCCTTAGTGCACTATAAACGAGGAATGACTAATAGCTCTCCAGGACATTATATTGCTTACATAAAAAGAAAATCCGGGTCATGGCAAATGCATGATGACTTAGCTGATGAAATTTATGAAACCAAACCAGAAAATAGAGTTAATCCAGTTACGTTGTTTTACATTGAATTTAAATAAAAAAAATTATTTAACAAGCTTTTTCTCCAAATAAATCCTATATACAAAGTTTATTTTAATATGTTAAAATTAACTTTGTGTATAGGATTTATTTGGAGAAAAAGCTTGTTAAATAATTGAAATAAAATTTGTGTATAGGATCAACACAATTTACATGAGCATACATAATAAATGTTACTAACATAACGACCACACAAACGTAACACATTTTGAAAATTCAATATCTCTCACCCCTTGAGGGTCGCGCTGATATCATGAATAGTTCAAAGTGTCCAGTTGACATCCACCTATATGGTGGAATACTCAGATTCACTTAGACATCTCTAGAAATGCCTGTCATTGGCCGTCAAAGATTGGCCTACACAATAAAAGTGTAAAACTTTTTGAATTTCGAAATCTCACACCCCCTCAATTTTTTGCAGATTATATATTATTATTTTTTATCACATTTTTAGATATGTAACTATCATACAATTCAATATAAAAGTTAAAATATTATAACATTTTTTAATTAATGTGTTTATTACTGTTGTAAGGTTTTACTGTATTCCTACACTTTTACTACTACATACATACACATTTTGTCATTTGTCATAAACTTCACGCTAACAAATAAACCAAAAACTACTTAGAAATAGTTTCAAATCAAGTCCAATAAATAATAATTTTGTATGATGTAAAATTATGGATGACAGTAACCCTAAATAGTTCAGTCTATATAATCAGAAAAATAATAATCCTCATCAATTAATTTATGACAAGCAAGTATTAATGACACCATCATATTGTAGGTCGGTCAACGTCACCGGTTGCTGGCGCCGGTTACATAATATATAGCAGTTGAATTATAAAATAATAGTTACCTCACTCAACTCATCATTTCGTTCATGAGATTCAATTTAAATTCAATCATTAATGGGTCAACCTGAGTAATTATTTTATGTTTAAACTTTCATTGACCATAGAGTTGAAATTTATAGAATCGATTCAATGGTAATGTAATAATGTGTATGTATGTATATAAAAAAAATACATAAATAATTCAAATTCTATACAAATACAATTTACTGCATGCAAGTGTTAGTGTGTTAATATCTTGAAGGTAAAGGTAAATATGGTTAATATTTTAGAATTGTTGTCCATAGGTAGAAACTAAAATTAAAACACATATAAATACATTGTAGAAAGAAATTGTTTTTTTATATAACAAGCCCCCCAAATCTTATGTAATAAAACCATTTTTTCCATTTTACTAGATCGATTGAGAAATGTGTCTAGTGTCTGTCTGTCTACGTGACGAAATATGTGTATATAAATGAAATGAATTTCGTGAGATTGATATTTATTATAAATAAGCTTTCGATTTATTGGCCGTGAGCCATATTATATTAAATATTCGAATGAGTCTATTCATTATAATTCTTTATATTTCAATATTTACGCGTAAATGTGCTGAATAGAACAATAAAGGTTACAAACTCTTAAAATTTGCATACGTAAATTGAATATTTTTTCATTATAAACCGGCTATAGTCAGTTTTAAATGAAAATTGTTTGTGAATTATTGGTACCGGCGTGTGTGTGTGTAGGTGTTACATGTATTTTATTTCGAGTATTATTAAAAAAGTGATATTATTTATGGCACGGACGCGAAAGTATACATTTAGCTCGTTGCGGCGTACAACAGAGGAACAAAATTCGATAGAAATAATTATAAGTCAATATATTTGTACAAATTATCTCACGATTAAATTTAAGTTTGACGTACGCTATTGATTTGGTTTATGAAGTACGTCAGAGCAACATGATGTTATACTGTACATACATTTTATATGGCTCTCGAAGTGTTTTTCTTAAATATTTGAATAGCAGTTAGTTTTAATGAAACAGGCTTGATTTGTTCTACTTACGTATGTATTACATAAACAGAACATAAAATTGTCATTAGTTCACCTGTGCAAAACTCACTCGATATAATATATAGATATGAACATAAGTAGGCAATATCAAAATATCTTAAATAAATCAACAATAGGAATTAAATTTATATGATGCACATAATACGTATGGATATACATACATCGGTTTAATCGGGTACTCGCAACTTATACAATGGTATACATTGTTACATCATATTCTAAACAAAAAACTTGCCCACAAATTACGTGCGTATTTCTTATTTATTAAAATTGTCAATTGGTGTATTCAAAGTCAATAAAAGCCAATAAAAATCTGATGACCATGTTTCTTAAAAAAAAACAAATACATGACTGCAGAAATAACGCGAGTTATTTCATAATTTCTTTGAAAAAATTTATTTTTTCAATTCGTCATAATATGTAGTGTTTTAAATGTTTTTATGAAATCTCAACTCAATGTGTAATATTACGTGCAGTACGGCACACGGTTTACTTTTTCACACTTTACCTTATGCTCGTCTTATTCGTGGTACATCTATGGTTCAAAAATCGAAACATTCTATACTTATGATGGATTTCACGTATACTCGTAAATCATGGGTTTCATGAATATTTCTTTATTTATCGATACTCGGACTTACAATATATTGTTCTGTACTTTTTATAGAAATGCAAATTATATATTTTACGCGGATTGCTTTTATATATTTGCTATATATTAATAATTATGCATGTATATAATTTAATTAGGTTTTTAAGAACTATATATAATCACTGAGAGTTGAGAACTATATATAATCACAAAGTTCTGATAGATGGTACTTCTCTGAATGTATTTCTCAGTGGTAAAGTCAATATACGAGTATTTCAGGAATCAAAGCATGCATTATAAATTGGTGATCTAATCATTCAATCTGGTTTTGGAAGATGCACTTACAACAATTGCTATTTTAACGTTCAACCACACGTCGTTTCTAACCGGATTGAGCACGATGTACGCAAACGATGTACAATTTTCATATAGTTCCATACCAGTCTGGCATAGAAGATGAATAGCCATTAATTTTAAAATTATCGTAATAGAATTAAAATTATTTAATTAAATATTTTAAGCTTGTAATAGAATAGTTTAAGATAAACTAAACTGGTGTATAAGAATATGATTAGTATATTAATAGTTAAAAACTGTTATTATGTAAAACTATAGAAAAAATACATAATATAACAACTTTAAATCATAGTCCACATTATGTGTATGTAAAATAAAAGTGGTTTTAGTAAATTAACAATCTGCATACTTACAATAATAGAAGAAACTGGTAATTTAAATTTGATCTTACCTGAAAATAAAAATGTCAGATTATGAAAACTTAATTGAAATTTACATACTTAAGGTATTGAGTTGAATTTAATTTAGATTTGCACATTATGATAAACATAATTATTATTTTGAAAAGTTTTGATAAGTACTTTCAATATTCGATTTGCTTAAATTATTTGAATATCTAAACTGAAGCACCAGGCCGGATTGTTCCATATTATATTTAAGACAACTTTGATACATTTTAACTTTGCTTCAGTACAAAATTTCAGGTTCAAGAGAATCCCAGTCAAGTTTAGCCCAAATGTATGCGTTCTATTATATTGCACATAAAGTTGTTTGTGTACGTTTCATCAAAACCAAAACTTATCAATTTTATAATTTTTTGGGTGAAATTGTCCATTTAACCGACATTTTGAACAATTTTAATATAAAACAATTGAGTTGTCTCTTTCCGAAGCTGTGTGTTCATTTGTATTGTAATTATTTTCTCATGTCCATATACATTTATGTATGGCGGAATCTTACATTATATAGCCAATACAATAAATAAATCCAAGTATAGTACAATAAACGATTTGATAATATAAGTGTAAATGGAAATGCCTTAGATTTATAGAAACTCAAGAAACTGTTTTACTTCGGATATATAGATAGAATTTGATATGCTATGTGTCTAGCACTTGATTTAAATCGACAAGAAATACGATATAATATCAGATAAAGGCTTGAAAACGAACAATGTACCATATTAAACATCTAGGTCTTAATAAATTGTAGTTGTAAAACCATTTTGAAATTAAAGTCGTTCGGTGAAGTAGATTAACTTATCTATAATCTTTTATGTCAGTCCTTTTTTTAAGCTTTAATTGGGTACAGGGCGGACTTTTAGACAGTCCTAGCTCCTTGTAACTATCAAAGCTTTTGCACCCAACGCGCGGTCCTTCAAGTAAAGGTTGATTGCTATGTCTTTAACTTGTGCATTTTAAACTCAAACGGAAACTGAAAACCGGATAACGAATTCCACTTACTGGATGTTCGATAAATAAATTCGCGCTTTGCACCTTCAGTTGGAGGTTAAGGCAGCTTAACCGTAAGCCTATGAGAATTGACCGTTCTTCGTGTTATCCGTCCTGGCGTAACAAGTGGTGGTGTTTTCTCCTTTAATTCTGCAGAACATTTACCATTTATTAATCTATAGAACACGCAGAGTTCTGTTACATCTCTCCGGTGCTGTAGGTTGTCTAGATCTTTCGTAAGTCTGGGGTTTCGTATTATTCGGATGGCACGCCGCTGAACTCTATCTAACAACTGGAGAGCAACTCCATATGCTCCGCCCCAAATTTGACAGCAATATTTTATACAAGGTCTAATAAAGGTCTTATAAATCTGGAAAACCTGATGCGATCTAAAAATCCGTCTGCATCTATTAAGGAACCCGAGTTTAAGTGAAGCTGATTTGGCCAATGCGATAATGTAATCATTCCATTTTAAATTGTTGCTAATTTGAACACCAAGCAGACGAATTGAGTCACAACCCACGAGAATGTGGTCTTTTACCACAAAAGGGTATTTGTTGCGACTTATTTTACGCGAGAATTGATTTTTTACTCCCCACTCAAATATTGTACTCAAATCGGAACTAAGCGAAGTGACAACTTCCAACCGTTTACCGTTTAACTCTGAAGGAGTAGGCTCGACCTCGAATGAAATAGAAGGGTGCAATGTTGCATCAGAGAAAAACTGTGGGTAGGGTTTACAGTACTATCCAACACGTGTACATTATACAGTACTATCCAACATTAATGTATAACAAAAACAAAATTGGTGACAAAACTTATCCCTGAGAGACTCTCACATTTGGGGAGTGTGTCGTTGATGATCTGGTGTCGTTGCTGATAAGAAAGGAGAAAAAATTTAGTTAATATTGGAGCCAAGTCACTGGCAAACTCCTTCAGTAATTCGAAGAATTCTTCAGGTTCCTGAAGACAATTTCCTCCGAGATGTTGATAGGATCCATTTTGGAACCACAATATGAAATTGACGAAGGCGCAACTCTATCTGGAACAACTAAGGTCGAGTTCGAAGTGAAGACTTTTGCCAATAAATCTTTTGCAAATGTGGATCCACCACCAAAGCACCGTCTCCACATTTCAATGCTGAAATAGATGTTTTAGAAATATTGACAACCGATGAGACCATCTGGTAAAAGTTGCGACGGGAGATTTTTAACTCGGAAGCCTTAGTGGCTTTCTTGTTGTCGGCTCTTTTCGCTTCCTTATAGCACAGATTTTTTGAAGCATGTGAAGTTATCCCGCAGTATTTCATCCCAGAAAAAATAAAAAGTTGCATCAGGCAACATTTTTCTATTTCATCCCAGTTTTTTCGTTCTATCTGAAATTCGCGACATAAATAATAATAAAAAGAAACTTTATCATCCCATCCCATTTTTTTTCAATTTCATGTATTTTATACTATAATTTTGCACCAATTGATAATAGAACTATATAAATTTTAGATATTTCGGTACCTGGCTCCTAAAAACCTATTGGGCTGGAAATGATTTTTGATGTTTTGAGTTGGTCATGGTAGGGACCAACTCAAGTGAATATAACAGAACCATCCGGTGGATTGAATTGGCACAATCGAGCGGCATACCATGACCAACTAAAATGTCATATACGCCTTGGTTGCTGTCTAAATTCTGGTGGTGTTGCGACAGATATTTTTACGGTTATCAGGTCAGAATTTCCAATTCCAGCCTCGACACACGCTTCTATGGAATGTGGAATAGTTGTAAGACAAAGATCCAGAGTATGACTGCTCGTAGAATTTTGACATTCAAATGTGGAATCACTAACAATCAACGTAAGGTCATGCGAAATAGCAAGCCACTCCGTCTGACGCCCAGCACAGTTTGTATTTTAATGATTCAACCATTCTTTATGGCGGGCATCAAAGTCACCAACCATAATCAATTCGTAGTAGGATGTTGATTGCGAATGTCATCACATTTGTCTGACAAAACCTCGAAGAAATTCATAGTTTCTGAATCCGTTTGATTGCGGGATCTATATAAACTAATTTAAAAAAAAGGATTTTATTAGGAAGGGATATTTTAAGTACAATATTTGGGCGGAGTTTCAGAAAATTTCGTACTTCTGATGTCGAGCGTACGGTATGTGGTCTTTAATGAATATGTACACTCTATACGTTACAACTCGAATGCTTGTTCGAACTGGTAGCGCTTGAAGTAGAATTCGTTCTCGTAGATGTTCTGGGATACTTTTGTTTTCGTTAGTTTGGCAAAATGGATGGTAAGGCTATCAATATTATCTTTACGAGGATTATGCCTCCCCCCCCCCCCTTAAAACTGGTTCTCACCTATATTTCGTAGATTCTGAACTGCGCCTTTACCTATACTTATATAGTGAAAAAACAATTAAAACAGTTACCCTATCGAATCTAATGCGGACGTGGTCAGCTACCGCTACTTGTCGTAAGGCGAAATACTTTATCAGAGGGATTAACTCTAACCTGACAAATTACGTTCTTTCATTGAAAAAGGACAACTTGAGAATTTTAGTCTCTATACTTACTGGCCATGGCCATTTTAAAAGCCACCTTCACCGCATGGGACTGGCCAGTGATGCCGTATGCGACGAATGTATGGAAGATGTTGATGATAGTTTACAGTTCATCAGCAGTTGTCCACCGCATGAGATCTCTTGTGTTTAGGTGCAGGTTTATTCCTGTAAATCTACTGCCTTCTCTGCCCTGATTCAAACTGCTTCAGTTTGCTAAGGTTGCAGAACGCGTTTTGATGTAATCCTTGGTTTGCACCATGGTCCCTTTGTGGCATTGAGTGCGGAACCTTATAGGGTTCCAACCAACTTTAATAATAATCATAATGCCTCGCCCCGCGATCCGAAGAGGTATTTTTCGGGGATTTTTTAATTATAATACTCATGGTAAAAAAACACAGTTCGTGTAAGAAATGGCGTAACTATACCTCACAACGTATGTAGTGATAAAAACAAACATACAGCCTAGTATTTAGCAATCTTAAACGAGCATATTTTAATGAAGCAGTTATTAATGGATTTAGCACATTATTTCTCAATAATGCCAATTCCAATGTTCTAAAGTTGAATTTCTGTATATTGCTATTTGATTTGTGCATCTTTGTTTTCGAGTATATAACATTTTTAATAAGTAAATATTAGGTAAATCTTATTTTAATCGTCGTATTTAATATACTAAAATTTGAAAATAAAATGTGAGGTTTTAATTTATTATTATTGTAAAATCTTAAAAATATAAACAAACAAGTTTTTTATACCACGTATATAGCGTCTTAATATCCTCATTAAATTTATCCGGATAAAACCAGATTTGTTCTAAAAATGTAAAGAGGCTTGTCAAACTAATTTTAAAAAAAAATTAAATTGGGTTTTTCGGAGTAAACTGATTAAATTTTTTATTGATAATTAGTTTGTACTATTTATAAATGTCTCGGAACAACTGTCTGGCAATGTTATCCCCGCCTTCAATATACCATTACAGATAAGATAAGATTGTTATTAAGAATCAGTATTAAGAATCAGTTCGTACAAATTGTGGAATTTTTTTTAAAATTGTCTAATCAAGAACGATTGTGTTATCTATTGCAAAAAAAAATTAAATATTTTCAATTCACATATATATTATAAATATTTAGGAAGTCACGTTTACTGTATGATGTACATAATATACTTTTGGTTAGTCATCATAAGGTTGTGATATGCAAAATGTGTTCGATGTACTAGTTAAGTAAATAAAACCTGCATAATAAGAGTAACACGTATTTAAGTAGCAAAGACCTTTGGAATTAACCATATCACAACGCAGAGTGTATAATAGCTGTACATAGTCTTCAACCCCCAACTATCACGTTTAGTGGAACTAATCAATAAATTACCAGTGACGCAAATAAATGTATAGAATAATTATTATGATTACAATCGTATTATTAATAATCTATAATCTAAATGTTTTCACTTTGGACTTGGGTATATAAAGCCGGAAAGCTTTGGGAAAAAAACATTTTGTAGAAACATATCAACTAAGCGAACGTAAATCGAGTGTTGTTTTCGAATAAGCTTCTGTAATAATATTTACATTTTGTATATATATAAATAAACAAACCATGTTTATATACAACGTCTGTTCATTTTCAGAATATTGATTTGGAGGCGCGGTACAATAAATGCGCGCAATTTTATATTCAAAAATTTGTCACACATGTTCTAACGACTATAAATACACGTTATTACATTATTGACCCGATTCGAATTGGCATTACGCCAATTAACTCGTGCATATCAATTGCTGTTTTGTTATTGTTGTACGTCACCCGTGTAATGGCGCTTTATATTAATTAAATATGAAAGAAAAACAAGTCCGCGCAATTTTATTTGTGAATTTTTGGGTATGATGATGCAAGTTCACAATACTGAAAAGTTGAAATTACTATATTCATTAAACAAAAATTTCACTCTTTTATAAATTATCATACTAGTATATTCGTGCGGTGCCATAAATATAAATGTTAAATGATGTACACCACCCAGGTGGCGCAGTGGTTAAAGCTGCGGCAGTTGGAGCGGGAGGTACCGGGTTCGAATCCGATTCGAGGTAGGATGCAAAATGGGTTTTTCACCTTCGATCGTTTGGGCGGTGCGATCGTTGGTGAAAAATAAACATAATCTGGATCCTCTGTCGTGTTTAGAATCCTTGGGCCTACCCATCTTCCATGTCAGTACTATAGGACTGACATGGAGCTATGCAATGCGCAGATGGCTCTACGGAAAGACTCGGACCTATAGCCGTATAGAGTGGTATCACAACGGATCAAATTGGTCTAAGTGTGCGATAGCAGCCACATCAACTTAACTTAACTTAACTTTTATGATGTACAAAGTGATGGACTAAAATTGGTGAGTGAAATATATCAAATCACTTACTGTACTTTGTTTTTTAATTTTAATACGTTATTAACGTATTTGGTTAATATAAAGGGAACTTTCGCTATGAGTTAAGTCAGTTACACTTACATTATGCTGCAGAAATAAACCAAAGAGTTAATGCCTCTTATACTGGTAATTGGACTATTTGTTGAATAGCAAAAAGATGAAGTTAATCGTAGATCTCATTTTATGAATGATATTCACTATAACTCTATTATAGTTACACAAACTACCAGAAAAACATAATTTACAAATTTCAAATATCTAATTGCTTTTGATAGGTAAATGAACAAAATGATTATTAAAACTTTAATTAGCAACAAATAAGGTGTTAAGCTTGTAATTGATGGATTTATTTACAAAAACGAAAAAATGCAGCTTATCCCTGGCGTTAGGAAGACACTAACATTTGTAAGGCACGTGTTAGTGCTATACTGAAAACTTCAAAACACAAAATATGAAAGGAGTCAACAGAACACTGTTATGAGCCATTTGATTTTAAATTTGTAAATATATAAACGAATCATGCCCTTAACACTTTGGCTGCCAAGGGTGTAATGAACGCATAAACTCTAAATTCCACTCAATCATGCCAATGTTGTTCTAGACATACATTCGTATTTTCACACAATCACGTCAGGGTTGTTATGGACATACATCCCAAATTTTATCTCACTAAACCAGTGTCGTTTTAGACATACCATACATTCCAAATTTTATTTAACTACGCCAGTGTTAATACACTTGCATAGAAACACATACTGTATAATGTATGTTGAGAACAACACCAGCCTTATAAGAAATATGTTGAAATGTATGGCCGGAACAACATTGGTGTGTTTGGATGGCATTTAGAATGGTATTTTGGATGTATGTCTAAAACAACACTGGCACATGATAACAGAATTTGAAATGTGTGTCTAGAACAACATTGGCATGGTTGGGGGGATTTGTGGGACAGTGTAAGTTCATTACAACATTGGCTGGCAGCCAAAGTGTTAATACTATAGCTATAAAACAACAATAAAAAAGCCATCTCAAATTATTAAGGAATTTGTTGCCTTTTGCAAAGGAAAAATCTGGAAGCCCAGATTTTTTAAGGGTACATTTCAAGGGTAAGATCTGTTGCTAAAGAACAACAACCGAATAGTCTTGAAGGAATTGATATTTCCGATAGATTAAAAAATATTGAAGATGAAAATAACGAAAAAATAATTATTTTGGGTACCATACAAAACTTAAAATTATAATTAATATAAATTACAATTAAGTAATTCAAGAATTTCGCTGATGGATGGCACTTTCCCCGTCGTCCCATCCATAGTGCGACTGTTAACCATACACTGTAAAGAAGAGGATGGGATGATTGGGCAAATGGTATATTGCTTAATGTCCAGCACAAATAAATAGTGTTATACTGGAGTATTCTATGAGATATGCAAAATTTCGTGCGATAATGGTATAAATTTAACACCTGAATATATAACCAAAGATTTTGAAAAGGCGAGAGTGAGTGCTGCAAAATTTCCCAACCACCAAAGACTGACATTCAAATACTGTTTTTTCACATTGGCCACAAGATATGGCAAAGAAGAAGGATTTAGTATTCAATAGTGTTGGCATCGAAGGCTTAAGGTCCTCATCGGATATCCAAATGTGGGAGTTTATAAATTTATTATATAGGCAAAGAACATATTTATATATTTTAAATTTTGACATAACATGGGTAACCCATGTTTATTATTTGAAAATCTATATTGTATACAAAACATTCTGGTTCAGCGATAGACTGTGACCAAATCGAACTTTGCCAAAAAAAATATATTCCTAGGTTACCTAGTTCATATCAAATCTAACAAAAACCATGTGATTGTAAAGTCATTTCAAACATGTTTCGGCAATTTCTATCACTTTATATATGCCGCATTTCATCGACACATATATGGTTAACCAAATGTTGGATGCAACAACTTGTCCTATAACCAATAACACTAATTCCAATAAGACATACATTTCATTCTAACAGAGATGGATAAGGAAAAAAAGGAACTACAGCGTTACTGTATTTCAAGACTATTATAACTACTCCAATGTAGACTATTTTTCAAACCACAGTTCAAAATTTTTCGCTTACCCAGAAGAATTTATATATCCCCACAGCTTTTGAAGAATTGATTATGCATTTTGTAAGGTTTTGAACCAAAATACATTCTTACTATTTTCTAAAATGTGGACCTACATATGTTCAATTACTTCTCACGGTACTGAATAAAGGGGTCGCTGTCGACCAATATGGCCCTTCGGCGTGGAGAACGATCTGGCATCTTCTGGTTGCTCGCAACAGTATGAAGAGTTGGCTCGTGATCAAAAGAGTTGGCTCGTAAAGTTTTATAAAATGAATACTTCTAATACTAAGCTATAAGATCACTAACATCTTCGATTATAACTTAGTTTTTATTAATTGTAGATGAAATGTTACAGTCTTGCATGCCATACAATACCTATCCATATTTTTTAGTTCATCTAGTTAAATTGTTTCATTATAGTTTAATGCAATGCTAAGAAATTAGAACCGAATTTTTAAAATATGTACCATATTTGTCAGCAGTTAAATTTGTATTTTTAAATTATATATAAGAAGATTCTCATTCGTATATTTAAGTTTTAAACCATAAGTTGTTTACTCTTTTATATAGTATGTAGACATAAAGCCGACCTTGGACTATTGCAACTGTTCAAATATTTTTGACACCTTAATGAATATATTCAAGAATGAGTATATCCATTGAACGACAGTGGCGGATCATTATTTTTTTTTGATGGGGCATGCCACGTTTGAAATTTAGTGGAGGACAATAAACACTGGAAAGAGAGGAAAAAACTATATAAAAACAATGACTGAAATGTGAAATAAAGCACATAACTAAACGGCTCATTACCCTCAACTTAAACATGGTTTTCATGAAAGTGTCATGAAAAATTTCCTAATGTTTTGGAACAATATTTAAACTTTATATTAATATACAAGAAAATCCATATCACGAGAAAATATAAATTCAGAATGTATTACTGAGGGAAGTTTAGAAAAAAATATAATCTTCATTGGAATGTGAAATATTGAGTGAAGATCGACCGATTCAAGATTATTTCTGTAAATATTTTTTTATCTATAAGTCACACACCTTTCTACGAACGAGCTTGTACGCTCAAACTATTCAAATTCAGCTTATAAGCTTTAACTATAATATTCAATTCATATAAAGTTGGTTATTAACGATAAATAGCAAAGAAATGCTGTAAATAAAGTGGACATTTACACTCTAAAATATTTTGTTGAAATTTACTACAATAATATTAGGTTATATGTTGCCTTCAATTATTATAGTTAATTTTCATCGTAGTGTGATTTTAAAAAATCACAATAAAAGCGTGTGGTTATTTACATGTTGAACATGAGTATCGCACAATTTAATAGTGAAATTTCTATTTTAAAGATTTGATCAATTTCTATAATTTGAAATAATCTATGGCTTAGAGGCCGTAAACGGCCCTTACCGCGTCTCAACTGAGACCTTACGAACCAATTTTAACGATTGGTGCACATTGTAGGTGGTCAGCCCAACGAATGTTTTTACACACAAACGCGTTTTTATGTCATCCGGTTGCATGTTAATTTTTGGTCAACGGCGGCAATCGAACTCGAGACCGCGGCTTGATGAGAAACTCTCTTAACCATTAAGCTACATCTGGCTATAATTTGAAAAACTATATTCAAAATTATTTTTCTGAAAGAAATCTAGCATCCAATGTTGCATGACGTCATTTTATCATTGCATTATCTGTGGATAAAAAGATCGACATCATTTCATCCTTCAAAGCATATTCTATATTTCTATTTCATTCACAATGGGATGAGCAGCATGGAGCAGACTACATTTAAATCTTACAGTTAAGTTTAATTCTAAGAAATACCTCTAACAAAAAATGATGGATTTAAAGACCTAGAAGAATTTCGATCAGAGACCTGCTAAATAATAACTTTTTCAATATATAATGTGTTTCTTTAGTTTTTAGTAGTTTCCTAATAAAAAAGCCAAATGCGAAACTACTAAAAACTAAAACTACAAACAAGAATAAACTTAGTATATAGGGAGAAACCAAATATAGCCTGGTTTCCATTATAAAATATACTAACAAAACCGTCAAAATAGGATAAAAATATAATTTTTCATAAAGTGAAAACATTATTATAGCAGTACTGACAAAATATATTAAGAGAAGTATTTTTATTCAGTCCTGGAAAAATAGTTTATAGGAAAAATGTACATGGATGAGAAATCGTTTCTATGCAGTGAAGCCATATGTAAAAAGTGAAGTAATTTCTTAAATATGAAACATTTTATAGTATTTTTTTTATGGTCAATTCAAATTATAACATTTCGTTTTGTGGCATTCATCTTAAGTCATTGTGGAAATAATTATAAAAATGAATAATTATGTTAAGGTATTTTTTTTTATTTATTGTTGTACTATCAAAAAGAAATTTGAAAATTATTGGTTATGTTATAAGCATCTGGCAAAATATATCCATTTAGTTTTACTATAAAAAAAAGAAAAAGTGAAAAACGATCTCTAGAGTGACTAATGGTATGTTTGATTGTTTTCTCTCTTTGGGTTTTTTCAGGATTTTATCCATAATGGAAATCAGACTTAAGACAACATCACCAAAGAGGAAATGCGGAAGGAGGTATGACTTAAATATTCTCTTTTTAAACTAATAATCCGTAAACCTTGCCACTTTAAATAGGCAACTAAGGAAACCAACCGTCCTACTAACTTTAACTAAATCACTCTATGTAAGAGTTTCAAAAATGAAATGAGTGGCCCATTAAAATAAATACAAGGAAAAGAAAACGTATCTAACGGTTTTTCTAAAGTTATAATACATTACGATTTATGAGAATGTAAGACGAGGCCATTGGAGATCGACCATAATAAATAAAATAAGATCAATCAAAAGTTTGCAAAGGTTTGGCAGGCAAGTTACTCATGGCCTTTGCACTAATGTTGATTCAACTATGGATGTATGAATTTGTTTAATTAGTTATTAATTCAATAAATAAAAAACATCGATAATGATTTCAAAGAAAAGTCAAACGACTTCAAAATATAATTAATCTTTGTATTTTCCATTAATACTTGTATATATTTGTCTAATACATTATAACATAATAAAAATATGTACAATATGTTAATGTGTAAGTATGAATAGAAAGATGTAAAACATGTGAATATGTATTATGTAAATGGTCAAACGATGATTCAATCCAAATCACGTTTTTATGTTGGAAAACGCGTTTGCGTTGTCATCATCAAATTTCATTGATTATTATTATTATTTGTTCAAATAACACATTTGACATTTATAAGTTTGCTTTTGTAAGTTTACTTTTAGTTATATGATCAAATAAAACCAACACAATAACAGTCATAGATCGATGAACCTCAAATCTTGGAAAGGTAACCACCTCAACATATGCAAATTGTATCGAAGTTAAATAAATGAGAAAATCACGGTCAACTTTTATTATTTATTGTAAACTTGTGTATTATTGTGATTGTACTATAATTATTGTGGCAGTATATTATTATTTAATAAATAATTAGAAAGGTGTGTTCTCGTCGCTGTTTTTCGTTTTTATATTTCGCGGTTCAATAGCACATAACAAGCATTGCAAATTGTCGACAAGCATTGCCTATATGATACTTTGCTCGAGACAATTAAACTTTGGTCGCGCGTGTAATTGACATTATGTAGGCATCTATCAACAAATTAATAAATACAATTCTGTTGTTTATTGTTATGAATAGGGTTGGTTATATGTGTAGACGTTTCAATGTCTTAATCTTTGTTTACACTTTTGATTGATTTTGTATTTCTTATATGAATGCATTGTAAAGTAGATTGAATAAGTTGCATTCAAATATATATCTATTTTTAGAAGTGAAAGTTAGGTTAAACTTTTTGACAATGATCATGTGTATATGTAATCCTTGAGCTAGAAAGTAAAACTTTGAAAAATAATAAACTAATTAGTATTTATATGATCAAACATTGAGTGAACTATTCGATCTATCTTTGATTGAGGTAATGGAATTAGATTAATATCAAAGAAAGTTAACAATGAACTTTAATTGAAGGAAAACTGAATACATAATATACATTCAAAATTAAACAAACCACCATTATCATGGCAACGGCATATTCTTTTAATCTGTTCAAAAGAAGATAACGGGGTTTCACTACTTCCAGAGACTATATCCAAAGAACTATTTTCGTAATCAAATACCCATAAATAAATGAAAATCGAAAAAGTTTAGAAGTATAGCTTTTATAAATACTAAAAAGTTAAATTATAAAATTTTTTAAAAAATAAAAAGAAACTTACTGAAGCAACTGGCACATATTTTTATAATGGCATTCGTTTTAATGTAAAAATACTTTCTGGGTGTAAAGACTTACTTCCCATACGATATGGCGTTACACGCCTCAATTTTGACCTATTACAAACGAAACTTCGAATCTCAATATAACAAGATACATAACAAGGAAATAAGGAACATTTTAGGTCACGAATTAATTAGTGAAAATGTTAAACGAGAAAGATGTTGGTGAGGAATCAAGCAACACCAAGCAAAATATTACAATATATATACATATATATATATATATATATATATATATATATATATATATATATATATATATATATATATATATATATATATATATATATATATATATATATATATATATATTCTAACTTTGAATTGGAGAATATATCGGAAACACTTTTCCTTGTTAACTGCCTGGTGTAGTTATTTTACGCTACCTTGAATATTAAGTTTATACAAATGATTTGTAAATTCACTAGGAACACGCAGACTAATGATATGGTTGAGGCATAATCACAGCAAATAGTGTTTTTTAAGATAATAGTATTACCATTAACATGGAGAATAATGGATACATATTATGTACTCGTTAGTGAATAAAACGAACCTTCATTGCTCGATGTTTGAATTAGTGTGTTCGCGAGCAAATACGACAACAATTACACTACAAACTAGTCTTAGCTCTTGCTGCACGAAGGTGTGTGTAACCATTCCTGTGCATTTATTAAGTTGTCGATAGTACAAATAGTTGCTAGTCATAAAATTGTAATAATTTTCCAAATAATAGGAATGATAATTAAATAATTGTAAAAACCATTTTATTGTTAAAATGTAAAAAAGAATAAAGTTCCTGCAACTATTAATTCCTATAAAATAAATATAATTGTATAGTAATAAATTAATCGATAGTATTTATTTTATATTTAAGGCAAATATTTTGTGCTGGTTTAAGGTTGCTATAATAAAATTGATTTTGTCAAAACAATTTTTGCTGGGCCAAACATTATTACAACCCGTCATATATTAAGGAAATACATATTTATAATTGCATCAATAAAATATTTAATGATATCAAAATGAATCTTGTATCAATTGTACCAACTATAAGCATCTGCAATTTTATGGTGTGATACAATTATGTTGCTGCTTCTTCACTCTAAAGTCTAAATTATTAAACCTGAAACGTCCGAGTGTTAAGTGATCAAAGTGACTAATATGCGTGTTTTTATAATAAATATAATAGACGTGATTATAGAAGTGTTTTAATATTCGTTCTGGATAGCGGCTCCGGATAGCGATGCGGAGCAAGCATTTTTCTCTATTTAAAATCCAATTTAATGCGCTATTTATAAGTAAATATAATTCATTTAACAGTAAACTATAATATTTCCTTCAATTAGATATCAAAATTTGAAAAAATAAAAATTTAGCTCTAGATAGTTTTATAGAGCACTATCCGGAGCCGCTATCCAGAGCAGCTATTATTTGATGGGAAATTTACGAAAAATATGGGTATTTTAATGTTCATCCCTGAAAACGAAAAATTTCATTGTATTTAATGTCAAAATTTGAGTTTTTATGTATTTATTTTTTGATTAATAGTGACACTGGCGGATAATAGAATAAGTTTGTATAGAAATTTCCCTTGCTCTGGATAGTGAGCTCTGGATAGCGCGTATTTTTAAAATCGGCTTATATAGTCATCAGAACTATAGCTTGAAGGTGATTGGCGATATTTAAGATGGTTTTAAAGTAGATATATAAATAAATATATATTATATAATTTCTTTCTAAAGGCCGATTTAGACTTTACAACATTTTTCCACAACATTTTTTGTTGGTTCAAAAAAGCTACGCACAATATAAAAAATGCCTATGAGTTAGAAAGGGAAAAATTATAAAATAAAAATGCCGTCGTGCTATAATTTTTTTTATTTAAATATATTTTTTTAATGTTAGTTCTTGTGTTTTCAAATAAAAATAAAAATGTATACTTCGAGATGGTTTGTTTGTTTGTTTTTATCTCTACAATCTGTTTCGGGGCTCGAGGCACTTCCAACTCTTTCGCAGTTCGCTAATTTACGTCCTTACCTTACGCCATTACAACCAAATCGAGGACGTACGGTTATAGGTCCGATTTACGTAGAACCATCAGCAAATTGCATAGCTCCATGACAGCATATAGTATTGACATGGAAGATGGGTTGGCCCATGAATTCTGCACTCCAACAGGGGGTCATAGATGTGTTCCTTTACACCACCGATCGTAATCGTATGGTGAAAAATCCCTTTACTATCCTGCCTCTATCAGGATTCGAACCCGGTGCAGTCCGCTCCTACTGCCGCAGCTTTACCACTGCGCCACCTGGGCGGTTCGAGATAGTTTTAAGGATTATAACTGAGTTATACATATATTTCATGTAATTAAAACGTATATATATGTTACGAAATGTCGACAGTTGATAATCTAAAATCGTAACGGTATATTATAAACTAATTTGTCAATAAAGCTATAATGTGTATGGATGTGTTAGCATCTATTGGATTTGAACGAAAGTGGGTATTTCCTGGTTAAAGTTGGTAACAATCCAACAAAAGCATATTGGTAGGAAAAAAATTTAGGAGTGGAACTTATAGCCGGAGTCAAGAACCATCTATCAAGATGCCATGGGATTGTTTAGTTTCGATAATCTAGGCTTAGAAACAAGGAGAGGTAATAAATACAGCAATGCGTGAGTTTCAGTCTCATTAATCAGGTATAGCACTACCACAATTATTTAAAAAACCGGCTAATTAACACAAACTTCAAAAGATTTTATTCAATTCGATATTATTTGAAATGTAATAAAAATTCGAGAAATGATAATTTTTATCCTAGAGCATTTTTAATCAATCACGTTATTTCACGACATAAACTCTTGTTGACCATGACCACTTCCAAATTACTATACCATTCCGTCTTCCTTTTTAGTTTTCTCTCATCATGTCTTGCGCTTCTTACGGCCAGATCATTGAGGACCTTACCTATTAGTTGTTATTCAAAGTTCCTCTTTGATCTGTGTGTAGCTCTAATGGCCCTCTAGTCCTTTAGTTTTCAAAATAATTTAATTATGCATAAAAAACACTGTGGCTTATTATTTTTCTACTATAAACATATAACGTCTAGCGAAAAATAATTTGAATTTTTTCGTTTTGTACTATAAAAATATAAAAATTGCCAATTTTGTTGTGGATTTTTTTAATGTTACCATAAAATATACTCGACCCGACTATATTTTATAGTATGTTTTACGTTTTTGACAATAGCTCAAAAAAAAATAAAAAAACCCAACAAAATAATGTTTGTTTATATTTCTGTTCTTCTTAGACAAATAAAAATCGCAATGTACTAATCGTTTCTTTTTCCAAACATTTTTTGTTGCCAACATTGTTGTAAAGTCTAAATCGGCCTTAATACTAATGTAAACAAAGTTTTTTCCTTTTTTCGATTTTCAGGGCCCTTATTTGGATACTCGATATCGAATAATCGAACGAAGAGATCGAACAATAGGTATTTTGGAATTCGATAACGTACAAAATTAAAACGAAGACCAAAGCAATCGCGTAAACACAAACGACTGAGAATATCCCTTATTTGGCAGTTCGATTTTGAGCATTATTTATATATATATATATATATATATATATATATATATATATATATATATATATATATATATATTTATAAATATATATATATATATATATATATATATATATATATATATATATATATATATATATATATATATATATATATATATATATATATATATATATATATATATATATATATATATATATATGCTTATGCGCTCATATAATGCAGGTAGCTCTAGCAACTCATCTCTACTTCCAAGCCTGCCTTATCGTGGTGAATGGTGAACCCTGTTAGCCTTCGGGACCGCCCAGGTGGCGCAGTGGTTAAAGCTGCGGCAGTTGGAGCGGGAGGTACCGGGTTCGAATTCGATTCGAGGCAGGATGCAAAATGGGTTTTTCACCTTCGATCGTTTGGGCGGTGCGATCGGTGGTGAAAAATGAACATATCTGGATCCTCTGTCGTGTTTAGAATTCTTGGGCCGACCCATCTTCCATGTCAGTACTATAGGCCTGACATGGAGCTATGCAATGCGCAGATGGTTCTACAAAAAGAATCGGACCTATAGCCACAACAACTTAACTTTTTTTTAGCCTTCGGGGTCATACTAGAAACTAAGCATTCTATTCGGGAAAGAGGATGCTTAGTTTCTAGCATGATCACTCCGAATTTAATGACTTTCGGGTTTTACAGCATAGCCTTCCAACGATAATACTGAGATTTGTCATAGGTAACCGTATTTCTCGTGAAATGTAAATGGTACCAAACAAACAAAACAAACAAAGTGAGTGATGCATAGGTGGTTTACAAATAAACCAACTGGAGGTGAAGGGGGTATCCACACAAACCTTACTGAATGAAAGCCGCCTACATACACTTAACATACATATCAGGATGTATTTGGCGATAACGTCGAACAAAATCAAGGAAATTGTTGTAAGAAATGGACACAAAATGTATATTGGGAGACTGTAATAAGCCCCACCAGCTTTTTTGCGATCCAGCACCTTAGTAGTTCGTATGGGAAAATTTTATAGACCCACGCTGTCCATCCAGTCAAGATTTAGGTCCCAGGACCTCAGTGTTTGTTGGGCGAGCAATGCTTTAAAGCATGAGCATTCTAGAATATTCATAAATACAACGCTGCGATAGTTTGACATGGTACATTTCGAATTCAAAGAGGAATCATACAAAACGACTCTGTAGCGAAATTGACAATCAACTCAATAGCCAGGGACCACCTATTAACTTTAGATGGCTGGATGAAAGTGTGGACCGGTTTCAAATATAATATTAAATAATACTTAAATGAAGATAAACATGGAACTGTCATACGAGTGAAACATTTAAGAAACGCAGTAAATGATTGGAATAACTGGCACTATTTCGTTTGATGATACACGATTTAGTGTACCAATCAACTTATTGCAAAGTTCTATTGATAATGAATATCATGATATTAGCGATCAAATAATCCAACTATCAAATAATAAACCGAATCAAAATATAATAACAGAAATACACTTTTTAAATGTCAAAATTCAACAATATGATTTTGGGATAGGTATGACCATTAGTACAAAATTTCCCTTCTCATTATTTGGCAATGTATATTTTTTTTCGATCGTATTGCTAAATACCAATTCATGTTCGAATCGAAATGATGATTCAAATCGAATAGCAATACGTATCGAATTCCCAAATATGCCTGCAGGTTAATTGTTAGAACATGAATTGGAATTGGTGTATTTTTTAGAATTTTAATTAGAAGTCTGGGAGTTTTCGGCATTTGGTGTGCGGTTTATTTGCATCGCTGGAATTATTTTGACATTAGTTGCTTTCCAATGAACCAACGGCTAGTACCCGCTAGTAGTTCGGTTTTAATTTTTGCTAAATAAACCATAGTAAATTTAGCCAAGAAGAGAACTGAACTACTAGCATTATATAAGTATTATAATGATATTTTTTTTCAAAATGTCTGTAGTTATGAACATCAAATTTATATTTATTAACTACTTTTATAGTTACATATTATGTATTATTTTTGTTATTAAACTAATTGTATAAAAAACATTAGTTAAAAATCTCTTTGTATTGTTTCAAGATTTATTGTTAAAATTTTTTTACTATAATCACAGTTATGGCTGTTTATATGATTAATAAGTGATGTCTGTCTTTAAGACACCTAACTAGCCTTACTCATCTAATTAAAATGAGATACGAGTATATGAGTTAAATCGTTATGATAATGCTTAAGTTGATCAATAATTAAAAAAAACGAGTCAAAACGGCACAACAAATTAATTAAATAAATACATTTTTATTGTTAAAATAACTATTATATAAAAACTTAACGCCTATTAACATTTATCGCTTATAAGCGATAGTTTGTATTTCACAAAATATTTAAAAAAAATAAATCCAAAACTTTATATTGAATTGATAACTAGCCCGAGACTCAAATTATTTTTCAATTTATATTCTAAATTTGGATGCAGATACAACAGTATGCAATCGATAATCATTTATATACATAGATATATAGATTTGCAAAGATTACAAATTTTTTTGGTCAAATAACTTGTTAACCTCGTCACTTTATTTAACTTTCTTCGAGGAAGTAATCGCTTAATAAACCAAAATGACAACTGATATGTTTCCTGTTTGAATAATGTATGTATTATTAGTTTGAATATATATATATATATATATATATATATATATATATATATATATATATATATATATATATATATATATATATATACCATTTATGTATATATGTACACAGGACGAAATAATTATAAATAAGATATGTAAAATTAACGCTGATTTTATAGAAAAAAGAGAAAGCTCATTTCATTGTTTTATAAGCTTCGATTTAGATGAAACATTTATAGTTAAGAAAATAAAAATTTGATTTATGTATATATGATTATTTCTTTGAATTCTATACTATAAATTTACTACTATCACTGCCCAATTCTTTTTTATAAGTGGTCATGTGACATTCTAATTTAGGCAATCGAAACAAGTTCTGCGGCATCTAGTTTTTGTTTTATTTTTCAACAGCATAAAAAAAATATTGGTGAAATATGTATATGTACGTATATGTTATTTAATTGACCTTTTATAAGACTGATAACAAATTAATTTATTTATTATTATTATAACATTTTTATTTATCTCGGGTAGTGGCTGTTCAAACTCTATCACAACTATATATTCGATAAAAAACAAATCATGTTTTAGTTTTTGTTAAAAGATCAATTCTGTTGAGAACTAATCAATTTACTTGTTCCTTATAAATTTTTATTGGTCATTTGGTATTAACCGCAGATACTATAGTGATGTAATCATATGGAGAGTAATCGTAAATAATATAATTGAAAATTTTACTGATAAATAATCGATATGACGATAATGAAGAAACCTCTTGCAAATAATGAGAATTTCTAATAAATTAATGTTAATCATGTGCATTAAATAGTTTAGTTAATTTCTTCAATTTAAATATTATTTATAATGTTGTTTTTGTCAGATCAAGTTAAGTCCAAATGGTAATGTCTGTCAATATTAATTCAAATATCATATAGTTTGCCACCACATACGTTTGAAGGTAGTTTTGGAATAAGATAGTTTTGTTTTATTCCGTAGCACTATTTAGTTCGAAAAACGTCAAGTGGTTCAAAAGGAAAATTCCGAATACTATATGTAATCAAATCTTCTAAACAAATAGTAATATAAATTATTAACCAGCGAATCATATTTAATTCCTATTGCTGATCAGCGAAACTCGAATCAAATATCCGCGCAGGAAAACAATATTGTTAAGGGTAATAAATTCACTCAACTTCAAAAATAATCTAATTCAGCGAACAATTAATATTCATTTCTAGTCTTAAAGCTTTGACAATTCAAAATCTATGTATGCATTTAAATCAGAGTCAACTAGAATAAAATATTATTTCTAGATGGCTCTGATTAAATATGTTTTGTTTAAGGATCTATGAAAAAATTGACTGTCAGTTAACGAAACAAAAATCTTGACTGGAAAATATTTGTCTTTGAAGTAGTGAGACTGCCATAAAAAATATCAAATCGAATACGTTTTATTGCAGTCGCTCTCAGACGTCACTATAAAATTTGTGTTAGACGAGAAATTGTTTTAGCACACAAACTATTTTACAGTCAAGTGTCAAATAAATTTGGTGTCGTGTAAAGGCTGATTTCCATTATGAAAAAAGTTTGGTCAGTAATTTTTACTGAAAAAACCAAAGCGAGAAAAAAATTAAAAATGCCATTAGAGTGACTGAGATCGTTTTTTTCCTTTTTTCCTTTTTTTTATCGTGGATATATTTTGACAGAGGCGTGTAACATAACCAATAAATTTCAATTTTTTTTTGGTTTTTGTAAAAAAAGACAAAATACACTTGAAATCTACAACAATAAATTAAAAAAAAATAAACGAAATATTAAAATTATTAACTAACCATAATCCATCTTTATTTTTCCTATAAAATATTTCTCCAATACTGAATAAAAATACTTCTCTTCATATATTTTGTCAGTACTGCTATAATTATTTTCTCAGTAACCATAAAAATTTACTCAGTACTGAATAAATTTTTTGTACTGGAAATTTTTTTTCTATTTCACTCGCACTTTAAGAAAAATTATATTTTTTATCCCGCCTTGACTATTTTGTCAGTATTTGTTCATAAGGAAATCAGGCTTAATACTAAAATTATAATTGAATTGAAATGAAATTCATATTTATATAGAATAGTGATATTTAAGTTTAAATTTAAAAATTCCAAGAAGAAGTCCGACAAGGAATAATTAACGATTTGTTTGGTTATGTTACAAAAACTGTCAAAATTTGGATAAAAAAGTTTTACTATAAATATATATAAAACAAAACGTTGTCTCTGTCTCTTACACTGTGTTTTAGCATTTTTTTCTCTTTTCATCTTTTTGGAGTGTCAGTCAAGTTTTTTCATGGAATAGAGCCTTTCCTAAACTCATTCGTTGAGTTTCGTTAAATTTTATGTATCAAAGAGTTTCTTCATTTTTCTTTATAAGAATTACATTTCAGGCGTACGAAATTATTGTCTATTGCATGCAAGTCTACAACACGCAAGTTCTATTGCATTTGGAAGTATACTATTAAGTTACACTTTAGCTGCTAAATCCGGTTATTATAGAATCAATGACAGAAGAGGATGAGTATACTTGTTTGATTAAGTTTTAATACCAAAGGCACGTGATATACATATTAACGTATAAACTAGACAGAAATGAAATCAAAAATTATTCGCCGACATTCAAATTATTTTTATAATTACAAATCAATTTTATTTTGTAATGGTATGATTATCAAAACCTTAATCTTGTTTCTTGAATCTACATAGCCGAAAGACAAACAATTATTATATAGTTAGTTTACTACAGGCATTATGAAAACATTTACTTAAATATTATATTACGCCGGAAGTCGTTTATAAATATAACTGGAAAATTAAAGGTCACAACCGCTTTTCGCTTTCTAGCGATTCGAAATGATATTCTGCCTCCAGTCAAGTTCAAGAAATGCAAGTATAAACATTCGGTTACTATACCACATTTAGGCTAATATGTAAATTTTGATTTCTATCTGTAGTAATACCTTGTACAACGCTGTAGATGCGTTCCTGATAATAGAGCATAATAGGAAACAGTGCTATAGGAGGCAAGTAGTTTACTGAAATTTAGGGGTTATGTTACTGTTGTGCTAAATAAATGTTATTTATTAATTTAGAATAAATCGTTTACTAGATTCAAACCCACATAATGAGTCTGTTTCCATACACTGTTTCCATAATGATGGATCGTTAAATATCGGCAACGGAATTTTCCAGTTCTTTAAGAAAAATTTTGTTCCAAACACCTCGCATGCAGTCATTTGAAACTTCATGTCAGAAGTCTCTAATATGTTCAATAGTATTCATTATGTTGAAATCTTTCCAAAATTGTAAATTTGTTTAATTTTTTAGATAAAACACTTTAAAACTTCTATCTTGAACCATTGGCTGAATATGAGAAGTGGTATTCGGAGGTAAAAATAAAGCTTTGACAGGAAAGCTCTTGAGTGCTCTGGTGGATTGTGTATGATTGAAAGTGCTCTAAAATCCAGGTTCTAACTCTGGCAATAAACTTTAACTGCTGGACTAAAATGATTAACAAACCAATGCTCAAAAATGGTAGCCGTAACCCAAGCTTTATGTTACGATGAGACATTTAAATCACTGGTAAATACTCCTTCATTGCCGGAGGGCTATCCGAGTGATACAGTAGCAATGGTTTTAATTTAAAATTGTTAGAAGAGTTTCCACCTAAAGAGCGTTATTACGAAAAAGCGTTGAGAGAGAGCGTTGTATGAAGAATTACTGTATACACAAATGTTACCTTGTGTAAAATGTGTAGTTCCATCAAAATTATAAATATTATTAGACGATAGTTAAGATATTCGGGTATAAATAAACCTATACATGATGGAAAGTGAACTTGAATAATTTTAAATATAAAATTATCGAGTTCAGTGCGGATCGTATTGAATCGAGTTTGATTTCCGCATACCTTTTCAAACGATGGTGCCATAAAAAATTTATATTTACCGAAAAGTTCTGATAACATAAATTGAATATACTTGTGTGTTATGTTATAGGCGGTTTTTACCAATAATAAAAATTCAAATAAATATTTGTGAAATTGGAACGCCTATATAAAAATTATGCCACATTTAGACAATTGAAAAGCTTTTGATGTTTATTTTATATATTCTTAGTTACTCATTTTTATGAGCTTTTATATTTATTATAAATTAAGTATATAGCATTAAGAACAAATATTTAGTCGCAGAAATTTCAAAATAAGAAATTAACCACCAGTTATTATTCATATTATTTTCCGCTCTGATGTTCTTACAGAAAATGGTGAACACGAGAGTAACAAATAAACTTTTCACTTTCTGTAATGCAACTTATTGTCTGTGCATTAAGCCTGGTTTACATTCAACGAATTTTGCAGAAGCAGACAATTAAAACGAGAAAGACTTATTCAAAGCCTTCTGCGTAACTGTAGGACAACAATAAAATTTAAATTTTTTTTTTCTTTTCGTGTTGTCTCTTATTTGTACACAGACAATTAAATTGCGCCTACTCGTTTTATTTGTCTGCTTCTGCGAAAATCGTTGAAATAAACCAGGGATGGGATGTTGTAATTTCGAATTATCGAAATTCGACTAGAAAGTCGAAAATTGGTATGTTGTATAATAATATATTCGACTCGCGATAATGATACTTTTCTATCACTAAGTTTAGTTCAAGTGAAATTGTTGTCCGAGTCTTATATACATTATAAAGACCGTAATAATACATCTAAAATATTTTAATAAATATATATATTTCAGAAATGCATTCATTTACAATATTTTAATAAAAAATAATTTTTAATATACAATTTGCACATTCATCGAATGGTTTCTCCATCGGTCCACGAAAATGTGTTCGATTTCGCGGGGTGCGATAGTATTTATATGTGTGCAGTCAAAACAACCGATCACACTGGGCATCCGGAAATTTTATGAATTTTAATTTCCGGATTAAAAGACCCTGGAGAAATATCAAAATATGATTGGTTCATATTATGGAACAAAATATCACCAACAGTTCGCTAGTATGACCCTGACCCATACAAATTAAGTACAGCCTCTAACCTAGAAACCTAAAGCAAACCGAGATTTTATTTTCTTAATCACTTTTTATTTGACAGATCCGTAAAATTATACCGATCTCTAAAAAATCGCCTTTCTGTGGTATAGTTAACATTATCTCTTTCTTCTGAAGACTCATTATCAACTGCACTTATAGTTATGGCTACAACAATATTAATTTTTTTCGTTTTTTAACAACACTTAATAATTTGTAAAAGTTAAATGTCAAATTTAAATTGTTGTTGTAATTCTATGTTCGAAAAAAGTTGCCACAGCAACGTATCACTTTGGAATCGAAAATTTTATAACATAACATCTATCACTTTTTCGATTCGACTTTAAAAGTCGATTCGAATGAAAGTGATAGTACAACATCCCACCCCAGGCATTACATTAATTGTGCTTGACCAGCATCACAAACCACCCGGAAAGTTAATGATTTGTAAACAAAATACTTCCTGAAAGTATGATAATCGATCACGATAACAATTTTTCTACAAAATGAGCTTTTAGTTTGGGCAATAAATAACGTTCATGATTATATATGAACAATTATATTTCTGGGAAAGAAAAGTTCTGGAGAAATTATTGTCTTAATGTTTCGATAGCCGTATGGATAGAACATTTATCATAATAGTTCAATTATGACTCAAAATTGTACGGTTACCAGAAAAACAAAACTAAAGTGCCACAAATGTCACAGTTTTAACTACTTATTTCCACGATTTTTAGTGTTCGAGGTTTCAGAATGATTATTGATGAAGTTGGTCATGTATCACTATTGTTAGTAGTCGAATTGTGCGATAGCTAGTTTACTATAAGTCTAAATCGGGTGTATTTTTCATCTAACCCTTTTAATCTAAATGTCCCTCTAGATCATATTGACTGTTTATTAACCAAGATGAATCAATCTTCTACACTTGTCAATCATTTATTTTACATATAAGCGTATAAAAATACCTAACGTATGATTGTAATTAAGTTCTTTCCCTTATCAGGATGGTCGTTACTTCTTGGGACTTCACCGATGAGATTGATTGGCAATTTTACTTTTTCGTTTTCCTTTCTTATTGAAATTGTTTACTTATTTGAGGCAAAAAGACTCTTTAAAAACCAAGGATAGTGAAATTAAAGTTCATATGACGAATCCAGTTTAACTATACTTGGTTATTCACAGTCTGTTTGGAATGCTTAGCTTTGTGTTCATAATTTTCTTCGATTTCTTCGTATATCAAAACCACAATTTCAACGAGTCCCTGTGTCTTGTCAAACCATAAATTATAATATAAATATAATTATATAAGTGTAATTAAACAAAATTAAACGACCCATTAAACAATATTAAGATACACTCAAGAGCTTGAATGTGATTGTCCATATATTATGATATGTATAATGCACCGAAAAACGATTATATTAATTATATTAATCGCGGTTGTGCCTTAATATGTATGTGCATAAAATAGATAAGAGTACACTTAATGAGTATTTTATTTAGCAAACTGTTGCCAAAAAATGTTGTTATTATTATAATTTGCCAAAACAACCATTTTTTTTTGTTTTATAGCAAAACTTAAGTTATTAGTTTATTTATAATTTAGATTGTGCCCGCGCATGTCTACGTAATTCCGATTTGGCGGCTTTTTCAAGTGAAGAACACACAATACTATATATACTGAATAGAAAATAGAATGAGTCTATTTTTAATATTTTTTCTTCTGATCATAAGATGAATTATGTGATACATCTTGTCGAGGAGTAAATACAATTGTTGAATATATAAAATACAACGCTGTTAGCGATTTTTGAAGTGTTTGGGCACAATTGAACACAATTTAGAATCTGTCTGCCTGCTTCTATATACAATTTTTTTGGGGCTCCAAGTACTCTAATATATGTAGGTCCAGCTATAGATCCGATCTACGTAGAATCATCTGCTTAGCCTATAGTATACTGAAATGGACGATGGGTTGAACCATGAAGTCTGCATATCTCACGGAGAGTCTTAGATATACTCATTCATTGCACTGATCGTAATTAGATGGTGAAAGTCCTATTATCATTCTATCCCTATCAGGATTCGAACCCAGTACCTCTAACTTGAATTGTTTTAATCACTGCGTCATTTGTTCGGTTCACAATTTAGAATAAACGAAAACTTGAAAATATATTGTGCAATCAAACGAACTACATTTTTAATTACAGTAAACACTTGGCCCTATTTCTTTCAACAGAACACAATTATTTGCACATAGATCAACTTATTGTTACATATGGGTACTTAAATACAAAATTAAATATTTTCAAAATCACAGTCATATCACTCGTTTCGCATCAACAAATTTAATTAACTTTGTGATATACGTGTATATGGATTACCAAGCTTCAGCGAAATTCTAATGACACTATCTTTACTGAATTGTGAACAATTTCGCAATATTGACAGTATGATAAAGTTTATAGGATGTGACGCAAGTCGCAATTTTGGTAAAATTTTGTTTCAAAATATACATATTATATATGTACTTTAAAAAGTAATAACCAAACGTACCAAAGTAACTAGAATTTTAACTTACCTTAGGCATGAACGGGAGACGCGGTGAACTAACAGTTGCAAATTTAGCATGACTCCGTAAGATGCAATTAGATCGAGTATTAAAAGTCTTAAATTTCTCTACTAATCGACATGCGATTGAGCACAATCTGACTGGCTTGCCAAGTATCATGATAAGAAATTTGATTTGTGCAGCAAACGTTATTTAATTTTTTAAGCAAACTTTGATATAAATATGAAACACTTTCTGAAACTCAGATTATATTACAAAAATGAATATTCAAAAAACTATTTGATTTTTAAATTCCGATTCTTTCGATTGGATTTTTTAGTAAAATTTGACAGTTTTTTGATGTTTTGAAAACTATTAGAACTTTGTTTCTTTTTGTAGGGCTACTTAATTTGAATTTATGGGCATTGATTAGACAAGTATTTCTAAAATAAATTTGAGAGTGATGGATAGCCAACCGTAAAATTAAGTTACATAATAAATTGTATAACGCGACGTTCAACCTCGTCTGATACAAATGTAGATAAATTTTGCTAATCGAATAATTTAAAAGACAAACCCAAGAAATTTTCCAAAAATATATGGTATTCTGGAAAAGGTTTGTTCTAACAACAAACCCTTTCCAGAAAATCATATATTTCTGCAAAACGTTGATTGGTGCTCTTGATTATACTGTTAACTATCAAAAACTATAAATACCAAAAATATGATGAAGAAATATTTTAAGGCAATATTACACATACAGCAATATTACACATACAGTAAAAAGGACTAAATTGTATGATCACATTATGTTTTTAATGTTTTTCTTCAACGCCTAAAATCTTATCAAAAGAACAAAATTAATAATAGTTTTAAATTGTGTTTAGGATATATATTGATCGAACTGCTCAAGTTGCTCAACGTCTAGCCGCTAGAATACTTACAGACAGTAGGTCTATGGTCAAAATGTTGTCTTCCTTCAGCACCAAATAATTTGGTACGGTCTGCTTTTTGATAACAATTTTCGTACACAGCTCGAAACAAGAGCAGAAAATATTTTTAGAATTGTAACCACCTTAAATTATTCCAATTAGTTAGTTTGGCTTAAACCACCCAGGTGGCGCAGTGGTTAAAGCTGCGACAGTTGGAGCGGGAAGTACCGGGTTCGAATTCGATTCGAGGCAGGATGCAAAATGGGTTTTTCACCTTCGATCGTTTGGGCGAAAAATCGGTGGTGAAAAATGAACATATCTGGATCCTCAGTACTATAGGCCTGACATGGAGCTATGCAATGCGTAGATGGTTCTACGAAAAGACTCGGACCTATAGCCGCATAGAGTGGTATCACAACGGATCAAAATTAGTCTAAGTGTGCGATAGCAGCCACAACAACTTAACTTAACTTTTTAGTTTGGTTTAACTCGAAATTCTCCGGTTTACATTTGAATTGAAGCTATAGATGCTTCAAGCTAGAACTGACCCATTTGACTTTTGAGCCAATCATCAACTAGAAGAACTCGAGAAACTTAAAAGCTGTTCTATGAAAAAAGAAGTTGGTCAGACAATTAATAAACTGCAGCAATATACTAATGGAATTATTTAAAGCAAATTGCAATTGGTAAAAGCTCTAATGTTCAAGCTAGAATATTTCTAACAAAACTAAAGTTTATAGGAGAAAATTAGCTCAATCACAAGAACCTAATAAACTCATTTTCGCATAACAAGTAAGACAACATCGAAGCATTTCTTTAAAGATACAAATACAGAGATATCATGTAGACGCTATACTTCACTCAATAAGCATAACTGCATAATCACAATCGATCATTCAAAAACTGCTACGTTATTTGAACCAGCTAATTACTACTTCGGAGGGAACATCACGATGAGTCCAGAACCTTAGTATTGCTAGAGATGGTATGGTGCTAGTATAGCTGATAAGCTTAATCTTACAATTTTGTGTGTACAAGTGAAAATTAATCGTGGATAGTAGCAATAGTTTTTCTTATGCATTGGAGTGCTTGTTCTTGCTCAGCTTTTAGTGATGTCTATTGTAATTTGATTTAAACCAGTTTTTTTAGTCAAGGTTTATAAATGTATTCAAAAGGTTTATTTAGATAATTCGCACGATGCAGTGTACAGTGTTCTGTCAAAATTATAAACTGTTTTACTATAAATCGGTCTAATTTTTTACTTCATAATGTATTTTACACATAGTTTTATGTTAACTGGTTAAGGTAAGTAAAGCGGCTAGACGTCAAATATTGGTACGATACACGATTCAACAATTAATTGAAGTTGTTAAAATACACTACAAAAATTGTGAAAACATTGGTCGGAAGTAGTGGAACTGGTGGAAAAATTTGAGCTGTTGGGACAAGTAAGTGATGTGAAGAATCGAAATTGTATGCGTCGCTCAATAACAGCTGACAATAGCCGTGTTTTAATATTTGCTCTTGATAGCGGCTCCGGATAGCGATGCGGAAAAAGCATTTTTCTCTATTTAAAATCCAATTTAATGCGCTATTTATAGGTAAACACAATTTATTAAACAGCAAACTATAATATTTCATTCAATTAGATATCAAAATTTGTAAAAATAAATATTTAGCTCTACCTATTTGTATAGAGCACTATCCGGAGCCGCTATCCAGAGCAGCTATTATTTGATGGGAAATTTACGAAAAATATGGGTATTTTAATGTTCATCCCTAAAAACGAAAAATTTCTTTGGATTAAATGTCAAAATTTGATTTTTTTATGTATTTATTTTTTGATTAACAGTGACACTGGCGGATAATAGAATAAGTTTGAATAGAAATTTCCCTAGCTCCGGATAGCAAGCTCTGGATAGCGCGAATATTAAAACACAGCTAATATTACTGCAGTAGCTCATATTGTTGAACAATTTACGTCGATTTTTGAAATTAAACATTCCACAAACGACATTACACCATAATTTTGCATAAAGACTTAGATGTTAAGGCCCTTAAACTACATTTAACACAATAACTCAAGCTAGTCGACCACCACAAACGTTGTATCCTCGCTGATATGGTCCTATGTATGTTCAACGTGTGACTCTTTGCAAAATGAGGTGTTACGATGAATAGATTGCGCTACCGCTAATAGATGCTATGATTTATGATGGCCGGAATTGGAAGGTATTGATGTGGATGTTGTTTATTTTAAGCAAGATGGCGCGAGAAATGAAACAATCGCAATTTTGCGAGAAAAGTTTCCTGACCGTGTTATTTCTCGAAGAGGTGATCAGAATTGGCCACCGAGGTCTTATGAACACCTTTATACTTAAGCCACGTGATAAGGTACGGCCGGTAATGTGCGAAGCGGTCATGGAAAATTTTATGAAAATGATATGATGAGCCATTTGGCTGATATCGTTTTCAAATGTTTTATGACATACCTTCCTCTTTACAATATCAAAAATATTCATTGATTTATCTTAAAAAATACTCGTTTTTTTAAAATGAAACGTCTTATTGGAAAACTCTTAAGAAACTTTCACCTAATTCACGTCCTTGTGTACAACACACCTGTAGTTTATCATTGAGTTAACATTTTCGTTCGAACATTCAGATATAATATTTTATGTAGTGTTGTTTATATACTAAATGTATTTCACGAAAATTAATGAGCAATAATTATAATAGTTATATTATTCTAGAATAATAATAATTATATTTCAAATTACGTTTAATTTCCAAAATTATCCCATAAAACTAATTCGATAGTGCGCACTATTTAATATCGGCCGAAATTATTTGATTGCTTATGCTGAATAGTCTAAAATCATTTTGGATAACTTGTGTCGTTTGTTCTTCCCGATAGTAAAAAAACTGGCAGTTGGGCAGAGACGTTTATCCCCCGCTATACAGGTTGTGCAAAACAACATTCCATTCAACTCATAATATGGAAATAAATCATAATAACTCGTAAAATGTTAATAACTTATAACACGTGTGCATGCATATTAGCTTACTCCACTTGTCAATCAACTGCAATCCATATATAATAATTATAAATCAGTTTTAGATTCTTTAAAACAATCAAATGTGTATGCATGGATGTGTAATCGTTCATATCAAAAAATTTATTGAATGAAATATATAAAATGAGCTTACCTGTTCTGTTGGTACGCGTATATCCACCATTTCTTCAAAGACGTTGGCTTATAACACAGTTGATAAACAAATTAACACTTATAATATGTTTATGAAATTATTACAAGGTTTCCGTTATTACTACTGAACAAACTTTTCACTTGATATGAAATATACAAAGAGTTTTTGAGACGGAAAAAAATGTAAATTTCGTTACAATTTTGAGATAAGTTTTGGCACCAACACTTTTATTTTATATATTTATTATTAAGGTAACAGAAAGTAGAAGAAACTTTTTTTCTTAAATATTGTTTTTAAATTAAACTCCCAATCAACTCCTCGCTGTATTTTGTGTGTTCCTTGAGTGTTAAAAATTTTCTTATTTTGTATTTTTTTTATGCAATATTTTGCAGATCGAAATTTTTGTTTGTTTTTTTGAATGATTTATCTTAAGCAAAAAATTTTATAGTCTAGTTATAGACAAAGTTTCTGTAAAACTAAAACCAAATTAAAATAAAAATAAATGTAATGAAAATTATAAAAATAAAACTGCGGTTTGGCGGTCAAAATAAAGTCACTTCTGTGTACTTAACTATAATTATGATTGTAATGATTTAAGTAGAAAAATTAATTTAATATTTGTTTTTGTATTTTAAAATGATTTATGGGAGAGTTCTGTTACAAGCAACACCACAAAACAATTTGCACACTGTTTTAAAAAAAAAATATTTAATTTATAAGGCCGATCGATATACGTCGACAAACAAGATAGGAAATAAAATGATTCGTACTTGTGTGTGCACCGTAATTACGTCTCTATCACCGGTTGTATGTATAAACAAATTAGAATACAACTTACAGTATATGCAGAAAAAATACTACCTGTTTAAGAATGTATAGCAAATTGATAATTGTAGGAAAAGCGCGAATATCACAAGAAATTTATTTTTCGATACTTGTCAATTTTTAGGCACTATTATCCCGTAACTAATCCTTTCTTAATTTATAAATACTATAAATTAAAATCAAATTTGAGAGCTAATTTTTAGGTACTAAAATTTAAGCGAATCGAAAAATACAAAAAAAAATGAATGTGTCTGTGTCGATGTCATATATTTGTTTATTTTATTGCAAACGTACTTGATTCGATCAAAAGTTTTATTTTATATCTTAAAGTACACAAGTGGAAATTAAAAATTATTTAAATTTGCATAAGTTTTGTTTTGAAACTTTATTCAATAAAATCTACGTGTGAGGATTTTAAATGTGTTAATTATTCGATTTGTTGTAAATTTTTATTTGCAAAGGGGATTTCCCCTCTGATTTGGAACAACCAAATTAGTTTATTTATTATACTTGCTGTTTCAAACTGAACTTATACCAACAGTTTAATGGGGATATCCATAAACTACGTCACGCTATTATTGAATAATTTTTACCTTCTTCCCCTTTACCGCAACTCGTCGCGAAACTATATATATTTTCCCTCTATTTTCCTAAATGAAAAAAACAAATAATAAACATGATGTATAGTAAAAAAATAAATACTTTATTTATTTGCTATTTATATGTTTTCGTAACTTGTTATTCTAAAAATTTCATATTATTTCCAAAATATTCCCGAAAAACGCTTATAGTCGAAAATGGCAGCATTAATAAAAATGTATAAATATAATTATAATATCAAGAGAGACTTTAATGATAGTCAATTATATGTATAAATAAAAGAGTGAATACAACTAGTACAAATAAAATTGAGTGCCATTAATTTAAAAAAAACAGTTCATAATATGAACGAGTAGTTAACAATATGCGGGCGGTCAAAAATGCAGCCGCTACGCAGCTTAGGCTGCAAGTCGGTCAAAAATTCAGACTTGCAGCAAAAACTATGCACTAATAAATTTTCGGGATGATAAGTGTTAAAAAGAGAAGTTAGATGATCGTCCCATTTCATAACTACATCTGGCTATACTTTTGTATCATGTACTTTTTTAATTTCCTGTATATAATACTTTTAAGCATTAAAGGAACTTGTAAACGTTAGTCACGTTTTTTATTCACTGCGTTATTAAAATTATAATCGTTCATTATTTTCATCAGGTTATGGGCCCAGACCATTCCTACTGTTAATTATAATTTGTTAAGTTCTTTAGTTTTTTTTCTTTCGTGAATTTAAATAAATGTCGAATAATATACCGCATATCGAAAAGCTCAAGGGAAGAGAAAACTATGAGTCTTGGAGATCGCCGCACGTGCTTATTTAGAAGTTTCTGGGTTATGGAAATATGTCGAAGGCACAGGAGATGCGAAAGATGAAGACAAAGCAACTAAGGCACGTGCAATATTGGTTTTGCTTGTCGATCAGGTAAATTATGTTCACATTCAAGATGCTGAAAATGCACAAGCCGTCTGGGATAACCTCAAAAAAGCATTTGATGATTCGGGGCTTCTGCGTCGTGTGGGGCTACTACGCGAACTGGTATCAACGAGATTGGAAACGTGTGTTTCAATGGAGGATTATGTGAACAAAATTGTTACGACGGCACACAAATTAAATGGCGCGGGTATGCAGATAGACGATGCTTGGATCGGTACACTTTTATTAGCGGGGTTGACTGAAGATTTCAAACCCATGATCATGGCAATTGAAAGTTCTTCTGTTGGTATATCATCCGATTTGATTAAAACGAAATTATTACAAGAAGTTCGTTCTAATGATGGAGCTTCTTCTTCGGTTGCTGTGTTTGCTAAAAAAAACAGTCCAGAAATAATGTTAAAAATCGTGAAAAGAAAAAAGATGTGAAATGCTATGGTTGTGGTGGCATCGGTCACTACAATTAGTGCAAAATCTGAGGCAGATCATAAGTCGATACTTGTCTCTTCTTGCTTCACGTCAAATGAACTCACACCAGGTGAGTGGTATATTGATTCAGGGGCGTCCAAACATATGACGTGTGTTGCTGATTGGATGATAAATTCCAAAAATTCGACTGGAACAGTAACAATTGCAAATGAAAAAAAACTAACCTCAAATATGGAAGGTGATGTTCGACTTAAACTCAAAATCAATAATCGTGTTGTCGATAGTGTTGTAAAAGATGTTTTGTAAGAGATGTCTTCAAAATTGAATTTAATGCTATGAATTGTACTGTTTATGACAAAAACGAAATTTTAGTTCAAGCTAAACTATGTGATGGATTGTATCAAGTACTGCAACAAGCTTCTTCGTCGAGTTTAATGGTCTCAAAATCATGTTCGTTACAAAAGCTCTGGCATCAAAGATTGGGTCATCTTGGCTACGATAATTTGCTAAAATTAAAAACTAATGGATTAGTGGAAGGAGTAAATTTTAGTGAGGAAGAGCGCGAAATATGTGAAGTTTGTGTTAAAGGCAAACATGCCCGTCATAAGTTTAATCCCAGCAGTTCAAGGGCAACTGAATTATTGGAATTAATCCATTCGGATCTGTGTGGTCCGATCTCGGTCGATACTTTTGGTGGCTCCAAGTTTTTTATGACGTTTTTAGATGATCACAGTCGAAAAGTGTTTGTGTACTTTTTGAGGCACAAGTCGGAGGCACTATCCAAGTTCAAAGAATTTTGTAAAATGGTTGAATTACAAACAGGTAAACGCATAAAAATGTTAAGGACCGATAACGGCAAAGAATATGTAAATAATAGTTTTACTAATTACCTGGCGAGTGTTGGAATAGTTCATCAATTAACGACACCATATATTCCACAACAAAACGGCATGGCCGAACGATTAAATCGTACACTGGTCGAACGTGCAAGCTGCATGTTATTCGAAGCAAAGCTAAATGTCAAATTTTGGGGAGAGGCAATTAACACGGCTGCTTATCTAATAAACCGGTCACCATGTAGTACATCTGATAAAACTCCTGAAGAAATTTGGAGTAATAAGAAATCGAATTTATCACATATTAAAGTTTTTGGCTGCAAAGTTATGATCCACGTTCCAAAACAAAAGCGAAAAAAATTTGAACAAAAATCGCGTGAAGGTGTTATGGTTGGCTACAGCTCTCAAAGTAAAGCTTATCGTGTTTTCAATTTGGAGAAGACGCAAGTGGTGGTTAGCCGTGATGTTGTCTTCCTGGAAAATGAGCGCTGTGAAGAAAAGCTATTCAAAGATGATACAAATGAAGTGGAGGAAATGTTACACAGTGTCAGTCCAATAAACGATGTTGCAGATGGCACTATTGATCTTGCAGACGATAATATTTATTCAAACGATTCGATTACATCTGAGTTTCAAGGTTTTCCACCCAATGATATAAGTGAAGTTGCCGAAGTACAACAAACTACGCTTGAAAGTGACAGCAGCCTATATGACAGCAGCCTATATGATACGTGAAGCTGATTTGGCCAATGCGACAATGTGTTCATTCCATTTTAAATTGTTGCTAATTTGAACACCAAGCAGACGAATTGAGTCACAACCCACGAGAACGTGGTCTTTTACCACAAAAGTTGCGACTTCTTTTACGCGAGAACGTGCATATTTGTGATTTTTTCTCGTTACATTTGACCTGATTTTTAACTCCCCACTCAAATATTATACTCAAATCGGAATTAAGCGAAGTGACAACTTCCAGCCGTTTACCGTTTAACTCTGAAGAAGTAGGCTCGACCTCGAATGAAATAGAAGAGTGCAATGTTGCATCATCGGCAAAACTGTGGCTAGGGTTTTACAGTGCTATCCAACAAGTCATTAATGTATAACAAAAACAAAATGGCGACAAAACTGATCCCTGAGGGACTCCGGCATTTGGGGAGTGTGTCGTTGATGATCTCCCATTTAGCACAACGTTGATCTTTCGGTCTTTGAGAAAGCTTTTTATCCACTTGATGGTCATCGAATATAAGCCGTGCCTCAAGTTTCCAAATTAGATTCTCATGCCAAACCTTGTCGAAAGCCTTGGATATATCCAAAGCGATTGCAATCGAAAATCACCTACAATAATTGTGAAAAAACTTAATATGGTATCATCATAGTTGCCCTTTCATGGACCTCAACCTCTCAGAGTACACGCAACAGAACATCAAAATAAAATCTATTGGGTGCATGTATGCATTAAAAACCGAATAATATTAGATGTCAGTACTTGCTTATGCGTTATAGTACATCATAGACATATATTTCTTTTGAAAGCCCTATTCAAAACCTGTTAAAATCAGCTAAAAGTTTTTGTTTTGATTGTGCACATCCAACCGATTTCAACGATGGAAAATTTATCAAAATGCGGGAAGTTTTGTTGAGTCACTTTTTTGCAAACAAAACTGCAGCTGAAACTTATCGTTTGCTCGTAAATTTGTATTGTGAGTTGCTTCAAAAATTTTCATTTTGACATCGAGGACAAAGAGCGTCCTGGTCAGCCGAAAAAGTTTAAGGGCGAAGAATTAGAGGCATTACTCGATCAAGATTCATGTGAAACGAAAGTAGAACTTGCAGACTCATTGGAAGTTGATCAAGTAATAATTTACAGACGTTTAAAAGCCTTGGGTTTCATCCAAAAAGGTGGGAAATTGGGTGCCATAACAGTTGAAGCCAAGAGACGTAGAAAGACGATTTTGCATGTTCAAAATACTGCTCGAGCGCCACAAAAAGAAGTTGTTATTGCATCGTATTGTCATTGGCGATGTAAAATGGATCCATTACGAGTATCCCAAGCGCAAAAATATAGAGCGCCATATATAGAAAGTTTGGTATCATTGTAGGAATCTTAACAGCATTCATTATAATTTTCTTCATCATATGTTGATGTCAATTTTAGTATACCCCACAAATATTGGTTACCAAGTATTTGCTCTCAGCTACACTAATCTGCTTCTTAAACATAAAAGCGTTTAGTTGTTACAAGAAATACTGAAACATATTAACTAGCATGTGTTCAGGAACGAATGCAACGTTCTGGTTGCGTTTACATATGCAAGTGTTATCATCGAAGTGATCTTGAACTTTTATTTTTTGTCGTATATTTATACAAATACCTATATGCTCCTACAAGGCTCCTACTTAGTTGCTAATCATATCTAATTACATACTTACCACGTGACTTAATTTAACAGTATCTATAATAAATACTTAATTAGAAAACAACTGCACAACCTGATTGAAATTTTATAATAATATATAATTATAATAACTAAAATTTGATTTGAATATCGCGATTATGATTTTTAATTGATTTGTTTTTCGTTGTAAGTTGTAATTTATTGTCCATACTCGATTGTTAAATATTGAATGTCATGTTTGTAATCATTAAAATAACAACAAAAAACCATGTTTATAATTATTAATTTATTTGCAATTATAACACTATTGTTTAAAATGCGGAGCTACACGTGATTTAAGATGAAGAGTTGGTTTTCAACCAATAGACATAACACATATATAAGTAATAGCGATACCTTAATTAAATGTTCATTAATAAGAGAGTTAATCAGAATATATTTTGAACTGTCTATGACAAAAATTTTATTACATACTTAGTCGTATTTACTAAAGCGGAACCACTTTTAAATTTATGGTGATACTAATTTTGAAGCGATAACGTTATCTTCTTGAAAGCGACGGATTTGCATAATATAAGTTTTGCCCAAATAACACATCAAAAAGCCGATTTAATTAAAATACACAAGTGTTATATGATATACACTTAACGACACTTGAAATGTGAATTACTATCTTTAGACGATATTAATTAGAGCTTTAAGCCGACTTGGGTATTTAGGTATTATTAATTTATATGATATCTAACAGATTTATGATGGAAGTGATTACAAACGTATGGTATACGTATATTTAACTAAGTAATATACTTATAATGGATATGAAGAAGAACTAACTGATAAGCAAATTGAAATTATTGGTTTCATATGGTATAAAAAACCTTTTAAATTTTATACTAAATAAATAATACGAACTAACCGATGGTTAGTGTATTGTGACCTTCCAAATAAAAACTTTCAATAAAAAATAATCATCATATCATCATTTACTAATAACATCGGAAGTTGATAAAGTTTGCCAGTCACTAGAAATTGCTTCAACGACTATTAGAACATTTAAAGTGTGGCATAGTCCAAATAAACAATAAAATGCGTTCTTTAACACCATTTGAGTTAAAAATATGAAACAAACAAGTGAATGCTTTAGACACATCTTCAACAAATGTCTTTCGTCAGTGTGGGGCAAAATATGTGCATTGGGATAGTCAGATACATTACTGTCCAGACTAAACGAAAACGAAGTTCGAGATCAGCAGATCACATATTAAGTTACTAAATTTGTTACCATTGAATTACCAAATGGCATAACCGATTTTCAAGTTTTGTATAGAAAAGAAACCAACGAAGTTGTTGTAAAATCACCACCAAGTTATAATGTTTATGTTAATGGAAAATAAACCAAAATACACCCGCTGTTGATGCATATTGATATGATATGATAGGAGAAGTACAAGCCAACCAATTACGGTGATCCTAGGTATGTTAATATAATCCTGGAGTACATTCAGCAGAGTTCCAAATGGCTATCTGAGAATTATTTATTCCAAAATTATGCAGACCCAGGCCCTGCCTGCATCTCAACATATAAGGTTTAGGAAAAGGAATGTTAATCACAGAAACGAGTAAGGTAATAATAATCCACTACACTAGTCATTGCTATAACTACATTATGTATTAGTACATTATAATATGTTGTTAGTAGTGATTGCAAATTTGGGGTGATATTCTAAAACCGGTTTTTCGGTTTTATTTACAAAACAAAACCGGTTTCCGATTTTAAACCGGTTTTTTTAACAAAATATATTTTTAATTTCTATAAAATGTTTACCAGAATTTAAAAAAACAATAGTTTAAAAAAAAACTATTATATTATATTTGTATTTGAAATAGTTTTTTTCAAATGCAAATAATAAACAATTTAGCCAAAATAAAATAATAATACAAAATAAAAATTTAATTATTTTTCGGTTTTAAAAAGTGTGATCTCACTAAACGCAACATGTCTATTGTGTTATCCACTAGACGTGCTCGAATTTCATGCATGCACTTCCTGACGCCGAGAATGCTCTTTCTGCTTCCACGCTGGTGGGTAGAATCGACAGTAGAAAATTGTTCACTATCTTGAGTTCCAGGTCTCTGATCCCATTACGATCAACGTTAGTGTTTAGACCTACATGAATAATCTTTCATCACAACCACTGTTGGAGGTTTTTATTTCTGTATTGGTTTAATAGATTGGGATTGTTTTTCTTCTACTTCGATCTTATCGTCATCGCCTGACAACATTTTTTTTTTGTGCCAGACATTCTTTAAATCACTAAACAATCAGTTTAACAATCGATGATTTAGCAAAATTTCAGAAAATATTATCATGTTCATATTTTTCGACATCCGGCACTTGGTATTTGTAATGAAGATACTACAGTAAGCAAGATAAATCAGTTCGTCTTTCTTTAATTCGGCATTTATTTAATTCGACTCCATTTTCATGTCAATTGCCAGTTGGCCACTATGTTTGTCCAAATGTGACAACATAATATTCATAAAATTTTATAAAATAAATTTAAAAGGTCGCATCGGCAGTCAGAAGAATTGCATATTTCCGACAAAGTAACGCGACTCTCAATTTCATTAGTAAAAGAACAGCAATAGGGTCGGATAGAATTTTTAATTCATCGTCAGAAAAAAATACGATGATTTCAGATCAACTAAAGGATTTTGAACGGATGTTCGTAATTTATAAAACCGATCCAACATGAAAAGGAAACTGTCGCGTTTTCGAGTCCAAGACTAAATTTTTTCTTTTCCGAATTCTAATACAACATATTTTTGAAGATTGTCGTCGTTTTTCACTGGTGTATTTCTAAGAAGTTTTATAGCGTATATAATGAATTTATACGTTATACGTAGAAGTATATAATGTTGATCAGGATTTACTGCATTGTTCAGAAAGTTATCATCATCGCCGTCTGACTCGGAATTATCATACATATCAACCATACCATCATTTTCTGTCTGTGCAAATGCATTCAAAGTATTCGAGCTATATAGAAGATTTATCTTTACAATATAACACATTCAAAATAGTCAATAAATTATGTTGTGAAACACTGTCGAGACTGCGGCGTGATGAGAAACTCTCTTAACCATTGAGCTACACTCGGAGAACTAACCGATCTTTAATTAGTCTTTCAATTATTCTCATAATTATCTGTTCTCATAATTATCTTATGCAAATAAATAAAACCAAATTTCATTAGCTATTATTATGCAAATATAAAATTAGGCCAATTTTTTGTTACTTATGAAACCGGTTTTAAAATGTAATAAAAACCGGGTTTTCGGTGATGTAAAATAACAAAAAAAACCGGTTTTTCGGATACCGGAAAACCGGGTTGCAATCACTAGTTGTTAGTATAATCATTTCCACATTTGGATTTGAATTTGTTAGTTTTGTTAATTGGATAGGATAGGAATGTTCTATTTTCATCATATATATGTAAATGTCTTCGACAGTTATTACTGAAGCATTTTACTTTTATAACCCAAATTATCTCATCATATGCTGTTAGTTATTGTTATCCCTATTTTCATCCCACCACCAGTTACGCGAGGGTTGTTACGTCTTAATGACCCGACAGCAATGTATATTATGATGATTAAGCTCAGTTATGTACTAGAGTGAAATTATAAATAAATCGGTATATGTCATTAATCTACCTATGTGTCATTCACTCTTATCTGTTTATATTGGGATATTATAAATTCAGTTCCATTCATACCATTATTAGTTATAGGAGTAGATCATTGTTACACTGCAAGGGCCCTTATCTGAATAGCTGCTATATGGTGAACGATTCAAACGATTCAAGATATTTTTTGATTTATTAATTATATAATAATTATACTATTCGTTAAACAAGAGAATCGTTTGATTGTAAATACCATCCAGCAGTTATCCTTTCAGTACTCTATTATGTTTCAAAAAATCTTAAATATAATTTTAAATAATTATCGTTATAATTCTGTCAAATAAATTCTCCACTGAGATATACATCTGAGCTACAAGCAACATTATCAGCTATTATTTATATTTAATATTATTATTTCCTAACTTTATGATTATCTTCTCCACTAACCCCATCTGACTTATAATATATGATATGATATGATATGATAGGAGAAGTACAAGCCAAACAATCACGGTGATCCTATAGGTACGTTACCACAATCATAGAGCACAGTCAGCAGAACTCCAAATATACATCTGAGAATTCCCACTCCTGAACTATGCGGGCGCAGCCCCTGCCCACATCTCAACATACAAAGCTTAGAAAAAGGAACGCTAATCACAGAAACGACCAAGGTGACAATCCACAGCAGATTCACCGATAACTACACCACTAGTAGATTATCACATATTGTTAGTACAATCACTTTCACATTGAGACCTAAGCCTGCTAGTCCTGTTACTATTGTCAATTGGATAGTTAAGGACCATTCTAAACTCATCACACGTATTCGCATCTCCTCAACAGCCAAAACTGGAGTACTTTAAAACATCTTTGGGTCATCTCTTTATATGCTGTATTCTATGATGTGTCCATACAACTCCCAATCGACCACCATCCAACGCGTGGGAGAATACAAATTTCCGCGCTGACTCGACCAACAGCACTTCCATATACAACACGATGATCCAACACACTGTCAATTCGTTTGTGAGAGAAACTTTTTAAATAAACAAATAGTTTAGCACAGTTGCAACTAACCCGAGCATTTATTATCCTCCATTACACATCCTATCTTTATGTCCGGTTTAGATTTTAGAACAAAGATTCACACAATACACAACAATAGATTTCTCGTATAACGCACCACATCGCAATGAAAGAAATCACCAAAGCGGCCATCCGTTTCAGAAAATTTAAAAGTATATATGTAAGAGAATTATTTGTGAAGCAAAGTATTTGCTTATTAAAGTAAAATAAACTTTCTGGTCAAGACCACCGGTCAAGTAATCCTCATCCAATCTTTAGCATGTCACTCAAGAAATCCTGTCCATTTACACCTTTAAGTAAATAAATGAAATTATTTCAATAAACTACTAGTATATACTAGATATGCATACTGTATATCTAGTATATACTAGTAGTATATACAAAAGGAAATATACCATATAGTGGAGTTTATTGACAAAATAATATTACAAGAAATAAAAGCGATTCGTTAAAACGCGATTTTTCTGATATATGCACAAGAATATGCTAAATTGAACTTCAACATATTAGCCAATTAAAATGCCATCAATTAATAAGTAATTTCTAATGATCATAAATATGTATTATCGTCAATATAATGATCGTATTATGGTAGTGATCGTATTAAAACAATCTTCAACCCCTTCTACTATTAATACACATGGCACTACATCAAAACCGCAATAGTCTTACAGATATCCCAATTAAAGTTTCATATAGAATTTAAAAATAAAGCATTTTGTGTAAAACAATTGAATAGCTAGAACCAGCAATATGGTAGGTTTTACTGTATGTACCGATATATATGTATATAGCAGGTGTTATAAAACATAAAATAAAAAAGCCTCATGTATTATATAGAAGATTTTGAAATAGACAAGAAATTCTCTTTCATACATAGGAAAGAGAATTTTGATGAACTAAACGAAAAACGTGTCATATACATAATATGAGTAGGCATTGAAATGTACACGGTAATGTGTATATTGGCGTTTTCAACATCTAAACCAATACAATTTCTCAAATTGCATTGAATGTACATATATAATTGCCAATTTATACAACGATTGCACAATGGCGGTGATCGCGTTAAAATTTACAGTTTAAAGTTCGCGTTATAGTTTAAAGTAAATGAAAGTATATAACGTTTATTTAGTTAGAAATTTAGATGTATGATTATATCAAGAGTGAATTATGGGATGCAGTAACCAAACGAGACAAAACGAAAGACACGTCGCATCGTTTTTAACGGAATATTGAGATGTGATATAAAAATGTTGTATATAAGATACAAACACAAATACGTTATATATTATAATATATAAAAAGCAAGAACCAAACTAAATGTTATATTAAAATATAATATAACATAATAAAAATAATATAAATATAATAATATAATATAATATAATATTATAATGATACTCATTTGCCATTAGGTTTTAACGTCACACATGACACACACAACCAACGCATTTATTTTATTTTATTTAATATAAACAAACACCGAGTGGAAAAAACACGTCCACTCGATATGAAGAACAACACTCACTATATATATATATATATATATATATATATATATATATATATATATATATATACATGTATATATATATATTTATATATATATATATTATATATATATATATATATATATATATATATATATATATATATATATATATATATATATATATATAAATAAATATATGTATAAGCAAATTGTATATCTGTAATTATATTTATATAATTTAAATAGATAAAAAACAAAAACAAAAAACTTGCTAGATAAAATTTAACACAAAAAAAAAATACAAATACACTTTATAAAGCATAAAGTCTGATTTCCATTATGAAAAAAATTAAGTCAGTATTTTTTACTGAAAAAACCAAAGCGAGAAAAAAATTAAAAATCTCATTAGAGTGACAGAGATCGTTTTTTACTTTTTTCTTTTTTTTATAGTGTATATATTTTGACAGTTACGTGTAACATAACCATTTTAATTATTTTTTGTTTTTGAAAAAAAGACAAAATACACTTAAAATCTACAACAATAAATTAAAAAAAAATAAACTTAACATAATTATTCATTATTTAAATTATTTTCACAATGAATTAAGATGAATGGCACAAAACGAAATGTTAAAATTATGAATTGACCATAAAAAACCATCCATCTTTAATTTTCCTATAAAATATTTCTCCAGTACTGAATAAAAATACTTCTATTGATATATTTGGTCAGTACTGCTATAATAATTTTCTCAGTAACCATAAAAATTTCCTCAGTACTGAATACATTTTTTGTACTGAAAATATTTGTTACTTCACTCGCACTATAAGAAAAATTATATTTTATATCCCGCCTTGACTATTTTGTCAGTATTTTTTCATAATGGAAATCAGGCATTTATAAAAATATATAAACTACGAAATATTATGTTACTTATCGTAGGTTTCCAGGTTAATTTAATCTAAATTCACTTTTATTATATTATATTATTAAAATTCTAATTATTTATTTAATTAAATTTTCGTACTTAAAAAACGAAATATTTTAATTAATAAAACAAACACAGATCAAAAAAACAAGTTCGCTCTGTTTGACGAACAACCATCTACTAACTACTAAGTACTAGTGATTGTAAATGTAGAGATGGGCGGGTAGTAACTATTCGGTATTTAATACTCGTCGTAGCTTTTCGAAGTAACGATTACTTGAAAATTAAAGTATTCGTTTTATACTTTCATCAAAACAAAATTGGAAAGCCATATAAATAATCTAGCTATCTCGTTTTCTCCAACATTTTTATCAATTGTACATATATAATATATGTACATATTTCCAAAATTTTTATCTATTGTACATATATATATATATATATATATATATATATATATATATATATATATATATATATATATATATATATATATATATATATATATATATATATATATCTATATATATATATATATATATATATATAAATATATATATATATATATATATATATATATATATATATGTATATATATATATATATATATATATATATATATATATATATATATATATATATATATAAATTTGCCCGCTGCTCGGTCATAGTAGAATTTTCCATTTATTTATTATTTCGCCTGTATACTGCGATTCATGCTGGTTTCCAATTACGAGCATTTAGTACTTCTATTAATCAGAGATGTCACCCGTGTCCGTAACAATAAATATATATATATATATATATATATATATATATATATATATATATATATATATATATATATATATATATATATATGTATATATATATATATATATATATATATATATATATATATATATATATATATATATATTTATAGATTTATATATATATATATATATATATATATATATATATATATATATATATATATACGGATATATAGTTACGGACGCGGGTGATATCTCTGATTGAATAGAAGTACTAAATGCTCGTTATTGGAAACTAGCATGAATCGTAGTATACAAGCGAAATAATAAATAAATGGAAAATTCTACTATGACCGAGCAGCGGGCAAAATAAGTATAAATACGCGAACAGAAAGCGTAGAGATTCAGTTTGAATTGGGAAAGCGATACATTAAAATCGGGAAAAAAGTAAAATAGTGAAACAGTAAAAGTAACGGTGGAATAAAAGTACTGTAATAGTGAATTGTGGTGATTATTAAATAAAGTTATAGTGAAAAACAAGCAAGTGGTTTTAATTATTCACAATCCAGTGATCGAACCGTGGAGTGGTTTGAATCCCTGCTAGGGGAAAACGTAACAATTGGTGACAGCGGTGGGATTGTGAATAAGGAGACATGAAGCTACTTGAGTTGAAAGTTTCAGAGCTAAAGAACGAGCTAAACGCATGGGGTTTTACTACAGCAGGTAGCAAAGCAGATTTACAATAGAGGCTACAAAAAACTTTGCTATAACAGAACATCGATCGAGACCAGTACGAATTTCATCGCTGTCATTAACTGCCCCATATCGAAATTTCACCTACAAATTTATTGTTACTGGGCAATGGTTGCTCCGGCATTTGTTGCCCCTTCCATAGGATCCTCCGCATAGATACTCCAGTATTACTGGAGCATTGATTTGAAGCGGCTGATGAAAGGTTTTTCAAACTTGAAAAAGAGATGATAGACATTAAAACAAATGGCGGTGCTACTCAAATCCTGAAACTAGTCAGCGGAATTAAATTGAAGCCTCCGACATTCGACGGAACAACGTCGTTCAACGTTTTCAAATTACAATTTCAAACGGCAGCATTAAGAAATAATTGGTGTAAGGAAGACCAAGTCGCAGCTCTCATAGTGGCGTTAAAAGGCGGTGCGGCAGAAATGTTGCAGATCATTCCAGAATCCGAACGCGGTGAATCATGCTAGCCTTGGAACGAAAATATGGTGCTGATCATAAGCGGGAGCTATACAGGAAGTTTGCAGCAGATATTAAGCGATTGGTGCACCTCACCAACTTCAATATGGCTCCCGAATACACGGAAAGAATAAAAATTGATGCGTTTACTGATGGTATTCGTGACGTAGAAACAAGACGAGCGGTTGTGTTAGCATCGAAAACAACATTTGCGGAGACCATCGCTTGTGCTTTAACGATCGAGACTGTTAACAAGATGATAATACCAGAGGTAAAAATACGACGAGTCGGATTAGAACCAAGAAATTATAACTCATCGAATTACAACAAACCAGAAAATACCAATAAAGTTTCGGTCTGGAAAAGGTAGAATTACATGTTGGATATGTGACAAACCTGGTCATATTTCAAGGGATTGTTGGGAAATAAAACGTAAGCGGTCAATGATACCATCATCATTATATTGGAGGAAAAGGGAAGATTGCAAGGGATCAGAAGAGAAGGAGCGTCCTGTAATATTGCAAACAGTAAATGAGAAGGTCGATAAAGAAAGAAACCTAACTTCTTCAACAAAATACGGCATAACAGCCATATCCGTTCCACGGTTGACAAGAGGCGGTAATGACTTAACATTAGATGGAGAAATCAACGGAAGAGCCTGTATGATAACACTAAATACAGGAGCAATGCGGACGATTGTGCGGGCTGATTTAATAGAAAATTAACTTCAGCCAATTGGAGGATTCAAACTGCAAACAGCAACCGGCGAAAGTGCAGAAATCAAGTGAAAGAAGGAAGTGGCCATAAGACTTGGTAACAGGGTCTTCTGTCGTGAAGTTTTGGTGGCTGATATTATGGATGAGGTGATTTTGGGAGTGCACTTCATGAAGAAAAACAGATTCATGTTGGACATAGGGCGTGATTCATTAAACTGTTTAGATTTTAAGCTACAACTGCAGTTAAATAACGGTGAGCCAATCGTTCGAAGAATTATAGTGAGACATTCAACGGAAATTCGCGGTGAAATGGAAGATAAGATTACTGTAGACACGTTGGGAGTTGTGAAACTCAATAAATAAAAGCAGCCAGTAGAAAGGATAAGACTACCAAGAAACAGGGTGAAACCTCGATATGAAATCCGAGGTCTGAAATCTAAGATAGAGCAGTCAGTCTGGAAGAGAGGAGTATCACCAAAACTGCAACCTGGCTGGGAAAGACCATACAAGGTGATTACGAAAATCAATGATGTAATCTACCGAATTCAGAAGGGCATCCGAGGAAAACCAAAGGTTGTACATTTGGAAAGGTTCGCTCTCTATAGAGGAAGGGAATTGGATCCTGTTCGGGACCAACAGGTTTGGGCGGAGGGTAGTATTACGGACGCGGGTGACATCTCTGATTGAATAGAAGTACTAAATGCTTGTAATTGGAAACCAGCATGAATCGCAGTATACAGACGAAATAATATAAAATGGAAAATTCTACTATGACGGAGCACCGGGCAAAATGAGTATACATACGCGAACAGACAGCGTAGAGCTTCAGTTTGAATTGGGAAAGCGATACATTAAAATCGGGAAAAAGTAATAAAAAGTGAAATAGTAAAAGTAACAGTCGAATAAAAGTACTGTAATAGTGAATTGTGGTGATTATTAAATAAAGTTATAGTGAAAAACAAGCAAGTGGTTTTAATTATTCACAATCCAGTGATCGAACCGTGGAGTGGTTTCAATCCCTGCTAGGGGAAAACGTAACAATATATATATATATATATATATATATATATATATATATATATATATATATATATATATATATATATATATATATATATATATATATATATATATATATATATATATATAAATGTATATATATATATATATATATATATATATATATAAATGTATATATATATATATATATATATATATATATATATATATATATATATATATATATATATATATATATATATATATATTTCAACCTATCGGTTAAAAGTATCAGGTTAATGATGTGAAAGTATTGGTATATACCTATACTCAAAAGTAACGATTTGTCTTATCATTACCGGCTACCTATTTGAGGAAAGGACCACACAAAGTATATGATTAAGTTAATGGAAAATACAACCGTTAGGAGTTGATGTATATTAAGCATTAATTACCCACGCGTAGATGAAACTGATAAGCAATTTTATAACTTCAAAAAGTCAATAAAACGAAGATATCTTTAACTACGAAAAACGAAGATATCTTTAACTGAATATGACTTATTATTTATTATTACTTATTATTATTAAGCTGAATGTTGTAGTATACCAAAGTCGTTCCTCATCAATCATGCCGCGGTCTGTAGTTCCATTCTCACCGTTGACAACTTAACAGGCACCAGATGACATAAAAAGCAATTGTATGTAAAAGGCATTCTTTGGCTGACCACCTGCAATGTGTACTAATCGTATTTATGGTTTGTAAGGCCTCAGTTTAGATGCGGTTAAGCTCGATTACGGGCTTTACGCATTATACCAAATAAAAACCTACGATTATTATAACATACCGAAATTAATAAATGATGTTTAGCGTTCGGGGATTTTCCATAATCGCTTAAAGTGGTCCAGCTTTAGCTTAGCCACAACACTATTTGGTTGGTCAGTTTCTAAATAATTTCTACTACTTCGAGTCAACTGTTTGTATCTCAATCAACTAGCTTTCAAGAAACCTTTTAAGTAACCTATATTTTTCTGTTTTATCGTAATAGCAAATAATACAACTGGGACATACGAGTACAAGGAAGAGATTTTTTTTCGAAACTATGAGTGTTTTCTCTTGAACTACCATATGTATGTAAAGAACTATAATGCAGTAAGTTTATTAATTGACATATATTTTGTTTGTTCAACATAACCTTTTCCTACAACAGAACCGTTTATCCATTTCTGATGTTTCCAAATAAAATATTTGATTCAATTAAACCATTTGATTAACTTGATCATAGTAGCTAATCTCATTTATTATATCAGACATACGTTGCCTGAGCTTTTAAAATGTTATCTCTTCAAATCATCAAACAGTAATAATTGTCAATTTCAAATTATGAGATTAGTATGAACTACTTCACCTAAACGTTAAATAACCGCCCAGATGGCGCAGTGGTTAAAGCTGCGGCAGTTGGAGCGGGAGGTACCGGACTCTCCAATCACGATAGGGGCAAGATGCAAAAGAGATATTTTACAGGGAATGAACACATCTATGACTGTTGGAGTGCAGAATTCATGGACCAACCCATTTTCCATGTCAGTACTATAGGCTGTCAAGGAGCTATGAAATGCGCAGATGGTTCTACGTAATTCGAACCTATATCCGTACGTCCTCGATGGCATAACGTAAGGACGTAAATAAGCGAACCGCGAAAGAGTTGGAAGTGCCTAGAGCCCCGAACAAACGACGTTAAATATTAGAGCAGATGGAATCATTGAGAATGCATCCGATTAGATGATATATAGGCAGTGCCACCACCATATTTGATACTTTTATTTTATTATATGTATGTTAACCAGTGAAGTGATACTAAATCTAAAGTGAAGTGAAGATTATTCACAGCCCACACGAGAGGTAAATATATTTTGAGAATTAAATAATGTTGTCATTTGGTTCGTATCCAGATTACTAATGATTGCCAATTAAACACAGAGCTTAATCATGTTGACGCTTTGAGTTTAATTTTCGAGCAAGTTTCAGTTGTCAGTGATACCGATTTGACCAGCCGACTAGTCGACTGTTTGATCTATAAAGTACATAAAATATTCCTTCGTTGATTTTACTGTAGGAGTTAAACAATAAGTCGGTGTATTGGGTTCAATTCAAAGATTCATTTGTAGAGTACTTTATAAATAAATAACTATGTTTTCATGCAAAATGAAAGTATATACGTACTTTAATATGACAATTCTATCCATTTTTAATTTAAACAGTGTTGTAACAGATTTTTTACAGAAGTCAGAAATATGATAATCGACGATTAACAAATTTGATTAACTTCTCAGCTGACTATAAAAATGGGTTTTTAGTTAGCATTGAATTTTGTATATTGAACATAACACTGAAGGCCAAATTTTTAATTGCAATCAGTGGACCAGAAATCAATTGTATTTGTACATGTGAGCTATTGCTTCGTTATAAATGTTATCGGCTCCATTTAAATATTTTTTGTTTGACGCGTTGAATGTGACATTTGATGTGCACTCGTATGTATCGTAGTAAATGCAAATATTTTTTTCTACCACGAAATTCTAGAATATTTCATATTTAACAACATATTAAATGAATGTTGTTTGTCAAATTTGTTTGTCAAAACGTTTAATAAAGAATATTTTAGTTGATGTTGTGCACTTCTATTCGGCAATTCCAAACCTAAATTACCAATATCAATCAATTCTTAATCCAAAAGTTTCCAAATATCTTAGTTACGTCTAAGATATAAAAATAACACCAATACTAGTTCTACACCGAAGATAGTACATTAGTTGCTTTTCAATCGACCAACTGCTAGTACTCGCTTAACCACTATAGTAGTTCGGTTCTTGTCTTTACTAAATTAACTACTAGTAACTGCTCTTGCTAGATATTTCTCACGAGTAGCAGTTACGCATTATTTCACCACTACGGGCTAAGTGTAAAACCATTTCGCTTATTCGATCAAAAATATTTTTTTATTTGAACTTAAAATAAAAATAATTTTATTTCTTTAGTAGCAACAGTTTTGATTCACAAAATTCTAGAAAATAAATTTCAAGAGTTTTGAATCAATTTTAGTACCATTGTTAACAACAAATAGTGCAGCAGTGATGAAAAAGATGGGTTCATGTTTAAATACTCATCACCAGCTATGTTTTACGTATGGTATCCAACTAGCGGTAGTTACCGTTTTCTATAAGAAAAATGATACATTATTTGAATTAGAAAATTAAGCTACTTATTCTGAAGGTTATGAAGAAGGCGAGAGTGATCATGCTTTTTCTGAGGATTTAATAATAAGAGATGATTCGCAAGTTTAATACGGAAAGGAAGTGGTTTATTGACTATGCTGGAGCGGTTATTTCAATAAAAATCTGCTGTTCGAAAAAGTTTGATAGACTTAAATATAAACACCAGCTTTTCAGAATTAAACCTAATTAATGTTATTATAAAGGCACTGAAACCTGTAAAATGTTCAGTATAATCGTTAAGCTCATCATATTATACATTATTAAGTGCAGATGTCACACTTAAATTCATTCTAGATGAATTATCTGAACAAAATTCATCTAAGTAAGGAATTGCAGCGTAAATATAAAATAAGAATAAAAGAGCGAAGAACCAATTATTCCGATGGATTCCAGTTTCTAGAAAATCCGATGGATTATGGCAGAACAACTAATAATAGAAATTATGGTTTATTTAATTTACTATAAGTAAAACTGCAATAGTCAAAAATATTGTGAGCATTATTGATCGTTTAAGTATAAGAATTGAAGATTGTAACATTGCTTACAATAGCACTTTCCGGATCACGGTGAAACACGGTGAAACACGGTGATTACAACTCGCTATTCAGAAGAAACACGAAGTAAATTTTAATGATGGGAGCGCCCAAATTAATACCAAAAAGTTTTTATAGAAAATGATAAAATCTGTTTCTAAGATTTTAGAGCAGAAGCGACTTGCAACCCTTTTTTGATTAAGCGTTAAAACACTTGTCCACAATTAAACCAACAAGCGGGGAAAGCAAAAGAGCATTTTCTGGTCAAGTCATAACAAAATTAAGATCCGTCCTGATAGTATAATTGATAGTATTTGCTTTTTACACGGTTATTTCATTATCACGACAAACCATTAAAGTAATAAAATTCAGAATTGAGAAATATTATAATGTTAAATAAATTAATAATAAATTAAATATTTTATATATTTTCTTAATTAAAATATTAACTGAGATGAAAAATTCGATGACCTCATTATCGTTTTAATTTGTTGGTTGGTAAATCGGTAAACCAATTGAACTTTTGTCATTTACCCGCGGTAAATGAAAAAATCGATAAATTTGCAACCCCTAGTTGCAAATATATTCTTGAATATTAATTAAATTTAAATTAATTTTAAGATCCGATATTAAAAATAAACTTATGCGTTCTGGAAATTCGGGCCTAGTAGGAAGGATCGAATGATTATAGACTGAGCGACTCATCGATACTAGAAGAATCGAATATATAAAAAACAAATAGTATTACATTCGAAGAGGAATAATTCGTCACAAAATAGGAAACCACTTTGTATAGCACCCTGTTAGATTAGCAAGAGTAAAAAGACAGATTTTATTTGAACGTGTTAAACGCAAGAATCCAGGAGAAAGAATATGCTCTTTTAAAAAGAAATATTGATACAGCAGAAATAACTAGTAAATAGCAAGAATGTGAGACTTACTTTGATTAACTGATTGGATAACTGATGAATACTGCATAAACATATAAATAAGCAAAATAAAACATAATCAACAAATAACATATTGACTATCGAGAATATAATCAGTAAGACGAAGAACTTCGATTTCCTAATGAAACACAACAAAATGTTGATCAAAATAAAAAGATGCAATAAACAATATCACCCACCAACAAGATATTGTAAAAAGAAATGTAATATCAAGCTCAATAGTGCAGATTGAGACAGTAGAAATCACAGCTGTAGAAAACTACAAGAAACTCGTTTTCTTAATGATCAAAGTTAAAGATACCGGCATTGAGGACAAACAGTTTCAATCAATATAATTCATTGCAACAAAGAAAGTGCATTTTTTTTAACAAGAACAATAAAAGATGCGACCCAGATATTTAAAAATTAAATTTCTATATCGATGTTAGGCAGAAACATAACAAAAATATTCTTAACAATGAAGATGGATCTCTTAACGCAAAATATGCTATAGTTATACGAACACATCTAAATATACTGCGAGGAATGTCTTAATATAAATTTTTTATTTTTTTTTTTTTTTTTTTTTTTTTTTTGCGGTTTTTACAGGCCATTGTTGGCCCGTACCGTGTCAACAATCTGACTCCAACGGTTTCGATCACGAGCCAGATCTTCATACTGTTGCAAGCAGTTGGAAGATGCCAGATCGCTCTCTACGCCGTGGAGCCATCGTCGCCGACAGCGACCTCTTCGCCTACCGAAAGGCGGTTCTCCCTTTAAAGATCGCTGTATCATTCGGTTCGGATCAGCACGCAGAACGTGACCGAGCCAGCGTATTCGCTGTCCTTTGATTTCATGCACGATATCAGGAATTTGCATTAAATTCCTGATCTCGTGATTGAAAAGAACTCGGTAAGTGCCATCGACGTCGCGTTTTGGACCATATATCACACGCATGATTCTTCTCTCGAATGTTAGAAGCCATCTTTCGTACTCATCCGTCAAGGTCCAACTCTCACATCCATACATGACAACGGGTCTGATCAACACTCTGTACAGTTTCAGCTTATCCGTATTTGCAAGATATTTTGATTTCAGCAGTGGACGTAGAGGATACAAAGCCCGATTGCCAGCGGCAAGGCGGACCTTGATATCCTCGCCCACACTATTATCGTGAGTGATGAGAGATCCAAGATACTTGAATCTCATCACTCCTTCAAACGTGTGGTTTCCACTACTGAAATCAATTGCGTCTTGGTCTCTAAAACCCGAGATTAGATATTTGGTTTTTGACTCGTTGATTTTGAGACCAACGGAAGCTGAACACTGTTCCAGTGGATCAAGTATCTCTTTCACTCCGTTGCCATTTAATCCAATCACACAGATATCATCTGCATAAGCAAGAAGTTGATTGGATTGTCGGAATAAGATATTGTCCTGAGGTGTTTCACTTTTACGAAGGATGTATTCCAACATGAGATTAAAAAGTATCGGGGACAGCGCATCTCCTTGTCGAACACCGGAATTGATTGCAAAATTTCTCGATAGCCTGTTCTCAACTTTAACACAGCATTGTGACTGCGTTACTGTCATTTTACAGAGATGTACATATTTTTTTGGTATTCCTAAATATTCAAGCGCATACCATAGCCTCTCTCGATTGATCGAGTCATAGGCTTGCTTGAAATCTAGGAATACCTGGTGTACATCGCGAGATGTTTCGTAGTACTTGGAAAGAATCATCCGTAGCGAAAAAACTTGATCAGTGACTGACCGATTTGGACGGAATCCTCCTTGGTAGTCACCGACAATTTCCTCCGCTAGAGGAGTAATTCTTCCCAAGATAATGTATGACAGTAACTTGTATGCTGTGCAAAGGAGAGCTATACCGCGATAGTTCTCGCATTTCATGCGATCACCCTTTTTGAATATTGGGCATAACGCGGCCACTTTCCATTCATCAGGCATAACTTCATTTCGCCATACCAATCGAACAAGGTCGAAAAGACAGTTCCACAAAGTTAGCCCTCCGAATATCAAGAGCTCTGAATTAATGCAATCAACCCCTGGTGAACGATTTTTCTTTAATCTCTGCATGGCCATTGTGAATTCCTCATAGGATGGATCCTCAATGAACATCTCCGCGGTCTGTATTTGAGAGTATTCAAATACAGCTTGTGATACATGTGGAACATTAAGTAGATCAGAAAAATGTTCACGCCATGTATCGAGTACCGCATCGACGTTAACACAGAGGTTTCCATCCTGGTCCCGAATGGCAGTTGACCGAGATCTTAAGGTATGGTGCAATTCGGTGATTCCTTTAAAGAAACCACGCGAGTTGTGCTCATTGCTGAGTTGTTGTACTCTTAAGACCTTGGCCTTCCACCATTCGCGCTTCTTCTGTCTACAAATGCGTTTAGCTGTCCTCCTAGCAAGAACTGCCTTGTTTTTCCTTGCAATTGTAAACCGAGTCTGCGCTTCATTGTGGGCTATATTGCGTTGCTCAACAGCAAGACGACACTCCTCATCAAACCAATCATTTTTGGGCGTAGTTTTCACTATACCGAGAGTGTGCTGGGCAGCATCGACAACCGAGGTTTTCAATACTTCCCAGATACTGTTCACATCATCAGATTGGTAGTTGGATCCTAAAATGCTATTGCTGACAAGATCTTGATATTTTCGTTGCGTTTCTTCATTTATCAGACCTTCACAGGAGAATCGCGTTTTATATTCTCCTGTCCTCCTTGACTTGTACGAAAATTTCCATCGTAGCTTTGCAGCAACCATAAAATGGTCACTGCCTACGAATTTTGTTGACGACCGATACGATCTCACGTCTTGAACAACCCGAGCCCGGTCTTTTGAAATCAACACATGGTCAATTTGGCTTCGGGATGTTTTACGTGGATGTGTCCAGGTTTCCAAATGGATGTTTTTGTGGGGAAAGAATGTACTTGCCACTTGGAGATCATGTGCGATCGCAAAGTACATCATTCTTTCCCCATTTTCGGTCGCAGTTTCGTGTCGGGAGTACGGACCTATGTTGTTACATAAGTCGGTCTGATTTCGGCCAGCTCTAGCATTAAAGTCACCAATCACCAATCTGATATCGTGCTCAGGTATAGAGCCCATCAGATTATCCAAATTATTGTAAAATGAGTCTTTATCTTGGGGTTGGCTTACATCAGTGGGCGCATGTACACATACAATTGACAGGTTGGCTAATCTCATGTGCAAGCGAAGCTTACACATTCGATTATCGACTGCTTGGAAGTCCAACACAGCCTTTTTTACCTGCGGCCCAATGAGAAAGCCAACTCCAAGATTTCCGAGGTCATCTCCACTGTATAGCAACGTATAGCCCTGGGACACATGGACTCCACTTTTAGGCCATCGAGTTTCTTGGAGCGCTACGAGTTCCAGCCGATACTCCTTCATACAGGTGATAAGGCCGTCCAACGCGCCAGGTTTTCTTAGTGACAGCACGTTCCACGTGCTGATCCTCAATCTCGTATCCGGGTACTTAAGCGGGGGGTCATTGTTATTTAGGCGGTATCCGATTTTTTTGTTTTTGTTGACATTTTTAACTGTTATTGTTTTTTACGGATGCGGGTCGTCAGCCCAGCGATCCAACCAGATTTATATAAATTAATTCCTTCAAAGTGTTTAAATTGTGTGGAAGTACATTCACTCACGTCTAATGAACAACGGAAATCAGTATCAGATCTGGCAGTAAAAATAAACAACGCAATTCCATTGGATTATTACATCAATGAATTACATATACTCCCGAACATCTATCAAATTAATCTTGGGTTCTTATTCGAGCTCTAATCAACAATCTCATATATAATAACAATCGGTCTATATAACGTACATTTACTTAGTATTCTTGGCGCGTTTAATACCTTTATTATATTTATAGATTGCTGGAATAATAACTTACCTTTATTTGTAGTTTTATAATAAATAATTCTGTTAATTCAATTCAATTAAAAAACTATAAATTTAATAAATAAGTAAATAACTTTATTTTATCGCATTATCACCCATTTTCATTCTGATGACAATAATTCATCGCGCAAATACACTTGGGTGCAAAAAAATTGCTCAATTCTACAAAAGTTCAAAAATATCAAAACAAAATCGAATATTTGAATCCATTCGATGTTTCATTGATTTCACCAAACTTTTCACAAAATCTTGAGGTTACTCATCCAATTCCTTTAGAATCGCCTGTTGCAGCTCCTGGAGACTCGTTGAAGCAACATCTATGGCTCAAAATCTTCTTTTCAACTCGTTGCATAAATGTTCGATAGGATTGAGGTCCGGACTTCGAGCTGGCCAATCCATAACGAGCACACCCACCTCTTCAAAATATTGGTATACGGATGGTCTCGTATTATCGTGCATGAAAAGAAAATTTGCACCAATAAATCCGGCAAAAATTGCGTTCTCTTTCAGTATTTTTTTAATGTGTTGTTGAGAAGTCATTTTTCTTGATCGACGCCAGTATTGGCTCGAAGTATGATCCACCGTAATACGAGACATATTTTTCAATGCAATACTGTGTATATCGCTCTCCTTGTCTTCTGTATACTCGCTCGTCCATCCTGCTCTCGTAAGAGAACAGGACTCTTCTACATTCTTGTTCTGAACCAATTAAAATGATCTTGAGCGAACACACGGTGGGCTTGGCGGTGGACTGCAATTAATTTCAGCCCGATTTCTGGTCTCTGTTGAGTCAGATTAAGTTGTTGAAGTCGTTTTCTAACTGTCCACCGACTGACTTCGACTTTACGATCTTCTTGGAGTCGCTGTTTCAGTTGAACCGCATTCATACTACGATTTCGCAACGAAGTTGTTATAAGAAAGCGGTCATTACGTTGTAGAATGAGGTCGGCCAGATTCTTGTCGCCGTCTGAAGCTACTAGTTTCCTGATATTTCTGCCAAACTCGACGAATGGAGAATCATCTCAAAGTTAGTTGCACTTCACTTTGGTGCTGTCCCGCATAATTCGGTGCAACCACTTAGTTCGGTTGAAGACGTAATCAATACAGGACCGTTCAGACTAAGCGCCGATATGTGAATAAACACAATTCGGAGCGAGATATTTCATGGCATGCTATTGTATTGATCTTGTTGAATTATTTTTAGAATTAAATTTGAAAGCCTGCTGTATGCATCTGACAGAAAATCACTTTGTTGGCATGGTAGAAGCACAAAAAAGATAGGTATTGAAATAGGTAAAACAATTCACCAAATATTGTATTTTTTTGATATTTTAGAATTTTTGTGGAAAATTGAGCAATGTGCGAGTTTTTTGCACCCAAGTTTATGTTCATAAGAATAAATAAACGGATATTAAACATCTTAAAACAAAAGACTATATAGTTACTATACTTTCTTTTTATTTAATATATAATTTATTTATTTACGATTATACACAATATTGTTGTTTATATTTTAAATTTAATTTACTTTTAAAATTGTATTTATTTATTAAATAAATATACAGGACTAATAAATAATCACAATAATTATATTATTTTATTTTTACTTAAAATAAAATTATCATATTTAATTATTAAAAACTATAAACAATTATGTAAATTAATTAATTATATTGGAATGTAAGATAATTGGAAGATTTTATTATTTCTATTATTCTAGAGTAAGTCAATTGGATTACCCGGGACTCCAGTCACTTCATTAATGGTTGCGGCCAATCGACGACAATGTTCTAGTACACAACTAGCGCTCACCAATCCGATATGTATACAAAATAATTCCAAACATTTGATTTTATTGTTCGTTTTTGGGAAGCAAATATCCATCAAACGTCTATAGAAGGGTAAGAAAAAATACAATCGTAAAACTTATATTAAGTAAGTGTAAGCAAAAAAAAAATTCTTGAAATCGTATTATCGACTTAAACAGAGCAATGTCGAAGTAAACGTGTCTTTTATATATGTATTGTTTTAAAATATTAAATTAATTGCTTACTGATAAAATTCTCCAGCTAGAATACCAGGTTGGAGAAGAGGTTTTATATTGGTGGTTGCCGCATCCGGCAGTTCTTTTGGTTTAAGTGATGTGCCGCTAAAGTCTTCGAACCACAAGAAATATGAATAGTTGAAGGTGTAATCTTTCCACATCATTGCCATGTGACCTTTTTGCAGATAGGTTCGAGATAAATCGACCATTGACCAAATCTGAAAATAATTTTTTTTTTATTATTATTGCTCGAAAAAATTGAGTAACAAAAGCAGTTTGCATGAGATAAATTTAAGATGTATACTGATACATGATTGATAATTTAGTTCAACGCGACAGATTACCAATCCAAATTTTATTGAAAATGTATTCGTAGAAATTATTTGTTAAGGATCTCTATGTCATCAGGAAGTCGAGATAGTGAAATAGTCGTTTTTACTGGGACGAATAAGAAAATAAATGACGAAATGATTTATTGCTTAATCTGATTAATGCCGAAATTGAACTATCAAAACAAACAATATTCTTATATCATATTCAACAGGAGTGTAGAGCCTGACCTGTAGATAATTAAAAATTAAATACTTCATTGAATAATATTCTCGCAGTGCGTCCTGGACAGCTCTTGGAGCTAAACGATCAGGATAGCTCTGGAAACATGGTGAGCTTCTGGCGTAGTAAGTATCTAGCTGACGAATGCCATTAACAAATGAAAATCCAGGAAGCGTCTGTCTTATAATAAGCTTTTTCTTGGTCTGCGTCTGCAGTGAATCGATCGGCAGTATTATAAGTCTGACTGTAAACTAGGAAGGACACCCTTAATATAAACTAGCAATGGAGACATCACTAGGAAATAATACCTCAAGTTGTTAGTCTTCCAGAAAAATCCACCCTCTTCAGAGGTTGATGGCAATATAAACATAGCAACGTTTGCTGACGACACCGCTATACTAGCAACAAGGCAAACTGCGGAAGAGGCGGCGAATTAACTTGAATGTGCAAGTCAAAAAATCCGCCAAACCATTGGTTAACCTACCGCCAATCACCTTAAATGATGTGATGGTACCGTATAACTACTCTGCTAAATACGTGAGTATGACACTTTATACGCAGCTTAAATGGAAAGAGCATGCGAAGAAGAAAAGAAACGAGCTTGATCTTAAGTATGGACAGTTGTACTGGCTAATTGGACGAAGATCAAAATCAAGCATATACAACAAAATACTGATTTACAATCAGGTTCAAAAGCTGGTTTGGCATTCAACTTTGGGGTTGTACTAAGAACACTAGTATAAAATTTATACACAACTTCCAGAATAAGGTATTTCAGAGTATAGTCAATGCACTCTGATACATTCGAAATAGTGATTTGCATCGTGATTTGCGGATTCCGGATAATCAACACGAATCACGGGTAATGTAACATGTCAATGCGTAAGCCTCTCGCCTACTGGATAATGAATATTTGGTTAGGAGACTAAACAGAACCAAACCCTTCGAGCTTGTTAGTATATTTGAGTAGCTATCTACCAACCGACAGGCAGTGGTGCATCGCTGGATCAATAGTGACCACATTATAGTTTAGTTTTTAAGATTTACATCAATTTACACCTCAAAATTGATGATTGGTATGGAAAGACTAATTTCAATAACTGTCGGGTCCAATAACGTTATCTGTTCTATTATCAATAATAAGGACTACCAAAATGCATCCAAACTAAAACTAAACACATTTTTGTTAGTTAACATTTGAATATTCGTGTAAAGTTAAAGATTACAACACTAGATTATGTTAAACATATTCTAAATATATTTTCTTATATATGCAAGAACTTGAGAGGTCTGCCGTAAACGATGCCATTGTAGATTAGTAAGCAACGGGAACAAAAGGTTGTTGCTAGATCACTGCTCATTGTAGTGAAAATGTATCGACCTAATATTTCTCAAAAGTATAGTATAGTAGAGATGTGAAACTTTTTAAAAGGGTGGACACTTTACAATCACCAAATCAAGAACAATTCCATAAAATTTCTCAAAACATATTGCTCAGTAGCAAATATTATATCATGTTTGTTATAGTCATGTGGCCCTGATTTGTTTCTAAAACTACTTTGGGGGGAAAAATGACCTATCCAAATTTATATATCAAACGTCAAATTAAGTGAACCATTCAATAAGTCCGTAGGATAAGTAAGAAAAAAACGAAATTTTGACAAAACTCGATTTTATTTTTCCTTCCGGGGCGATACTCTTGAGATCTTAAAACAGGAAAAAGTCGATGGGGGCTAAATCTGGAGAATATGGCGGATGTGTAAGCAATTCGAAGCCAAATTCATTCAATTTTGCCACCGTTTCCATCGATCTGTGACACGGTGCATTGTCTTGGTGCACTTTTCTTTTGCAGATGTGGCCGTTTCTTTGCGATTTCGGCCTTCAATCGATCCAAAAGTGCACAGTAATAGTCGCTGTTGATGGTGGTTCCTTTTTGGGGAAAGTCGATGAATATTATTTCGTTCGCATCCCAAAATACAGACTCCATTACTTTATCGGCCAAATGTTGCGTCTTTGATTTGGATTCGGTTCGTCGACTGCTCACTGTTTTTTTTGATTCTAGTGTGCAATTGTGAAGCCATGTGAGCTCATTCATTGTCGCATATCGACGATAGAATTTCATTTTATTGCGGTTTAATAGTGCCAAACACTCCTCTGAAACATCGATTCGTTATTGTTTTTGGTCGAATGTGAGCTCACACGACACCGTCTTTGCACAGAGCTTTCGTATACCCAAATGTTCGTATAAAATGGTAAAAACACTACCATCTGATATCTTTACAATGTCAGCTAGCTCGTGCACCTTCAATTTGCGATCGTTCATAACCAATTTGTGGATTTTTTGATGTTTTCTGGAATAACTGCATCATTTGGGCGTCCACTGCGTTCTGCGTCATTTGTGCTGGTACGACCACATTAAAAGTCAGCAATCCACTTCTCTACCATCTGTTTCGATGGAGGCGAGTTCGGATAACGTTTATCAAAGCATTGTTTCGTTTCCCCTGTATTTTTATTCATCAAAAAGCAATGCTTTATTAAAACTCGAAATTCACTTTTTTGAAGGTTAGTCCTTAATAAAAATCATATGGAAAAAAAAATTCTAGTAACGCCATCTATCTATCATCCTATGGACTTATTGAATGACCCTGTGTATTGTCTGTATTACAGAAATAATAAAAAACCACATCCGATGATTAAATATTGGCTATAAAATGGCAATTTTAATTTTTCTTTTATTTAAGAAACTATTAATGCGATTAACTGCACTGAACTTCATTCTGATGGATAAATTATGACATTTTAACATGATTAATGAATGACAATAACTAATGTTATCACATGCATTCAAGCTGTGGGGATTTTTGTTCATATTGTAGTTTCCAGATACTAATTTACATTAATATATGTAGTTGCTAGATCACATTTTTTTACGACTTGGGAGTTTTAAAACAATGTTAATGTGTCATAATGAACCCTTTTTTCTTTAATCTCTAATCTGTTTTGGGGCTCAAGGCACTCCCTACTTGTACTAACCATCTGCACATTGCGTGGAAGATGGGTCGGCCTATGAGTTACGCACTCCCACAGAGAGTCATAGTTGTGTTCATTCACACCACAGATCGTAATCTCATGGTGAAAAATTCCTTTTCCATCCTGCCCCTATCGGGATTCGAACCTGGTACCTTCCGCTCTAACTGCCGCAGCTTGAACCACTGCGCCACCTGGGCGGTATAATGAACTCGAATGATCATATTTACCTTAGTATAAGAAATACTTTTATAAAATCTGTGAGGTATGAACCATATATTTTTTTTATAGTAGAATTTACTTAAAATAACACCATTCAAAATAATCCATCCAAACAATCAATTAATACGATAATCAAACTCATTTATATACGTGGGGTTTGAATTACAATCATAAATCAATAAGCTGAATGATTCTAATCGCGAATATAAACCATATATTAAATGATAAATTTAATTTCCTGAACTTGTACGCAACGTTCCAAAATAACAAAAACCTTTTCTCTTATTTAACCTCTAAACGTCTCAAAATTGCCAAAGATTTTATTAGCTTTGATTATATTAACTGATACAATACAATAAAACATTAAACGAGCCAATTTACTATTTTATTTGTTTATAAATATAACCGCTTATCAGCGCTTATCAATTTGCGTTTCGTTTATAAACAATTTGTAATCAATGAAATTTTTAATTGATTTAATCGATAAAAGCCAAAATATTCCACGACGAAAAAAGGGGTGTGAATCAGTATTGGCGATGTGAGCGTGGCTGCAATATATGATTGACTATTATTATTGTACGATCAATGTTCAATTTTTATTGAGCGCAACACAAAAATAATAACAAAATAATCAAGAAATAAGCGGATAAAGCATAAGTAGTAACCGTCTGTTGTTTTTTTTTATAATTGGTTAAATTTATTTTATCTTAAGTATTTGCGATGTTTTGATTAGATGACGATTTCTTAGAAGTGTTGTCCGTTATCAAAATAATTTATTTTTGAACGAATTATAAATCTTGATTACTTACGTGCAACGAAAGATTACTTATCGATGTGATAGAAATAATCGATAAGGACGGTTTAGTTCAATAAATCATCAATAAAAGTATAGTAAAAAATAATAAGTTATTTATGATAGAATATCTTGATCTTTCTCAAGAGTTGACTCGAGAAGGTTTTGAGCTACAGCTGCTTAGGAAGAAATGCATCAAAAAATATCTTCACAGTTCCTGTTGGCTAATTATTTATATTGTCTCATGTTTGCTAATTCAGTTCAACAAAGGTAAATTTTATCAAAATTAAATGATCTGTATAGTTTAAAATTAAGGAGACACTCTGAATGATCTTCTGATCGATGAAATTATTTTGAATTTAATTTGTTTTTTTTACGGCTTTTACGGGACATTGTAGACCCGTACCGTGCAACAATCTGACTCCATCGGTTTCGATCACGAGCCAGCTCTTCCTACTGTTGAAAGTAATTGCATGATGTCAGATCGCTTTCTATGCCGTAGAGTCATCGACGCCGTAGCGACTTCTTCGTCTATCGAAAGGCGGCTCTTCCTTCAAAGATCGCTGTATGATTTGGTTCGGATCAGCATACAGAACTTTTGTCCTATAATATCATACACAATCTCAAGAATTCGCATTTATTCCTGATCTCGTGATTGAAAAGAACTCAGTATGTGCCATCAACGTCAAATTTTGGGCCATATGTCACACGCATGATTTTTCTTACGAATGTAACATGCCATCTTTCGTACTCATCCGTCAAGGTCCAACTCTCCCATCCATACATGATAAAGGGTCTGATCAACACTCTGTACCATTTCAGCATATCTTTATTTGCAAAATATTTTGATTTCAGAAGCCAACGGCAAGGCGAACCTTGATATTGTCGCCCACACTACTATCATGAGTAATGAGAGATCACAGATACTTGAATTTAATCACTCCTTCAAACGTGTGGTTACCACTACGGAAATCAATTGCGTCTTGGTCTCGAAAACCACAGATCAGATATTTGTTTTTGGACTAGTTGATTTTGAGGCCAACAGAAGCTGAACACTTTTCCTGTTAATCACGAAGCTCTTTCATCGTTGCCATTTAATTCAATACCACAGATATCATCTGCATATGCAAAAGGTGTTCTACGAAGGATGTATTCCAACATCAGATTAAAAAGTATCGCACAGCGCATCTCCTTGTCGAACACCGGAATTGAAAAGTTCTCGATAGCCTGTTCTCGACTTTAACACACCATTGTGGCTGCGTTACTGTCATTTTACAGAGATGTACATATTTTTTCGGTATTCCTAAATATTGAAGCGCATACCATAGTCTCTCTCGGTTGATCGAGTCATTGGCTTGCTTGAAATCTAAGAATACCTGGTGTACATCGCGAGATGTTTCGTAGTACTTGGAAGGAATCATCCGCAGCAAAAAAACTTGATCAGTGACTGACCGATTTGGACGGAATACTCCTTGGTAGTCACCGACAATTTCCTCCGCTAAGGGAGTAATTCTTCCCAAGACGACATGTACGACAGTAACTTATATGCTGTGCAAAGGAGAGATATACCGCGATAATTCTCGCATTTCAAGCGACCACCCTTCTTGAAAATTGGACATAACGCGGCGACTTTCCATTCTTCGGGCATAACTTCATTTCGCCATATCAATCGAATAAGGTCGAAAAGACAGTTCCACAAAGTTAGCCCTCCGAATACCAAGAGTTCTGAATTAATGCAATCAACTATCCATTTGGTTCTAAATTCCATTTTAGAACCATCAATCTAAAATGGAATGAACACATTATCGCATTAGCCAAATCAGCTTCACGTAAACTCGGGTTCCTCACGTAAACTCGGGTTCCTCAATAGATGCAGACGGTTTTTTAAATCGCATCATGTTCTCCAGATATATAAAACCTTTATTAGACCGTGTATAGAATATTGCTGTCAAATTTGGGGTGGAGCATATGGCACTGCTCTCCAGTTGCTGGGTAGAGTTCAGCGGCGTGCCATACGAATAATACGAAACTCCAGACTTACGAAAGATCTAGACAGCCTACAGCACCGCAGAGATGTTGCAGAACTATGCGTGTTCTATAGATTAATAAATGGTAAATGTTCTGCAGAATTAAAAGAGAAAATACCACCATTAGTTACACCAGGACGGGTAACACGAGGAACGGTCAATTCGCAGAAGTTTACGGTGAAGCTGCCGAAACCTCGAACTGAAGGTACAAAGCGCGAATTCATTCATCGAACATCCAGGAAGTGGAATTCGTTATCCGGTTTTCAGTTTCCGTTGGATTATTAAATGCACAAGTTTAAGGCAGCTATCAACCTTTACTTGAAGGACCGCGCGTTGGGTGCAGGAGCTCTGACAGTTACAAGGAGCTAGGACTGTCTAAAAGTCCGCCCTGCACCCAATTAAAGTTTAATATATATAAAAAAAAAAAAACTCCTGGTGAACGATTTTTGTTTAATCTTTTCATGGTAATGGTGAATTCCTCATAGGATGGATCCTCAACGATCATCTTTGTAGTCTGTATTTGAGGGTATTTAAACACAGCTTGTGATACATGTGGAACATTAAGTATATCAGAAAAATGTTCACGCCACGTATCGAGTACCGCATCGACGTAAACACAGAGGTTTCCATTCTGGTCCTGAATGGCCGTTGCTCAACAGCAAGACGACACTCCTTATCAAACTAATAATTTTTGGGGTTTATTTTTACTAAACCAAGGATGTGCTGGGCAGCATCGACAACAGAAGTTTTCAATACTTTCCAGACACTGTTCACTTCATCGATTGGTAATTGGATCGCAAAATGCTATTGCTGATAAGATCTTGATATTTTCGTTGCGTTTTTTCATTTATCAGACCTTCACAGGAGAATCACAGGAGAATTTTGTTGACGACCGATACGATCTTGTAGAATATGATAAATGATGCTGGGGTGCTGTAATCGTGACAGCTAATGATAATGATGTGAGTTGAACTTGAACTCTACACAGTGTGGCATTGATTGACAGCTTGGGCGCTGAATCAACCAGCCGATGAAGACGTTTGTCTTATGAAATATATGGCATCTGTGTATGTGATCTGTAATATTCGTTCGCTAGGCCGGTTTCGATCTGATGACGTTATTGACTCGTTGTGTGATCGAAAAGATTAAATCCATCTCATCAGGCATATACGACCGCACTTGATGTCTGTTGCATTTTCGTTTGTATATATGTTGTGTCTTGTGTGGCTATGTTGCAACAGTTCTAGCGAATTACAGAATTTGATTCGAAATCTTTTTTCGATTATTTTGTTACTACTTCACTATTTTGGCGTGACTATTCGTCGTATTTGTGAACGCCACAATCTCACGTCTTGGACAACCCGAGCTCGCTATTTGGAAATCAACACATGGTCAATTTGGCTTCGGGATGTTGTACGTGAATGTAACATGGAATGGAAAAATGGACTCCAAATGGATGTTTTTATGAGGAAAGAATGTACTTGCTACTTTGAGATCACGAGCAATCGCAAAGTACATCATTTTTTCCTAATTTTCTAATACAGCCTTTTTTACCTGTGGCTCCACGAGAAATCCAACTTCAAGATTTCCGGGATCAACTGTGTAGCAATACCACACATTGCTCCACTCTTAGACCATCGAGTTTTTGAAGCGCTACGAGTTGCAGCCAATACTCTTTCATACATGTGATAAGACCGTCAATCGCGCCAAGTTTTCTAAATGACTGCACGTTCCATGTGCCGATACTGTGGAGGTATTTTATTGGTCGTTCGAAATATTTACGAAACATGGATGCCCCCCCCCCCCCCCACTCACAGGGGTTGAATTGTTTTATTCGCATTTAATACTATTTACTAGTGACCACCAATCTACAACATCCTAGATAGTAGTGTGTAGTTTCACTCGTGTGTTGTAGGTAGATGACCTTAAAGTATTTTTAATTTTATGGCACAATTTTGGTATTCCCACTAAATATATTTTTAAATTGCGAAAGTGTACTTGTGACAACTTTAAATTGAGTTTGAAATTTTAGCACAATACAACCAAATATTTATTAACTTATTTTATTATTTCTTAGAATTGAATATTGATAATGACGTATTGATAATATTTACTGATACGATCGGTTGATTCTTTGTTCGAACTTATAATCTTGCTAAAGTAGGATATATAAATTTTATTGCCTGTGAATAATCCAAATGTAGATAAGCATTTAGTTTTTGGAGGTGTGTGTACTATATTGCAAACAACCACGTACTTTATTATATTTAAAATTGCTGAATATTTTTTTACTGGGTTAAAGTCTAACAAATCATAAAATACTTGCATACAGACAAAACATAGTGTCATATTAGAAGCATTGGTTGTTTATATACAAATAAGTGTAAAGAAAATAATTAAAACGCAAAGTTTTCAATTTCTTATTTAATTGTGTTGGTAATATTATTTTAACTTGATTGGTAGTGTGGTTTTGTAAGTTTGTAAGGTTATTCCAATTAAATACTTATACTCGGTACGAAATGTACAAATACTTGAGACCGCAACAGTTAAGTCTTATGTAGATATAATTGAATCATCGAATAAACAATTACTTGTAACCACGTCCAATCAATATACTAATTGGAGGTCATATATAAATTGGAATCATCGAAATTCACTTTCATTTTATGTACCAATAAAGATATTTAAGACACGTGTTGAGTATTTAATAGAGCAATAAATGGAAAATTCTTGTTAGATAAGTTACGAACACAATTTTAGAATATACATCAAAGGAATTCTTTTTTGAGTTTTCGATTAGTAAATATTACAAATAGTCTTGTTCGTCACGGTAAAACGGCCAAATTGTGATGATCGAACGAGCTTCATCGCTGCCTTAAATAATTACCGTAAGTATAGTTTTTAAATCGTTTTATTTAAAAATTCACATGTGTATGTGTAGGAATATTTTCGACACGCCAACATAAATTATAACAAAAAACAAAAACATTTGTCTTGAGTGATTGCCACAAAATGCTACAAATATTTTCACCCACTCTACAAACTTGAGTTTGATTTGTTTATTCAATTTAACGTTTATTTCTCGCTAAACATGTCAGCCTCAAATTTACAATGGCAATTTAAATATCTTTGATGATAACACAGAAAATAATAATTAATGGATTAAAATAAAAGCTATGCAAGTTAATGCAAACAAATAAAATACTCACCTTATCTCGAGATATCATTGACTTTTCGTTTGACAAAAAGTCAAGGTGCGGCGCAATTACACGTCCATTGCTTCTATCGATATGTATGAAGTGCACTAAACCGGGAAACTCTTCAAGATACGTTGACATAGTGAAATTTCGTTGAGCTTTTACCTGCAAAAATTCTTTAAATTCGTTCAACTTTTCGTCAACCATCATTGCGATTTCTGAGATACGTTGCAAACCATTTTCGATTGTGTTACAATCGAAGCATGTAAGTTTAAAAATTTCTTTTAAACTCTCAACAAATGCTGGTATATTCGAGTCTATTTTCACAATTAACTCCTTATCGTATACTTTGAACAGATCCAAATATTTTCGTTTCAATATATCCCATTTGCTAACGAATTTTTTTATTGAATTATCAATATCGTTTTTATTATATTTAGCTTTTTTAAGTGCTTCAATTGTATGTTTTATATACAACTCGATACTGTCGAATACTGGTTTTATATTTTCGATATCGTATTGCATTTGTAAATTTTGTAATTTATTCAGACTAAAGAATATGTCGTACAGTCCACTCGATACAGCCAAACTACCGTATTCGATCAGGCATACAAGTTTAATATCATTGTCGTAGTTAACGATATGGATTATGTGTGGAATGCAACCTGAATATTGACCAGCCGAAATGCCATTCAAGAATAGTAAATTTGTTTGGATTTTTTCAAACGTTTTTTTCGAACATTCACTATTCTTTTCGGGCTCGATGGCGTTGCAGAATATGTTGAGGAATAGGATATCTGATGGCGATAAGTCTTGGGCTTGGCGACTGAAATTAAAATAAAAAAAACCATAAGGTCTAGCAGGAGGTAAATACAATATTCACTACTTAAGTAAAAGCCTTTTGAGTACATGCATGGTTTGTATCTTTGCTGACTAAATAATTTTAGAACATGTACTAAAACTTAATGATTTGAATTTCTTACCTTGAATACAACGACAAAAATTTATTTTTAACGAAAATTAATGCATGGCTTCGCTGCGAATGAGGATCTTGTTTCAATTTTTCAGTTGCCGATTGCAATGCCTTCAACGCCACATTACGCACATCAGAATTAACAAGAAGCTGTTCGACAGCTTCGACCAGTATCGATTGATCATACTTGTACATTTCATTCCATGTGTCGATCAATGATGTTAAAATATCAGCTCGCTTTGGTATTGTCTTTAATCTAGTAAATAAATATTAATAATGCTCGATTAAAACGAGTACTAATTGTTTTGAGGCAAGCAACTCACAAATTAACATCAGGCCCACACATATGCTTCACAAATGTTATACAAATTCCTAAATTTTTTTGCAGAAACTCGACCGAATTCTTTCCAATTTTTAAGAATAAAAATCCAAAGAAATCCTCAAAAATCACGTTAAAATCATTTTCGCACTGGACCGAAGTGTACGAATTATCAAATTGGCAAAACATAATTTTCTGCGATGCAATAATTGGACTAAATATTTGTATAATCACATTAGAATGTAAATATTCGGATTCCTCCTGTATGCATATAAATAAAATAGGTAATATTAATAAATAAGAAACCGTAAAAGTGTTTCAAAGAAAAATAATTTTCGTCTTACCGCAGACTCATCTTTAACAAGTTTATGTGTCAATGCTAACTCACGTATTTTATTTTTCATGCTATTATTAAATTTACGATAAATTAATTCATTTGTTTGGTCGAATATTAATAAACCGTCCATCTCGATATTTTATTTTAATTTTTATTCAATAATTACACAATTTTCGATCTTTGGAATGTTTGTTTTGTTATTATTTTGACAATACATATGACAGCTAAAATGGTCTATTATATTTTGACATTGATTTTTTTGCTCAATATTGAAAATGGTGGTGCCCGATAGCGAAATAAAACACAATTTTGAGTATTTGAATCGCACCTCTTATCCATGCGTGTGATTTTCGATTATTATTTCCATGGTTTGTTAAAACTCTATTTGTGTTTTAAACAAAGTTATAATACATTAATTATTTTGAATCCGTTAAATTTTATGCTTAATGATTGTAAAATATGAACTGTAGTGTTTTCAATAAATTAAAACATATATAAGTTCTTCTTTGCTTGACTTTTATATTGCTTCACAGTATAACATGATAATCGAGAAATATGTCTACCTGTCATGCAGCCTTTTGTTTCTGCTTTCAGACTAACAAATAAAACAGTTTTAAATTTTAACTTAAATATTATTTAACATAGATAACACTAAATTATCATATATAATAGTAGAGATTACATTGTAATTATAATAATTTTTATACGATTTTTCACATCGTCATCTTATAATCGAATACTAATAATTTCAATTGGATTAATTATATCTTTAGCGTAGTGCACAGCATCGTGTACGGTAGGAAATAATTTAAATTTATCACTTTTCAATTGAAATAGATCACATTTTTTCATTGTTTCATATACGGGGCTCGATACGCCCGCTATAAAAATGCTTACGTTAATTTTATTAAAATCGACAATCAAATTTTTGAGGCTTGTCATTCCTGATGTATCGCTATACGATAACGATGTTAAATCCATGACAAGATATTTGAATTCTGTGAATTCATATTTTGTATTATGCTTCTGAGATTTACATAACTTTTTTAATTCTTTTGTTAGATTAATTTTGAGAGTGCTAGATAGTGTCGATTTGAAAAGACTCCGCGAGGCAAAATTTAAACAGCCACAATAATGAAATATTTTGATTTGTGGAATTTCTTCAGTCTGTAAAAAAAATAAAAAGTTAAAATTTATATGTGTACATTAGAAATGGAATGTATTTTTGTGTATTTACCCCTTTAAAACGCGTTATGTCTAAATAAAGGTCGGTGTGTGGGAGATTTCCAAGAGCGCAGGCGTATGGCCTTATGCCACGAATGAATATAGATAGTAGACTTAATACGATGCCAACTACTAGACCAATATCAATGGCGATAAAGACGACGGTTAGAAAAGTGCCCATCCATACAATTGAATCCAGCTTGCTTAGCTTAAAGCACGTATAAAATTGGGCAAATTGAAAGATCATAGCACGTAGAGCAAATAGAATAATACCTCCTAGCAGACACTGAAAATATATTTTAATTACAAGAATATAACATAACATGAATATCACAGTTTATAACTTACTCGTGGTAATGTTTCAAAAATTGGGCCAAACCACAACAATATCGCTAGTAGTATTGTCGCACTAACAGCCGATGCAATTTGTGTCTTCGCACCAACTGTCATTTGAAGTGTCGACCGTGATAGGGCTGGCGCAAACGGAATACAAAACATAAACGATCCGAATATGTTACCCGTTCCAATTGCGAGCAATTCTTGATTACAATCAATTTCATAATTCTGCTTTTGGGCTAATATCTGTCCAAGTGATATACAAATTGTGTATGAAATAATTGCAATAATGAGACTGTCGAGCCAAATTAGCCGTATAAACGATAAATCAGGGACTTCAAACTGAGGAAATCCCTTTTGAATCGTTCCAATTGTTGTGAGATTGTAGTTTTCGGGCCAATTAAAATATTTTGAACATAATGTACCTATAAGGACTAAAGCTAGTTCTATTGGGAATGGAATTGGTGTATGTTTTGCAATGCGTGGCTTAATCCATTGATTGCATACGATTAGAATGGTTATAGTTCCTAATGCTATTGTAGCGGCTACTACATTTGTGTTTTGAATTTGTTTAAATATTTCGATCAATGTGTAAACAACTTCAAAATTTCCTCGCATCTGCGGTATCTGGATGCCTATCAGGTCCTTAATTTGAGAGGCCAAAATTTGAAAAGCTGCTCCCGTCGTAAAACCAGATATAAGCGTTTCCGATAGTAGGAATGATATTGTCCCCAGTCTAAAAATATACATTGCTATCTAGAAATAAACAGTTGTTCTTATTTTTAACTGTAGCAACTATATTGTTTGAAATATATATTACCTGGAAAACGCCAACCAAAAAACAAACAGCCGTCCCAACTTGCATTGGGGTTCGTATTGTTATATCACTGCTCAGCATATCAATATTTGTCGTATTCGATGCTATACTGTCGGCCAAACCAAAATTAGAATGTGTGGCCACCACTTTGCCAACCATAATTGTAACAACGGCAAATGCGCCCATTGAATTGTGACGACATGTCGAGAACATAAAATAGAATATAACGGGAAACACGGCCATATAAATACCAACAACTGGTGGCACATTTGCTAGAAGGGCATAACCCATTCCTGAAATGAATAAAAAATTAAAAATTTATGTCATTATGTAAATTCTATGTAGATTTAGATAGTTGTGCTCATTTTAGTTTTTATGTTTCAAGGTAAGCTAGATTCTGGTTTAGCGATAGGTTAATCTAAATATTTTATTCGAAATAGTGACTTATTTATTTTATGTGATATAATATGTAAATGACTCAGCTGTTAAGAGAAGAATTAACCCTCAACGAACATAATTTTAAAATTATATACTCGGTTGTGTATAGAATAGGAGGTCTTTCGATTGCGTGATGCAAATAACTGTTGAAGAAATACCGAAAGGGGCAATCTAAGTTCGATGACATGGATGCTACTTTGTGCTAAACTACTACAAAACTTGTTTCATATTTTATTTAAGAAATATACGTATATTTATATAGTTTAAGCGGTTACTGCTCTAATATTCACAAGATTGCAATAAGATATGTATACAGAGCGAGAAACAGAAGAGAATTAAATGTTGTGTATCCGTTAACCGATCGCGCATTTGTAAATAGATTGGATTGATAGTTTAAGCAAAAAATTAATTTCAATCAACTATGAATAAAAGATTAACGCCCAAAAAAGAAGATAACGTCAAGAAGTTTATTATTGCATTGATCACGAGGTGTTTAATAATCGGTCTGTTGTTTACGTTTTTACTTATATAGGTTTAAGATCGTATCTCAGAAAGTTGTACAAAAAATTTCGTGTGAAAAGCGGTGACGTATATATAGTTTTTGAAAGCAAACTGGTTTTCAAAATGAAATCACTTAGTTGTAAATTATGATACAGTATCTGTCTGTGTTTTTGTCTCGCATTTAAGGTCTCAGACCCTAAAATTTTGTTGATTTTTTTCGTCATTTGATTCGGTGTTCGTAGGTGATCTCGTTTGTTTGTTTGTTTTTATCTCTACAATCTGTTTCGGGGCTCGAGGCTCTTCCAACTCTTTCGCGGTTCGCCTATTTACGTCCTTACCTTACGCCATTACAGCCAAATCGAGGACGTACGGCTATAGGTCCGATTTACGTAGAACCATTTGCACATTGCATAGCTCCATGCCAGCCTATAGTACTGACATGGAAGATGGGTTGGTCCATGAATTCTGCACTCCAACAGTGGGTCATAGATGTGTTCATTTTCACCACCGATCGTAATCGTATGGTGCCATCCTGTCCCTATTGGGATTCCGGGACCAAACCCGGTACCACTACGCTTTAACCACTGCGCCACCTGGGCTGTTAGGTGATCTCTTTAAACAAATAAAAACTCATCGATCGTTCATATATTTTTATTCGTTGGTATTTAATGGGGTTGCGTGTGGCTTTCTGTTTCATTATGGACATACGATCATAAACCCGATCAAAATTTGGATTTGCAATGTACAGTTTATCCTCTTCAGTTCGCTTCTCTATACTACGAGTAAATACTAACAACAAGATAAAGGTTGAATGGCTTTGATGGGAATAAATTGCTGATTACACAACTCAGTATTTTTCAAATCAAATTTTGAAATGACGATGGATTGAACCCAAAATTGCTTGGCTAAACAAATTTCAATCCTGTTAGTCAAAACAAATGAAATATATAGCTTTCAAATCCTGGGACACGATTTTTCAGTGTTTTGTTTAATCTCAATTTTGTTCTGTCAATTTAATTAAATATTTAACTTTTACTTTTATTTGTTGTAAATAAAAAACACGGTAAATAATAAACTTACCTTGTATATGCATCACAGTTACTGTACACCCACTTATGACATCACTTACAAAATCATGTTTCCATGAATAATTCTTCAAGATATGATAGCACGGAAATGTTTTCTGCAGGATTTCTTTCCAATTAAAATTACTACAGCTGTCCTTACATTCTTTAAGTTCTGCATACAAAGTATATAATATAGTTACTGCATGAAAGTAGTTATCTTGCAGATTTACTTACCATTTTTAGTTGGCTTTGAATATTCTAGTTCATTGTTTAGTTGTTCCAAATCGTAATTCAATCGACTTATATTTATGGTCGATGGAGTTGGTGATGTTGTCGTTTGATTTTTACTATTTTGATCTTCTAAATTTAAATGATTGTTTAGGGTTTCTGTTGAAATATTGTATAGGACACTTTTCGACTCGGATTTTCGTTTTTCAATTATTTTCTTCATTTTAAATTCCTCAATTTTGGAATGGGTTGCACAATTTTGTTGGACCTTTTGTTTAGTATACGATTTGTACTATGCTTGTGTAATGCTTTAATGTTATTTATGAACCTAAAAATAAACATTAAAATTGATTAATTGTTTAATAATATTTGTTTATTTAGTTAAAAATATGGATAAGGCCAAGTTCATGTTCTTTTTTACCAATTTTGCTGAGTCATTCTTTAGAAATTAAACTTGATACTCTACTCTACTATGTATATTGTTATTGTAATATATGTTTATACACATAAAATAAACTTTTGGTAAACATAAATTAATGAAGGAAGCGATTCATAAACTTTTGCCAATTGTGGACCGATTGAAAATTCTCATAATAGTGAATGTGAAATGTTCAGATGGGGGCAAAATAGTTTCATATTATGTAGTTTATTCCAACTTTCATTGTTCTCAAGAATTATTTTTTTTTCGTTTTTTACAGGCTATTATTGGCCCGTACCATGTCAACAATCTGACTCCATCGGTTTCGAGCTGGCTCTTCATACTGTTGCAAGCAACTAGAGGATGCCAACAGCGACAGAAGGATCGCTGTATCATTCGGTTTGGATCAGCACGCAGAACGTGACCGAGCCACCGTACACGCTGTCCTTTGATTTAATGCACAATATCAGGAATTTGCATTAAATTCCTGATCTCGTAATTGAAACGACCTCGATATGTGCCATCAACGTCGCGTTTTGGACCATATTCACACGCATGATTCTCCTCTCGAATATTAGAAGCCATCTTTCGTACTTATCCGTCAAGGTCCAACTCTCACATCCATACACGACAACGGGTCTGATCAACACACGTAGAGGATATAAAGACCGATTGCCAGCGGCAAGGTGAACTTTGATATCCTCTTCGACAGTATTATCGTGAGTAATGAGAGATCCAAGATAATTGAATCTCATTATTCCTTCAAACGTGTGGTTACCACTACTGAAAACAATTGCGTCTTGATTTCGTAAACCACAGATCAGATATTTGGTTTTATTATTTTAACACTATTCGAGTGGATCACTCCGTTGCCATTTAATCCAATCACACAGATATCATCTGCATATGTAAAATGTTGTATGGATTGTTGGAATAAAATATTGTCCTGAGGTGTTTCACGTTTACGAAGGATGTATTCCAATATGAGATTAAAAAGTATCAGGGACAGCGCATCTCCTTGTCGAACACCAGAAGTAATAGCAAAAGCTCTCGAAAGCCTGTTCTCAACTTTTACACAGCATTATGACTGTTTTACTGTCATTCTAGATAGATGTTTGTATTTGCTCGATTGATTGAGTCATAAGCTTGCTTGAAATCTAGGTGTACGTCGCAATATGTTTCGTAGTACTTGAAAAGAATTATCTGTAGCGAAAAAACTTGATCAGTGACTGGCGGATTTGGGTAGAATTCTCTTGGCATAATTTCCTCCGCCAGAGAAGTAATTCTTCCCAGGATAATGTATGACATTGCTGTGCAGAGGAGTGCTATATGGTGATAATTCACACATTTCAAGCGATCATCCTTCTTGAATATTGGAGATAACGCTGTCTGTTTCCATTCTTCAGGCATAACTTCATTTCGGCATAAGAATCGAATAATGATGAAAAGACAGTTCCATAATGTTAGCCCTCCATACGTTTATCAAGAGCTCTAAATTAAAGCAATCAAGCATTATTGCTTTGGATATATCCAAGGCTTTTGGCAAGGTTTGGCATGAGAATCTCATTTATCAACTTTTGGCGTACAGCTTGGATTCGATGACCATATGGATAAAAAGCTATCTCAAAGACCGAAAGATCAACGTTGTGCTAATTGGGAGATCATCAACGACACACTCCGCAAATACCGGAGTACCTCAGGGATAAATCAACCCTATCCACAGTTTTGCTTATGATGCAACATTAATACCTTCTATCTCATTCGAGGTCGAGCCTACTCCTTCAAAGTTAAACGGTAAACGGCTGGAAGTGGTAACTTTGTAAAATTCGGCGAAACGGAATTAAGCACGTTCTCGCGAAAATAATACTCAATGAATATCCTTTTGTGGTAAAAGACCACGTTCTCGTGGTTGTGACGGTTGTGACTCAATTCGTCTGGTTGGTGTTCAAATTAGCAACAGTTTTAAATGAAATGAAGACATTATACCATTGGCCAAATAAGTTTCACGTAAACTCGGGTTCTTCCATAGATGAAGTTGGTTTTTTAGATCGCATCAGGTTCTCCAGATAAATAAAACCTTCATTAGACTGTGTACAAAATATTGCTATCAGATTTGAGGTGGAGCATATGGCATTAATCTCCAGTTGCTGGATAAAGCGGCGTGCAGTCCGAATAATACGCAACACTAAACTTACGAGAGATCTAAACTGCCTCACGGCAGAGATGTTGCAGAACTCTGCGTGTTCTGTAGATTAATAAAAAGTAAATGTTCTGCAGAATTAAAGGAGAAAAAACCACCATTTGTTACGTCAGGACGGGTAACACGAGGAACGGGTTATGCGCATAGGTTATGGTTAATTCATTTATCGAACATCCAGGAAGTTCGATAAATGAATTTGCTCTTTACTTAGGATCGCGCGTTGAGTGCAGGACATTTACAAGCAGCTATAGGGCAGTCTAAAAGTCCGCCCTGCATCCAATTAACGCTAAACATAACAAAAAAAATGCCAGGGATCATGATTAGATATTTTTCATACCTAGATTAGCTGGCATTAATCTTGTTAACATGTGGTTGCAATACGACGGAGCCACATGCCACCCAGTGCTAGCTATCGTGTGATTTAACCCCATTGGATTGTTTGTTCTGGGGCTATGTAAAGTCATTTGTCTACGTCGATAAACCAGAGGTAATTGAATACCTGAAAATCAACATTCGAAGAGTTATTGGCGAAATACGGCTGCAAATGTTTGTGAAAATAGGTGTTCCAGATTGCACTTTATACGAGTCAGCCGTGGTAGACACATGGCCGAAATCATATGTAAATCATTGTGAAACGTCACCTTACCTATAATGTCATTCAGACCAGAGAAATGATATCCGCTTCTAAGGCAGCACTTCTCTAAATAAAAAATTCAAGGTATTCGAGGTAATTTAAAAAGCTGTATAATGAGAAGAGGTGGAGGAACCCTATAAAGTGCAGGTTCGTGGGCAAACTTGATGGAGTTATACATTGTTAGATACCAACAACTTTAACTATCACTGATCTTTAAGAATATCATTATATTATTTGAACAAACAAACATAATTGGGATGGGTAGTATGGAAAAAATTCATGTGATTTTTTCACGTGAGCAAAAACTTACGATGAGTTGGCTAAATTTTTAATAGTTACAATACATAATGGCGACGTGAATAGTCTCACAGTCTGAAATAATTATGAGTCATACCTGTTTTTAAACACTTTATTCTATTTGTTATTTCTATTTTAATGATTTGTTCTTAGGTTTTTAGTTTGCAGTTTACGAGTATATGGATATGTGTAAATGTGTTTCCGTCTCAATTTTGGTAATCAATCAGCATTTCTTCCACTGACAACTAGATAATCGTCTTTCAGTTCAAAAGTGTATTCTACATACCTAATTAATAAGTTTAACCTACATTACAAGAACCACCAAGTTTGACCATCTGATTACAATCGCTGGTGTGAATGAATACATCTATGGCACCCTGTTGGAGTGCAGAACCCATGAGCCAACCCATCTTCCATATCAGCACTTCAAGGCTGGCATGAAGCTATGCAATATGCAGATAGTTCTACGTACGTCTTCTATTTGGCTATGTAATGGCGTAAAGTAAGACATAAATAAGCGAACCGCGAAATAATTGGGGGTGCCTTCAATCTCAAAACAGATTGCAAAGATAGAGACAGACAAATATAATTACGTATCATATGCTATATCAATTGGTACAAGATCAAACTATTTAAGAGTTAGCATTTCACGATTAATAATTATATTTAATATGAGCGATCGTTTTAGCAAGTTAATCCATTCGACTTAAACTAACAAAAAAGCAAATAATCATCCTCTTATTGATTCAGCGTGTGTGTAAATCAAATTAATTTGCTCATTAAAAATAATTTGATATGTCAAAATTATTTCTCACAAGCCGCCGATATTTGCGGTTATAATAATAATAAGTGTCAATAATTAATTGATTACTTGTCGTTTACGAGTTAAGCATGTTGTACATCTATATAGACATCGTCTTGTGTTTGCTTGATTCATTTTTCAGTTCCCGGACAAATCGTATGTGTGATCAACTTTAATTAACACAGGTATGCTAATTTGTACATATACGGCACAAGCACAATACATACATACTCTAGTGTGGTATAATATAGATATAAAATTTAAATTCTTGGCACACGTATATGTTTAACCTGTATATTGTATATATCGCGCATTTGTAAGAGATTACCTAATAAAATCTCATTATCCAATTTATTTTATCTTATATACTCATAAAAGTCATGGTCCGTTAAGAGTTAAACCAAAACAATAATATTGCTAATTAATTTATATTCTACATGTGATTTTATTTTTGATTTAAGACGTGAGCGTCACTCGGAATTTTCACCAAATCAGTGACCATACTAGAGCACGTAGGGGTCTTCAAATCATCGTTCAAAATGTCCCGTGGTTCCAATACTGAGCTCAGAGATTATACGATTTTTGAATCTGGCCAATGCTCTTTCTCTTTTGTCTCTCTCTCTCTCTCTCTCTCTCTCTCTCTCTCTCTCTCTCTATGGTCGCTTCATTGAAAGGTCTTGATCGTTGACGAACATACAATCTCTCAGTATCCCGTGCTCACCAAAATTATCTTCATCAAATATCATAAGTGCCAGGCACTTATAGATATGAATTTAAATCCCAAAAAGTCACCTGGATTTGATGAAATTTCGCCAAGGTTGTTCAAGGAGTTATCAAAGAGAGCAGGTTGTTGTGGCTGCTACCTCACACTTAGACCGTCAATTGGTCCGTTGTGATACCACTTTATGTACGGCTATAGGTCCGAGTTTTCGTAGAACCATCTGCGCATTGCATAGCTCCATGTCTGCCTATAGTGCTGACATGGAAGATGGGTCGGCCCATGGATTCTAAACACCACAGGGGATCCAGATATATGTTCATTTTACAATACCGATCGCAACACACAAACGATCGAAGGTGAAAAATCCATTTGCATCTTGAATCGGGATTCGAACCGGGTACCTCCCGCTCCAACTGCCGCAACTTTAACCACTGTGCCACCTGGGCGGTTCACTACATTAACAAATATATAATGCTTGCTTTTGACTTACATATGTGCCTGAGTAAAAAATACCAGACAAAGCAGCTGAGGAAATTGTACAGACAGATCTTACTGAATACTCAAGCTACAGGGTCATTCAATAGGTCCTTAGGATGATACATAGATGTTGTTACTAAACCTTTTTCTAGTAACGACATCTATGTGTCATATGATTTTTTTAGTACTAAACTTCAAACGATGCTTGCATACATTTGACAGCAATCCGACGTTATAGCATTTTGTTTGAAGCAACTTTTGTCTTTGAAAACAAAATGAAAAAGAAAAATTCGAGATTGATGGAATGCTTTATTGCGTTTTGATGAAAAAACAGTGGAAACCAGACAATGACTTGATAAACATTATCCGAACCCTGCACCAACGAGACAAATGGTAGAAAAGTGTACCAGCACAAATGATGCAGAACGCTGTGGACGCCCAAATGATGCAGTTATTCCAGAAAACAAATAAAAAATCCACAAATTGGTTATGAACGATCGCATATTGAAGGTGCACGAGCTATCTGACATTGTACAGATATCATTTGGTTGTGTTTTTACCATTTTACACGAACATTTGGGCATGAGAAAGCTCTGTGCAAAGTGGGTGCCGCGTAAGCTCACAGTTTACCAAAAACAACAACGAATCGATGCTTCAGAGGAGTGTTTGGCGCTGTTTAATTGCAATAAAATGAAATTCTATCGTCGATATGTGACAATGGATGTGACATGGCTTCACAATTACACACCAGAATCTAAAAAGGAGTGGACATCAGTCGACGAACCGAATTCAACGCGGTCAAAGACCCAACAGTCGGCCGGTAAGGTAATGGTGTCTGTATTTTGGGATGCGAACGGAATAATATTCATTGACTATCTCCTAAGTACTTCATTGACTGTGCACTGGGCCACAAAGTTTTGTTCACTAAGACAATGCACCGTTGCACAGATCGATGAAACGATAGCAGAATTGAATGAATTGGGCTTCGAATTGTTTACCCACCACCATATTATCCAGATTTAGTCCCAGTGACTTTTACCTGTTTTCGGATTTCAAAGGAATGCTTGGAAAGAAATTTAAGTCCAATGATGAAGTAATCGCAATGATGAACAAAATTTAGAGTATCTCATGAAGAAACACTCTAAATTTTATCCAGGCATAGCAAGGGTTAGCGTATTAGGACCCATTCTATACCTTACTTTGCATTTCCACAAGCACTCGTTTAATCCCTCCAGCAACCACTCGATAAAATCAGCAAAATTCTACGTGCAACAACCTTAATGTTACATGGATTTATGAATAGGTCCAGGAATTTGCCATCAAACATGAAAGAATATTATCGCAACAAACCAAAAGTCATACAACTTCTTGACGTAACACAAAAACTGAGACGCCTTAAAAGAATTACACCGAATAAACTAAATATTCCGTTTTCAATGGTACTGAAACAATTTTAGGGTGTGAAGAAAGTGTGCTCCCAAAATATTTACTCTGTTTTAAGTAAGAAATGAATAGGGTTGCAGAAAAAACTTTCCAAATAGCAAACTGTAACTCCACAAAGGAAATGAAAATGGGCTAGAACACTCTTTAGATATAAGATCAACAATAGGACTAACCAAAGTTGGATTCGAGCCAATAAAATAAGAATTTATATCATGAGCTTTGAAATCGAAAATACCATTATTTATACACCTGCTAGGATCTAGATTTTGAACATTGCGCCAAAAAATTTTGAGCGGGACAAAAGGATCTAATTTATCCTGGTAAAAACTACTCTAGGCTGCTCTTATCATTCTTACTACCCTATTATGAGCTTGTTTGTAAAATAAAAATTTCTGACTATCCTCGAACCTTTTCCATGAGCGATTGCCTCTGTAATTTCCTCAGACATCTATGTAGGAAATTTAGGTTTTAATTATCACTGAGAAACACATTTATCGAAAACCGAATAAATAAATTCATTGATAAGCTGAATTTGACTTGTAGAAGAATCAAGAGAAAAAATGCTATCCCAAATAGAGCGAAAAATGGTTTTCGTGCTCTTCGACAAATTTATGGGGTTCATAATCGTCCAACTGAATGCATTATTCGCGATACTTTTTGCGGGCGCCGCTGAAATGTCTTGTTTACATCAATAAATCACAATTGATTCCTGCATTAGAAGTGAACATTACGCAAGTAATTAACGGAATGTCGGCTGAAATTCTCGAAAGTTTGTTGAGAAATTGAAACTATAGAATCGATCATCTAAGAGCCAGTTGAAGACAACATTTTATATAAATAATTTTTAAACATTAAATGTCATAAATCGAATTTTTTTTCTCAGTCACTCAGGCTCGATTGGCCCACTGTGACTTCCCTTTCCAGACGTACACTCTCAGTCCCAAAATTTGTTTGTTCTTATAATGAAGTGCAAAATAGCTAGTATCCTCAAGGTCGTCAGTTGATCCTCAAATAGAAATTGTGATCTAAAGCAGTGCAGTCTATGGGAAGGGTATGAAGAACAGAAGCACAAGAAGTACACAACAGTTTCTTCTTCTCCTCCACCATACTGTTTGCAGTCTGCGATGTTCCCAATTTTTATTCGAAATATATGAATATTCAGGTAGCCATGCCCCATGAGAAGATCTTAAAAGTGGTGCAGATCACCAAACGGGACAATTTATTAGCCAATATATTTCCTTTGATATCCATGTGACTGGGTATCCAGAGAAGTCTTACTTTGTTCAGACTGACTAGTCGATTTGTGGCAATGATTGCCTCCAAAAAAAGTTTCGATGAAACAGTATTGGAACTAATCACCTTTAGAACAGCGTGACCTCGTTTGCAAAGAGTATTTCCACATGAAAGACAGTATCGTACCTACCAGCATACTGATCCGTCAGTAAAGATCATCGAATCGTCACCGGAGGGATAGGATGGGCTATTATAGTCTCATTATTGATTTCTGGTAAAAGCTACGAAAAATAATTTCCCGAAGACGTGCTTTGTCATCAAAGTGACCGAGGGCATGTGTGCAGTTGTGTGCTGGTCCACCTCCCTCCATATTTGACAATGCTCAGAAGGGGTAGGAAGGTTGTCTCCGCGTTTTATGCGAGCGGCTGTTTGCTTTGCACACCTTCTGAGCGATATAACCAAGTCCAGACAATCAAGTCTTTGAAAGCGATTTAGAGGTCACTCTCCTACTCTTCAATTTATAGCATTTTCCATCAATAGGTTTTTGCCAAGTGATCTTCCATATGTTGATCGCAGTTTGCATGTGATCACATATTACATCCGTAATTAGACTAGGAACGATTGACCATAAGACACCACAAGAGCGGAGACAGAATTCTACTCTGAGGACATCCATTTCGTGCGGTCACATGTATTTCAATATCAACCCTGCATGATGATACGTGCCAATTCGAACAAGCCAGTTCGCTCTGCTTTAATATTTCAAGTAATATTTAAATGTCCTGACACCTAATATAAATTAACTGTTGGATGAAATCTAGTTTCGAAATCCTTTCCGTATGTTAATCGTATTCCGATAAAGGGTTGATAAATGATTTATTTACGAATAATTGCAACGGGTCAGTGCGAATGTGTCGCTATAATTTACAGTTGTCCCATAAATAAGCATACCAACATTAAATCTACCGAAACACTATTACGTGACAATAAGTTGGGTTCCCATTCGGATTGTTCGAATTCCGCACGGTACAAGTTAATAACTCAATTTATAATATATTTATAAATTTATGATGTTACGTTGAAGCAATAAATCATAATATTGAATTTAATGACCAATCCATCAGCACAACGCTCTAAACAAGATGTAAAATTAAGAAATAAAACTGTATTGTTTTATTATTGATTTGATCTTTGTGGGTGATACAAGGTCTCACTTTCATTGATTATATATAAATATATTTGTAAACACTTTGGGTGCCAATGCTGTAATGATCATACACTGTAAATTCCACCTAACTATGCCACTGTTCTTGATATACATTCGAAATGCCTGTGAGTGTGTTGTTATAGACATACATCCCAAATTTCATCTCACTAAGCCAGTGTTGGCCATAACAACACTGGCATAGTAACAGATAATCTAAAATGTAGGTTGAGAATAACACTGGCCCAAGAAGAAAAACTTTGGAATGTATGTCCGGAACTACATTGGCGTGGTTGGGTAAAATTTAGAGTGTATGCTCATTACAATACTGGCACTCAAAGTGTTAAATAAATTTTAGTTCTAGATGTAACTACAAATATCATTGGGTTATGTGTTTTTTGAATAAAATTAAATAATTTTTGTTTATTGATAAGAATGGCGTTGCACGAGTTTTATTTTATAACAATTTGGTTGATAACCTATTTTCGCATTGTAAACCATTCGATTTACAGTGAGCGACTTACTATATCACAATATACAAGGATTGAACTTCCTCAAACAATTTCAAATAAGTCGCAATTTCCAATTTCCAATATTTATAATTCCAGCGCGCATCACTGCTATCGATAACAACTTTGTTATCAAACAACAACAATAATAATAATAATAATTGTCGGAAGAAAATCCATCACGTCTCGGAATCTCTATATATGTGCTAGAATGCATGTAACATACTTATTTTATCTGTATATAAGCAATGACGCCATATTCAAGATTTACCAACCAACTTTCTTTGTATAAATTAAACAACTCGGCAATGAGATGATCGGACAAAGATAAATATGACATACACCGTCAACAGAGTTGTGTGTAATTTCCAAGAAGTATCAATTTATTATAATCGTTTTTTTCTATAGTAAGAGTCTATGTGGTATGGACAACGCAATGCATTGCATATATACGTTCGTTGAACTGGAAATGAGAAAAACGGAGACTGATTTATGAATTAAACTTAAGGAATTTTTTCTACCTCATCTGCAAATAGATGTGCATACTCGTGTGTGTATAGTATAAGTACAGTAGATTTATAAATAGATAAAATATATTTGAACCGGTTTGTTTGATATTTAACACAAGTATCTCATCTTTATAGTTTTGGAATACCTGGCTTTAACACTCGTATGGGACAGTTAGTGAAATTTGAACCAAACCAAATCAATTGTTGTCTCAAACCCATAATCATCAATATTGCATTATTTTGAAGAATTGGGCTCTTTATAGCACAATAATAGCCCACAACATAACTGATGTACATAAGGAGGATCATTTCAGACTATTTTCGCAATGTCTCGGATGGAGTTCCTCAAGGATCAGTATTGGGGTCTTTGCTTTGGAGGCTCAGTGGATGACGTTGTCGAGGTAGCGATAATCATATAGAGGAAATAATGGAGGTATGACGGCTGACCATTATAATTATTAAAAAGTGGCTGATATCATTTGGACTCTAGCTGGCTCACCATAAAACTGAAGTAGTCTAGATTACCAGTACGAAAGTCATAGAAACTGTAAATATCCTTGTTGGCGGAATATTAATCCCCTCGCAGACTTCATTACGATATCTCGGTGTCGAAATTGATACACGCACAAACTTTAAGTAGCACCTAAGAATAGTGAGTAGAAAAGCCCTTCATCATCTTATACTCGTATGGATCACCGGTATGGAGCGATGCGATGGATGTTAAATCGTATAAATGCAAGTTGCAATCGGTCTACCGCCTAGGTGCAATGATGCGACATTTGTTATTGCAGGAATGATTCCCATCGAACTACATGCCAGGGAAAGGAAGAAATGGTATTTAAACCGAGAACAACTAGGAAGTAGAGCATCAGAACGCATTGCAATAACGCATTGCTAAGTAGGGATGGCTACCTTAGTGCATACCTTTACAGATACCTTCACAACAAGATGTAGATCATATTTTCCTTCATTGCGCCCCGAGATAACTCGGAGAGAACTCTCGAATGTCCTCGGGCAGCAGTATAGTAGAAATAGCTAAACTTAAGTAGAAGTAATGATTGTGGCTGAATAAAAGTGGAATGCAGCAGTACTGAAGAAGCTTAGACGCTTAGAGTGTGCTAGAGAAGAATATCACACTTGACTGGATAGCAATCTCAATCGTATGTTAGAGACGCTGGGCAGAATATTCACCCCCATGCGAAATAATGTCTAACGATAGTTCCGTATGAAGAATGAATGAGTGGTGGGTGGTTTAAGATGGAAAAACACCGTCACTGTTGCGGGAATTAGTGAAGTCAAGAAGGAATTCATTTGAACACGGGATTGTGTCGAACGGATCAAAGACGGGCGGATTAAAGATGGACGATGGGACAGGAATGATCACGTCTTTGGTTATAACCAGTTAATACCCAAGTTAAGGAGGAGCGGTGAACCCCACTGTATTTCAAGCAGAAATGCAAGCAATAGAGATCTGTGGAATAACCGGTTTTATATATAAAGGCCTAAATAGAGTAAGAATTTAAAATCTTTAAAGCAACTCAAATCACAGCTGGTTTGGGACTATTTTCGCTCGATAAAGTAACTGGATAGCAGGAATAAGTTATCTCTTATGTGGGTGCCCGATCATTCTGGAACTGTGAAAGGGATGTCGCTGATCGCCTGGCTCGTGCTGATGCGGTATTTTTTTGGATTGGAACCATTTCTCGGGATAACAAGGGGAACTTATAGAGTAAACGTTTCAGGTGGTACAAACTTTCAGGTCTAAAACAATCTTAATTAATGATCTATTCTTTCTTGTTCAATAGAACCAAAAAACATCTGACAATCAGTGATCTCGAGTTAAGAGTTATTTACTGATTGCCGTGCGGGTCACATTGCCTTAAAATATCAACTTGAAATGGCCGTTTTTACGATTCGGATACGTCACTTAGAGGCAAAACCATAAGTCCGAAAAGAATAAAATCTATACCGGCGAAAAATATTGTCGGGTTCACTAAAAGTTTGAAAACGCAGACTGGTCGACTAGTGTATACGGGAACATTGCGCAAAAGATGTTGCAGGTCGTAGCACTCTATAATAAAATAGTATACTAATAATGTACGAGATTACTGATTGGATGAAAAGATTGTTAAACAGAACTAAAAACAACCACCTGTGCGTAACATAAATTGAGGTTATGGCAATTGTTTTTTAAAAAATTTATTACGTGTAGGGCATTTTGTGTAGCCTAGTATCAAAGCCTTTTCTTTTCGATACCATGATTGGAGGTTTTGATTGGATCATGTGGATAATTTAGATATCTGTGTCGACAGGTATAACCGCTCGAGACTTATTTTTGAGAAGATATTCAAAGAGTAATGTTTCGGGTCACAATCCTAATAAAATTAATTCAATCTCATCAGAGGAATTGCCTTTAGGCACGAAATTCGACAACAATTCTCAAGACGTCTCAAGAATACTAAAGTAGGATTTGCATCCGAAAGTTTATCTTTCAATCAAACATGTTAGCAATGGAGCAAGACAGTATTGGTTACAAGAAGTTCACTACGAAGTAATGAGTAATTGAGCGTAACGTCATTTGGCCGACATGCTTGTAATTGCATATATCGAAAAAGTCTATTAATTTCGAATTGGTTCTGAGATACAACAACTGAAACTTCTGGGTGCAATTAAACTAGTTTTATTGTTAATTAATTTATCACAGTTGTTAGTACAGTCGATATAATGGCAAGGTATTTCATAAAAAAAATATATTTAACGATGCACATAGAAAATCGATTTGCAAGCACATTATTTATGTTTCATTTGGTTTGTTAAATGCGACCAAAAGTATACAATAAAAAGTATATATTCGATTCCAAATACCGAAATTTACAAAATTTGATAATTTAACACAAAATATCATCCAAAAATTCCAGATTAAGCTTTCACTTTCTTGAAACAAATTGATAAAGAAGAAATTATACATTTCATCAACACCTCCGCGGTGGTAAATGCGTGCCCTGAATTTTTTATTTTTTTTGCATAAGAATTGATCGAAAACTAATAGTTAATCGAAGCAAATTTTATGAGAAGCCGAAGTAATCACTCTCATATGTATGTATGTAGATACACAGGTATTAATCATAAAACGTAGTAAACATACCAGCTGCATTTACTATAAGAAAAATCTTAATTTTGAAGGAAAACCAGATAAAAATGTAAACATTCAATATCACCCGTTCATCAAAACAGTGAACTTGAACTACACAATATTCATACTTCAAAGATTTACATAAATCTATATTTCATAATTTCGAAAATTATAATTACCAGAATTAATTGGTTTTTGGTTATAGATAATTACCAAACTGTTTGTTATTTATTTTGTTAGATCTCTCTGATATGTCTAACCTAAATCTCAGCACTATTTTAATTTAGTTTTAACTACACATAATTTTTTCAACAATATACTCAAAACACTCAACAGCTTTAACATAATCGCACAGCATAAAGTTTAAATTTTATAATTTAAAAAATTCGTTATTTCTTGTGATCGTTTATAGTTCACACTTGTCTCACACCACACAGTATAGTAATTATATTATATATTCGACTTGACACGTTAAAAGTTTGTTTGATACTAACTTTATAAAAGTTTTATCAAAATTAAATACAATTTTATTTTATTATTTAAATCAGAATGTTAAAAATAAAAAATTACAATAAAAAATATGTTAAAGCAAAAAAAAAAACCTGCTGCTATCAATTGCTGTGAGTCATACATCTATAAAGTATATAACTTGAAAGACGAAAAGCAACATCAATAAAAACAACAAAAGCTCTGTGTGTTTGTGTCTGTGCTTCGTGCGCTGGAATTGTACATATGTACGCGGAACATAAAATTAATCGGTGCAGCGCCGAGAAGTAACATCCCTTGTTGTTGGTTGGTTGATCTTCGCTTGTACGTATATAATATAAATCTACGTCTGTATCTACCTTTTAATCATGTTATAAATAAAATAGTCTCGTGACTGTTGATATTTTCTCAATGGATTTGAACGTTTATAAATAAAATGCAAATTTAAGAATACTGACTTATATGTTGTCATTGAACTATTGTTTAATTTTATGTTAGCCACCTGATTTGAGGACAGAGTACTCTGAATGTTGTACTGAGGTGAAAGAAGTGCATTATACTTCAGCACGGCTCAGGGATTTATTTTTTATTTGTTTATCTAAATACCGACTTATCCGACTTACTGGCAAACGTCTTCACTTCGAACTCGACCTTAGTCCCCGATGGAGTTACGCTTCCATCAATTCCGTATTGTGGTTCCAAAATGGATCCTTTCAACATCTCGGAGGAAATTGTCTTCAGGAACCTGAAGTCAATGGACATAAATAAGGCCACTGGACCTGATGGAATTCCTGTTCGAATATTGAAGGAGTTTGCCAGTGACTTGGCTCCAATATTAACTAAAAATTTTCTCGTTTCTTATAAGCAAGGTAAATACCCGACGCCTGGAAGAGTGCGATGGTGCAGCCGGTCCTTAAACGTGGTTGTGATAGAACCGACCCCTCAAACTACCGGCCAATATCAATTGTGTCAGCCGTGGCTAAGGTTTTTGAGAAATACATTAACCAACAACTTGTGAATTATCTTGAGATAAATAAAATAATTTAAAGATAAACAATACTGCTTCCGCGAAAGCTACTCCACAACCGATCTTTTGACGTGTGTTACAAACAAATGGAATCTCGCCCTTGAGCAACACGGAGAAGTTTTTGCAATCGCTTTGGATATATCCAAGGCTTTTGACAAGGTTTGGCATGAGAATCTCATTTGTAAACTTGTGGCATACGGCTTAGATTCGATGACCATCAAGTGGATAAAAAGCTTTCTCAAAAATCGAAAGATCAACGTTGTGTGTTTTCACCAACTTTATTTTTGTTATACATTAATGACTTGTTGGATAGCACTGTGAACCCTATCCGTATTCTTCAAAGTTAAACGGTAAACGGCTGGAAGTTGTCACTTTGCTTAATTGACCAAATCAGCTTCACGTAAACTCGGGTTCCTCAATAGATGCAGTCGGTTTTTTAAATCGCATCAAGTTCTCCAGATATATAGAACCTGTATTAGACCGTGTATAGAATATTGCTGTCAGGTTTGGGATGGAGCATATGGCACTGCTCTCCAGTTGCTGGATAGAGTTCAGCGGCGTGCCATCCGAATAATACGAAACTCCAGACTTACGAAAGATCTAGACATCTTACAGCACCGCAGAGATGTTGCAGAACTCTGCTTGTTCTATAGATTAATAAATGGTAAATGTTCTGCAGAATTAAAGGAGAAAATACCACCATTCGTTACGCCAGGACGGGTAACACGAGGAACGGTCAATGCACATAGGTTAACGGTGAAGCTGCCGAAACCTCGAACTGAAGGTGCAAAGCGCGTATTCATTTATCGAACATCCAGGAAGTGGAATTCGTTAACCGGTTTTCAGTTTCCGTTGAAATATAAAATGCACAAGTTTAAGACGGCTATCAACCTTTACTTTAAGGATCGCGCGTTGGGTGCAGGTGCTCTGACAGTTAAAAGGAGCTGGGACAGTCTAGAAGTCCGCCCTGCACTCAAATAAAACTAAACTTAAAAAAAAAAAAAAATAAGCGAAATAATAAATAATGGCTGGGTGTTCCAGCATTAAACAAATTCAGCATTGAATGTTTAATCTCATTATTTAGTGACCTAGAACATTGAGTGGGCTTGGAGTAAAAACCTATTAACCGGAGAAAAACCTCTGAAAATTGTTTATCTGAATATGTGAGATATATGCCCACCACACCTACTGCGGCTCTTAAGATGGCATTGGGTCTGCTACCGCTTGATATTTATAAAAGAAGGTGTGCAGTGCAACCAGCCGCACGCCTACAAGGCAGAAACAACCAATTTAGTTCTTATGGGAACTGCCAAATATTTAGGAAGGTGTGCCAGTACATAGCTGTCCACATATACCTTCGGACACAATGGTGTCGAAGCACATTTTGAGGAAATAATTTTGGTTAATTATTACCAAAAAGAACCAATTCCATTGATTTTACGATGATATTTATTAATGGAACAGTTTGTCACTGGTGCTGGGTTATACATCGGACATCCTAAATGGACGGAATTACCTTAAATAGAATAGGACGTCTGAATGAAGTATGACTTCACTGAATAACCAGTCACGTGGATATGAGAGAACACATTGGTTGTTAAGCTGGTCCGTTAGGGCCCAATTTTGTGGGGCCAGCGGCCGCTTTTAAAGTTACTCTTAATATATAAATATCACCAACCACATCTCTTGTTGCCTATCCAAAATCTTATTTGGAACAATGATACAACAATAAATCACAGTCCTTCAAATCCAATTATGATAGACGCAGTTTGAAGATTTTGCTGGGTATTTTTCTCACGAGACATTCCGAATGAAAATTCGGAACAACATAGAATGTAAAGCAGAGGAGTGGATTAGCAGAAATTGTTAAGCACTTCTTGTGCTCTTGTTTCATAGACTGCACTGCTTTGGCTCACCATTCCTATTTGAAACTCAAGTTACGACCTTGTGGATATCGGATCACTTGGATTTCATTCGAAGAAGGAATAGATTTCGGTCGGAACTGAGGGTTATTGATAAAAGAGGATGGGCCATAACAAAACATAAGCGAAATACTGTTTCCCACGATATACTCTATAGAAAAAAGATTTATTCCATTTGTTCAAGACAATAGTAGGATATTTACATTTGGAGGTTTAAGGGTTAGTTCTCAAAGAGTCAAGAACTATTTTCGGCAGCATAAACCTACAATGTGAATTACATTTCAAATGAAAACCGATTGTCAACCGAAGAAATAAGTTACCAGATCTATTAGCAGTTTTTGTAACTAAGAGGATTTAGTAAGCTAAACCAGTTTTCAAATGAAAGGAGGCTTATGTCTGATCATTCTCTACTTATTATGATGGTAAGCTAAATGGCAAATAAAGTTCAAAATCAACATTATACCTACAAATTATTTAAACCAATTGGGGAAAAATCTCGAATGTTTTACCTAAAAAATTAGTAAACTGTAATATTAATGGAACAAGTAGTGACCTGCAATACAATACTGTCTTAAACAGATTGTGTAACAATTTGTAGACAGACATAAAGATCTAACAAGTACATATAATATTTGAAGGAATTAAAAAAGGAAATATACCCTGGAATCTTCTAAGATATAGCGCAGTCATTTGATAAAATGTGGCACTTGGTGTTTGCTTTTAAACGTCAGAAGAACCAATAAAATCCATATGATAAAGATCCACCACAATGTAATTTGGATTCGAAATTCTACTTGAACACAAGAATCATAAACTCTCGGTCGATACTCCAATTCTGACAGATAATCTGAATCATCTGAATCTGAATCCAATTCTGAATCATAAACTCTCGGTCGATACTCCAATTCTCCAGTTGAGGACCACATTGAGAAATCCACTACCAAACTACAAAAACCTTGTGCTAAATAAAGTAAATAGACTAGAATGTATCAGATCGCGGGCTTAACGAATTAAAATTCACATATGTTAAGGTATTAAAGGGCTGTACATTCACGAATGGTGCTGTATTGGTGAATCATATACATTATACTAGATGGACACTGAAGCCTATAAAATGCAGCCTATGCACCAACAGATACTGAAGCCTGACGGGTCTGGGACTGTAAAAAACAAACTAACGTTAAAATGATAAAATCATTCCAAATCAATGAATAGTAAAAGCTCCATATGGTACATTATCTAAATATAATGACGGTAGGTTTGTTCAACATGTCAATTTTGAGGTATGTACTATGTTGGACACCATGAGGCAAAGACGTTTTCAGAGAAAATTAAGCCAACTGACTTAAATGCTAACTGGTGAGTATTGTGATAATGTAATAACGTAAGTGCGGCTTACCAATGGGCCTTATCTCACTAAAAGTGTCCAAAACTGGAAGTAAAATTACTTAATGGATTTGCGATATAAAAGGAAATAAACATAATGATTATACTTTAGTTCATGAAGATTATATTGAATTAAGAAATATTCGAGCTAATTCTTACAACGATCTAATGTAATAGTTTTGACAAACGACCGGATTGCATTTTAAAATTATAAATTTCAATATCGATTAATGCTTCTTCTATAGCATCGATAAATGCTTACCTATTAAAAGAGGTGTATCTAGTGTTCTAACCGACATTTCAAAAACCAATCTTCGTAACTAAATTAAATATATACTTTATAATTCTATTCCGGCCATATTAAACATAATTGTTATTATAACAGAATACAAATACAATGCTAGTTAGTTGGTGTTTACTTGTTAAAATTATTATGCCAAAATTATTTAGGAATCCGGACAACAAATGAACTTAATACAAATGTGGAAGAGAAAAATAATTATACAAACAAACTCATGGGCCGACACATCTTCCATGGCAGTACTATAGGCTGGCATGACGCCGTACGTCCTCGATTTGGCCACTAAGGCGTACCACTAAGGCGTAAAGTAATTTACTGGATGTAAATAAGCAAAGCGCGAAAGAGCTGGGAGCGCCTTGAGCCCCAAAATAGATTGCATAGTATAAAATATATTTAAAAAAAATATGTAAATAAAAAAAAGTTATAGTTTGGGAATATCTTTGACTTGAATGAATTTTTTTAAATCCAGATTGTTGATCAACTGAAATGTTATTCCAGCTTATGGTGTACTAAATTACTAATTCCGGTTTTTGATAACACTTTTCCAATTCTTTTTATAAATTATATAATAATATTTATTGGCAGAAACTCTTCTGGTGTGGTTCACTTGGTAATTTTTGGAATTGGAATTACTGTTGATTTTTTTCATGATTCTGGTAGTACTTCGTCGTTTAAGCTATATGATAAGCTTAATCTGTAAAATAGACAGAGAGCCTTTGATTCTATCATGACAATTTTGTCTGTACCATCTACTCGATATTATAAGATTTTATTATATTACACCTTGATTCTGAAGATAAGATAGTCTTCAAAAAGTATTGTCATGCTAATACTTGTTTCTTTATAATTCAAGTTTTGATGTTCTCAAAAAAGCAGGAATTTGAAAGAGCAATCTTTCATTCATCAAATTAATACAACATTATTTTATTATACCACCAAGTTGGACTCTTACGAATTAACGTGAGTTTGAGGAGTAAAGCCTTAGTGGCTGAAAAGCCTAAAGTATTTGATTCATTGATTCTGGCAATCAACTAGATGTTGGTCATATGTTGACAAACCAATTAATAACCAGAAGGAAGCAACCATGAATATGTTCAGTGTTATATAACAAAACACAGATATGTTTTAGACTTGTCAAGATTTTTATGGTAGTCCATCGAGATTGAAATCTGAGATTATCAGACTCGGTATCGACTATTTACCATCAGTATAAGGGTGTTGTTAAATACGCAAGCTCGATACAGTTTATTGGTTAGATTGCATGTACAATGAATATGTATTACTTGATATACGAACATGTCCAACTGTTGTCCACTGCACCCACATATAAAAAAAGGTGCCTTGGCTGTGTTGAATACGAAATCAGACAGAATACTAAAAACATACCAACTATAGCCATTGAGATTCTTTCCAACTGTATCCCAACCAAAATTGATTTTAATAACTCTGTTAATGTGTTTTTTTTACTGACCGGGGTAGAAGAAGCACAGAAGATTCTTCATTAGAATGTAGTTCTATGAGGTGTACAGACGAGCACAAATGAGATTAGGCTCTTAGGTTGGTCTAAATATTGCAAGGGTTTATATTCTATCGGTCAACCGGTGGATCAAATGTATGTTACATTTAAATAGTCAGCTGCAATAACTTTTGGGAGATTCAGTACCATGTAAACGATTGAGGAACGAGCAAAAATTGTTAAGTTTTATTCTGCTAGTCAAAATTTCATAATTTTTTTAACACTAGAAATGAACCATAACGATCAAGTACGCAATCTAGTCGCTTGTTTTCAGTCGTCGGAATCTGTTAGTAACTTATCTAGGAGGGGAAGGCCACTAAAAGTACGAAGCCAAGATAATGTCGAATGAGCTCGGGAGAGCGTAAATGAGAACTCTGAAGCATCGACTCGTAAACGTGCCACTCAGCTTCAAATGTCCAGAACTCCACTGCGTAAAATAATAACAAAAAATGTTATTGCTGTTTCCGTACAAGATACAAACAGTACTAGTAAAATTGACCGAATTATTACCTAATGTTCCTGATTTTATGAGAAAAAATTTTAATGACCAATGAAGCGAATTTGAGTGGTTATTCTAATAAGTAAAATTTTAGGATTTGGAGCACTGAGCACCCAAGTGTTATTCAACAGCGTACGTTGCATCTACTTAGAATCACAGTTTGGCGCGGAATATCAGCAGACAAGATTTACGTACTTCTTGCTAGATGTGAAGATGGCAATGCATTGACTGTAAATGGTGAGTGTTTTTTTTGCGAACGGTTTTTGGTAACCATCTACCATTTCCCAATTTGGAGATGTTAATTCATCACGATCACACGATTTAACACCACCTGATTAATTTTTGTGGGAAAATTTGAAAGATTGTGAATATACGGATAAAACCACAAGGCCTGCACCAACTAAAGGAAAACATAATAAATGAAACAGTTTTGACTTGAGTTATTGACCAGGTACAGCAAAGAAAAGCAGCTTTCAAAGATGCTGATGACAGGCATATTTTTTTAAATGTTTTTAAAAATATTCATGATTATTAATACTATCTTTTGTGAACACAACTATTCATTTTATATATATATATATATATATATATATATATATATATATATATATATATATATATATATATATATATATATATATATATATTATATATATATATATATATATATATATAAATATATATATATATATATATATATATATATATATATATATATATATATATATATATATTTATATATATATATATATATATATATTTATATATATATATATATATATATATATATATATATATATATATATATATATATATATATATATATATATATATATATATATATATATATATATATATATATATATATATATATATATATATATATATATATATATATATATATATATATATATATATATATATATATATATATATATATATATATATATATATATATATATATATATATATATATTGACCACACCTGAGTGTGGTCAATAAATACTGATGATAATAAACATTGTTAATACATACATTAAACCTACTTATGCACATAATTTATGTGTCGATAATTTATCGAGACAAAATTGTACTATGTCATGGTCAATTTTATTCCAATGACAATTACATATTTGCAAATATGCAATTTGATAGTACGTGAGTAAATAGTAAGTTAATTGTTATATAAAAAACAATTTATCGTAATTAATACTTAAAGTGTTATTAAAACATGATCATCGAACTCCATTGGAATTTTTCAAAATTGTCGAAAGGTGTCATAACTAATTTTTACCGTATATATAAATTTCACACGCATTTTTCTCTAAAGAGGAACTTAATCGCATGACTGGACAATTCTATGCGAATATTGAATAAAAAACCGTTAAAAATCTTCAAAAACCTAAGATATATAATTTGTTTCTTTCTTTAAGTTAAAACACCTTCATTGGATTGATGTCGAAATTATTGTCATTACATGACTAATCAAAACATACCGCGAGTAATAATCTTAAAGGGCAAATTACAACATATTATTGTATAAGAGGGCATGACTTTCAAAATTAAGTTTGTGTATCGCATATACTCTAACGTTAGAAAGAAATCACCAGCATCGTAAATTCTCATTATACTCGTATATCGTCAAAGGGAAATTACAAAACTAAGTTTGTTTACAGTCAATTTTGTTCCACGCTGTATCGCATGATTGTTCATTTGAAGCCACGTTTTTAACACACGAACACATGTGAACTTACGTTTGATTAGTCTCAGAATATAATAACTATTCTAACATAGCGTCTGTATTTATTCAGGTGCTCACGTTATACCTATATTAATTCATATTTAGTCGATGAACTATACTTTCTGCACAGTTACCTATTAATTATATTAGATAGGTGATTTAATGTAATGTAAGATGATCTATTGGGAGTCTAATCTCACTCGTTTTCAAGCAGAATTCTTATTTTTGCTTTATTCAGGCAGTTCCGATATATGTTCAAGCGACAATTTGATCGGGCAAGGTCCAACCCTTATATACCTTTACTTTTTCTCTGTACGCATGTCGAATTTCAGCTTATCCATATTTACAAAATATGATATCCCCACTCCCGCACTCTTATTATCATAAGGCGCTAGATCCAGGAAATATGGTGCTGATCGTATTCCTTGGATGCCAGAGATCGCAAGTTAAAAATTACTGCTTATTTCAGAAGTGTGAGGTGATGCGTTGTGATGATGTACGAAGTAGCTCCGTAAATCGTTCATCTTGAAGTTTTTCGCAAATTTTTAAAAAACTTTTGGTAAGCAGTCTTCGATACACCATTTTGTAGTTACAGTCTGACTCTTGCCCAGTGATAGCTGCTATAATTTTGGTGAGGTAAACTGACATCATTACTTTGGTAACTGATTTTTGTTGCTTAGCTTTAATGAGTGGCTTTGCTCTTGTAGGACTGCATACCATATGGACTTCTGTTTGGTTTTCAGATCGTACTCATAGTACCAAGATTCGTAACTAGTAATAAGTTTACTAAAATTACTAGGCTGACCGTTTTCGAATTTATAAAGAAAAATTTAGCAAAATACACTCGAGACTTTATTTGCGCCTCATTTAAGATCTCTTGTATCTCAGATGATTATTTAATATTCGCGATACAGTGATGACGAGAAAAGACCAATTCGTCAGAAATAATTTCTTGTGTAAATCGTGGATCTTCGTCATCGTTATGAGACTTCACAAGAGCCACAGTAATTTCATGTGGAAGATTTTGGTCGACCTTCTTCGGGCTCGTTTTTAATTTTTAAAAGTAGGTTCATAAAACAATTGCAAATGATTTAGTGGTTTTGGGTTTTTAAATAAATATTTAAGAGTCGCCTACTATGACAACTTTTGTTACTTGTAGAATAATTGGTTAATGAATGCTAAGGAGCTGTAATCGTGACAGCTAATGATAATGAGTTAAACATGAACTCCAACAGAGTGGCATTGATTGACAACTAGGGCGCTGAATCAACCAGCCGATGAAGACGTTTGTGTGATGAAATATATGGCATCTTTGTATGTGATCTATATAACATTCGTTCGCCAGGTTTCGATCTGATGACGTCATTGACTCGTTGTGTGATCGAAAAGATCAAATCCATCTCATCAGGCATATGCGATCGGACTTGATGTATGTTGCATTTCGTTTCTATATATATTGTTGCAACAGTTCTAGCGAATTACAGAATTTGAATCGAAATCTTTTTTCGATTATTTTGTTACTACTTCACTATTGTGGCGTGACTATTCGTCGTATTTGTGAACGCCACATTCCATCTACATTATTTTGAGAAGAGTTCCACCAGTCGGTCACTGACAAGCTTTTGTCCATAATTTTTTCTAAACATTTCGAATGTAGGCCAATTTGATTGATTGATTGATTGATAGGACTGTAGGACCAAGCGATAGGCAAGATTCCCGGATAACGCCGGGCCTATTCCTACAGCCGTTTACATAAAACAATAGGTAAGGATGGGAAGGTATGTTAGTAAGGAGAGAACGATCCGGTTACAGACACCTGGCAAATCGTTTACTAAACTACTGTTAACTGACAACAACAAGACAGTCACAATTCTAATCTACTAATCTGCAATCGCCAATCAGCATTCTCCAGTCCGCATTAGCTATCTGCTCTGCTGTGTTTTGAATACAATTAAAACTAAATTAAACTTAAAGTTCTAAATAAATTTATTAGTTAGCGGCTCAGGAATCTGTAACTAATTAATATTATTATCTGTTAATTAATTTATTTTATTATTTATTTCAACTCCCGCCCGCACAAGTAACCTAATTAAAACATTAGTACAGAACTCTGAAAGAAAATTTATTAACTTATGGCTCAGGTATCTGAAACAATTTAATTAATATGGTATGATAGTTTAAGCCATCCATTACGATAATATTGCCATAATTCTGTAACATGCTTATCAGAGAAACAAAATAGACTAAGGCGACAATCTTCAGCAGAACCATTTTCCTGTTACATAATACTTAAAATAATATAAATTGTTAGTAAAATCTATATCCTTTTCGCATTAACATTGGTTATTATTATTATTTGGATAGGAAGGACATTTCTTATTCCATCATATGTATTTGAGTTACCTCAACAGTTGAAACTGGAGTATTTAGGTTAATTATCCTGGGGTCTTCTCATCATATGTTGCATATAAAGTTGCGTCCATAAAATTCCAGATCCACCACCATCTAACGTGAGGGGCAATATTTATTTATTTTATGACCCGACAGCATTTCATATACATTTCATATTATAACGACCAAATAAACTTTCAATTCGTGAATAGGGTAAATTATTTATATAAATAAATAATTGAGTAAGTTAGCTATAACCTGCAGTTGCAGTTAGCTATAACGTAATAAAATTAAATCATCTACACAAATTCTAAAAATAAATTTACTAGATAGGCATCTGTAACTTAATTATTATTAATTTTATTATTTATTTAAACTCAAGTCCGCACACCAATCATAGTTAAAGAAAAATACAAAACTCTTATTTAATTAACTTACGGCTTCTGAATCTGTAACCATAAATTAAATTAATATGGTATGCTAGATTAAGTACCCGTCAACCATTACGCTGATGATACCATAATATTAGAATATGTTTGTCAGAAAATGAAAATAATCTCTGAAAACGTTTTACATTCCAAAATTATGCAACATCTTTTTTAAATAAAATAAACTTTCCTTGTCAACCCCCTCCAACTATAATCATATTAACACTTATGTAAATAATTAAAACCAAACTTTTCCATAATTTATTTTTATATTAATGGTCGTGATCAGGGATGTCACTTTATAAATAAAAAAACAAACAATTGATATTAACTTGCAAAAAGCACCATTAAATTCAAATACTAAACTTAATACGAAGCTTAATAAATTTAAATAACGCATGGATAACCTACAGGCACGTATGCACGACACACAGGCAATAACACAGTCAGGGTTGCCACATACATGCAGAAAGTATGGAGCAGAAGCGCCCCAAAAGTGGAGGAAATCGACACCCCCGGAGCGAACCCCATTCAAGCAAACCAAACACGATCCAAATTCCACATTCCACCAAACATACATCTATTTGTAGTAAACAAACCCCACGAGAACCCAATTATAAGCATTCAAGCTAAAAACTCATTCAAAGCACCCTCAACAAAGGAACACCAACCTACAGATAAATAAAAAGTGCAGAACTATCTCAACTGACATCCAACAAACCGAATCTATCCAAACACCCCACATTCCGGCGAATCCTCCAGCTCCCATTCGCGTCCAAATCTTCACATGCCAACAGAGGCTCCTAGCCGCCACCGCAACTAGATCAACCCTCATGCCCGTCCCACTCAAATCCAGCCCCGGAACCCCCTCCCCCCTCAACCACAGCAGTACCATGAGGCAAAGGACAAATTACCAGCATGCAGCTACAAATACCTACAAAAACTCGCTTTCTCCAAGACTCCTGCACAATCCCAGCCCACGCCAGAATCAGCAGACATTCTCTAAAAATTCCGCCAAAACATCAAAAGCTTGCGACACTCTACAAAATTGAATGCTTCCAGAACACCACTACAAAAATGCTAAAATCCCGCCGACACCCAAACATTCTAATAGTTCCAACTCCCCGCCACTAAAATAAAATCCCCGCCCGACCCGTTACAAACTTCCAGACTAAACAATCCACAACCACAATCCGAAAATGTACCTCCGATAATGGAAGATACAGACTCGTACTGCATCAAATCTAAACACTCCTGTCCTACAAAATCCCTGAGGATGTGTACACTTTCCTTATTACTTATGTGTCACACACACGCACCCTTGTGCTGCACACACGTTACCTCAACTTACTCGATTTCGCACTCAAATCCGACTTCCTATCAAATGATATGAATGGAGCCCCTCGAAGTCAACACCAACTATTCCTCCTTATTTGTAGCAAATTTGAATAAGCGGCTACTGAACTCATAAACAGTCAAACTCGATGCAGATCCGCCACATCTACAGTAAAGTGACACCCCGAACGTAGGCATACACATCCTCTAAAACTCTCCAAAACAAGGACAGTCAAACCCGATACAAGACACACACCTGCATTCTCAATCACCGGAAACGCATCCCGGGAGCACGGCCGAAAACCATTCAATCCCGAAACCCACGACCAATTGAAGCACAGACCCGATTCCAACGACAAAAAATTAAAACCATCAACACTCAAATGTCAACGAGACTGCAACAACTCCCCAATCGTGGCCTAGAATCACTAACCAATCAATCCTGCAGTTCAATAGGAATCCCCGATACCGCGGCTAGTTTTGGAGGAGGCCACCAGACTCCAGACCGAGCCGAAACCGAACAAGAGCATGTTGGAGGCACCAACCTCGATCGATACCTGAACTACACGCCTGCTATTCGCTCCGCACCCCTCAGCACATCTGCAGCTGAAAGGAAACTTCCAAAACTAAACCCAACTAGGACAAACATAAAAATTAATCCAACCACGGCAACGGCCGAGAACCCCCGCTCACATATGAAACTTCAAACACGAATAAAATCTATTGCGAACCAGAACATCAACCCCCGCTTACATATGAAACTTAAAACACGAATAAAATCCACTGGAAACGAGAAGATTCACCATAACATCATGAAGTACTCAGACAAATAGCCGTCAAACATCAACCGAAAACATTTCGAATGTAGGCCAATGAGAATTTATTATGATATTTGACAAGGAAAGGTGCAGTTGAACAACCATTTTTAATTTTTCATATATAACTTCCCTTTTGTCTATCGAATGAGGTCGACAATACAGTTCTATAAAGTTACTTATTAGATTAGTTCCATAAAGTTTCCAGGAGAGCGATTTTTTTTTGTTTATTGTGCGACTGTCAACCAGGTAACTGGTTAACAGCAAAATACATTCCTTATTAAGAGATGCAGTTCGACAGCGCCGACAACTGAACACTTGGCAAAAAGAACGGCCACAACATTAAACTAATAAGTCGCTTCAAAGTATTATTTGAAGACCAGGTTTAGATATTTATATTTCTGAATATAATAAGATTCGAATTTAATGAATGTGTTCATGTTTATATATGGAATACTTTGAGGTCGTGAGTGGTCGAAAAGTCATTCTTTCTCCATATTTGGTTGCATTTTCTTGATAGATACATGTTAATGCTTATTTCTCTCAGTTTTAGCAGTACAGTCACTAAGCTATCTGAAAACGTTCTGCAGTATATAATTTTTTTCAAAATCTGAGTGTCTAGCCTTAGATTGGCTATAGTATTAGGACAATTAGTGGATGCATGTGTATGTATACATACAATTGATTGGGCGCCTTATATAAGCATGGTTAGCTTACACAATCGATTGTCAAAGCGTTGATATTTAATGCAGCCTGTTTAAGCAGTGCGTAAATGAGAAATCTAACACAAAAATTGCTGACGCATTTTATCTGTATAGTTGCTGGTTTGGTTCATTCTAGTTTCTTATTCTTTCCACCAATAAAAATGCTAACCGCTGGTATGCTTTTTAGTTCGGATTAGTGTTTTGGTTAGTTGTGTATACCAATATTAATTGATATTAAAAATAATAGTTTAATAGAATCGACCTTAGTCTAGTGCAAACTGTTCATTTGTGATTGATATAGTTGATCTAATGATACCTCCTCATTAGATCCACTATATGTCAACTCTACGTTTTCGGATTTTTTGTGACACCAAATTTAAACAAAAAATTAATAAACAACAATTTAAACCAAAACGTTTAATCAACATTACAACCATTGTACTCTAAATACGATTATTGAATATTTTTGACTTCTAGTCTTATTTTTGACTTTTACCGCTATAAAAATAATATAATGAAATGTGATTTGGATTTTATTTTCGTCAACCTTCCAGTAATTTTGAATTTGTGTTTTGAACTGACTAAGGCCATATCAATATACTTTATTTAAAGCTTTCATATAATCTAGTTAATATTCTTATACGTCATTCAGTACAATATGACAAAGCTAAAGATTTTTCCAATTAGAGTTTTTTTTCAATAGTTTGCTATTTAGGCAGCTGTTAATTTTGAAGATGTCATCTTTTGACATTTGACAAGTAATTACTAAAAATAAATAAAATAAAAATACTGAACAACGCATTGAAATTGTTAAAATTCATTACATATGTAAATGGTAAAAATTTTGCGACCGGCAATGGTGAAACTGGTGGAAGAATTTGAGCTTTTGGGACAATTTAGATGATGTGAAGAGACGAATCGTGCGTCAATGAGAAACAACTTAGAATATTGCTGCTGTATAGCCCGTAGTGTTGAAAAAACTCAGGTTTGTCTATTTTGCGTCGATTGGAGCTCAGAAGAATGCTTGTTAAAAAGCATCTCTATCCTCAACGTGTCACTGAATAACTGTAATAATTGATATTTGGTAGAGATTATTCAGTGAGGATCAACACTGCTTCACCCCAATATTTTTTGGTTGCATAGTTAAAAATGTTACCATAAGGAAAACAAAAATTACGAACCATGTCCAAAGCTTTTCCACGCGCATTTTTTCAAGTTTATGGTTTCACAACCATAAATCCTTATTTTGAAATAATTTATATGTAAGATAGATTTCTGTTCATTCGGTTTGGATACTATATTTGTCTGGATGTTCCATTTCATACTACTGTTGTCCGTTCCCCCTTGTGACTCTCTTAACACTCTCGTGTCTACTTTATACCATTCATTGTACATTAGTGCTTTTATTTTATGTTGGTTGGTTTGGTTTTTATTCCTACCGCATTGTACTTACCGTAACCACTGACTGACGCTTTTTTTAATTTTCTCAAAAGAGCTTTTAATTATTTCCTGCTTCATATGAAGAAATTATTATAGTTATTGCTAGGCCTGAATTTTGTACACATTGTTTTAACAACTTTCTTGAGATTCTGTAAAAGTAAAGTCAAGTCACTCTCAATTCTTTCGCGGCTCGCTTATTTACGTCCTATTTTACACTAATACATAGCCAAATCATGCAAATGTGCATTCACATCACCTATTGTAATCAGATGGTGAAAAACTGTTTTTCCATCCTGCTCCTATCGGTTCTTCCCACTCCCATTACCGCATCTAGAACCACTGCGCCAGTTTGTCGATTTTTACTGTGTTAGCAGGAATCGGCAAACCATAATTTAAACAAGTAGTTGAGGACGTACAGCTATAAACCCAACTTGTGTAGACCATTTTCACTTGCATTGTTCAATTCTACGTTTAGTCCGACATGGAATTCAACAGAGGGTCGTATAAAGATGTGTTCATTCAAGGTCAAGGTTATGTTTGTCAAATGCTTGTGCCAGTTTCAAAATTTACAGCATAAGAGTATTTTTTTGACATCTAGTATGATTATAGTTTGGATTATAAATCGATTTAGTGAAGTAGTAATATTTTTTTTATAGTTTCGAGGCTGTTGTGAGCTTACTTTTGCAGTTCTATAATTGAAATAAAACAACATGTTTTTGGTTGACTTTTGGCCGCTTGGTGCCACCCCTATTGACGGTTTGTTTTCTATAATGAAAAATTTTCAAAATTTAATCTTCAATTTGGTGGTTTTTATTTTAAAGATACATATATCACACGAACATAATTGTATTAAATATTTATCCTCTACCATCTTCTTGGAAACACCAGTCACAAGATTAGTAAAATTAAGCTTACACGCTAAAAATTAGCATATTGTTTTCAAAACAATTGTGAAAAATATGTGGTCATCATTTACATATACATATGCAGCAATCAACATATTATGCTAGGACAGTGAAGGGGAAAACTATTCGAACTTTTAATTAGAAAATTATGTAAAATATACAAATAATGGTTTAGATAAATTTAGAAATGATAATAAACCATTATGCATAAATTTAGTATATACGATTTAAAATTAAGTTATAAAAATGGCGAATAAACTACTAAAATAAAAAATAAAAATCTAAATGTCATTAAAACTAAAGCCATTAATTAAAAAATATAAAAATAAAAATTAGCATAAATGAATTATTAGTAAAAGTAAATTTTACGGACATCTTTGGCTTGACGACAAACGTTTCGTTTAATTTCTAGACGGTGACGTCAAATTTATAAATGAATAATAAACAGACAAATGCAATTTAAAGTTCACAATTGGGATTAAGACAATCTTAATTTTTTGCTATTGAATTTTATAATTTAAAATTTCAACCGATTTTATGTATTACCGTCTTACTAGCATCATTTAGGCGATTTAAATACTTTACATTCATATTTCTTATTTGAGTTACAGTAAAACGTTCATAAGTTAAACGGTTGTGGGTCAAATTTTTTACTGATTTAGATAATTTTGTAATAACCTGTAATATTAACGAAAAATCAAATGCTTCGAATTATGTTAATATTTATTACGCAGTTCAGTTTGCTGTTTTAGTTTCGATCTACACTCCTGGACAAAATTAACGCATATTTTTGTTTTGTAATAAAAAAAAATCCCGCTGGACAATTTCAGTGAAACTGGTATCAAATGATCCCAAATTTATAATTTTCTCAAAAGAGGCACATTGTGTCTATATTATGGAATTATAGGTTATGGAATTATAGCGGCTATTTTTCTTTGCAAAATGTTAAAATGTGTCGAACTATTTTGTTTTTAAAATTTTTAAAAACGGTTTATAAACATTAAAACTAGCTTTATTACAATTTAATTTAATTAATTTAATAATGCGTATTTCCCCCCGTGCCCTTATTACAGGTTCCATCCTTCTGGGCATACTGAGAAGAATGCTTTGTATCATTTCTTGCGGAATGATAATCCACTCTTCTTGCGCTGCAACTCTCAGCTCTGCTGTCGAATCTGGTGCAGGGAGCTCTAATACGGCGTTTTAGAATATCCCACACGTGTTCATTCGGACTAAGATCAGGACTCATTGGTGGCCACTTAAGTGCACGAATGCCAATATCTTGGAGATATTGTCGTACCGTTGCAGCAACGTGGACTGGAGCGTTATCATGCATTATCACAAAACTGTCATAACATATGAAGCCCACATATGGCAAAACGTGATCGCCAAGAATGTTCCGAGCATACCAGTCTGCATTCATCCTCAAACCAATCTCCACCAGCTCCGTATGGCCCTCCCAACTGATTTCACCCCAAAACATTATTGAAAGCTTACAGTTTGCACCATGTTACACAGTTCCCCAATTTGCATGAGTACGAGCAAATTCTTAACGGCTGGATTTGTGGCGAGGAAGAAGCCGTAGAACTTTTACGGGCCGTTTTGGAGTTAGGTTCACTTCTTTTAATCTTCGTCTAACTGTTCTGACACTAATATTCACGTGACGCGCACTAAGTAACTGATTTTTGAGTTGAGTAGAAGTTCGCTTTCGATCTCGTAACGAATTCATTTTTGAAAATCGATCGTCATACTCGGTTGTGCACCTTTTACGTCCTTGTCTGGGCTTTCTTTTATACTCTAAGGTCTCACGACACCGCTTAAGTATTCGTGAAACCGAAGATTGATTAATTCCTAATTTTCGTGCGATTTGTACTTGTGCATAATCTTCCTGATACAATGTTACCACTTTAACCACCTCCAGCTCTTGAACGGGTGCCATATTACAATGGATTTTATATTAGGTGTTTGCTTTAGAACAACAAGAACTAGTGTTACTGCATTTAAAAATAATTGATATGCAATGGAACAAAAGCCGATCGTTGCGTTGGATTTCAAACATAATGCACTTTTGATTAAGTATTTTTAAAAAAAATAATTGGCTTGCAGTAAACTTTATTTAAGGTGGTTTCTGATAAAAATATAAATGTGCTATCATTTGACACTAGTAGTATTAAAATTGACCAGCGGGATTTTTTTAATTACAAAAAAAAGGTGTTAATTTTGTCCACGAGTGTATATAGTTCGTTGTAACACACGGAGTTTACGATCATAGTCTAGATCATTCTTCTTTATAATTTGAACGGCTGCGTCAATTTTATTGAGGACATTCTTAAAAACAGATGTTCTGAGGTTTTGTAATGACGCGGTCTTCATTTTCCTCTGAGTCAGAAAAGTTTGGATATGTTAGCATTGCTTGTATTTTAGATACAGTTAGCTCTTCTTGAACTACTTATTTATAACTAGTGAAACACATTCCCGATCGATGCCTTCTATTCCAGCATTTGTTGCCATCGATACTATTATCTCTGTAACATTTCCAACGTATCGAAGATAGGTTGTCTGAATTATAATTACTTGTTAAATTGCTAAGTACGGTCAAGAATATTGTCTGTCTGTTTCTATCTTTGCAATCTGTTTTGGGACCAACTCTTTCACGGTTTTCCTATTTCCGCCATTATATAGCCAAATCGAGGACGTACTTCAATTTACGTAGAACAATCTACTCATTGCATAGCTCTATGCCAGCCTATATAGTATTGACATGGAAGATGGGTTGGACCAAGAATTTTGCACTCCAACATAGTTGTGTTTATGTCATAGATGTATTCATTCACACTACTGGTCATAATCAAAAGGTGAAAAATCACTCCTATCAGAACTCGATTCCAGTAAAATAGTATAAATATCTACAGTACTTAAATGATCGTTCAATTTATAAGCTGTATAGTATAACGTTCTTAAAATAATAAAAAAGTACATAAATAAATTTAGCAAATAGTAGTGCTTATAGCAGTTTAAGTAGGATTAAAATTTAAGCCAATAATTTCCAAATGAAAAACAAGAAACATTCATTTCAAACTGAGTTCATTTATAAGTAATCATAACCATGTAAATGTTAAAATGATTCACGAAGAATATTTCGCCGTTTATATTATTTATGTGAATTTACATGTTTAAAACAAAATTTAATGTTTAAATCTGATATTTTATAACAATTATATTACTTGAAATTTCTAATTGCTTCTTAGTAGTTTGCTTATATTATCAATATTGATGGTTTATCTCAGAAATACAACGACAAACGATATGTCATAATGCAAATATTGATAGATTTGGATACTATAGACGTCGGTTTAGACTAAGCTGTTCGCCGGACGAATTCTATTAATATTTTTGGTAACTAATCTCAATACATACTCTATAGTAACATTATTAAATATTCGCCTGGATGATCACTATTTAAAGTATTAAAATATATTGTCTCGATGATAATTGTATCACATAAAACAGCAATTCGCCTAAATGATCGTATTTAATGTCACAAGTATTATATCTATGTATATATATATATATATATATGTACATATATATATATATATATATATATATATATATATATATATATATATATATATATATATATATATATATATATATATATATATATATATATATATATATATATTCTTTTTGCGACATTTTGTTACACGTTGGAATCAGCAGCTTTACGAAGTACCCGCCAAATTAACACAAAACATACGTGCGTTCTTGGAAAAAATGGAAAAGATTTGTTGTTAGGGATCAAAGACAGTAACCAGAATAATATCCCTAAGGGTAGAAAAGTCTCTTATTTAGAAATTTAAAAAATAATGATGTTGAGTGAATGTTGCAAGATCGATCTTTCAATGGAAGCAAAGAGTGGTTCAAAAAGTTTGAACAAACGTTTGAGAACCTTTGCAACATAATTATAACGGGTGAAGCTGTCAGTGCTCGAGAAGTGGGTTAAAAAGCTCTTTGTCCCCAAGTTAATTCATAATAGGCCTTAAATACAACTCTGAGTCATCCGGTGAATCAGGGAGTGATATCACTTTCAAAGTGTCTTATTTACGAATAGAATTTAAGCTGCTACCGATCAGTATGATACCGAGAAGCTTCTTCTAAAATGAAGCAATCATACAATGAAAAATGCTTAGAAAATATTTTGCCGGAAAACGTCAATGGAGAACGTGTAAGGTAATGAACTTGGTTTTGCTGATCTCGAAGATTCTGATGTTTTGAACTTCTCTTACTCATGGTAGTATTTTTTACAGTGAAGATGATCCTACTTTAGCTGGAATTAACTCGTCCACTCATGTTCGGGGATCACAAAATGAATTTTTTTTCAAAAATATATAGCTTCCTATTATTGTTACATTTCGAAGATGTAATGCTTTATCACATTTCGAAGAAGGAATGAAGATCATGTGTGCAAGAGATTCAATCGATTTCATTTTAGGTCGTCATATAATCGTTCATCAGAGTGGTTAATTTGGTTAACAATGGATCAGTTTTGCATCACCTGTACTGTAATGATCATATCCATCCAGTAATACGTCAAACGGTGTGTACCGAACAAGCTAGACGCTGTACAGCGCAGCATGGAGAAAAACTAAAATCAATCAATTTAACGCCGTTCTCAGCAACTGGAGATGTGTCCATCTACTGTCTGGAAGATTTTATCTAAGGATTTTGGTTTATTTGCTTACAAAATTTAACTTGGTAAAGAATTATAGCCGTTCGGCCATCGCACACACCGCCCATGGGTTAAGGCACAAATTGATATTGATGTTGATTTTCCAAACAATTTTACTCAGCGACGAAGCACACTTTCGGTCATGTTAAAGAGAATTGTCGAATTAGGAATTAAGATATTCTACAAGCCTTTGCCGAAACACCATTGCATCCAGATAAAATCATTGTTTAGAACGCTTTACGAGCCGGCGAACTCCTTTGTCCATATGTCTTCAAAAACGATGATAGGCAGAATGTTACAGACAACGATAAACAGTTTATAGAGCATGATTTCTCACTTTTTATACCTCAAATGGTTGCATACAACGCTTACTCAACATTTGATTTAATTTCGCATAATGGTGCTTTGTAATTGACCACTGACATCAAGTGATTAGTTCACCAACTTCATTAGATTACTCTCTTTCGGAATATGTTAAGAACATTTAGAACACGATTAGGCGAGTTATGAGCGAGATATATCTGTGAAAAGTGTGTGAAATATCTGGGAAAAGTGTGTGAAAATTGGACATCCAGATTCCTGTATCCGTGTATTTCATGGCTTCAATGGGCGGAGGCAGCCGAGCCAGCCAAACCAGTAAACAAAGTTTAATAATATCAGATACCTCTTATAACAGATTTATCATTTTCTACGAATTGTGTATATCACTGTGAGTAGTTAATTAAACAAAGGCAATAACCTAACAACTAGTAGTTAACTAACGGAAATATTGATAATGCTAAAAAAGGCAACAATATCTTTCATCTCGCTTTTACCAAATTGTAAAAATTTTATCACTATACTATTCTACCACTCCATATAAACGGAAATATTGATAATGCTAAAAAAGGCAACAATATCTTTCATCTCGCTTTTACCAAATTGTAAAAATTTTATCACTATACTATTCTACCACTCCATATAAAAAAATGATATAATTAATATTAATTTTGAGGTTATGTAGAAACAAAACTCCCTTTACTACAAGCCAAACTTGAAAATAACAACCTTTAGGGGCATTGGTGAATATTCTTCTATTCGTACACGATTGCGAATCCAGTTTAGAAAAAATAAACAAACGCATACCAACAAAGTATTATTGAGTAAAAATGCTAGTAAAACACCGAATGAGAATATCATCTTCTAATTAGTCAAAAAAATGTAGATAACCAAATGCAATATTGTCATTTTGACACAATCGCTCTTTACTACAGAAGGAAAAGAGAATTAAAATGCTCAAATGGTACTTAACCTTTTGTAGTGTGTGTCGGTTTTTCGAAACAGACGTTAAGTAGTGTTAGTGTGAACGAGTAATTTTGAATTTCTTTATATAGACTTTTTCGGTTACCAACACACTCTACGAAGTTTTTTTTTTGTTTGATTATGCTCGTACAAATAAAATAAGCAGGCTTGTGTAATCTAATACACTTGCGACGGCTTTGATAGAAACGTCAATTTATCACTATAAAATATTTTTTCTCCTTCAACTTCATTATTTCCCCTGTTAAATTCATTGCGCAGGGTTGTGTTTGTAGACTTATTTTTTTATATCGCGTGAAAAGTTTCCAACCGTGATATAACAGTACGATAGAGCACCACAAAATAACCACCTAGGTGTGCTTAAATAATACTTGGAAGTATTTCGGCCGATTTTAATTATTTTCATAATACGGATTCGTTTAGAGGATAAAGTAGTTTTTCATAATTAAAATAGAATTAACCAAAATATTTTGAGATTATAAATAACAAAATAAATAAACACCAACAATTTTGTTTCAGGTAAAGCATTGTGGTTAAGAATTGTTTACAAATTTTTGAATCTGGTGTACTTTAGGCTTTTCAGGAACTTATTTTTAGAGCTGCTGTTACAACTGACGTCACATTCGACTTAGCAATTGTTAGCCTTGTGTTAGTACACATAAGCAAAAATTAACTGTTTGCAGATATTTCAAATGTAATCAAACACTTTATAGTGTGGCAAAAGTGTACTTCGCATTGATCGAGGCACTCTAAATTTATTAGGCAACTTTATACCGATTTAGTGCGTAAGTACAACAATATTGTAACAAATGATTAGCTAATAATTTTTATGTAGAATAACAATTCGTGTAAAATAATTACGTAAGTTAATAAATACTGTACAGATGTTCCAAAAATAAATAATATCAAGTTTATGACAAACAACTTTAACAAATAGAAACTGTTGTTTTTTTTCTTAATAAAACTGATCCTTATAACAGCTATTCTCAAGGCTAGTGTTTTATTACATGCTATCATAAATTGCAGTACACTACTTTCAAGAGATGAGATAATTAAATATGAGATTGCCAATAATAGGAAATTTGAAAGACTGTAGACTGTCTGTTTGATCATGTATTTAACAAGCCGCTGTCGGGTTTTTTTGAGTTTTTCGTCACTTTTAGTAACACATGCTGGCACGTTGTCGTTGATCATACATTGTCGAGTCATAAACCTGTAACAATCTTTTTAAAAGCTGTTGATATACAAACTTATATTTATTGAAAAAAAAAATTAAATATTTATTTTAAAAACTAAATAATAATAAAAAAAAGTACGTTTACATTATTTATACATATTGAGATTTACAATCTAACAGAATGTATGTCATTCAGTTCCTGTTGTCTTAAATGTGAATGGTGTACAGCATCATGCACTGTTGGGAATAGTTTTAATTTGTCCTTGTTGTCCGTGAACACACCACACTTTTTCATTAGTTCGTATATTGGACTGGAGCATCCCGCTAAATAAATGGGTATTCCAATTTTATTAAACTCGCGTACGATAATTTTAAAGGTTGTTATTGCCGATGGGTCAATATATGAGAGGGCCGACAAATCTATGATTAAAACCTTAAAACCGGTGAATTCATATTTTTTATCACGTTTCTTGGCCTGGTCTAGTTGTTTCAGTTCTTCCGTTAAATTTATATTTAACGTTTCGCACAGTAGTGATTTGAAAAACGTACGAGACGCAAAGTTAATATTACCGGAAAAATAAAAGATTTTCATGTTAGGAATTTCCACTGTACCCTTATACCGGTTTATATCTAAATATAGATCTGTATTAGGTACGTTGCCCAATAGGCAGGTATACGGTTTCATGCTGCGAATGAAAATACACGATAGACTGAGCACTATTCCGACTGCAAGACCAATATCAATGGCAAAGATTACGACAGCCAAAAATGTTCCCATCCAGACAATGGCATCTAGTTTGCTATATTTCATAAATGTTGGAAAATCTTTGATTTGAAATAACATTCCTTTTAAAGCAACTATGATCACACTGGCTAGCACACACTGTAAAATTAGAAAAATTATTATTTTTTATTTTGATTCTAAACAATTATTATATTCACCCTTGGCAGTGATTCAAAAAATGGTCCAATCCATAACAAAATCAGTACTAAAATTAAACAACTAACTATGCTTGCGTTTTGGGTTTTTCCACCAACGGCTGTTTGAATTGCCGAACGTGACATCGACGTAGCAATTGGGAAACATGAAAATAATGATCCTACCACGTTTCCCGCCCCTATCGCTAATAATTCTTGATTATAATCAATTTCATAATTAAATTTTTGCGCAAATATAATGGCCATCGATACGGCTACCGAATAGCCCACCATAGCCATAATAAAGCCATCGATCACCAGGTCTGAAAATAACGATAAATTTGGGAATTCTGGTTCAGGAAAACCTTTTGGAATTTCATTTACAATTTTAATGCCATAGTTTTTGTTCAAATCCATCCAATTTGATATAAGAGTTCCAAATATTATGGCCATCAATTCCATGGGAAACGGAATTTTAGTTATTTTTGCAAGTTGTTGTTTAAGGATTTCATTGTTTACAATTAACACTATCATTGTAATTGCGCTTATTATAATTGCTGTTACATTACTATCGGCAATTGTACGAAGAACTTCATAAATGATCTGGAACAAAATCAGAATTATGATGTATGAAAATATAAAATATTTAATTAAAATCGACTTACATTTGGTGCTTCAAAATTACCCGGAAATGATGGCAGGGATAAGCCAAATACATCTTTTATTTGCGATAGTAGGACATGAACAGCAGTTCCCGTTGTAAATCCTGATACAAGAGTTTCTGAAAATAAACAGGTGACGATTCCGAGTCGAAAAAAGTACAGTATCAGTTGAAAAGCACCCGTTATAAATGCAAGCGCACAAGATACTTGTATAGGAGTTAATTTGTCACTATTTTCGTCTATGGTACCATTTTCGCTAAAGCTTGAATACTTGAGGACCGATTTCCCTACCATTATCGCCAAGATAGCAAATGGCCCCATTGAATTATGCCTCGATGTACCCAAAAAAAAGTACACCAGTACTGGAAAGAACGCCGAATACAAACCAACTACAGGTGGTAAATTGGCCAAGAGTGCATATCCTATACCTGAAATAAAAATAAACCAATAATTTGTCAACATATATATCGTCGGAATTATAAGATTTGTGATAAGTGTGACAATCGTCAAAAACGGTTTATATATAAATGTGTATATTGCTATCAACTATAGATATTGGGTATTCGATGATAAGTAAAAAATAGATTGTGAGAAGTACGTATGAGGGTCTGGTATATGCAATTGTTTACAAATCAAAAGTGATTGATCCGGAATACATATTAAATAAATCACACAAAGTGAATAATAGTTGGAGCGAAAGGTACCGGGTTCGAATCCCGATAGGGACAGGATGCAACAAGGATTTTTCACCACTTGATTATGACAGTACTATAGGCTGGCATGGAGCTACGTAATGTGCATATGGTTAGGTAAATCAGACCTTTAGCCGTACGAAAGAGTTGGGAGTGCCTTGATTTGGCTCAAGGCCAGATTGAATAGCAATAAACGAAAAAAAACGAAAAAAGTCAATAATCAATATTTTTGATTTAATTTGAACCACTATCTGGTTGCCCTTTCGTAAGATGAAAATTGAAATTTATTATCTTGTTAATAGACATGTCTTATACTGCTATTTACCAGTACAAATGTGTAAAATGATCCGTTTGGCATTTTTTTAAATAAATTTTTAATTCACAATCAGATATTGATTGTGATCGTGTAACCTTCATTTCATTGGGTGCGTCACATAAATAATATTGACATTAATCAATAATTTAGATTACCGAATGTTTTTAAATGGTTGATTGCATTATCAAGGGTTTTATGTGCACAAAATAGCCGATTATATGAACTGGAGTGATTGTCAAATTTAACGAGATTGGAGTGCACAGTCAAGCATTAGCAAGATCATTCGGAATTAGGGTTGGTCTTAAGGATAAGAAGGCGTTGTTATAGTTGGGCCAGATTCACTTTAGTGTCCGTACAGTTAAGCGAGCAATGGCTAGTAGATGGCGACCAATGGCTTGAACATTAAGTAATGGTTTTGCGGAATATTTTTATACGGTAAATCAACTGAATATTAGAAATAATTTTAGTTCACAATACAAACACTTCTTAAGCATTATTAATTAAATGAATCAAGTACTAATTCTAACTGTCCATTGGAAACTATTTATAAATTAAATAAATAAGAATTTATTTTATGATTATAAATTGAATCCAAACCAATAACTACCAATAACCGCAACTTTCACTACCAAGACCTTCAAAAATCAAAATAAATGTGTAATTCCTAAGGAAAGTTATAACAAGTGACTAGCTATTTTCACCTAATCAAAACCAATCAAAATAGTCATAGAACAAAATCGTAGTCGTAGTTGAGTTAAAAATAGTTATCTTTGAGCACAATATCCGACAGGCATGCCAATTATTTATGAAAAAAAATTAAATTAAGCAACAATTGCGCTCATTTTGTTAGCTTTATTTTTGGCGGTTATTTCATTTTACGTCATTGGCTGTTCATTTTATTTTTGTGTGTAGTGCTGTCATTTATTAGAAATTTTGACGTAAGTATAATCAAAGCCCTCCTGGTATAATTTATTCAAAATTATGTTATATTCTTAATAAAGTGAATAAATTGACTTAATTGAAACACGAAAAAATTACAATCAAAATAAAATAATCGCACAAAATCACAATATTTGTATATAGAAATAAATATTTGGTCACAACAGTCCAAGCGAAAATCGAAATTCAATTAAATAAAAAAATGACAAGTGTCAAGCCAACTATAGACCAATTTTTGAGCAATAATCTATAAGTTTCTAACTTCACAGCATTAATACAAGGCCAATATATAGCTAGGGTAAAAATTACACTCGCGAATCAACCTTGAAGGACAAGGACAGTGTAACTCCAAAATGTAACTCCTAAAAGACCACCCCTACTTCTTTTAATATATAAATATAATAGGTGTATTGCTTTGGTATAGATAAAAGTGACACAGTCACATAGAAATAAATTGGAAATTAATAATAGTAACCGTATTCGGTTGATAACAACTCAACTCCACTCGTATTAAAATATCAGCCTTTTTTGCCACTAGATGGCGTTGATCATCTTAAATGTACATGTGCTTAAAAGGTGACATTCCAGTTTCCGTTGCTTGTGAAGATTGTTTTATTATTCGATGCTTATGTAAACAGTTATTTTGATTTGAAAATGGGCGAGATATCTGAAGAAATACTAGATGAATTAATGGAAAGAAATTTAATGAACGGAAATTTAATTTCGTGAAATATGTTAATATCAAATGTAAGGGTCCATGGTCCAACGATCGTGGCCATCTACAAACGACTTTGAAGCCAGGATCCACGGTAAACAAAGTTATTATGAGTGATTGGTAAATTTTGAAGAGAATTGTCCATTGTGAGCTGCTGCAAGCTGACGAAACCATAAAATTGGTCCGGTGCTGTTCACACGACACCGTTTGAACGAAGCAATCGAGAAAAAGCAACCAGAATTGTCTAACTGAAAGGGAGTTGTTGCTCACACATTTTTGAAAACTCATAATAAATTTACGAAAAATGTTGAGAAATATTGATGCCGCCACCGATGGCCCAGAATTTGTACCATCTGACTACTATTGGTTTCGGTATCTGCAAAACTTTCCTGATGGTTAAAAATTGGTAGACCAAAACCACTTTTCGGCGAAAATTTAGAATTAATTTTTGTGAAGATTTTACCAGGGTGCAGTCAAATTCAATTCAACTTTGCAACCGTACTTCTCCAGGAGCTCAAAAGCTTTGGTTTCTCGGAAAGCGACTAAAAGAGCCATATATGTAATCCAATTGCTAGCTAGCTGGCATCGTTTATGGCTAGAACTAAACACGGGAAAGCTTACATAAATGAGTAAGACAGATTAATAGCCCGTCCACCATAGGTTAGGTAAGGTTAGGTTGTTGTGACTGCTATCGCACACTTAGACCGGCGATTGGTACGATGTGATACCACTCTATATACGGCTATAGGTCCTAGTTTTTTCATATTACCATCTGCGCATTGCATAGCTCCATGTCAGCCTATAGTACTGGCATGGAAGATGGGTCGGCCCATGAATTCTAAACACGACAGGGGCCCAAACGATCGAAAATGAAAAACCCATTTGAATCTTGTCCTGAATCGGGATTCGAACCCGGTACCTTCCGCTCCAACTGCCACAGCTTTAACCACTGCGCCACCTGAGCGGTTCCCGTCCACCATACAAACTGTCAAAAAGAGTTTATCATTGACTTGTATCAACTAAAATTTCAAGTGATATAAACTACTTTACAAATCATAGATTTATTTTTTTATAGCTGTATGGCACTCGCTTTTTTGCCCCTTGTGGCTAGATACCCCAAACTGAATGGAAAATATAATGTCTATACTAAATATGTGTAAGAGAAATTGAATAAGTCACAGGTGTGTTAAAAAAATGTAAAACGTAGATAAAGGTACTACGCAGTTGGTTACTATCTGTCAAACCGTTCAATAGATAGATATAACTTAAAGATTCGGTATTTCGACTTCAGTATTTCCTAAGAAGCCGTATTAGAACAGTTTATTTAACTATCGCCAAATGGTCAATACTGACCATATCAATGTACAATTTGGATCAGGACTTAGTCTAAGGGCCATAAGGACATGGTGTTGCTAGTAGTAAAAGTATTACCTACTTTCATACTTATAGCGACCTACAATCACCTGGAGCATATTGTAAATACAATAACACTGTACTTACAAGGAGCCGGTCGAAACTTTACAGTTGATAACATGGCCACCACAATTCTACTGGCCGAAGATTTGCTAGAACAGATAACAGCTTTAGTCAGTAACATACGAGCAAATGAAAGAGTGTTGCCAGTATTAGTTACAGTTCATGTTGATGGTAATTTTGATTATAAGTTGTTTAAAACCATTTTGAAGTTGACACTACCGATCAGATGACCTTTGGTAATATTTTATAGCCCATTAAATTTATCAGGCGTAAATGTCTGCATACTATTATTGTCAATGGAAAATTCATCACAGCAGTGTAAACGAGGTCACTATTATAAAAGATTTGTCTATGATCCTGAAACTGCGTAGGATCAGTGTAGGGTAAATAAAACCTTGCCAGCTAACATAAGAGCTAGCTGAATCGAATTAAACTAGTGTAATCGATTCACAGCAACGACTATAGAACCGTCTCAAAGTCACAAGCTCTTTAATTAGTCTATCCCGATTTAATTGCCTGCATCTGATAAAGTTATTGAATTTAAACCAGGATTAATACGAATAATAAACTAATTTCATGACACTAACTGATCCGGTTCAGAACACATTTCCCATGCAAACCAATGACACATTTCGAGACAAACAGAAATTTTGATCAAAATGTATCATTGGTTTGAATGGAAAATGTGATTTGATCAAGATCCTTATTCTGGAACTGCCTCTTTCATTCGAAAACTTTTCGTGATAGCCATCACTAAATGTTTTCCATTATGTTTGACAATAAAACTACATTTTGCTCCTGAATTCACACTTTATTATTTTCACAGTATGAATAGGGGCATTGTTTTGTGTGAAAATGTCCTGTTGAAATAGCGGTCATTAATATAGAATTTGAGAGTGTTATAATAACACTTAATTTCATGCACTTTTTTTTATTTGACACTTTATGTTTTATTTTGATATTTTAAATTTGACGCAGTTCATCGTATTGAAAAAAATTTCAATTTACGTCAAATCAGATTTGTGATATTAGCCACTTCAAAAGTATACGTTGTTATCTCCGTCTACACATTACATCATGAAATTGTGAAGTCGACGTTTTAAAATTGAATATATACAATGTTGACAAAAAAACTTTAGTGTTAATTTAGAACCATTTTGAAGTGGTGAACTGTTCGTAGCTTAAGCTGTTTAAACATTTAAGAAATGTAAGAATATATTGAAATAACTGACCAGCGAATCTATAATAACTTTTCGTTCATTACTGTTAAGTTTTATCTGTCGCTTAGAGACGATAACTTTTTGTATCGAACAATTGCCATTGATTTCTTTAAACCTTAGACTAGTTGTCCTATACCCATTCGCTAGTAATGCGTTATTTGCTGAAAAGAGTTTGCTACATTCTTGAGTCCAAATTTCATTAAGACTCGTACAACTCAAAAGGTGTTATGATGGTTGTTTTGAACATTTTAAAACAGAAAGCACTATAAATATTTTTGTCTACAGTTTACATTTTTATGTAATTTACGCTATGTTTACATAATTTACATAAAAATGTAAAAACTATGTCAACAACAAGCAAAATCATTGATTCTTTCAGCGATTGCAATTATTTCAGACTTAACCAACAATATATTCCGAATAAAATTAAACTCAATTGTTTTGGTCGAACTTAGTTTCCTTCATCAATTCGATTCGAACGGAAGAGAGGCTTATCACCATAACTGCAACCTAGCTGGGAAGGATCATACAAGGTGATTACGAAAATCAATGATGTAATCTACCGAATTCAGAAGGGTATAGAAGGAGGAAAACCAAAGGTTGTACATTTGGAAAGGTTGGCTCTCTATAGAGGAAGGGAATTGAATCCTGTTCGGGACGAACAGGTTTGGGCGGAAGGTGGTGTTACGGACGCAGGTGACATCTCTGATTGAATAGAAGTACTAAAGGCTCGTAATTGGAAATCAGTATGAATCGCAGTATTCAGGCGAAATAATAAATAAATGGAAAATTCTACTATGACCGAGAAGCGGGCAAAATGAGTATAAATACGCGAACAGAAAGCGTAGAGCTTCAGTTTTAATTGGGACAGCGAGAAATTAAAATCGGGAAAAAGTGATAAAAAGTGAAATAGTGAAAGTAACAGTGAAATAAAAGTACTGTAATAGTGAATTGTTATGATTATTAATAAAAGTAATAGTGAAAAACAAGCAAGCTTGGTTGGAGCGGCTTGGTTTTAATTATTCACAATCCAGTGATTGAACCGAGGATTGGTTTGAATCCCTACTAGGGGAAAACGTAACAATATGTTAAGTGTATCTGTACAAACATCCACTACTGTCAGCCAACTCCAGAATAAAAACTAATTTCAGTGGTTTCAAAATCAAGCTTTAAGAGAGAATGATTGAGCCGTTCATGATTGTAATCATGAAGGAATAATTTCATTATTCCTCCATCACATTATTAAAAATCTGGACAAATCCTTGTAACTGTTTTTGAAGCCCATTTGACCATGGGTCCATTTCAAATGGGCAGGCTTATTGATAAGAACCGCCCGCACAATCTTGGTATATGATGAAAAGCTTGGTATATAAGGAGGGCAGCTTAGTAGATTCGTATCATAATGCAAAAAAATGTAAAACTACCTGAAGTTCAAAAATACAACTTTTTAGTGGGATTTTATCGGTTTGCACCATATAATTTTAGATCTCGGTTAGTTCCATTGCGAGACCAACATGTACTCCACAATGGTCATGTATAGAGACTAAAGAAACCTGATGTTGATTCCTATTGTCCAAAGGTCTCGATATTTCGAGAGGTATATGGAACTTATGGAACTTTCTAACGATTTCAGCCAAATGGCCATAACACGGTTAAGAAACTGTTCTTACAAAATTGTGGCACGAAGCGCATAATAGCTGAATATAAACGTTGTTCACTTCAATATCTAGCAATTCAGGCCATAAAATATCATTAATAATAGCTCGGTAGCGCAATCCATTCATCGTAACAGTAGCCCAGCCTCATTTGCCTAAAAGTAACACTCAAACAGTGACACGTTGAGGATGGAGCGGCTTGCAACCATTCTGCTTATTAACCCAGTTCATTTTGATGCATGAAACCCAGTTCATTTTGATGTATTTGAAGGATACAATAAGCGAATATACAACGTTTATAGTGATATCCCGGCTTGAGTTCTTGTGTTTACTGAACTTAAAAAGCCTTACGATCTAAGTTTTTATGCAAAATACGGTTTAATGTCGTTTGTGGAATTTTTAATTCCAAAGATCGACGAGGAATGGATAAACCTGGGATTTCTTCAACACTACGTGCTACAGCAGCAATATTCTCAATTATTCTTGAGCGACGCACACGGTTTCCATTCTTTACATCTATGTCTTGTCCCAACAGCTCAAAATTTCCATCTATTTTAAAATTGACAGCTGCCCAAATAGCAGGCTATTCACAACGTAACCTCTTATTGGAAACTCGTTTATTATGTCACTGATGTTGCGAGATAGGTTTCAGTGGTTATTATTCAAAGATAATGGTTGGTTATTCATTGGTTATAACCTGAATGGTTATTCAGTAATGCCTCAAAGGAATATTAAAAACCTACTGTTTCTAGATACTTTGGAGAAGACGTTCCTGGAGTCTTATAAATCTGGATTGTGTTGGTCGGTGGATGAAAGAAGTGGTGAAATTTAACGGACGATGTGCATTTAAGATGTATACGCCAATGAAACCGATAAAACGTGGTTATACAATTTGGAACAGAGCAGATCAGATGGGGTGCATATGGCAAATTCAAGTGTACCCAGGGAAAACCGCCGAGGTTACCCAAAAAAATCTCGTTGGATATCATCATCATGTCTATTAAGACAATTTTTTTAAAGGGAGGTTTTGTGGTTTGATGGTTATAGTTGCGGTACCGCTAGAAAAGGCAGAAAAAATCTGCCGAGGGACTTAGAACCAGATAAAAAAGATGTAGCGAGGATCGACATATTGGAGAGTTTCCCAAGATGGAACAGTGGTGATTAAATGATCAGACAAAAAATGGTATCATAAACCTGAAGATCAGGCTACTGTAAAAAGAAAACAGAAAGATGGAACGTCTAGAGAAGTATTGTGTCCTTCACTTGTGGTAGAGTACTATCCCTAACATTTGGGATATGTAGACAAAGCGAATATGATGAAAATTCTACACAAAATTCATCACAAATCTGGGAAGTGGTATTCTAGGCTCATGTGTTATTTTTTAGATGTAAGTGTTTATCTACATACAATGAACCAAGGACAAGTTCACGAATCTATGTGTAATCAACGGACTTATTGGAGCAGGTAAAGACTAAATAAAAGGCTGTTTAGTATATGTGGTATTGGTTTGTGTCACAAGCCTAAAATTGTTTTGCAATATTTTGAAATACTGATTTTTGAATTTTTTGGATACGATGGCTTAAGACGTAGACATAAGTCTGGCAACTTCTGGGGGTTTGAAACATTATAAAGAGTTGGTTCGTGATCGAAACCAAAAAAGATAAATTGTTGTCTACTAACAAATGAATAATATCAATCTTATACTAGCTGGGGCGATTCTAAGTCGAACTTGAAATATTTGTAACTCGACCTTGACATTTTGTGTGACTTTGCAGACGTGTCACTATTTTTGTGCTCAATTATTAGTAAAATAGTAGTAAGTATAATTATATAGTTGCAATTGTATAGATCGTATCATTTTTAGACTATCGTCGAGTGCTTATTCGTTTCTTGAGAGCCACTTGAAACACAAAATCATAAATATTTACACTGATAAGTAGAACTAGATTATACACAATTACTACAACTATTAAGTACACAAATTATTTTCATAGTTTCGTTTAATGTGAGTAATCACTTATCACCGTTATAAATTAAATATATGTTTACATACCTTGCGGTATATGCATTACAGCCACTGTACACCCACTAATGATATCCCCAATCAAATCATTTTTCCACGAGTAATCCGATAAAATTCGAATGAATGGAAATGTTCGTAGGACAATTTCCTTTGGGCTGCAACTTACAGAATTTTTCACAAAATCTCTTATCACTTTATTATAATAAAAAAAAAAATTAAATTACAAATAATTAAATGAAACGATAATAATTTATAATTATTTTCTAACCATTTTGTTTCGGCTTGTTATAATCTAAATCATTATTTAATTGCTCCAAATCGTAATGTGGCCGGTCGATAACTAGTGAAGTGACACTCGAGCCCAGCGTAATTGGGGTATCCAACGAATTTACTGAACCATTTTGGCCGTTGCGAGCCATAATATTTATTGTTTTGTTTTTTGGCCTAAACTACTTGTCACTATTATCACAAAATTAAATAATTAATGTTTTAATTTACTAATTATGTGTTTAATTATTATTCATTTTTTATTTTGTATTGAATTTATTTTCGTGTCACCAGGTTGAAATTATACATGTTACTGAATACGTTGAGTTCATACGATACAAAAATATATTTTTTATTTGTTAAGAATTTTTACTTCGTGCGCGTCTTATCAATCACAAATAAATAAAAATGCTAATAAAAATAAATTTGAAATTGTTATGTTAGTTGATAATCCATAAATAATTGACAGTATATATAGAGATTGGTGTAGAGGATAAGGTTAAGATTTGATTTTTATTTGTACTCAAGTTTCATGTTCAATATCAAATGACCACACACCTTGACTGTGTTTAAGTATTTGGGGTTTCAGTCTAATAGACACGATGACCTTTTATTAACATGTTCCTCAACGAAATGAGATCCGTCAGTCGGCTTATGCCGTCGATTACTTCACAGATTCCATGTCTTGAATCGATTGTGGATCGATTGGCATAGACCTTATGTGTCACGTGACCCCAAAGAAAAAGTAAAAAGGTGGTAAATCAAAAGATCTCTGTGGCTAATTGTGGCCCATAGTGCCGTCTTGAAATCAATATATTGCACCAGTCTAATTTTCGTAAAACTAATGTCCAATCACACTGCCAGGTTCTTCAATCAAACCGCATCAAACAGTAACACGTTGTCGATGGAGAAGCATTTCAATAATCATTCTTGGATTTTCTGAGGCTTAAATGCGACAGTGAAAATACGCCTCATCACTGAACATGATTATTCGATGAAAATCCGGATCATTGTGATGCATTTGAAGGACCTAATCAGCGAATATACGACGTTTATGATGATCGTCTGGCTTGAGTTCTGGTGTTGACTGAACTTTAAAGCCTTAAAACTGAAGTCTTAAGCAGAAACGCTGTACTGTCGTTTGTGGAATGTCTAAATTCAAAGATCGACGAGGAATCGGAAAGCCTTGATTTTCACATCACTAATTTGTCCCAACAGCTAAAATTTTCCAAAAATTTTCAGAAGTCAAAAGATAATAGCTTAAAACTTGACATCTGCCCAAATAGCAAGCTATTCCAACTGAAATCTCTTATTGGAAAATCCTTTAGAAACTGTCGCCGGATGTAGCTTAATGGTTAAGAGAGTTTCTCATCACGCCGCGGTTTCGAGTTCGATTCCCGTCGTTGACCAAAAATTAACATATAACTGGATGACATAAAAAAAAACGCGTTTGTGTGAAAAACATTCGTTGGGCTGACCTGACCACCTACAATGTTCACCAATCGTTAAAATGGTTCATAAGGTCTCAGTTGAGACGCGGTAAGGGCCGTTTACGGCCTCTAAGCCATAGATTTTTTTTTTTTTAGAAACTAAAACGATTTTATATTTAAAAATTGTACGTCAGGAGAGCTAAACTATTTCCTAGAGCCGGTGGTTTTGTTAATAACAACATGAATTACAGACTTACAGCAGTCGTCGTTGAAGTAAGGCATCACGGTATTAAACGTGAAGTTCTAATGATTTCTGCTTATTTTCCATTTGATTCCGAGCTTCATGTTCCTAATTAAGAGTTTATCAGAGCTATAGAGTACGCAAAACGTAATGATATCCCAATCATCACCGGATGCGATGCAAACTCACCACGTTTGCTGTGGTAGCCCCGATATAAATTCTAGAGGTAGAGAATAAGTATCTATGTCTGACCTAGTCATCTTGAATGTGGGCAATAGATCTATATTTTGAGATACTCACGAATTAAGTATAAGAGGAAAAGTCTCATTTTGGATGAGATGCCGTTACTCTCTCTGTCCATTGCCATCTCCTTCTATATAACCAGTGATAAAACTGAAATTAGAGAGTTTAGGAACCCAAGAAACTATAATTGGGTCTTTATAGGCACTATCTCAACCACATTAATCTTCAGTAATGAAAATCAGACAGTACGGAGAAATGGAAAGGAGAGCTGATGAGCTTGAAAATGCACTAATGAGAAGAGCTGTCCTCTAAGTAAGCGTAAAATAATTGAGATGTATCCGAAGCCAAAACACATCGAACTGGAGATCTTTTTGTTAGGAAGTGGATAGTTTTACGGCAACCGATTGACAAACTCAAGAAAATGGTTTGTGGTAACATGAAGGTCACTACCGGAACTCTAGAGAAACCTGATGGTACTCACACGAGTATAAATCAGGAAACTTTAGATGTCCTAATGAAAACTAATTTTCCCGAAAGTGAGAATTCTAATATAATAAATAGAAGTTAATTTCCACACGTACCTCCAAGTATCAAACAGATTGGAATTTGGTGGCAATGGTGGTGAAAAAGGTAGAATTTAATGAAGCTTCGGTTCTTTCACAATATTTAAACCACTAGGTACAGAAAGGATATTTTCGAGTCTCCTGCAGGAAGGGCTGGAAGAGCAGCACTCTAGATCAAATGCAGAGGTAATCGTATAGGCACCCTTTCTAAAGCCATCCAGCTCAAGCCTGCTCCAATCCAATACTGTTGCATCGAAACTTTTTTTTGGTGACGGTATAATTGATGTAGTTCATCTTGCCAGTCTGAATAAAGTTAGACTTCACGAATGGATACACAGTCACATGGATATCAGAGAAAACACATCACAGCTTCCACTATTCTGAGCCCTGAGTCCGCTCTAGTAATGACATTGTTATTAAGATCTCTCTTAATGGATATGCTGCCTAAATTTTCAAAACTGCACAATCATGATATATATATGCCGATCTCTTGTTTAAACTATTTCCGAGTTGTTTGAAAAATTATTATTGAAATGAATTTTAATTTGGATTCAGGTTCATCGAGTTACTTACAAAGATATTGACTAAGCACAGTAGCAGAAGTTTTTACAAGATAAATTAGTGCCATTTGATTGAGCGGTACCTCTAACTGTATGAACGACCATTTAGAGTTACACATGAAGAAGCAAGATTATAGAATGCACAATTAACATAAAGTAAAAGCATAAACGACCCAAGATTAGCGTGCTAGTGCCACTTCATAAAGCAACTCAATAATGCTAGATGGCTATCGAAACGAACAATTTTCTGTAGCTTATAGTGTTATCCTCGTTAAGCGTTATCCATCAGTCTCTAAGCCACAATCCGAATTATGACAACAAGAACCATAACAACTACGAGTGACATGAACGACATTCATCGTATAGTTCGAACGCGGAGTACGATCACTAATGGGCCTATTTTATCTCAACCCAGTGAAGAGTTCGACTGAATCGAAATTTTGAGACCACGTCGTGATGAAAAACTTTCTTAACCAGCTGATATATGCTTACCAAAACTTGACCTTGCAACATAACCTCATATTGATCAATACTCCAGTGATCTATTTATATGATATTATATGAGCGATTAGGGGCTTCGGGGATCGGTATAAGGTTCTGATAACACACCGTTTAGATAAATATCTGAATAGTCTAGTATATTTGGCAAAATCTTAACAATAATTCGTTAACCTCTAGATGTAACAAAAATTCACCATTGATTATCCATTTCTTAAGCCTAAACATCCACTGCTCAAAACAGTCTTCAAAATCTTGCTTTTTAAGATTATCAAGTTCAGCATTGACCTCATCAATTATCTACGCGTTACGCGCTAGGTCATATTTCTTCGATGCCAGAGATTGTAATAAAGTTACTCGGTATTTCAACAGTGTGACCTGCCGTGCTGTCATTGGAAAAGAAGCGCCACAAATTTCCTTTTTCCGGCTTCCCAACAAAGTTTTGAAAGCTATTGGTAAGTAGTCTTCGGTGTACCATTTTGCAGTTGTCGTCTGACCTTTTTCTAGGGGAATAGCAGCTACAATATTTGATTGGGTGATGTATAGACTGACATCTTTAGTTTATTTGTGATATTTGTTGCTTAGCTGTTACGGGTGGGTTTTCCATACTATGGACTGCTGTTTGGTTTCGGGTTCGTACTTAGAACCAAGATTGGATACCAGTAACGAGTTTACTATTTAGGAAAAGTTTAGCAAAATGTGCTCAAGTCTCTTTTTCGGCCTCATTAAAAATTCGTGGAGTCCATCGAGCAGATTTCTTCGAGTATTCCAGATGATTATTTAATATTCGCTACACAGCCATGGTATTCAAGGATAATTTATCAGCAATAATTTTTTGTGTCAATCGTGGATCTTCGTCAACTTTAGACTTCATCAGAGTCACAGAAACGTCATCAGTAGAAGATTTTGGTTGACCTTATTGAGGCTCGTCCTCTACAGAAAAATGTAACGTGTGGAATCTTCGGAACATCTTGGAAATAGTCTGTAGAGATGGTAGTGGCTTAAGTTTACACTGAAAACCGAAGAGAATCACATAGCGAATTTCTATTTGTGTTGGTGGGGGATTTTGATCTCAAGTGAAGTATGCATGTTAACAGATATCTGTGTTCTTCCTCCAGAACATAAATTAGGACTATGATCATTAAGATTTTCATGCAAAGGTAGGTAGCTCCATTATGTCAAAATATTCAGCAAGATGCCAAGAGTATAACATTTTCATAATTATATAACAGACAAATACCCTTGGATACTGGAAAATCTATCAGAAGAACTAAGCTCGGTGATAGCAACCCTAATAATGGATATTAAAATCATTAACCACTCCAGAAATATATAGAGGGTTTCAGTATAATATAGAATATACAAAATTAAGCCTAGTCAATTGGGGTGTGTATGGATCATAACTAGCTCCCAGTTGATAATCGACCGTTTTAGCTACTCTGGCGCAGTATTATTCAAAAATATTATTAATTTTCTTACAAGCTACCTTGTTAATTTGTCACCAACACAAACAATCATTAGAACTAATAGTAGAATTATTGTAAACAGCAATGAGTGCGTTCCACATATTACCTTGATCAAAAAGTTCCCGGAATAACCACCGAGTGTCGTTCCATCGTTCTTTTTTTTTGTTAAGCTGGTACATCTGTTTTTGATATTTTCTCTAAATCTTAGCGTAATAGCTTTACATTTGCAAAACTTACGTAGTCAAGAGTACATCTATCTGTGTGTGTGTTGGCGAATATTTACAATTTTAGAAATGGATTTAAATTTGTAACAACGAACATTTATTAAAATTTGCGTTAAAAATGGATTTAATGGTGCTCGAACGTTGGAATTATTGGAGAAGTGTGTCGGCAACGATTCCCTAAAGAAAACGGTCGTTTACCAACGGCCGTGAGAACGCAGTGGCAGACCATCAACATCGAAAACGGATGAAAAAATTGATAAAGTGAAAGAAATGGTCAATAAACGCAAATCAATAACCATTAGAGACATAGCGGACGACTTAAAGATTACCTATGGATCCGTCCAAGACATGTTTTGCAGGGTTGAATACGATTCCAAATTTGATGAAAATGGATCATTACTGGAGATGAGACGTGGGTTTATGAGTACGACTCGCAATCCAGACATCAAGCAGGTGAATGGCGTTCACCAAATGAACCGAGACCATAAATACCACGTCGTTTTCAGTCAAAAACGAAGGCAATGCTCACGGTTTTCATGGATTACAACGGTGTTGTGCATTATGAATTTTTGCCAGAAGGCCAAACGGTAAACAAAGGGTATTCTTTGGGCGTTATGAAACGTTTGCGTGAAGCAATTCGCCGAAAGAGACAAGATTATTGGGCAGAAAACTCGTGGATTTTGCACCATGATAACGCACCGTCGTATACAGTGCCATAATGATTCGTATTTTTGTGGTGAAAAATGCAACAAATGCCCTCTTACAGCCACCGAATTCACCTGATTTGGCTTCCTGTGACTTTATACAGACCAGTACTAACATATATATGTACGCGCTCCCAACATTTAGTACTAACTTGCCTACCAGTCGAAATCAATAATATCAGTAAACCAGTCAACCAACGTCATAAATTAATAAAAATAATTCGCGTTTAGTGTTTTCTTATCACATGATATAGTGCAATTAATCTGTCATACTAATTTGTGTACTTACTCATATTGATTGATGCGTGTGTAAATAATCGATAGCTTAAAGGCCGTAAACAGCCGTAACCCGCATTGGTCAGCCCAACCAATGCTCACAATTGTCTTTAATGCCATCCGGGGCATGCTAGTTTATGATTAGCGGCGAGAATCGAACTCGAGACCACAACGTGATGAGTACCTCTCATAACCATTAAGGTACAACCGGCGACAGGCGTCTATAAATAGCAATTTTATTAAGCAGATTTATTCAATGACAATTGACTTGTTTCATCTTGGATACGTGTTTATTCGACGAGGGATTAGTACAAAGTAAATTAGTACACATGACACGTGACCCACATATCAACAGAGATAAGAAAACACGTGTTTATATTGTATAAACGATTTGGTCGTTTTGTGTCTTATTCAAAAGAAAATTCAGTGGCTTACAACCAACCGTTATCCTAGTAACAGTGGGGCAATTATTGATCATTGATCGGGGTTATTCCATTTCATAATTTACAAATTATGAAATTTAATAACTAAATTATTTTATGACGACAATTATAGTTATCTTTATTATAAAACAAAATTTCGATTAGTGCGAGTACATACTGTGGAAAACGGTCATTCATATTGTTGCATGACTTTTAATATTTATTGGTTACCGTAAATATAATAAAATGTGTTTGATGATGCACATTTATGTGCTTTATAAAGCTTGAACCACGATCGGCGATAAGACACTTTATTATGAATGAAATCGTTTATCTTATATCAAATATGTGACCGCGAAGTTTATAGTTCGTATTTGTACCAATAATACATACCAACTTTTATATGCAGTCCAAATACGTGGCATTCCATTTCGGCGTTTCAGTTATGTCGATTATTTGTCATGTAAAAATTCATAATGCCATTATTTGTTGTTTATGTGTTATGTATATGACTACGAAATCTGGGGCGTACCCCCAACTCATGGCATGTATTCGAAATTATCACTCAAATCGTTGCACTCACTGTAGCGGCGAACGCAACGTAGGACAGAAGATCGAATTTTTAACATGCTTTCTGTCTACTCCTTTTATTTTATCTCTTACTTTACGCCATTACAGCCAAATCGAGGACGTACGGCTATAGGTCCGATGTTCTTAGAACCATCTGCACATTGCATAGCTCCATGATAGCCTATAGTACTGCCATGGAAGATGGGTTGGCCCATGTATTCTGCACTCCAACAGTGGGTCATAGATGGGTTCATTCACACCACCGATCGTAATCGTATGGTGAAAAATCCCTTTTGCATCATGCCCCTATCGGACCCGGTACCTCCCGCTCCGACTGCTGCAGCTTTAACCACTACATACAATTTATTTAGTAATTTTCCTTTCTTAATTTAGTCACTTGTGAATGAGAAGAGGCCCATTGGCCAGCTCCATTTATAGGTTATTTACTGAAGTAGTCTTTGCATTGGTGTCCCTAATCCATTAAATCAACTGGCTTCCTTCGCTGCAAGCGACTTCCTGTATGTGAATTGTACAACGTATACGTGTTGATAAATTGTTTATTTCTTCTTGAACCATTTGGATATTTATAGGTTCCTATGAAGGTCATTATTGCGTCGTAGTACTTTGTTTTGAAAAGGTTGTATTATTTTGGTGTTTGTTTTACTTGTGCAGCCCCAAAACTGTATTCCGTAAGTCCAAACAGGCTTTAGCACCTGTTGGTATAATAGCAATTTATTTTCGGTTGACAATTCCGAATTTTACCCGAGCAGCCAATACATTTTTCGATATTTAATATTAGTTTCATCTTTTCCTTTTTAACGTGCTCTTTCCACGTGAGCCTGGTATCAAAGGTCGTCGCTAGATATTTAGCCTTATTTCCAAACGGAATATGCTAACCGTTAATGATTAAAGGTTTTAAGCTGAATTTAAGATTAGAAAAAATTCACATGCGTCGATTTCGATTCATTGAGCCCGATATGCCACATTTTTGTCCATTTTATGCTTTTGTCACAAGCTTCTTGAAGCTTCGTTGTCGATTCCTTGGAAATGTCCCCTACTGAAAGAACAGCAGTATTATCATTTAAGATTAGAGCAAACCTTTTCCTCTCTAATGTATTCGCAATAACATCTGTAAGCCTATGAACTTGCTCTATAGTAGAGTGTTTCTCTCTGAAACTAAACTGATAATCTGGGATCTTTGTTACGATTTCTTTGTTCTATGATTCTTTTCAATCTTTTGAACAACAGTCAAACAATTTCACTAGTGTTGGTAAAAGTGAAATTGGTTGATAAGATTTTCTATCATTCGGTGGCTAGCCTTGTTTCGAAATCATTATTATTTGTGCTACTTTCCACTGCATTGGTACATATTTTTTTCCTGAAGAACTCATTGACTGTATGCAATAATTTACGGGAGCTTTTTTCAGGCAGCTCCTTAATTATTTACCCTGTCATCAGATCATAACCAGATGCTTTCGTTGCTTTTTTGTTCTATATTTCAACTTTTACTTCTTTCAATGTTACAGGCCTGAAGTCTTCGAAGTCAGATGTTCTGGGCCTATCAGCAGTGATTTCGTAACTGATCCGCCGAACTAGAGGTTGAAATGTAGCATTAAGATGTTGAGTAAAAGGTCAGCCTTGTCTTTCGCACTCCTAGCCCATTTTCCATCGTTTATTTTGATTGGGCGGATCTGCATTTTGGGTCGTTTAACCGTTTACGCAGTCGGTTTTTTGAATTGGAACTGGATAACAATGGTATTTTCCCATTGATTCATTTTTCACTGCTTTTATGATTACCTTAAATTTGATGAATCAGTTGTTTAAGGTGATTCTGCCATTTCGTTCGCATTTTATTTTTTAACAGGATAACAAGAGCATGGTCAGTTATTAAACTTTCACCATTTTGTGATTTTGTTAGAATCAGTTAGTACGTCAGCTGGAAGTAATTCTTTTCCTTTTGGAGAGGTTGATCTTGAACTCCAGAAGGTAGTTTTACTCCGATAGTGAAGTTACTTCCTAATTTCTGGAATAAGTTAATGTAGTCGTCTTTCTTTAAATTATATCGCGGGAGCTAATATGTTACAGATATATAACAGGTGTTGTGTTACTCAAATTTAACCGTCACGGATGCTTCTTGCATGGGTCCTTTTTGTATTTTGAATTATGATGATTAAAATTCCCTAATAAATGGTTGAACCTCCCTTTGCCCGTTCTGATGGATGTGTTGTATGATAACAAGTATATTTCCGGGTTGATACATGTGAGCTAGTTATAAATCTGCTACGTGTTGTGTTAATCTGTTTGCATTCCATATGACTATTCTTATAATGAGTAGTTTTGATGTCTGGTCTCTGCACTGGAATTATGAATTGAACTATGTATTGCAGACATTATTGCTTTTGAGCTATTTTAGAACGTGGTATTTCCAGCAAATTGATTCAATCCAGAACTAGCTTATTAAGTTTATTCTGTTCCTCAAGACTAATTGAATTTTTCGGTTCCATTGGTTTCATTTATATTTCGAATTCTTCCTACGCATTTGTACTTAATTTTTTGTTCGATCCGTGTTTGGATGACTTAGAGAGGGTTTGGGTGACTGATCCTTCATTTTTTGAACCAAAAATTTTGCGTCTTAAATAAATTTTCTACGACATCCAGATTTGGAAAAAATTGTCTACATAGACTTTATGTGACTCTATAGTGACTGTGTACAGATGAGGCGAAGGGTCACTACATGTGCAAACATTGGCACAAGTCTATATTCGTAGGGGTTGTACATTTGGAGAATGTTGAAACGAAGGAATTGAATTAATTTCTTCTTCAAGGCTTGCAAGATTTGTGGTTTGCTATAGTAAATGTGAGAATTCAAAAAGTTGCAAAGTCCGTCATATCTGTGGCCGTTTCATTTAGATCTTCAAAACGGGAAATAAATCAGCTCGAAGATTAGTGTTTCAACCTCTCCATCGTTGCCCGAGCTGTATGAGCGGGTTGATTAATTTTTTATTGCAAATGCCGTATCAATGCCGCACGGTCACTTCGAAGGAATTGAATGTAGATTTAATTTGGATTCTTCGTGCCTCAGAGACATTTTTTTTTTTAACGGTTTTTACAGGCCATTATTGGCCCGTGCCGTGTCAACAATTTGACTCCATCGGTTTCGATCACGAGCCAGCTCTTCAAACCGTTGTAGGCAGTTTGAAGATGCCAGATCGCTCTCTACGCCGTGGAGCCATCGTCGCCGACAGTGACCTCTTCGCCTACCGAAAGGCGGTTCTCACTTAAAGGTTCGCTGTATCATTCGGTTCGGATCAGCACGCAGAACGTGTCCGAGCCAGCGTACTCGCTGTCCTTTAATTTCATGCACGATATCAGGAATTTGCATTAAATTCCTGATCTCGTGATTGAAAAGAACTCGGTAAGTGCCATCGACGTCGCGTTTTGGACCATATATCACACGCATGATTCTTCTCTCGAATGTTAGAAGCCATCTTTCGTACTCATCCGTCAAGGTCCAACTCTCACATCCATACATGACAACGGGTCTGATCAACACTCTGTACAGTTTCAGCTTATCCGTATTTGCAAGATATTTTGATTTCAGCAGTGGACGTAGAGGATACAAAGTCCGATTGCCAGCGGCAAGGCGGACCTTGATATCCTCTCCCACACTATTATCGTGAGTGATGAGAGATCCAAGATACTTGAATCTCATCACTCCTTCAAACGTGTGGTTACCACTACTAAAATCAATTGCGTCTTGGTCTCTAAAACCCGAGATTAGATATTTGGTTTTTGACTCGTTGATTTTGAGACCAACAGAAGCTGAACACTGTTCCAGTGGATCAAGTATCTCTTTCACTCCGTTGCCATTTAATCCAATCACACAGATATCATCTGCATAAGCAAGAAGTTGATTGGATTGTCGGAATAAGATGTTGTCCTGAGGTGTTTCACTTTTACGAAGGATGTATTCCAACATGAGATTAAAAAGTATCGGGGACAGCGCATCTCCTTGTCGAACACCGGAATTGATTGCAAAAGTTCTCGATAGGCTGTTCTCAACTTTAACACAGCATTGTGACTGCGTTACTGTCATTTTACACAGATGTACATATTTTTTCGGTATTCCTAAATATTCAAGCGCATACCATAATCTCTCTCGATTGATCGAGTCATAGGCTTGCTTGAAATCTAGGAATACCTGGTGTACATCGCGAGATGTTTCGTAGTACTTGGAAAGAATCATCCGTAGCGAAAAAACTTGATCAGTGACTGACCGATTTGGACGGAATCCTCCTTGGTAGTCACCGACAATTTCCTCCGCTAGAGGAGTAATTCTTCCCAAGTTAATGTATGACAGTAACTTATATGCTGTGCAAAGGAGAGCTATACCGCGATAATTCTCACATTTCAAGCCTCAGAGACATACGTTTTTTTTATTCACATAATCACTTAAATGGAATTGGGCTTCGTCGCTCATTATGGTTTCAATCATCTCCTTCTTGTATCAAGCAAGATAAGATCAACAGAGCAGTAAGCTAACTCCACTTGATGGTCAGCAGCCATAAGTTGGTTTGCCTTTTGTAAAAACAGGAATATCTTCGGCTCTTTCACAAATATTTGACGCAATAAACGGTTAATATTTTAAATAAATAAATTTAAAGATTATTTCTTTCAAATATTAACCGTTACTGCATCTAACATGTTCCAATTTTCGATTACGCGTTCGAGCATTTCGAGAGGTATTTGGCCAATCACTCGAGTAATGTTGGCTTCTTTCTCCTCGAACGTAACTATAGTTTATCCATGTTTAGACTTTGGACTTTATGTAACCCAAAAGGAAAATGTCTAAGCGTAGGATATCACATGATCTAGGTGGCCAATTCACTGGTCTCAAGCGTGAAAATAACCGTTCGCTTAATTAACCATGGCAACAAACCATGGTTTTACAGGCCGTAAACCATGGTTACACCAAACCTTTGTTTGGATGTAATGTTACCTCTTGAATCTCGTCGGTTATTGCTAAACAAAATATTGGTTGAAAACAGTGGATCTTCTTCCAGTTCAAAACTACTGAAACGGTGATGATTTGGAAGTTCGGCCAGCTTCAATTCTTGTAAGAGTTGAATTTTGTAGGGTTTTAAATCAAGATTCTTACGCAAGATACGCCAAATTGTTGCATATGAGTATATTAAACTACTGAGAACGGCCTTCCATACATACTCTCAGTGACTGCCGCTTACTTTCTTAAAACTGGACTACGAGGTGGATGTGGTCTATTTGTCGCGTACTATACAATAATGAAATTTGGGTTCTTAAATTGGGTATAGCGGATTGTATTTGGTAGACCGAGTATGTCTACCCTAAGCTGCTCTGAGCGCACGTAACACATTCATTGTAGAAATTAGATTTTCTTAATAGACTAGATCTATCCATGAGAAAATTTCAACATGAATTGTTAGAATTACATATTTCCATATGCGAGATGGGCCATAGGTTAGGTTGGTTAGGTTGTTGTGGCTGCTATCGCACACTTAGACCGGCGATTGGTACGGTGTGATACCACTCTATGTACGGCTATAGGTCCAAGTTTTCCTAGAACCATCTGCGCATTGCATAGCTCCATGTCAGCCTATATTACTGACATGGAAGATGGGTCGGCCCATGGATTCTAAACACGACAGGGGATCCAGATATGTTTATTTTACACCAACGATCGCACCGCCCAAACGATCGAAGGTGAAAACCCCATTTTTCATCTTGCACAGAATCGGGATTCGAACCCGGTACCTTCCGCTGCAACTGCCGTAGCTTTAACCACTGCGCGGAGATGGGCCATAATCACACATGCTCTTATATCAGCAGATTTGGACACCCTGGGAACTAACCAATCTGTGTACAAATTGACACTCCTGCCATATAGGCCTTACAGTTATGAAAAACAAATGTAGTCAATTGTTAAATGAAGTTTATAAGTAGCTTTGAATCTTATAAGTAGCGTTGAGGTACAAATGTTCATGATATGGGATTTTTCGAGATCAATAAAAATAGAACCTCTAAATGCTGCTTTCACAATTTTTATTTATTATTGTTTGCTTGAGTTAAAGGTTTGATGATATAAATAGTTACAAATACGTTGTAATATAAAACAATCGAAATAAATTCTAAATTTATCCAGTTTAAAATTTTCCACCACAAAAATTTCTAAACACAGTAAATTATTCAATCACGACCTAAATTGGGTTTTGTACATGTAACCACTGTCGATTTTTTATCGTTTAGTACGTCCAACGACAAGTAAATAAATTATGATATGTTTCCCGACTTAAACGAATTTGCTCAAAATAATAAATATGTGTTCGGTTCGTATCTTTGGTTGAACAGGCTTTTTTCATGTGTGATTTGAATTATTGTTTATACGAAACACATTTCAATTGTATTTACGATATTTTGTAAAATCGTATATAAATATTTTGACATCGCAATGCGGATATTCAGGTACTTTGCCTAATTCAAACTTTTTATACGGAATAGTTTTTACAAGCTCCATTTTGCAGCGGCCACAAATCAAAGCACTGAAATAGATAAAAAATTGAAGAGATGTTTTTGAAAAAATTGATTTAGTTTTACCTGTAGGCACTCGTACATTCTACTTTGGCCATAGGATAGCCCATATCTCTAGCAAATGATAAGGCCACCCGGATCAATCCGTATCCAATACCTTTACCTTGATGTTTTTGGTCAACTGAAAGAATCCCCATCTAAAATAAAATTTTGTTTCATTATTTTTCGACGATTTAGCAACATTAACGAAATACATACATCAAAGATATAAGGATGATTGTGTTTTTCGAATATATTATACTCGCCAATAATTTGGCGATAGCACTTAAAAACCTTTTTCATATTATCATCTTCACACTGATCGGAAAATTTGTCCAAAACTTCCGGATCCCACGGACAAAATTTATTATTTATACAAACACCCATAATCTCTTCCCTATCATCGTTTGTGACCGCTTTCAACGAGATTCCTTCACCCGCCGCCATTTCAATACTTTTTTGAAATACTGGAAGATCCCTACTTTTGGCAACCCCCAACAATTTACAAAGTGGATCTTCAACCAAATATGATTTTTTTATTAGGGTCCAACTTTCGGTGACATCGCTCGGCGTTAACACTTTGATTTTGTAATAAGTGCTCGATGGAAATTTTCTAAACACTTGTTTTGGGCCATAAAAATAATTTATACATGGATTAATTATTTGTCGTAAACGTCGCGGCCACATTTAATAATATAATTTTAACTTAAAATTTTTAAATAAATAACAAATATTAAATATACAAAAATTATAATGTCAGTTACAATTTTATCGAGGCATGCTAATGAAGAGGCCCAAAATTAAATTCACAAGGCTAATATGATTTTACACAATATAAACTCGAATGTTCAGTTGGAATTAGCTGTCAATGTTACACGCACGTATACTTGTACCTGATAGGTGTATAATGTTGGTTGTTATGATGCAAATCAAATCCGTTGATTTGGGGTCAACAGAAGCTAAATCATCTGCAAACGAAATCACTTGATTAGTAGCGGATATAACTTAACATCTCGTCGAACACGAAATTATCTACCAACGATTCTCGGTAGCTTTTTCCCGAAGTGTTTTACTCCATTGTCACTACATAAGTGGCCTATTGGATCATGATCAATACCGTAGACTCTACCAGAAGTACTATAGATGCATCTGATGAAATTGGACTAAATTAATGATATTTTTCGCCACATAGCGGTGATGTAGATAAACAGTATTTCTTGGAAGTTGGAAAACTAGCTTTATAACTTCGGTTCGGAGTAATCTAATGTAAATGATTAAACAGTCGGTATAGTTGGGCCTCCATTAACACCATTGAATTAGTAACCTCATTGAACACACATTTGATTGATATTTTGTAGTGTTTTAGGATGAAATAGGGTCAATATACGATTGATAAGAGACGTAACTAATTTTAAACCCAGTATTGTTTTCCCGAAACAATATTGAGGGGCATATCGTTAACCTAAAATTAGATCGTTTTCAAACCAGGAACTATAACGTTAACCTTAACTGCTGTAGACTGGAATAAATTTAAATTTATGATCAGAATTTTACTATAGCCAGTACGATCTGATTTTAAATAAATTGAGGATGCGACTTAGCACTGAAGAAAGAGTTGCAAGCTTCTTGTATACGGTCGGGGAAAAATCTCAAATCATGTTGCGTAGAGTTTGGTATCTTTTTTCAAAGAAATATCTTCATCATATTACAAGAACCTTTAAAACATATGTGATGTCTAGGGCACTCATTTTATGTCAAGTGTCCATAAACAGTTTCGTCATCAAAATAAAACAGTGACGAATGCTCAAATCTTGGTTTCTTAATTTTAACCACTGTTATAATTTAATGAGAATGACATGGACATATTGACCGTTCAGGGGAAGGGAAACTCGGCATTAGTTCTAAAATAAGTTCTATTGGATTCCGTTTAGAAAATAGGAGCTCTCTACTCCAATATTAACACCAGAAGATCTGGTGGAATTCAAAATATTTTCATTGGCATGGGCAACAATGAAACATTGGCAAGTGTATTCTTTTTAATATTTCTTAATATTTATTAGGCCAGGAACAATTCTTGCAGTTTTGTGTGCATCCTTTTTTTAAAAAACAAGGACAGATGTTTTCCCTCTCAATTTTTTTGTAGAAACTCTCTAAAGACAACAATATGCATAGGTCAGATCTTATAGTGTTGAGAAATTTAAATATATCCCAATATACAATGTAAATAGTTCTTGTAACATTCATTCAGGCGGTGGAAACTTTGTCCTGAAGTAATAAAATATTTTAAAATAAAAACAGTACTAGTTGCGTCTTCAAAAACCACAGAGATGGCTCGGTTAATCTCAGACGAAAACATGAATTGTTATGTACAAATTCACAATGCGTTGCTTTATGTTTCATTGGTCGTCGTGTTGATGAAGAGCTAACATTGTGTTTAACTGGGACATTGTAATTTTTGGTTTTGGAGAGGAACTTTATTGTTATCGATTCTTAACTACATATAATGTTTGCTGGAGTAGAAGTATCATTATTATTCCCATTAAATTGACAGTTAGATGAGTAGGTGTACCTCGTGATGCTGGAGGTAAATTGAAATCTCTATTAATTATTATTAAAAATTTGAGTGTCACACAGCTTTGTTACATTACGCTAATAAAGATTACGAAGTCCAACTTCGCGAGAAGTACTCATCCATGGCAGATTGGCTTGTCCGGTTGGATTCTGAATATCGGCTGATTTTATTGACACATTCAATGAAAGTGCATAGTAAACGTTGTATATTTTTATAGGTTTTGATGGTAATATAATATTTATCTACTAATCGCTGGTTTTTTGTCCTGTATTTTTGGCGGGAATCCGTAAAAAAGTTCTACTCTAACCTAAAAAACAATTTGTTCATTTCATTTGTTTTAATATCGCCGAATACGAGAATATAATTCAGCCAACAGATCAGGAGTTGAGCCAAATTTATCGGTTTCTTAAACGTGGTAACACTTTTTTAAGTGTTACATACATTCTATAGAAGATCGTTCTCCCTTCTAGTAAGAACGTGACTCCTGCATAATCTTTTATCATTAATAATCTAGATTATGGTCAAGAGAAAACTTTGATAGAAGACGAAAGTTTAAAAGATAGTTTTATGTTTGTCTGCCAGCATCAAAATAGAAGAAAAATAGAACCCGGGTAAACAATTAGCAATGAAATCGTACATAAAGTAAGCAATGATCAATAATCCTGATAATCAAATTGGTACACAGATCAAATAATTTGACGATGAACTATTTATAAAATCCGTCTTATCATCCAAAAAGACGACAAATGACGATTATCATTCGAACGTGAAAGAGATGCGATTTACAGTGCAGTGCGTGTACAAAATTAAGGTGTCCTACATCACTGCAAATACTGTGTTTCCGGCGACCTATCAGAATATATATAAACATATTAGGGAGGCACAAGCAGGGCCGGCGCTCTCATAGGTGCAGATGGTCAATCCTGATCCAAAGCCTTACGTTTTGTTTTCTAGCTCGGTTTCTATGGGTTTAACTCTCAAGCCACTATGTAGAACCAGGGAAGTCGTATAGATATGATGAAAAGTTTCAAGTTTTTTACATCTCGACATTCCTGGCAGCTTTCGTAGATGCCTTTTGCCATTTATTTCGCTGTTGAAGGTTATTTAAGTAGTCTATATACGGTATTTGTTCCAAAAGCTTTGCGTCCTGGCTTGAATTCTATGCCATCTAGTTAATAATGAGTCTGCTGTTGACACAGGTTTTTCAGAGATGGATTCAGTCGAAGTCCCAATCAAAAAAGGGGTGGTGTAAGAACCTAATATTCATCACCAATGGATGTAGTATATAACGGACGAGAGTTGAGTATATTGTCAATCGGACATAAAAGCGTTGCCGTTTCCTCAAAAGTCAAGTTTACGTTGCTGGAGTTCATTGCAGACTCGCATAAACCACCAAAATGAGGGGATGTCGGTAAAATAAAATGCCATATTATTCCTTGCTTACTTAAAAATTCTGAAACTATATAATATTGGTTAATATTTTGTATTAGTTTTCGCGCATCACTCAGAATTCGCCTTACACCGATGAAGTTTGACCCATTGTCAGTGTAAATGTTTTGTGGAATGCGTCGTCTCGCCGAAAATTGTTTCAATGCAGCCAAAAAGATATTTAGTGCACGTGACACAACTATGGATCTTATTTTCGTACAACCTTTGATAATCCAATATTTTTTTTTGTATTATTAGATTGTTTGTTAGTGTAGGTCTTGCGTGCAAGTTGGATAAGTTCGATTCCTAGATTAATCGCTTATAAAAAATGAAGTGTGTATAAGTAATATAATTGGGTATTTACTATCATAAACCGAATCTGCATTGAATAATCTGTCTCTAACGCTTAATACACCACCTGCATCGACGAATGGTGCTCGAGACAATAGATTTGATCTGCTATTCACGGTTTTATTTTTGTGAAGGTAAGTAATGTCGACTCTAAATTCATCTCTCTGTACCCATAAAATGCATGAAGTTTGGGCGTTTTTAACCCCTTCTGCCAGTAATTCACCGTTAGCCTTCTGTATCGGATTCTTTTACTTCAATTTTGAACTATAGAACCTTACGTTAGTTCCCACTCAAATTATTTTGCGTAATCTGGATTTTTGTTCAAATATAATTCTCATCCATAGCTTGAAATACATCTATTTTCAACTTTTCTTTGTTTATTTCTTCATCAATCACGGTTGTTTTTAAAGATAAATTTGAATGAGTCATAGTCGTAGCCCAAACATTTTCAGATGAATGTTGCCATTCTGGTTGTCAGCCAGATTTTTTCCAATATTTGACTGGTCTGATTTGCAACGAATGTTTTCCATCGTGCTGGATACGTCAAAACCCAAGCTAACACAATGGAAGGGTCTGTCCATGCGTAGTACTTTGCATTGGGTTCTATTGTTTTCTTCACCGTATTCATAAGATACGCTAATAAATGTGCTGCAGATAATTCCAGCTTGGGTAGAGAAATTTCTTTTACAGGTGCTACTTTAGTTTTCGATGCAAGCAAACTTATAATAATTTTGCCATCGTCATTGGTGGTCCTGCTGTGTTATACTACATCGCAATAAGCTGCCTCACTAGCATCTGCGAAATCGTATATTGGTACGTTCCCATAACAATTTGCAAAACGCTGAATTTTGACATTTTGAAAATGTACGTGTTCTCCTCTGACACTCCAAGTATGTTCTCCATAGGAATATTCTATCGAACAATCTAACTTTGAGTGTTTTGGTTAAACTAAATGGAATAACTTCAAGTGATAAACCAATGGGGCTGGTTATCGAAACTCTCTTTCTGTAAGTGACCTGTTTATACAAATTATGCATTAAACCAATTACTGCTAACTTAAGCCTGATTTCCATTATGAAAAAAATACTGACAGTTTAGTTAAAAACGGATAAAAATATATTTGTTGGTTATGTGCTAGAGAAAAAAAAATATTTCCAGTACTGAATAAATGTTTATAGTACTAACGAAATATATCAAGAGAAGTATTTTTATTCAGTACTGGAAAGATATTTTATACGCAAAATGTATACGAGTGTGTATGTGAAATCGTTCCTTTGCAGTGAAGTCATATTTAAACCCAGTCATTTCTTAACCCATTTTTCGCCGCATTTTATTCTTCCTTGAATTATTTGATTGGTTTTTTAAATTAGTTTAGTTGGATGACAATTAAGCCACCACAAGCCATTTATGAGGCTGAAACATGTAGTTATAAGTTAGTCGCATGTTGCGTTCACGCAACGTTAGTGAGAAATGAGAAAAAAATAATGCAAATTTCGCATCTGCTTCTCTTACTTTGGCGTATAAGGTGGTGTGTCTTTATGGATGATGATACCTGTTGTGACTGTTTTGAAAGGCTACTTGGTCTACCAATTGAAGTCACAGTTGTCGTTGATGATTTCAACAATACTAGGGCTACTTATCTTCTAAATGATAAAAGTGTTTTTTTCTGGTGTGCGTGGAGATCACACCATGCATTACACAGATCACACCATGCATTACAGTCTCCAAGCATTACACAAAGGAACGTCAACAAAATTGGAGAATAGTCCACCACCATTATTTTAGGAACTCGTAATCTATATGTTGATACAAAATTATCACACAAATCGACACCTCCCATATATTTGTTATATACCTGGAAAACATTGGGCTACGGAACAGAAATGAAGGTCTTCTTTTTGTTTGAGAAGCGAGACACATTTCTACCTGGTTCAACAGTTCCAATATTTGAAGCCACTGTAACTACTGCACTGTCTTTCCATCCAACGATCAATATTTCTTCAGTTTTTTCGAAACGATAGTCAAAAAATCCTCCTTCCTCCTTTTTCAGGTCCTTCGAACCAGCGATTAAATTATTTCCTTTTATCCGATTTTCCCTAATTGTTCCATAAGCAAAAATATTATTTTTCGTAAATAAATCAATAATGGAATTGACGTAAAAAAATGATCGAAAAAAATTATATGATTTTGAGGATCGAGTATACATTTTGCTAAATCGGCAACTACATTGCCTTTCAGCCCTAAAGCATTCGAGCTTTCCGAAGAATTCGATTTACCAGTATATAGAATAAACTTATAAACATAGCCGTAAGATGAGGCCATAGTCCACAATTTGTATCCATATTTAATCGGCTTCCCATGCATGTACATTTTGGCCATGTGACGTCCTCGATATCTGCTCGTCTACTGAAAGATGATGGTAAAATACTCCAAATTGAATGAATGTTTTATTTAGGAATTCGAGGTAGGGGTGAATTGTTGCCAATTTATCTTGTTTGTTCAACGCATTGTTATCCATGAAGTGTAGGTATCATTTTAAGTTTCTATCCGTTTTTCGCGACAGACGAGATCGTATGCCCCCTGCATGTAACGTCTTCATCTAAAGAAAAATATATTTCTTCTTGAGCTAATTTGTTATTTCCGGTTCGAAGAAGAAATCCAATAAATGTTTTGATATTTTCTACTGAGGTTTGAAACTCGTTTCTGTTGTGGTGCGCTGCATAAACATTACTTTCCTTTACTTTTGAGGTGTTTCATCTTCGTTGCATTTTACATGTACTTCCAAAGTTCCGGCAGTATCATTTGGCACGGCTAAATTCTCATCATTGATGTCATTATCATCGAAGCCTTCGTCGTCAGTAGCTTGATCCGGATCAGGGGGCAGAATCACAATGTCTGTGTCCTCATCATCAGAATTCATAAAATAAGTAGATGTCATCTTCAATTTCTTTCAATGTGTAATATTTTCGTCTATTCATATTCACCTATTTACGCAAAAGTAATTATAATTTTATATGTGTATTGACATGTAAAAACTAACCGATTACCGCTTACGTTGCGAAAACGCAACACAAAATTCTAATGTATGTAAACACAATAAGGAAACTTTTTTTCACAAAATTAATATTTTTAACAAATTTAAATGGTATTTAAATATACATAAAAAACCTTATAATGAACATATAATTTTTTAAAATTTATAAAAATAATTATAGTAGTTTTTTTTATAGTAAATCCATAATTTTAACATTTCGTTTTGTGTCATTCATTTTTATTTATTAGTGGAAAATTAATAATTATGTTAAGATATCTTTTGTATTTATTGTTGTAATTCAAAACAAAATTTGGAATTTATTGGTTATGTTATAAGCATCTGTCAAAATATATCTAGTTAGTTTTGCTATAAAAAAACAAAATATGTAAAAAACGGTCTCTAATGGTTTTGTTTATTTTGTTTTTTCCTAAACTTATAATTCCAGAGAAGATTACTAGATGGCATACCAATACGTTTTAACGACAACAATAGATGGCACGCGAAGTAATTTTTTAATGAAATGACATAATTTAAAAAAAAAAAGTTTCTTTTATTTATTGATTATTATTAATAGAATTAATTTTTTTTAGATTGATTTTGGTTTCGTTAATAATTCGTTGAATATAAAAAACTGCAGTTAAAAAATGTAATCATTTCGTTCAACTACTTCTAGTGCCATCTTTTAATCTTCTCCGGAATTAAATTATGTTGGCACATAATATCGACGCGATTTCCCTTATAGTTATTATAAGTTATTTGGGTTTTTCAATAAAAAATACTGACAGTATTTTTTTCATAATGGAAATCAGACTCGGTGTCTTCCGTGTGCCGGGTGCTATTAGTCTATATAAAAATTTGAAACGAACATCAATAAAATCGAATTGAGTGCGCGTTAAACGAGGGACTACTGTTTTGGTTAACAGACCAGTAAATTGTGTTGTACATAGTGCATATATGTATATAGTTTATTTATTATTTTTTACTGGAATAAAAAATATTCGCGGTTGATATTAATTAATTGTTTCCATTACTGATGAAGTTGTAATTAAAAATATACAATTTTTTATTTTGATTAGTACGAGTATAATAATAAAAAAAATTGCAATACTATTAAACGAACATATGTATATACATATGTTTTACATACATATATGTCATAAAATTTTAAAATAATATTCTTTTTAATATTTTTAATTTTAAATATTTAATTCAAAAATATAAATTATTTTTTGGTGTGCACTCGCCAATATACGGACATTAATGTAGATTTCAAACTATTAATAATGTAATAAATGAAAAAGTGTTTAAAATATATTTAATTCTTTTTATTATTTGTAATAATTTTTATTGGCTTAAAATAATGCGTGGTACTATTGTCATATTTTATTTATTATATAATATTATAATAAATAAAGAAAATATATTTTACATTTTGTATACGGTTTCAAATGTTAACTACAAATTGACCCGGTTAGCACCGTAAACCGTATCTATATATTGTGTCAACGCCCGATTGAGTTGACCTCTTAAAAGTTCCTTTCCATTTTCTGACCGTTTTCTATTTTTGCAATTGGTTTTGGACTCAAGGTACTCTCAAACATCCTATAGTATAGGCTTTAGTACTGAAATTAAAGACGGGTTGGTCGATGAGTTCTACATCTTTAATTACTGCGACATTTGCTCAATCCTTTCTTTTTTGAAGGTTGCTTAAATTGTCATCATAAATTCGATCTTTTCATATTTTCTGTATACTGTTTTGAGGCCATGGTCTCTAGTAGTGGTATAGTTTCCTTTTAAGCTCACTAGCGCAACTAAACCTGGTGCATCTTTATACAGGGTGTCCCAACCAGAAGTTCAGATCTAAAAATAAAATAAAACAAACACGGATATTAGAAAGTTCAATCTTCCTGGTTATTTATGGAAAATAATTTCATTCAAAAGGAAGCCGTGGCGTACTCTTGGTCAGTTCTATTTCTTAGCACATTTTGGATTGTGTGCCGATTTATTTCGGCAATGATTGCTTCAATATTGCAATTCCAAATACTCAATTGTTTGTGGATTGTCCTTCATTTCGACTGATAATGCAGCCATTGAATTTTTGACGCAGTTTCACTATTGTAACGCCTGATATATGGCATGGCAGACTATCTGGAACCAAAGGTAGTCCAAGCCAATGTCTTCAAGATATGACTACATAAAAGATGTTAACAAATGGTGGTAGTTTTCCATCTATCCTTGTTGATATAAACTTCTTTATTCCTTTGGGTGTGAGTTCCGTGTTTTGACCCAATTTAGTACGATATTTTCTTGCGATTACGACGAAACATTTGCCTTTGTTGTGGAAATAAATTTCCAACATTTCTCCACTTTGTTGAAGCATTAAGCGACTGATTTTGAAAACAAGAAATGATAATATACTGAGTTTTTCTAATAGAAAGAATGACATAGTGTTGCCAGAGCCAAATTAACCGATATGTCAAATCTGATTCTTGGGACATCCAATAATCTGGTTATTGGGACACCCTAGATTTCTTTAAACCTAATACTTTATAACATGAGAGTTATAAGCTTTTTATGTACTCTTAGGATTTCCGAAGAGTATAAAAAATAAAATTATTTGGGATGATTTTCTTACTAAGGGATGGAGCTTAAAAATCGAAATACGTAATTTGTTTGGCTCATAAATCGGTTAAAAATGATAAGCGTAAGTCAACAATCGTTGACTTCAACATGCGACTTACGATATAGTTTTCACAGGGGTGAAATTTTATTTAGATCTGTCGATTCATTGGTGTAGGAAGAGTCACTGTTATTAGATGGACGATGGTTGGGTATATGAGTTCTTCAGACTATCCATAATTTTCTAGTCATATAATGAAAATTAGCTTTTGTTCATTCTGACCCTGTTAGAAATCGAACCATAGGAAAAAGCTTTAACCACTTCGCTATTTAGTACATTTCAAGAAAGCTCTGACTAAATCAATAGAGAAATTTTTGATATGAGAGGTCGGATAAATTTAATCTGCAATAATCACCACATGGTTTCTAGTCAAGATCTGTTTTGTTGAACATGTGCAATGGGCATGATACTGAAGAAGTTGAAGGCCGACAAATGCCTTATCCAACCAAATGTTGATGCTTAATCCAACCAATTCTAGTAACGCTGGTAAATGTCGATCGGTGACTTTATGATGAAGAACATAATGTTTCACTCTAGTATTAAGCTCGTATTTCAGCGAAAGATACTTTCTAAGAATAGTTCCATAAACATTGTCAATTGCGAAAATGTATTGGATTTGCAACACATGTTTAAGTCTCATTGGCACATATTAACAGAGTTGCTGAATCAAAGATTCCTATACTTGGTCTGCATGATTTCATGCATGCGGTCTGTCATTTTGGCTAGGTAATCAAGTGACTGTCGTTCTGCTTGCGCTGCGATGGTTATGCGAATAATTTGCAAGATCGTATAACATGGTAGAAAGAGATTTGAACTCGCAAGTGGAAGAATCTTCCTCATAATTTCCGATGGTTTGCTGTCGCCGAGCATTTATTCTTCCGACGAAGCAAACGCTCTAAAAGCACATTATTCAATTTTAGGTATTGCTGTAAAATGGGAGGAAATTCTAGAAAGTCAGAAATTAAATGGAATGCTTCTGGCATTAACGCACTGAGCACATACAAAAATTTAGTCTTTTCGGATTTTATTTGTTGCGTTGCTATTTCCCTACCATTCGTGAAATCCGTTTTTCGTATGTCACTCGTCACTTTAAGTCTCTTTGCTGGTATAGTATCATTGTCATTGGTCTCTATTTTTTGTTTGTTGTCTGACATTGTAATTCTAAATAAAAATTAATCATGTCTCGTTCGGTGAAACTCTATCAGGATCACTAAAGTTTGTCAACTCATTTTATCTATTACATTTATTTCATATTTTAATTGATTGTTAATTTCCAATTAGGATTTAAGAAAAGGAACAATCTCTTACTCTTTTTAAAACAGCCTCTTTAGTGGCTCTTAAAATAATAAATGTCCCTCTTTACATATTGTAAAACGGGTGCTAAAATAAACACAAAATCGTCGTGCCAGAAACCTGACATGCCACAGACATATAACATTGAACGTAAACGAATTGCAGTGGTCGATAACACCGATAACACACATGAGACAAGGCATAAACTAAACACAAATCCATTATAAAAAAAATACAAGTGAATAAGAGATTATACTGATCTTCAAATGACACTGATCTTCACAAAACTATACGTCAGAACAATGTCAACCAAACTTCCAATTTGGTTAAATTGAAAGAATGAACCGTAGCTGAATTTTGTGCTGGAAGATAGATGGCAGAAGAAGCGCGAAAAAGATAACCTGCCCGATGTACAGTGCGATATGAGGAGGTTATAAAAGGTGATGTGTGAGGCGGTAGAAGAGGAATTTTTATTTTTGGTTGAATGCGGAACGTGAACGAGTGTGTGGAAAAACGATACATTAAACTAAAATAAAAGGTCAAATTTAGAAACCACCTTGTCGGTGTGGTACAAAGAGAAATTCTGAAATACATTAAAGTGAAGGTAAGGTATGAAATTTAATGAATCAAGTAGAAAATATAGAAAATTATCATGCTACGTTGTCAAATGGTCTTGAAATAATAAAAAGAGGGAACGGAAATTTAAAACAACAAAATATTAAACAAAGTAAAAGTGGCTGGTACCAAGTTTCACTTGGGCCAAGACGTTATCGTTTCAGTGGAATCAGAGCAATCTCGGTGATCCACTCAATATACACAAAAGTGGTAAAACGCGACTGGAAGCAGTCCGTGTGGGAAACAGGTTTGTGCTAAATTCCCATGTGTTACAATAACTCTTAGCGCCAGTAATAAGATCGTCGACGTACATATCTTCCTTGATCATTAAATTGTGCCAAGCAGCACTTGAAGATGTATCTTGGTTTGTTTGGGCTACTTTGTACAACACTCTTGTGGCCAGACATGGTGTTGAGACTAGGCCATATGTTGCTGAGCGTAGGCGAAAATAACGGGTTGGTTTCGAAGGGTTTTCGCGCCAAACAATTTTTTGAAATTTCTTGTCTTCGTCAGATATATTGTCATTTTTCCTATGTCTGCAGAAAAGGTTAAGAGATTCTCGCGAAACCTTAAGATGATTGAGAATAGCGTTGATTGCATTATGGAGCCAACTGCTAGGCAATCGTTTAATAAAATTGGTATTAGCCGATCCATCGAACACTACTTTGAGTTTTGTAGTTGAACTAGCCAATCGTAAAACGCCGTGGTGTGGTTAATAATAACCACAATCAGTCATTTCATGCCTTCTGCAGTAAGTGAGGTGTGCGTATAGAAAAGTTGTTCACAAAATGTTTCTTCTGGAGTTAACACGGTTTGTGGTTGGCTGATTGTCTCCAATTCCCAAAACCTTCTCAGTGTTTTGTCGATATCGATGAGTTCGATAGAGTTGCTCGGTAATGTTCACAGATTATTTTGGTTGTCCAAGCACAAGTTACAAGTACTGTACAGTAGAACCCTTTTAAAGTGACACCACTGCTTTTAATAACTTGTCCAATAAGTATTAAGCTCAACGATATCCACGCATTACTTTCAATTACACCTGAAGCTTTGTATCCAACCATATTTAGTTTTAATCAAAAACACTTACACTTAGTGTGTACATAAATGAACACAGCATTTGATACGATGAGATGGAGAATTATTATATTATATCTTTCTAATATATTGTGCAACTCCTGAAAAAAACCCAAATTTTATTCATTTTTGCAATAAAGCGAATTCAAATTGAAGCATGATAAATGTATGTACTTATTATAACAGATACAGCTGAAATTGCAGCTTAAAATAAATACAACAAAAGCAGTGTCCAACTTTCCTCTCTTTATATATTATATACCCCCATTTGCAATTATAATTAATTGATTATTGATTGACAAGTGTATCAATATACAAAAAAAAACATTGTACATACATAGTTGGGGCATATATAATAATTACATTTGGATTTAAGATGGTTTGTGTGTGTACAAATAAATTAATCAGTTGAAGGTATTACGGCCATTGAGTAAATTGAGCGTAGTTAATTCTTTTTTACAACCAACACATGTTAAATTTATGTCGGTAATTCCATTTGGTTATGAATGAATTTACTATACACTATTATTTTACTATATAATATTATTCATACATAAAATGTACTACATTTCAATCGATTGGTTATGGTTTAGAACAAAAACCGAAAACATTGAATAATCGCGCAGTCATAATCAAACTATATGTACATATTATACTAATCAGCTATAATATTGTCAAATCTTTTAATTAACAATCGTAATTGTGTACATGTGATGGTATTGACAGTAATTTGGACAGTAAATAATGATTAATCTAATTAATGGTAAAATTCGATTCGATACCCTTAACAAGAGTGCTAATAAATTTCTTAAGAAATAATTTATATATGTAAGCCTTCAAGCTTAAATATAAAATCGAAAGTAGAATATTATTATAAAGGGTAATCCAATAAGAGCTTCCAAAAGAAAACGCATTAAAATTAATTTAATAATCAAAAATTTTATTTGTTACGTAAGGTCGATTTATGACATTTAATGTTTGAAAATAATTTCTTTTAAATGTTGTTCGCCACTGGCTCTTAGATTACCGTTATTCGTGTGTTATATTCTCTTCTTATGTTAGAATTAATTGTGGTTTATCGATATTAACAAGTGATTTCAGATACCCACATAAAAATTAATCCAACGGCGTCAAATCACAAGATTTTGTAGGCGAATTCACGGGTCCCTTTCATGATATGATGTTTGGCGTCTGCATTGTGGTACGTTGTGACACCAATATCTTTAATTTTTGGTAATACAAATTCATTGATCTTTGCACTGCAGTTTGCGATACTGACGTTTACTTCCGCAATTTTAAAGAAATACGGTTCGATGATGCCACCTGCCGGAATTTTAAACCGCACCAAACCATGCATTTTTCAGGATGCATTGGAAGCTCTTGAATCTCCTCCGGCTGTTTTCAGCCCAAATATTTTTTTATTTATTATTGAAACTAGCCTTCCCAGGCTAACCATCAATTTACATCAGAATTCTTAAAAACTAAATTATAATGTTGTCACTGTTGATCACCAGTGTCACCAGTGCCTGCTCGTTGGTAGGTAGCTGCTCACTTAATAACGAGCTCGAAGGGTTTGGTTCTTTTAAGTGTCGTAACCAAATGTTCATTATCCAGTAACCGATAGCCTTCTGCATTAACATGTTCCATTAGCTTTGATTCACGGTTCGATGCAAATCATTTTATTTCGTGTTTTATGTCCGGAATCTCCAAATCACGATTCAAATCACTATTACGAATGAACCAGCGTGCATTGAGTAAACTCTGAAATCCCTTATTCTGGATGTGTTGTATAAGTTTGATTTTAGTGTTCTTAGTTTAATATAGCCAGATCGGCTTTAGAACCTGATCAGTCCAATAAGCCAGTAATAGTTGTCTATATTTAAGATCAAGTTCATTATTTACTTCTTTATATGTACTTTCCATTTAAGCTTACCATCCATCATCGTTTAACCTGTTTAACGGTGGAATAACCAATGCTTTGTTCGTACAGTTGATATGGGCAGATTTTAATTCATTAAGTTGGATTTTCCATTGCTTGCTCCATTGGAGAATTTCATCACTTCCGCATTGAAGTTTAAACGCCGACTCTTTCACAGTTTGCTCTGTTGCTAGTATAGCGGTGTCGTCAGCAAACCTTGCTATGCTTTCGGGGTCGGATTGTGGTATATAACTTGCATCTAATAGGTATAGGACTGGGCTCAGAACGCTGCCGTAAGGGACTTCTGTCCTTACCTCTCTCAGTCCAAACTGCTCATTTTATTACGACTCTATAAGCGTTTCAGATAGGTATTATCTCAAAAAATCAACATATGTTTCCGGAAGCATAACATTTAGTTTATGTATTAAACCCACGTGCCACATCCAGAAAGCTGCTTATCTTGAAAAGCCTTTTTTTTATAGTATTTGAAATTTTGTGAACCTGATCAATTGTGGAATGTTTGAGTCTGAATCCAAATTGGTATATATATATACTTTCTACTATTGGCTTCATTCTTCTCAATAGTATAGTCCTTTCGTTAGCTTTAAAATGATAGGGACAATATGAAAATTTTATTCGTTGATGTAACCATACATCCAAATATGAGCTTCATCGCTGAACACAATTTTTCGATAAAAAAGGATCAATTTGGAGCTGTTCGAACGCCCATAAATCAAATCGATGACGCTAAGTAAGGCTTATCGGCTTCACTTCTTAAACAAGCTGTACACCATGACCTCGTTTTGCGTCGAACGAAACTTTAAATCTTCCTTTAGTATCAGGACCAAGTTTTAAAAATCTCCATAACTTCATCAATCAAATTCAAGTCTTTAAAATGTTGCCATAACTAGAAGTTTCGTTGCTCAACTATTTACAGCGGACTGGCTACCACAGAGAACTCTCTTGAGGCGGTGGCTTTAAGGCTATTCACTTCCTCGCAGAACGATGTCCACTTCGATGTTTTTTCACTTCAGATACATTTCTTGTATTTTGTTTGTCAAGATTTATACAAGTCTTATTCTGCCCACTTCCCTGGTTCACCATGGTGTCCCAGTTCCTTAAAGCTTACTTAGCGAATAACTCTTCTCATATGCCCTGATTAGTTATTATTTAAGCTTGTCGACTGCCCTTTCTTACTGAAGGGAGAAGTGACTGTTTGAGATGGAGTCTTTAAAGTGCCCAATTTATATTTCTTGGGTTGCTAAATTCTCTAATATCAGGTTTATGGATGGTTACAGGTATGGAGATAATAGCGATTGTCACAAAGAGTATCGTCATCTGAGACCATACAGGATGAGATTTAGACTCCGTGAGGTAAGAGTAGTATAAATTACTTCTTGCCTCGAAGATGCCAAAAATGTAGGTCTATTGCTCAAATCGAGATGACAAGGTCAGATGCAGATAGGTATTGATAACAAAACAAAAACACAGGTTCTAACAAAAACACAGGTTCTAACAAAAACACAGGTTCTAGGTATCACTAACCGGGACAGCGCCTGAGGTCCCTCGATTGAGTTTTTTGATTTTGTTACTTTGAATCCACGGTTCTTGGATCTAAAATACATATTAAGCCAAAGATATATTTAACCAAAAATTTATTAAATTTAAAATTTGATTATCTCCCTAGTCCATAGACTGTATCAGAGATGTGGTCTTCGACAGCATATACGTACAAATTTGATATTTTGTGACAGATCATCAAGGAGAAACCCAATCTTTAAATAATAATGCCGTTATCCACGCTGGTCCTTTGAATAGGCCTTCTTAGCTCTAGTATTTTCTGATTTGGTACATCACTAACGATTCAAACTTCAAATCACCATTTGAATTATCACCTAGAAGAGGATTCAATCGATCTTTGCTAGAGTTTGTTCTGGATCAGATTTTCCAGTTCTTGCCTGTCCCGTCACATTGCAAACTTGGTTTGAGTCATAACCTGCTTCACCTTTAACCGCATTTTATCATAGAATTACTTTTAATATCTTCGAATAAGCTTTTGACTTTTGTCTGGATTATCATTTTGGCTATAACTATATTCTGCATAACCTGTTTTTCGATCCACATGCACAGATTTAGCGGCCTCTTTTATTTTATTTCTATCTCGATCTTGAATAGCTCTTACACTCCTGGCAGCCATTGAAGAACTTACGATAACGACGTAATTTCGAAAAAACGCAAAATGAAGCGACGCAAAGCGAGGTCTTATAGTGTATTTTATATGCCTTCAAATACGCCACAATGTGCTATATGAGAGACCTAGAGCTTTAGAAACGGTCTTTAACGATTTTCGATTGGTGTACATTGTAGGTGGTCAGCCCAACGAATATTTCTACACACAATCGATTTTTATGTCATCCAGTTGCATGTTAATTTTTGGTCAACGGCGAGTTAACCATTAAGCTACAACCGGTGACACTTTCAGCTACAGCAGCAATATTCACATGAGCCCGAAAACAATTTTTCACTAAACACTGTTTTTTCAGTAAACGTTGTTCTTGCGTAAGTCTTTTCACAGTGAAATGTTAATGAGAATCCCAATTAGAAAAGTACCTCCTATTGGTACACTCTTAGCATATACTTGTTTATTTATGTATGCAATTTTGGTGCGCAAAATCCGGAAAGCTAAATTGAACGGTTGCACATTAAGTTTCCCGATACAGATTGCTTATAAATGTGAAGCATATCAAATCAGAAGAAAAAACTGTCTTAATTGGTTGAAACGAAAACTTTTATTTTGTAGCTTTACTGTGTCCAACAAATTTAATCACTGATTTCCCCAAACATTTTCATTGGTGTACGAATATATGTAAAATATATATGTGGCACGTTAATATAATAGATGCTGTTGAAGTGGAACGATTCGATCCGATCATCACATTTCAAATAACCTTACATACAACAATCCACATATAACATCTTAATAATTCGTTTAACCTTGAATATTTTGTCGCGGTACAGTAAGTCAATCAATCATCGACGGATATTTCATAATTCAAGGAATTAAAATTGTCTCGCATTAATACTGTCTATATAGATAGAAAGTGTTACGAAAATAAATTTCATAGATGAAATCATATCTAGGCACTTATGTACGATTATGTTTGTGTGTTCAATGAACTGCAATTTTCAATTTGTTTTGAATATTAAATAATCCAGTTGTAAGATACATTAATGTTAGTAAATAATAAAATCAATTCGAATGTTGAGTACCAACACCGAAGTCCAATTGATATATACAATTAGGATCATTTGTCTGAATGTGGTGAAGTGGTTGAAGTGGAAGATACCGATAATGGCAGGATGCATAATTTATTTTATACAATCGGGTTGGTGGAGTGCAGAATTCATGGACCGACCCATCTTCCATGTCAAATCAGACCCATCTTCCATGTCAAATTTTTTTCAAAAAAAAAATCCAAGGCTCCCTCCCCAAAATTTTTAGATTGCATATTTCGGTCATCAACAAAATTTGTATGCAATAATTATTATCTGTTTACTGCAAAGCTATACAATGGAAATTTTCGTACAAGTCTGGGAGGACAAAGGAATGTACAACGCCATTCTCCTGTGAAGGTCGCTGATGAATGAAGGAACGCAACAAAAATATCGAGATCTTGTCAGCAATAGCATTTTGCGATCTAATTACTAATCTGAAGAAGTGTAGAATGCCTCGGAAGTATTGAAAACCTCCTGAGTACTGAAAAACTACCCAGCACATTCTTGATATAGTGAACCACTTTTCACCTTTTATGCCCAATAATGATTGGTTTGATGAGGAGTGTAGTCTGACTGTTAAGCAACGAAATATAGCCCATAATGAAGCGTAGACTCGTTTTCCAATCGTAAGAAGAAATAAAGACCTTATTCGATTGGTATGGCGAAATGAAGTTATGCCCAAAAAATGGAAAGTGGCCGCGTTATAGTCAATATTCAAGAAACGCTTGAAACGCGAGAATTATCGCGGTATAGCTCTCCTTTGCACAGCATACAAGTTTCTGTCATATATTATCATGGGAAGAATTACTCCACTGGCGGAGGAAATTATCGGTAACTACCAAGAAGGATTCCGCCCAAATCGGTCAGTCATTGATTGATTTTTCGGAATGGATGATTATTCCTAAGTATTACGAAACATCTCACGATGTACACCAGGTATTCCTATAGATTTCAAGCCAACCATGACTCGATCAATAGAGAGAGAGAGAGAGACTAAGTACGCGCTTGAATATTTAGGAATACCAAACAAACACGTATACGTTTGTGTAAAAAGACAGTAACGCAGTCACAATGCTGTGTTAAAGTTGAGAACATACTATTAAGAACTTTTGCAATTACTTCTGGTGATCGACAAAGAGATGCTTTTAATCTCATGTTGGAATACATCCTTCGTAGAAGTGAAACACTTCAAGACAATATCTTATTCCGACAATCCAATCAACGTTTTGCATATGCAGATGATATCTGTGTGATTGGATTAAATGGCAACGGAGTGAAAGAGTTACTTTAACCACTGGCACAGTGCTCAGCTTCCGTTGGTCTCAAAATCAATGAGTCCAAAACTAAATATCTGTTCTCTGGTGTTCGTGACCAAGACGCAATTGATTTCAGTAGTGTAACGACACGTTTGAAAGAGTAATGAGATTCAAGTATCTTGAATCCTTCATTACTCACGTTAATAGTGTGGGAGCGGATATCGCCTTGCCGCTGGCATTCGCGTTTTATATTCTCTACATCCACTCCTGAAATCAAAATTGCAAATGCGATTTAGCTGAAATTGTACATAGTGTTGATTCAGACTCGTTGTCATTTATGTATGAGAGAGTTGGACCTTGACGGATGAATATGAAAGATCGCTTCTAACATTCGTGAGAAGAATCGTGCGTGTGATATATGGCCGTCGATCGCTCCACGTAGAGAGCGTTCTGTCATCTCCTAATTGCTTGCAACAGTACGAAGAGCTGGCCCATGATTGAAACCGATGGAGTCAGATTGTTGACTCGGTGCGGGCTAACAATGGCCTGTAAATACCGGCAAAAGTAAAAAGAAAAATTCGGTATAATATTTTAAATGGTAATTCGCAGGGTTGGTTCCAAAGACTCCGTACACGACATGCGCTTATTTTTTGTTATCCGTAATGATGAAAATGCTGTTTCGCATATAGGTATGCTATCGCAAAAGGAATTATAAATGATAGTTTTGCAATTCTTGAAGTCGCCTTATTCAACATTTTGCGAGACTTCTTTCATTAAATTCGACTTCAAGAGAATTATCTGATCTATGGAAAATATTTATTGAAAAATCGTTTTGACTCGGCAAGCGGGCACTTAGTATAACACTTTTAATTGAAGTCGAGAGTGATATTTCATTGGTAGTAGGAAACTCATTCAAACATGAAAATATGTCTATAAATCCTGGGGAAGAGAAAGATTCAATTCATTTATCTTGTAAAACAAATAAGCCAAATAATAAGGCCACTACCTTGTCTCAACTGAGACCTTACGACCCATTTTAACAATTGGTGCACATACTTCTAAGAATTTTGACCATTCAAGCTCACTCTCGAAACCTATTCCTTATCATTGAGCTGGATTTTTGATATCTGAAAATGGTCGTCAACCGTGTACTATGCACAATTATACTTTTATGTTGTTAATACTGCTCATCAGTATATAGAATGTGTGAGAGAGCAAATAGTGAGTCTAATGTTGATTTAATTCGTGCGTGGTTGTAGAACTATGAAGATCGCGTAAATAATTTGGTTCGATCCACCAGATCAATGACCGAATATTGTATACAGCCTAGAAAACATTGTTTCTGTTGTTTGTCTGGTGATGAAAGTTAATCGATATAAAGATATACGTCGTTTCAATGGTTCTGTTCAGACCGATGTTGCAGCAATTTTCAAAAATGATGATGACCAACTTATTGAGAGAATTATGGTTGTTTTTCCAGAATTGTGTTTCTAATTTAGACAGAAATCTTCATCCAAATGGTGATCCTGGCTGGCATGTCAATTTATCACATACCATAGCCTATTTTTTCTTCTGCAGTACTTCAAAACAAAGCTTTTATATATGTTTCTTATCGACTCGAAATTATTTCTACAACAGATGCGTTGTGCCTTCACGCAGGTTGTAGAAATTTAACTGATTTTGTAAATAATTGTCCAAATGAATTAATAATAAAAAAAAGTTATAATAATTATAAAACCAAATTCGAGCTTAAAGAACGACTTAGTGACTTAAGTCATTTATTAAGCAATTAACTTCAATATTTATTTTCAGTTTGACTAACAAGTCGAAAATTTTATATCTGATTTCTGATTTTAGAGACTTAATGATTAGATTGCATTCAACAAAAGATTGCATTCGGACAAAAGTAATAACTACCCTTGAGAATCGAAAGATTAATTAGGTTGTAGTATGAGTTGACACCTTTTTTTAGCATATCCTGAGTTGTAGTACATATTTAGATTTCAAAAGCTGATGTATCTTATGTGATACAAAGCATGATTACTTGATATTATGATGATAAATCTGATTTTTGAATAAATCGATTCACGGGTTATGATTAAGGTCCAATTGATCTTAAGTAGGATATATTGAATTCAATCGATAGCGGTAAATAAACGAAATTAATTTTTATGAGTGGCTTTTTCACTCAATAATATATTAGAGGAAGCTTATAAAAGGGTCCGCCAAATAACTTTTTTTTTTTGAAAATGCTATAAAAAAAAATTACTGAGTATTTTCTCAAATTTCTTTTTTTATTTAAAAGTACAATCCTTCCGGTTAGTAATGGAAAATAATTTCATTCAAATGGCTGCCTCGGCTGGCCATGAAGTAGCCTACACGATCGGTCCAATTTTAGAGCACATTATCGATTGTGTGCAGCTGTATTTCACCAATGGCTTCACGAATATTGTCCTTTAAAGCGTCTATTGTCTCTGGCTTGTCGGCGTAACCCTTATCTTTGAGGGCACCCCACAAATAATAGTCCAACGGTGTCAAATCGCAGCTCCAAGGTGGCCAAACGACATCAGCTCTGCGGCTGATAATGCGATCTTCAAAAACAGGGCGCAAAACATCGAGTGTAGCTTCAGCTGTGTGGCACGTAGCGCCGTCCTGTTGAAACCAAATGTTGCCAATATCCTCCTCTTAAATTTTTGTGAACAAAAATTCGTTCAACATGACCCGATAACGATCGCCATTGACTGTAACGGCCACTCCTTGCTCATTTTCGAATAAAAATGACCCAATTATGCCTCTGGACCAAAATCCGCACCAAACAGTGACTCGTTTTTTGCTTGTTTACATACCCGCCAAGATCAAAATGAGCTTCATCTACATAGATGATTTTTTTGGCAAAATCGGCATCTTCTGTAAGTCGATCGCAGGCCCACTCAGCGAAGCGAAAACACATTGGATGGTCAGTTGGCCTCAATTCCTGAACCAATTGGACTTTGTATGGCGTCATGCCAAGGTCTTTATGCAAAATTCGTCTCAATGATGTCTCCGGAATGTTCAATTGTTGAGAACGATGGTGAATTGATGTTGATGGCGCATCACGCACTCTTTCTGCCACAGTATCAATATTCTCGGGTGTACGCACTGTTTTTGGCTTTTCACGCTTTGGTTTATCGATGAGGATGCCAGTTTCTTTCACTTTTTCACAAGATAACGAACATACGGAGCTGACGGAGCTTCTCTTCTTACAAAATCCGTACGCAATTTTCGCACACATTCTGCAACATTACCATGATTTTCAAACTAATGTCGCAATATTTCCCAGCGTTGTTCAAGCGTATACACAACCATATTCGTTCAGCGGAAGGATAAAACTAATTACCTGTCAAATCAGACATGAGCTAAGTGTTACCATTCACGAAATAGTACTAGTTGAAAAACAAAACTTTAGATGGCGGACCTTTTAGATACATCGTGTTGTTCTCTCATACAGAAACCTGAATTCCAAATTAATTCATTGGTAGCAGGTTGCATTATTGCTTTTATTCATGCGCCTGGACGATTCAAGCTAACTATTTCATCCCAATCAAGTTCAATGATTAACCCCAACTATTTCACTTAAATTATTTTAGTTATTAATAATAAGGCAATTACAAATTAAAAGTTGGGATGCTACTATTAGGAGATGGGATGCTATACGGATTGGTGTACATTGTAAAGGTGGTCAGCCTAATGAATGCTTTTACATACAATTATGCTTTTGTATATTATGCTGCATGTTTTTTGGTCAACGGTGACAATTGAACTTAAGCCTGCGGCGTGATAAGAAACTCTCTAGAAAACGAAATACCTTAACCGCTCGATAGAATACCTTAAACATTGCCATCTTCAAAGATTCTTCAAAGGTTAATCTCATACCTGAATCATTTAAATGATTACGGAACTTATGTTCCGTGACCTATTTGTTATGATACTTTTGAAATATGTGACCTTGAACTTGAAGTACGTTTGTAATATTATATATAAATGTACAGTGTTAAATTATTCAAAGTTCAATAAAACATTAAATTTTTTTGGTTGATGATCACACTAATTTAGGAATTTAAAAATCACACGCCGAGATTCCACCATGAAGATAAGATCAATCATGAAGTTTGTGTTATATACACTTTTTTTTATAGAATAAGGGAACGTACGCTAATAAAAATGTTTCTATAGACATCTATTACTAACCTGTATTTGAATATTCTGAATTCAACGAGTTCGTTAGTAAGCTTCCTCATAATATTGAAAAAAAAACAGCAACCGTTTTGCTTTTGGATACATGCAAAAGGAGGATTATTTTTTAGAGCTCACTTTAATGCTGTTCTTAGTTTCTGATGTGAAATCCATGAGATAATGAAAGAATTGAAACTTTTAATTGGGTAACAATTCATACTTTTCGGACAGAACTTCGTATCGCCATACCAATTGTAAAAACCAGAAAGACGGGTTATATTCGACTTCGAACTCTTTATTTATTAGTTTCGGCTGTACTCGTACGTTTTTGAAGGTTTGGCCATTAAGCTATGAACAGTAAGTTCATTCTTGCACTACGATTGCCACCCAAGAATTGAGATCTTACAAAAACTGTTACTGACAAGATTTTAATGTTTCTTGTGTGTTGCAGGTCTTTAATCTTTTATTTGTCGTATTCCCATCAACAACATAAAACCTATTCACAATAGAACAGGTTTCATGTTCTTAATGGGAATAAGAAGCGATTTTGTGCTGGGAGTCATTTCTTTACTAAATTATATTTATATAGTTTTGATTCACTCTAATGTTAGCATTGACGACCAAAGTTTATGGTTACAGCAGACTGGTAAGCCTAATAAATTTATTTGTCGTTTCTTCGCAGAAGACTCAGTTCCTACGTCTCTTCATCTTTCAACCATTTTTAATAAACTTGTGAGTTTGCTAGTATGATGTCAACGGCCAAAGACGAATATGCCAAAAATTGAAATATGAATTTTTTATAAGTTTACTGGGCTTACGAATGCTAAAACCTTTACAACACTTGATGACCTTTAGACCACTTGATGTCTAAGAATCGAAATAATTTGATCATTTATTTCAGTCCTATTTGATTATTTTTGTGTTGTTTGGTTTAACCTCATACAGTATAACTTCATGAAAAATGGAAGGTGGTCGCGTTATACCCAATATTAAAGAAGTGTGATCGTTTGAAATGCGAGAATTATTGAGGAAATTGTCGGTGATTATGAAGGAGGATTCCGTCCAAATCGATTAGTCACTGATCATGTTTTATCAGTATGGATAATTCTTTCCAAGTTCTATTAAACACCTCGCGATGCACACCAGGTATTCCTAGATTTCAATCAAGCCTTTATAACTTGACCATTCGAGAGAGGCTATGGTATGTGCTTGAATATTTAGGAATATCAATCAAATACTTACATCTTTGTAGAATGACAGAAAAGCAATCACAATGCTGTGCCAATGTTGAAATAAATCCTTCGTAAAAATAAAACACCTATAACAATAACTTATTCTGACAATATAATCAACATTTTGCATACGCAGATGATATCTGTGTGATTGGATTAAATGGTAGTATGGTAAACACACGTTTGAATGAGTGATGAGAATCAAGTATCTTGCATCTCTCATTACTCACGATAATACTGTTAAATGGATCGCCTTGATATCCTCTCCCACATATTTATGTATGGATGTGAGAGTTGGACTTTGACAGATGAGTAAGAAAGATGGCTTCTAATATTCGAGAGAAGAATATGGCACATACCTAGTTCGTTTCAACCACGAGATCAGGAATTTAATCCAAATTCCTGGTATCGTACATGAAATCAAAGGACAGCGAGTACGCTGGCTCGGTCATTTCCTGCGTTCTGATCAAGACCCGAATGATAAAGCGATCTTTAAAGCGAGAGCCACCTTTCAGTAGACCAAGTGGTGGCTGTCATAGATGATGTCTCCATGGCTTTTAATTGGTTACAATTGCAGGAACAGCTGGATCTTGATCGAAACCGATGGAGCAAGACACGATACCAACAATGGTCGGTTAAAAAATTTGATTTCAATTGAGTGTTATAACGAAAACTCCTCTTTTTGCCGATTGGGACAAAATAATTTCCACCATCACTTAAGTCTGAGAATTTGTTTAACCATTCAACTTACATACCGAAAAACTACTTAAATAGTAATATAACGAAAGCTAAAAAATTTGTTTGTGAATTTCTTTGATTCAGCCAGTTGATGCTGCTTCCACAGTTGGGATTTAACATGTTATCAATATAATTTTTATGTAAATTATGTAAAAAACAGCGTAAATTACATCAAATGTAAATTACATGTAAAAATTTGTTTTATGATGCCAAAAATCAACCGACGTTCAGTTTGGTCATTTGCAAGATTTATTAGTTTTCAGGTCCACGTTATTAGTAAACAGAAATTTTTACCTTCAGCCCGGAGCCAGTTAAAGTGATTTTTAACGAAATCGATCTGTTTATAATTCTATTCTAAAATAAATTATTGACAGTCAGCTATACCACAAATTCTATTTGTAAGAAGATTTTTTAACAGATGGTGCTTTAGTCACGATTAGATTTGATAAAAGGTGGCGCGTCAGTTTTTTTGTACATGAAATCATTAAGAGTAGGCGCGTCAGTTTTTTTTACATGTATTCATTTTTTACATATGATATGGTTATGAAAAAATAACCTTATGTAAATTACATATTTTTTACATGTAAAAAGCAACGTCTACATGTGGCTGCTTCATACTTATGATGAAACAATTTCTTACCTCGTCTACCAGGGTTAGTCGTTTTACACAAGACGCATGATAAAGATGAATTATTTGCTGAATCATAGTTAATAATCACCCGTACCATATCTTTGGTAATATAAGTGCCTTAAGCATGTACTATAACGATGCATCATGGTGATATTATACGAAAAACTATAATAACTGTTCGATAGTCGAAACATATAGTCACGTGCAAAATACTATTTAAATGACAAGTCAATCTCTTTATATTCACCAAAAACCCACCAAATCGAAATTGGTTATTTCAATTAACCGTATCAACGAAGAAATAATTTAATGTTGGTAGACAATTTTTTTAATTGAAAATTTTAAGCCATTTAATGCTGAAAGTGTATCAATTTCAAAATCAGACTGAACACAAATAAATCCGACCATAATAGAATTGAATAGTTTAAATTTATAACAAATTGGTATGGATGTATATGTCAGCACACTAACACAACTGTCTAATCGTGTTGGACTACTGAACTTACCAATTTAGTAATTGGTTGAGTGTTAGTGTATCGTACACACATTATTATGTCATTTAAACATTTTACGTCGACTATTTGGACTATCCAATAATTAGTGCGATAACTATACCACAATATATTATGTATATGCTCATGTAAATGTAGTTTTGTGATTGTAATTGTGTTATGGTAATTTTATGTTTAAACTGAAAAAAAAAAAATAAAAAAATCGGAAATTTGTGTTTCGAATGATTTTGGTTTAGATTCTGGTTAGAGGTATATAAAAGCTCGAAAAATTTCAATTTCTATAATCATTTCACAGCATCAGTTGTACAGTAAACAACAAAATAATTATTATTATTTATTTGTAAATAAATAATAATAATATTAAATAGTTTTTTAAACAAAAGACATTAAGTTGAAAAAATAGTAGTTTGAGTGCTAACACAAACAACAAGCGAAGTTGACGGGATATTATGAAGATGGGTGGTAGGTTTGTATGGGTGGCGGTGCTGTATATCGTTATACAACGCGTTGGATTAATCAACTCGGCACCGTTAGATGAAGTACGTGATGATATCGAAAAACGCATAGAGGACATTAAAAATGCCAAACTTCAAATAAAGGTAAGATATGGGATACAGATTGGGTGTACGATTTGAATATTTTAAAATTTCATTTCTGTGATTGTAATATCTCGCAGGACTTGATGGTTGGCGAAACACATCAAAAATTAGCTTTAAATGATGATGCTGAGTACGTTAACGATGGTGCACATGTTGATAATGGTGAAGTTGGATTCTTAAAGAAGACTGACTCAAAGGGTAGTGATGGATATCAGCACTTTGAATCATTCCACAATAAGGATGGTGATGCATATGGTTATGAAAAACACGAAGCCTTCGGCGAATCGGACAAAGGAGGAGCAAGTGATGATTATGGTCATGGTGGAGGAGGTGGTGGTGGAGGTCATGGTGGCGGAGGAGGTGGCCATGGAGGCGGTGGTCATGGAGGTGGCGGACATGGTGGTGGAGGCGGTGGTCATGGAGGTGGTGGACATGGTGGAGGAGGTGGTGGTCATGGAGGTGGTGGACATGGTGGAGGAGGCGGTGGTCATGGAGGTGGCGGTGGAGGAGGCCATGGAGGAGGAGGTCATGGAGGTGGTGGTCATGGAGGCGGTGGTCATGGAGGTGGTGGTCATGGAGGCGGTGGCCATGGAGGTGATGGTGGTGGTCATGGAGGAGGTGGTGGTGGCCATGGAGGCGGCGGTGGTGGCCATGGAGGCGGCGGTGGTGGTCATGGAGGCGGTGGTCATGGAGGTGGTGGTCATGGAGGAGGAGGCGGTGGTCATGGAGGTGGTGGTCATGGAGGAGGAGGCGGTGGTCATGGAGGCGGTGGTGGACATGGAGGTGATGGTGGTGGACACGGAGGAGGTGGTGGTGGTCATGGAGGTGGAGGTCATGGAGGTGGTGGTCATGGAGGTGGTGGTCATGGAGGAGGTGGTCATGGAGGTGGAGGCGGTGGTCACGGAGGAGGTGGTGGCGGCCATGGGTATGAAGTCACCGAAGACCATGGGTTGGTTTTGAAACGTGGTAAATTTGGCTAATATTCATCATATTTATTTTTCAGTGATGGTGGTCATGGAGGAGGTGGTGGTGGACACGGAGGAGGAGGTGGTGGACATGGAGGTGGTGGTCATGGAGGAGGTGGTCACGGAGGTGGTGGTGGTGGTGGTCATGGAGGTGGTGGTGGTGGACACGGAGGCGGAGGACATGGTGGTGGTGATGACGGTGGACATGGAGGATATGGAGGAGGTGATGGTGGTCATGGAGGTGATGATGGTGGTCATGGAGGTGATGATGGTGGTCATGGAGGTGGAGATGATGGTGGGCATGGAGGATATGGCGGCGGTGGTGGTCATGGAGGTGGTGACGACGGTGGACATGGCGGCGGCGGTGGTGGTCATGGAGGAGATGATGGAGGTCATGGAGGAGGTGGTGGTGGACATGGTGGTGACGATGGCGGTCATGGTGGTTATGGAGGCGGCGGTGGTGGTCATGGTGGAGATGATGGTGGCCATGGAGGTGGCGATGGAGGCCATGGTGGAGGCGGTGGTGGTCATGGTGGTTACGGCCATTATAAATTTGACTCAAGTGAAGAAGACAGCGGTGAAACCGATGGTGATCATTCCCATTACAAAAGAGCAAGCAGCAGCGAAGAAGGTTACGGCGATAGTTACCGCGATGAAACTAAACTTTCTCACGTAACAAACATTGAAAAGCTCGAGTAAGAAACCAAAGTAGAACAATATATAGTTAGATATTTTATACAATGAAACATACAATATTATTTATATTATACGATTACCATTATTATTTTTATACTATTTCAAAAATACAAAGCTATTAGAAGAATAAGAAAAGTTTTTTAATTATCTTGAAAATTTTACAACGAAAGGATACAGAAGAATCTTGTGTGAAATATTTACATCGTCCTTCTTAAACGATAAGATAACATTGTTTCGAACTAAATCAAAACTTAAGTTTTACGAAGGAAAATCTGTTGAAATATTACTTTGGAAATTGTATCACTTAAATAACAAAATTCAAAGTTTATCTTTTATACGATGTCTGAATGTGTTTGGGATGGAATTTCGTGCTATTTCAAATATAAACAGTGAACCAGTTTTGTTTTAGTTTTGTGTAAAATTGCATTTAAAAGTATAATTGAATGTGCAAATACGATATATAACTACGTAATGCTAACAAACTTGTACTAATACATGATATGTTCATTCAACCTTATTATCTACGTGTCAGTGATAGATTTACGTTTTCTGAGAAGACTTTTTATGAAATATACGATGCATGTCACGTATTTTGGTGATTCTGCCAAAACCCAAACGACATGAAACTTTAAAAAATTATTAAAAATAATCATTGAAATGTTTTAAGTTCATTATGAGCGAACTTACCAAGCAAATAAGGTTGAAGCTAGCCCTCCGAAACAAGAGCTCGAAATTAATGCAATCAACTCCAGTTACACGTTTTCCTCATAGGATGGATCCTAAATTAAAATCTCTACAGTCAGTATTTGAGCGTATTCAAATACGACTTGTGATGCAAGTGGAACATTTAGTAAAGCAGAAAAATTTTCATGCTGTTTATCGACTACCGCGACGACGTTAATACAGAGGTAATGGTTTCGATATCTCTTTAAAGACATAATGACGTCACTCCTAAAGAGGGTTGAAGGTCTCACAAAAGTGGCTTCACTGGCTACTCATGCCACTGAGTATAGGGTATCCAGTGAAGTCTAATTTCATTCGATCTGCCTAGTCGATTTAAGCCAATTATCGTCTTCAAAATAAGTTTCAATGATATAGTATTGGAGACAGTCGTCTATAGAACAGCCTGGCTGTCATAACATGCAGATGGATGCAGATACGACGTTTTCAGCCAATTCATGTTTTTTGCAAAGGGTGTTGCTTTCAAAAATGAATGACACCAGCTAGATTAAAGGATACTTATCGGTTAGTGAAGATCATCATATCGTCACCGGAGAGGAAGGACGGACTGTTGTAGTCGCATATGTGATTTTCGGTGATTACTACACAAAATAATTTCACGAAGGCGTGCTTCGACACAATAGTATCAGAGAGCATGTGGGTAGTCGTGTGCCGGCCCACTTTATTCTATATTCGACAGTGCCTAGAAAGGCCAAATAGAATGTCTCTGTCTTGTAGGCGAAAGGCTTGTTGCGCTGGATCCGATTATGTTTTGTTCTGTTGGTCTTTTGTAACATTTCAAAGGAGGAAGTTAAAACATTCTTTGTCATCATTTGATCGATACGAATCGTCAAACAATAATAAAAAAGGATTTCGCTTATACAAATCATTCTATACATTCGTAGTGTGTTACATTACCATAGATTAAGATTAGAGTCTTAGCAAATTTTTAAACTTTTTACAATGCTGTTACTATACACTTTCCGATAATAGCCAAATTATGGCTGATCACTATCTTATAATTACTGCCACACAAATTTTTACATTCTATAAAACCAAATAAAATTTGGCAACGAGTCATAATAAAATTTTACCAAGCTCTAGTCAACAAAAAATTGATCTTAACTGATTTAACCATCGCATCGAGATAAACGGATTCAACAAACAAAATGTATAAAATCAGTTGAAGCAAAAAAAGGTAATGGTTCTGGATTATCCAATCTAAACTAAAAGCATTCAAAATATTATTGTTAATCTTGTACAAAACATATTTCTTGTATCAACAAAACATGAAGAATCTTGATAAGTAATCCAATCGGAACGCTTTATATATCTAAGGCGCAGTGATGTTTGTAAATTTTCTAATTCACCCAACAATACTTATCAAGCTTTCCATCAAGCACCGTGTAAAAGGTAGTTTAAATTGGGAGTTGGTAGGAAATTTTGTACATCTTTGCCTACTAGAGGTTTTTTATTTTATCCTACTCGAGTTTAATTTTTATCTATGTTTTAGAAATTCGGTTTTCGAGAAACATCAACCCACCTGGGTTGATTTGATTAATCGATTAATGAAAAATTTATAAATTTTTCGTTTTTCGAATAATTTTATGCTAAACCTGTACAAGAGAGAATTACACCTGTACAAGAGGGAACCCTGTCAACGGTCGAATAGTATGTTATATAAGTGGTAGTAGTTCAAATAAAAGACTGGTTCGAGTTAAATCGATGAAAATGCAATATTTTTATGATCGAGCTTATTTTGGAGAGCGAGATATTTACAGTCGATTCCAGCTTGAAAAATGCCTATCAGATGAGAAAAGAGATAACACTATACAACGAGCGAATTAACATCATAAGGATACAGCAAGTAATACAAATCAGTTAACGACACTACTACATGGACACATCTAGAACTGTTCCGAGTAGAATGGAAAGATCGAGAATCCCGCTGATTTGCATATAAGCAGTTCTAAATCGTAGTATCGGGAGTCTTATTTTAACCAGTCAAGTGTTAACGTATTCGCAAGTGATGTAAGGACTAGTGTCATAGCCCCCAGTAGTGGCAAGCGACTTATCTAAAACAATTAACTTTGTGAAATAAAGAAAGAGAAAGTTTGACTAAACTCTGGTCATTTTAGATTTTGATCCACGTCAAAATCGTCAATATTCCGGATGTGACAACTAACGCCACACTCAAATTAAAACCGAAAAATTTCGAGTTAAGCAATCTTGTAATTCACTATAGCACTGTTGCGACACGATTAAACACTATATTGCACAATACGAAGGTAGCCTTTTATATTTCGAGATTTGGCAACCCTGGTGTTGCAATCTGTCAACTGACATCTCTATTGTAAAGTTAGAGGTTTTTGACGTTATACGGACTCAGAACGTTTTGACATACGAGCGCTATTTGTGTTGTTTACGGTAAATTAAAAGATTCATCTGCCCCCAAGAATGGATTCAATCGTGAACATTTTCGTGCGATTATTTTTTACAACTTACGACGTGGATTAACACAGCAGCAGTGCATGAATGAACTTAATTCAACTTTTGGCGATGAAGCAACATCAAGGACCAGTGTTTATCGATGGTATGGTGAATTCAATCGTGATCGGAGTTCACTCCAAGACGAATTTCGTTAAGGTCGTCCAAAATCAGTTGTTGTTCCGAAAAACATTGATGGTGTGCGCGAACTGATATTGCAAGATCGTCATGTGACCTATCGTGAGATAGTGACAACCTTAGGCATTAGTGGAACCAGCATACCAGCATGCGCGTTGGATCCCACACAATTTGTCAATCGCTCAAAAAGGCTCGAGTCGATTGGTCGAAAGAGATGCTCAATAATACAATCGCAGTGCTTCAAAACACGTCTACGACATCGTGACAGGTGATGAATCGTGGATTTACGCGTATGAGCCCGAAAGTAAACAGCAGTCGACTGTATGGGTGTTTCAAGATGAACCAAATCCAACAAAAGTTGTTTGCGCACGAAGCACTTCCAAGCAAATGGTCGCATGTTTTTTCGGAAAAACTGGACATGTCGCAACCGTACCACTACCATACCAACTCTGAGTGGTACACAACAATTTGTTTGCCAGTTGTCCTCCAAGAAATCAGGAAAACCAACCACCGAAGACGGATCACTCTATATACCACCACAATGCGAGCTTTTACACATCGGTTCAAACAACTGCATTTTTAAGCTACCAAAACATCGATTTGATGAGTCATTCGCCATTTAGTCCTGACCTTTCACCAAATGACTTCATTTTATTCCCGCACGTAAAACGCAAACTGCGAGAGGTCAACTTTTTTCGACACCTGAAGAAGCGGTTGCTGCATTCAGAATGCATGTTTTGGAGATACTTCAATCAGAGTGGAAGAAGTGCTTCGACAATTTGTTCAAACGCAAGCAAATGTGTATAGATCTTCATGAGGAATATTTTGAAAAACAATAAAGTGATTTTCGATGATTAATATTTGTTTTTGTTCTCTAATCCCGAAATACAAAAGGCAACCCTCGTACAAACATATTTACAAGTAGCAATTCGAATACAACTCTCTCAAAAATACTATTCAAGTTATATGAAGCTAATCACTTTACATTGGTACCCTTATGGCTCTGTTTTTAAGGAGACACTACATTGTCAATACCTTCTGACACATACACCTCCCATAAAAAACATCATATACTACCTCCTGTATAATCCTCTATATAACTGGAACAAATTCTCAATTTCGTCGGCCTTCTTTAATACACAATGGCCTTCTTTCAAGGTACAGATATTTCCAGGCAGTTTGGCACATGTTGCAACACAGCCAAAATTATCACTAAGGTGGACGAATCGAATGCGGACACCCCCTACAACAGCCCTACAAATACAGCATGCAAAATGATTTTCTGCCCCAACAAAACAATAAAAAGTTACCTCAGGAAACACTTTTCTATTTTATCTGTTTTTTTTCCATCCGAAATTCGGGACAAACATAATAATAATAAGGAAACTTTATCATCTCATCCCAATTTTTTCAGTTTAATATATTTTCTAGTACAATTTTGCACCAATTCCTAATAAAACTATATAAATTTTATATTTCGGTATCTGGCTCCTGCTAATATATTGGGCCGGAAAAATTCTTGTGGTTTGGAATTAGTCATGGTACAAACTAATTCAAGTAAATATAACTAAACCATCCGGTGGATGGAATTGTCACAATCGAAATGCGTTCAACAAGTTCCATATAAAGTTTTATAATTTGAGACATGTCAAAACCTGACTCCTGGTAACCTACTAGGCTTGAAATATTTCTTGATGTTTTGAGTAAGCCATTGCACAGAAAAACTCTAGTAAATTTAATAGAAACAGTAGCATAAGCCTAATGAGATGGATTTGATCTGTTCGATCGTACAGTCATTAAATGGCGTTAACATCAGATCGAAACCGGCCAAGTGAATTATAACAACCACAAACCAACATCTCAAAATATACTATTCTCAAACCATTTAAAAATCACCGGGCGTTACAAATATAAATAAATTATACATAAGCTCATAATTAAAAGTAATTTATTTCTTATTAGTATAAAGTCCAACTTCTTCAATCAAAGACTCAAAGTATAATCAAATCTCTGATTTATTGCACAAAACATATTTAATACATTATTGTGACCTTGCCTTCATACCACGCGTATTCAGAGCGGTTTAAAACTGAACATTTGCTATAGTTACTCCCCTCCTCCTGTTAACAGAAATTTATTCTTGAGAACTCTTAAGAAATGTCAAAACATATCTGAATTATTGACTAACTAACGGACAACTTGGGACTATCTAACTTAAAAAAATATTGTCTCCAGTTGAATTCGAACCCGGTTCTCTTTTGACCACTTTACTCACTACACACTTTCTACTTTTGACTTGGATGACTAATGTAGTAGTACTCGAGTCTAGTTTATTGACCAGTAATGTAGTAGTACTCGAGTTAAGTTTATCCTCATTTCAAAGGATCAATTACGGCATCAAACAAATCTTATTGAAAGCTGTGACCAAGAGCAGGATGAACAACGTGGTGATTGGTTAGGCAGGAGGTGGTACAATAAGTTTGATTCAGGAAACTTAGGAGATTGTGCCAGCAAGTATATTGAATGTTTGGTAAGGCAAAAACAAGGTCACTGGAGTCACTAATGTAGATTTATAGTCTAATTAAATTTTTCAAGATTTATTGTTGTCGATAGGCGAGTTACAAAACTGATGAGTGAGAACTCATCACATGACCGGTTGATCTAAAATCTACTCATTTTTCAGGTATGATGGTATTTGGCTTGATGTTTGTACTGTGCGAGTTTTGTATAGTAAATTTGTTGAAAAAGTATTTTTGTGTAACAATTAAATTTTAATGGGGAATTCATACCACGTTGATGTGATCGCCACGTATAAAATTGCAACCTTTTTCATATAATTTAATTGTTTAGCCTTGGAGAAAATGCTTTTTTTTCAATTACGTTGTTATTCTCTAGGCCAGGGCGAGTTTCGATCGAAACGATCAAATCTATATTTGACATATTTCATGTATATATCTGTAGTGATTCGTATATGTAATGTTCAAATCTATTGCGACAGTGCAAGCGAAGTACAGATACCTTACTCAAAATTTCGATTAATTATTTGTTTGTGACGTTATTATAATTGTAATATCAGTACGAATTATTATTTTGTACTTACTGAACGTCACAAGGCATTTGAGTTTTTAGCTTACAAGTTTTACTATATATTTGCATTAAGATTAGACATAGCATCCTAAATATAATGCTTGACCCTTTACATTTATCGAACTTATCTATGGGGTCTAGATTTTCATACACTCCATAAGAACTAATGTAAAATTGAAGATTTTTGGCTCAATTTTAATGAATGAAAAATATTGAAAACGAAAATTATTTTTATATCAATATTTAAATCAAACATTTTCATATAACATATATGGAAACCAAATGAAAATACGAATTAATTTAACAGTTATAAAAATAAAAACGGTTTGATTAATTCAATTTTTATGTATCATGTATGTGTTATAATTTGTTCTAACCGCCGTATAAAAATATAGAAAACGAGATCAATGACATATGAACTACGAAAATGAAATATATACTTCAAATATTGGATAATAGATGGCACTTTATAACTTTAAAAATATAATCGTATTTATTGATATTTTAAAGCATATTGTTAATGCGATAATACGAAGTCCACAATTAAAATACCCAAACATGTTAATGAAAGTAAATACTTCAAAAATTATTTAAATTTGTTTTATTTCTATTCAATTGTTACACTCGATACAAGATGGCATCATAAAAGTCGTGACGATTTTTAACAGTGTGAATTTTTAAAACAATTTTAAGTATTTGAATTGTTTTTTTATTAAAATTCATTTATTTAGATACAATATTAATTATCAATTATAATATAAACGTTCTATTATAATTAATAATTTATTGTTGTCTACGGGTATGACCTATAAAAATTTTGTTAACAATTTTTGACAGCAAAGAAAAACAAAAATAGATAATATTTTTTATTTTTGTTTTTCTTTGCTTTGCAAAATTTTTTAGTAATAAATTTGAACTAAAGAGCGATTTTATTATGTTTTTTAATGACGTCACAACTTATTGATGTGTTAGTAAATATAGGGTATAAACTTTTTAAGTTCGTTTTCAATGCTTGCTGCTTCTATATTTAGGATGCTTTGGATTAGACAATCACTAGTTCTGGATAGGATTGGAAATCGTCGTTTGGTCGTACCTCGACTTTTTTTAAATGACCAATTCAACCCAAAAGCTACGTACGAACAATAAACCATATGTCCACCCATGCTTTCTAATTTAAATTACGACACATTTATACGAGTGGGAATAGTTCTAAAGATATGAACAAAGTTATAAATTAATTATAATATTATAAACAAAATGGGACGAACTGAACCCAAAATGGAAAATGTAACGGTTTTGTATAATAAAAGATTCATTAGATAAAAAATTATTTAATTAAGAAAAGTTTATAAAAAGATACACAAAAAATTAAAATAGAAACAACCAACAACATCTTAATATCGTGCATGTATGAAAGATATGAAAAAGTTGCTAACAAAATTTAACCAACATAAAAACAACAACAAGTAAATCATAATTTAATTTATGATAGTTTTATTAGATTTTTATAACATTCACATACACAACAAAAACATTAATTATGGCATTTTATATATTCATCATTGCCTGCCTCTAGATGCTGTAAATGTTCTCTATCTATGCTGGGTTATCATATTTATCATCATCATTATTGTTGTTGCTATTTTATTTGGTTCAGTTTATTTGTTTAACTAATTGGACTTTAAAGAAAATATATGAGTAAACAAAAAAAAATTACAAAACAATATTATTTATTAAAAAAGCTTTGGAAAAAGTTTTCATGTGTAAAATAAATAAGTTGTAAGAAGATAATAAGAAGAGAACAAAGAATCAAGAATTAATTTCGAAAGAAATATAGATTTAATACAAGTAACATTGACATTAACATTTACATAATGTAAATGTGTTAAAAATAAGTTTATGGACAATTCTATTATTGTTTATTTACTATTAGGTTAGGTGGCTTATTTTATATATAAGCTTATTGCCTGTATACGTATTGGTATTGTATATATATATATATATATATATATATATATATATATATATATATATATATATATATATATATATATATATATATATATATATATATATATATATATATATATATATATAAATATATATATATATATATATATATATATATATATATATATATATATCTATATATATCTATATATCTATATATATATATATATATATATATATATATATATATATATATATATATATATATATATATATATATATATATATATATATATATATATATATATATATATATATATATATATATAGATATATATATATATATATATATATATATATATATATATATATATATATATATATATATATAGATAGATAGATAGATAGATAGATATAAGTGTGTGTGTTTCGTAGTGGGAATCCTCATAGGCACTGTGTCGGAATCTTACCGTCAAAAACCCCACTCTTCGGAACGCCGGGTGTGACGTTTGTGAACTGACCTATCAGCGAGGATTACCATCCGGATGTGTGGTACCTACCGTCAAACACGTAGGTGGTAGCATTATGATCAGAACAAAGTAGGTGTGGTAATAGTCCAGCAAGATAATGGCTCCATGTCATAAATCGGTAACCTCCATGCTTTGATTTAAAGAAAATGACATTGTAACACCCTATCGACCATATTTGTGATATGTATATTAAACCACAACATACGGCAGCACAGCATCACATTAAAAAATGCTTTAACGAGGAGTGGAATCCCATTAATAGAGCTGGGTGCACAAAACTTATACGCAGCATACTACCACAAGCAAGATTTATATCAGATGCGGAAGGGTTATCTTAAGAAATAACATTTATTGAGAATATCGTTTGTTCGTTACCAAATAAGACTGGCCTATATATAACATGATCAAATTACAGTAAAAATGCAATCAGTCTGATTAAACTTAGACAATAAAGAGAGAATAAGAGGCAACAAGTAGCATAATTGGCTATCAGCAAGATTTTCTGGTGGCAATGTCAGGATATAAAATATTTGATCGATGAAACCCCATATTTCGAGATATTACTGAGAAATTAGGTGTAGACGAGCAAGGCTACCATTAACGTTATATTTAAGGTCAAGAAAAAAGGACAGGAAATCATAGGCAAGAGAAAGTTTACAAGATAACAACAGTTGAACAAGTTTACAGACGTTAAAAGAAATTAGATTGTTGTCTACAACCAAATTATACATAAAATTCTTTTCTGTTCACCAATTGACAAGACGTGGTTCTGTGCCCAATGTAATGGTGAGCGATACGATTAAGCCAATGTGAATTGTTAAAAGGCAGTTCTACCATGTTGTAGTAGCGGATATTTTTGTAAAGTGATTTAAACTTGATGAACAAGTATAAATTCGTATTAGTGTTGGGTAAAGAAAATTCTGTAAAGGCACACCATCCATTGCAATTGAATAGCCGAGAGCCTGTAGTGAGTGAAATAGTGTTGAAAAGTTGAATAGTGAAGAACTTATAAGTGGGAATCATAGTTAGGTTTGAATCCTCGCTATATTAAATCAAAACAATGTATAATTGGTAATGATAATTGTCAGTATATAGCGAATTAAAAGCATATGTTACATTATGCTTATATATTCGTCTTGATGTAATGCAAGTACAATATATAATGTATATATAAGTTTTAATACAATACCATCAAAAGTTTATTTTAACGTTTGCCTTGGAGGAAGTAGCCTATACAAAATTTCTCATCTGTTAAACCTCATCTTGTGAAAATGGCAACAATTTAAATAAAATCATTGATAAAACTCTAACCCGTTTACGTTTTTATCACGTCATGTATACAAAAGTATCGAGTGAAAGTCGTTGCTCTCTAAGAAACTTGATTGCCTAAATTTGAATATGTTCGAATTCTCCGTGTATCATAGCTAAAGACATATACGGGTCTTACCAACCTGCCAATTGTATGTGTACAGTGTTACGTACACTGATATGTAATACCATAGACACATATCTAGCTTCGTAATCATGATTATGAAACTATGATTTTCGAAATGAGAATACATGACACACTAAAGTTCTCATTTCATTTGACAGTTTATCATAATTCATTGAAATTCTTATGTTTACTGTGTAGTTTAAAAATATTTTTGTTTCGCCCTCCACCCAAATTTTCCTATTTCTATTTTAAGTTTTATTTGTCGTTAATTTTTCGAATTCTGTATTAATTTTTGTTTTTTGAAAACTTAAAACATAAACAAATACATGAAAAAATTATATTAATAGCTTCCGCTATTCACTTACTGTATAACTTGGCACTGTCGTCACTAAAATGCCATGGGATTAGAAAAATTAGCTCATTCTGAAACCATGTTTAAGCCAAGTTGCAAACCATGGTTAGCAGTGACACATTACAACAAAATCATGGTTTACTCGACACTATAGTTACAAAACAAGATATTTCTCTATAGTATTAGCCATTAGAAAACAAAAACATAATTTTAAATTGGAGATGCAAATTTGAGTTTTCTGGAATATAAAGTTTTGTTTTACTGTATTTAACAAATAAAACAGATTCCTGAGCCACAAATTGATTTTAGAATTGTGTATTAATATTTTAACTTTAATCAAAAAGAATGAGGTAGAATAGGTGTTAATGATAGTTTAGTAATGATTTGCCAGGTATGTGTAAACGGATTTTTTCTCCTAACTTTTATGTAAATATCTGCAGGAAAAGATCATTATCTGGTAAGCTTAGCTAGCCATTGGTCTTTCAGTCCAATCATTCAATGTAAAAATACCAAATATCTGATAATAATAAAAATAATACCACAATTGAAGAAGTAACGAGAATCAAGTAACTTGGATATATCGAAAATAGTGTGTGAGATTGTATTAAGGCTTGCCTTGCTTTCCACTTATAAAATCGAATCATCTTGTAGATGTAGATAAGCTGAATTTATATAGGAGTCATGTGGGATATGTGATCTAAGGCGGTAATGTTGATGGCACATATTGAGTTCTTTTCATTCACGAGATCTGGAATTTAATGCTCCTTATGGCAGACGATAAAATTGCTATCGGCGACGATAGCTATATGACATTGACGTAGCGAGTGATCTAACATCATGATCGAAACCGATGGAGACAAATTGTTGACAAGCCAATAATATCTTGAAAAAGCCGCTAGAAAAAGTTATAAAAGGTAGAAACAGAAAATATGTTATAACTTCTATCGACAATGACGAACTATCGAAGAACCGATGAAGAACGATCATTTTGTGTGGTTGAATTATATTTTGTGACAAGAATATTATTCCCTCACGATGCCGAAATCTTATTTTACGGCAGTTGCACAGATGCACAAAACACATTTTTAAAACTTAAATGATCGCCCGTCGAGTCATACTAGCTAAAAATTGATAATAACATCACAATTATTGGCTAGTTTCATGTCCTTTTTCGAGAACTTCTAATGGAAGTGGTATGTCGTATTACTTTTCAATGTTTCCAACGTTCACTACTGCTTTAAGTCTAACGTCAACGACTTACATCGAGAAGATGAATAAATTCTTAACATAATGGTAAACTGTAAACTTGTATAACCGACAACGGGACTCAATTTAAAGTAAAGATTTTAGTAATTTATATCGTTGCCGAGGAGAACGAGTATAAACGTTGTCTTACCACAGTATATCGCATAGGTAATCTAAACGATTTGGTGAAACACTAAAAGAGAACAAAAATTATAAATATGTTGGGAACAAACAAGTAAATTCTAATCTAATTCCATGAATTAGTACAAATACAAAACCAAAACACCAACAAACTAAATCACGGCAGCAGAATTATTTGTAGACCCCTCAATCCACACGGAACTTAAATTAGTTTGATTTAATTTGGAATTAAACACAGTGGACAATGATCTACATCAATGTATGTAGATAACTAAGACGATCACGATCATCAAAAATAGTGATATTTCCACAATAATTCTAAAACCTAAAGATATAGTTGCACAAATCACATTCACTGTTAACGCGGGGTGCCAACATACAAAGAAAATGGGACATCTATTTTTAGGTAGCGGAAATAATGTTAAATGTTTACATGTATTCATGTCGCTAAATGTAACATGAAACCATATTTATTATACTCTAATTCAATATTACCAATAAAAAAAAAGAAAAAAAACCTCTCTCTTGTCATCCAGCTTTCAACAAAGAACATTGTCAAAATAAAAAATTATACAAAATTGTACAGCATAGTTTCTTTTATTAATGATTTTTAATAACGAGAATATTTTGGATTCGGAGTGAATATCATAATATCCAAAAGAAACATTCACATTTAACATATTTATCCACAGGCCAACAATATTAATTATTAATTATAATATCAATGTTTTATTATAATAAATAATTTATTATTGTCTACGGACGGATATAACCTATAAACACATTTTGTGAACAATGTCAATTTTTGACAGCAAAGAAAAACAAAAATAAAAAATATTTTTTATTTTTCTTTGCACTACACTGTCCAATTTTTTAGTAATAAATATGAACTGTAGGGCGATTTTATTATTTTTTTAATGACGTCACAACTTATTGATGGGTTAGTAAATATGGGGTATAAACTTTTTAAGTTGAATTTCGATGATAGCGGCTTCTATATTTAGGATGTTATGCTTCTATGCATCTAACACTATATAAAATCAAATCTGAATGATGATCGAAGCAGAATATGTCTTTCAACTGAATATATAACCAACAACTGAATTAAAAAATAATTATTAATTATTAACTTCAATTAAATGATATATAGTATTTCATGGTGAAATAGAGCAATTTTTATATATGATATGGCAAAATTTCTAATTGAAATTTTTGTTATCTCGATATAATATACTGTAGTTTTAGTCAGTGTTAGCTGGATAACAATATATCTAATATCACGTTTCTTTCGAAATTTGAATAAGAAAATTAATTTTTAATGTATTGGTGATTGCCATATAAAACAAAGATAAAGCTATTACAGTACACGACATATTTGCTTAATTTCATTCATTTGGTTCAAAAGTATTTCGGCTATTTCCATTGACAAGGAAATCTCAGTGTTCGTAGAGGGTGTTTCGTAGAGGGTGGAAGGTAGCATTAGCCTAGTCCATTTCCAAGTAGATGTATATTAGAAAAAATTGCTAGACTTTATATAGCTGAAATACTCGAAAAAGACATACCAATACCAATATATCTACCTTAAATAGTGAGATGTACCTTCATAGAGATTTTATTATAATTCAATGATTCAATGCACACGATCGATACACTTCTATTCGTTTGTGGAGAACGGTTCAAATACACCCATAAGATCAACAGCCACATAATTTTACTAAAACTAAATAAACAAACAAATACGCACATATAATCTTTTGTTTAAATATTTAATTAATTAAGAAAAACAAATGTTTATAAATTATATTGTTTAAAATTTTTCAAGAAAAAGATTAAGATGGCTTATTCAAAATTTTTATTTGTGCTCGTATATCACTTACTTATGTACGAGTACAAGTACAATACAATATTAGCCTAAAGTACATGTTGTTGTATATATCGTTGATACGTATGCATGATACTAAAAATAATCACAATATGTGCAAGTCTTATGATATTTAACTTCTTATTCCAATGATAACAAAACTTATTGAAATTTGTAACATTTTTGGTTTTAAGTATATACACAGAGATTATTATCTCTAGGTTTGTGTACATGAAGTCTGCATAAATAAAGTTTTCCATTTATATGTACACAGTGCCAATCTATAAACAATAGGTAACAATTTGTTGTTTGTTAGTTTTTTCAAACATTAAAGTTTTATATTGTATGTGTGTGTGTGTGTTGTGCTTTACAATAAATTTGTATTTAAATTATTTTTGAGTAGTTGTTGTTGCTCTTTTGCTTTTCTAGCTATAAGTTTTTATTAGACTTACAGCAGCTTATCGTAAGTATCAAATTTATATTTATTTGTTTTTCTTGACTCTATACTTCTCAGAAATTTTAACCAGAATCTTTTTTTTTTGTATTATTTTAAACTTAAGAAAGTTTATTAAAAAATTGTTTTTTGTTTTATTTTAATATTCAAATTTTCAAAAAACAAAACAGTTTTTTTAAGTTTGTATTTTACTTTTGTTTTAAAAATATTATAATACTTTATTTTTTAATATATATTATTTTGGATGAAATATAAATAGATTTAGTTTTGAGTATGTAGGCAAGAGAACTGATTCAAATGATGCAACCGCAAGGTTCTTGAGGTAAGATACTTTTTTTTTAATCTCATTTTTTTAAAAAGAGTTTTCAAGAGCTGGCGTAACGAGTGACATACAAATCTGTTCTAGTTCTAATAGAACTTGAAGTGATATAAGCATTGCTAAATCATACCAGTAAAGTGTAGTGAAATAAAGATTAGTGACATAGCCTCCACGAGTGGCAAGCGGTTTATCTTTAAATAAATAAAATGGAGTGTGATCAAACTCTGGTTGTTTTTAGTATTTTTATCTACACTTTAAGAGTCAACAATCCGTATACGAACCGTGAAAGTCGGAACAATATCTTTGATTTGGATTTTATTAGTCACTCGTACTTCAATGGTTTATAAATGCCCAAAATAAAAATTTGCCTTTGTTTTGGTTCCTGTTGTAAGAGAAGGCTTTGAAGTTAGGCAAACAATTAGATTTGGTTGATTCATCACCGTTTCTATCACGGCTTTAAAGAGCACCATAACAATGCATTTCATTTTCTCTTAGTGGCGAAGTGAAATGCATAGTTATAAAACAGTTAAAAAATGAAAAATGCAAAGATGGAAAATGTGTAAGTGGCTATTAACAGTAGCTTTACGGTCCAATATGTTAATATAAAAGGAAAACCCCCTTATCATAGGAGAAACGAGAAGCAATTTAAATACAGAGCAAGCTTTTAAGATCTATTGAAGATTCAACCAAAAGGCGTCGAACACATCGATGCTCTTAGAAGAATGAATCGGTAAATTTATTAAGAAAATGGCGCAACAAAACTGCAAAGTAATTCTCTTTCTGGACAACGCAGCTTGCCAACAAGAGAAAATGTACAAAAAAGTAAAGGTTCTGTTTTTTCCCACCAAACACCACATTGGACTTACAGACTTTAGTTAGCAGCTTAAAAACAAATCGGGTGTCGAAGCTTAAAAGAAAAATTGTCGTAAACTTTAGATGCCGAAGGTGGTCATATTGGACACGTTTGTCATTACAATTTCTATTTCCATATTTATGACCAATAAAACTAAACTCGAGATAAGACAAAACGGGAAGTACATTTAAAATTTTATATTCAATAGTAAGTAACTCTGTTTAAATTGCAAGTGAAATACCTTAAATTTATTTTTTGATATATTACGTGAAATACCATTGAGTCTAAAGTGTTCAATATGTATACCATGTCTCATATTACTAATTATGTCTCATATTAATAATTATGTAGCTATAGGAACGATACAGGTTCAACAAGGTCGTGTCATCAGCAAAAATTCTATTATGACCAATTATTGGCAAATATTCTGTCATTAATAAAACTAAGGAGGAAACGAACTCCAATTAACCCTGATAATATTTGACTTTGTATTCCATTGATCATGACATTCCATTCCGATCAAATGGGATACCACGTATACCAAAGCAGTATAATTTATTTAGCAGTAGTCAATGCAATTTTTTATTATTAAAAGTACTGTAGATCAAATTAGTTATTTCAACAAGGGCTAACTGAATGTCTGATACTTTTCTAAAGTCATATTGAAAAGAGTAAAACAAGTTATCACAGTCCATGAAATCAACCAAGCTGGTAGATATTTTTCCAAATATTTTATCAAGTCCGACAAAGGAGAAATCGCTCTGTAATTTCTTATTACCGAATAATCGCCATTTTTATGAACTGGAACGACTTAGGAATTTTCAAACAACTTGGGTATATCCCAGATTTTTAACTTTCATTAAGTAGATTCAACAAAAGATCAGAAAAGAAACCAGCTCTAGCCCTAGACAGAATTATTTATTTTACAATCACTAGCAAATAATGTTGTATATTTCAGCAGGAGTAATAAACCTAAAGTATAGAGATTTGCTATTACTAGGAATGGTTTTATAAAAACATAACAAATATTACTTTTACCTATTGAATACCATATGACTTTTGTCCCACCGGTTATTTTCGACCTGTCTGTATACTATTCCATAGCAAGTTATGATTTATTGAATTGTACTTTGTACTCCTTCTCTGCTCTATCAAAGGAGTTGTTATCGAAAGCTTCTTCATACTTGCTTAAAAGAAACACAAGGAAAAGTTTTTCCAATCGAAACAGAATATAAAATATGAATGAAACGTGCAATAATTCAATTAATCAAAATCCACCATGGTTCAACACATCGCCTGTGTTCACCAAATATAGTTTCACCAACCCAGATATAGAATCAAGAGTGCCTGTCAGTGTGCTTCGATTTTCGTATACGACTACCAGAATCGGTATTACCAGAAAAATGAGAAAATGTAGTGTGCCATATACCGATGGAAAATAATTTAAATAACCATTTCGAGTAGTATTTGGCCTTTAAGCTATGGTCGAACAATGTCACTTGCAAGTGACCAATTTATAATTTTTCCACATCCATTTTAGTGCTGTTCGAAGTGGTTCCAGTATTTTAATTTTAAGAATGAAAAAGTGGAAAAAATTATTAAAGTGTGTCTGCACAACACTATGATCGAAATCGAAAGAGTCAGATTGTTGACACGGTACGGGCCAACAATGGCTTATAAAAGCCGTCCACAAAAAAAAATGTGTTTTGGTTCAATATGGCTACGTCAGGGTGCGTCACCAATTCATTATTAAATTACTTAATAACTAGAATCAAATTGCGATTTATTCATTTGTTAAACTTCATACACAGCAAAGGTGCAAACTCCGAAGCTTTTCATACACATGATAACCAACAAACAAGAACCACTATCGTTCCTCAAACTTATTATGGAAAAATTGTTTATTTTTGTTTCATTAATTTCGAAGAGGTTTTGAGTAAAATCTAGTACCAATATTATTTCACAGATATCGATCTAGATATCGTTTCGATGACGGTCATAATTCCTAGTTTCATAAATAATAATCGCATTTCTTATCTTGGAAATTGCTTAGCAGAAGTGAAGTTAAGTTTCAAGAAAACTTTGGTAATATCGAAAATTAAGAAGAGAAATACTTGTCTTTTCAAGTGAGATTGGTGTCCTATCCACAGTGCTGTACAATAAATATTGATCGGAGTACTTGAGAATATCATTAAACTGAATCATTAATCATTTTCATATGTGCTAATTGTTTGTTTGCTTATTATTAGTCCATGCTCTTTTAAATACATTTATTTATTTTTAAATACATTTGGTATTTATCATTCCAAGTTTAACAATCAATTTATGGGAGTGAATACACTGTTAAAGTTAATTCTAATAAGAAAAATTATTTATTAATTAAGATTTGAGTAGATTTTATTTATACATCGGTTTCGATCACGAACCAATTGTAAACAATTAGAAGATGCCAGACTGGTCTCTACGCTGTGGAGCCATCGTCACCGTCTATTTCGAAATTCAAATAAATAGATTGTTGATTCCTGCCTTTTATTTAACGGTTATTCACGTATTTAAAAAATAATTTCTTAAGTAGTTTTATCATTATATGAGGGTGGAGTGGAAGTCTGGTACAATTGACAAGAGGACTAATATTTTCGACCAAAAACAATTTATTTTCCAACATTTTACCAGGCGGCATTTTACCTCGATACACTTAATCCAATGTTTTTTTTCCAATTTTTCCGATCACTTCCGAATAATACGATTTCTCCGATTCTTCAAAATCGTTAGTTGCATCTACGTTGTCTTAATAAGATACGAATCTCTTTCCGTTGAGCTATTTCTTCAAGTTCGGAAACAGGAAATAGTCGTAGACGGCTACGTCTGGAGAATATACATAGTCCAACATACATTACATTAATTTTATATTTGAATCATTAAACATCCGTCAGCATAATTAGCCACCCGTGGATTAATTGTCTTGATGGAAGAGAAATTGTGTCTTCGCCAAATGCGGTTGTTAATCTTTCAAAAATCGATAAAACGGTTCAATATGTTGCAGTAATATTCAAGGTAATCGATGTGGATTATAACGCTTGCGGCACAAATTCACCAGTAAAATCCAATCCGTTTCAACTATTCTTTGGTCTCCCGTGTATAGGAATAAATCCCTCTTTCAGCCACAGTTATGAAACGACGCAAAAGCACCTTTATTATTTCGCTTGAACATCGTCAAATCTACCAATGCTATATCATCGATTTTGTCAACCATTTTTGGTGTGGTGACTTCAATTGGGTGCTCTGAACGTTCGATATCAGTTGTGCTAGTACGACCACAACCAATCATTTTAATCGATGGTGAAAAGTCCCCATAATATTTATGAAGCTTTTTTTGGTAAAGTTTAATAATGTTTGATTAACACAGAAAATTCACTTTTTTTCATGTTTGCAAAAAAACAATGTGTTGTCTATTTTCAATGGCTGTCAAAACTGAACTAAATGACAGTTCAGTCTGAAAATTTAGTTTGGCCTCATGACAGATGATATTGATACATGACATCTGGGATTTGCGATTGTGGCGCCATATCGCCTCGTATGATGTACACAAACATAATATTTGTTTAATTATTTATATAATTACACTTTACCAACATAAAAGTTTATATATAAGATGGCGAATATTTTCTGTGTCTTATGGGCAAATACTAGTTCACACAAAATTGAAGGTGTTGTAAATAGTCAGGCTTATATTGAGTTGTTGAAAACTGCATCATTAATAGAAATTGGACGAAACTTTATAAAAAATGTGAACCACCAAAAATAAGTTTCGTAATCGGATTAACGTCTTTCATGTAGCCAATTAAATCTTCGATTCTAGTAAAGAGTATTTGTTTTTGTTATTTTGTTTCAAAACAAATATTTATAAAGCGAATTAAAGTTGCAGACACAAAAACAACACCAATTATTTACTGCACAAACTACAAAATTAAACAAACTGGGATTATCAAGGCTAGTAATGCTTTAAACTTTTATTGAATATTCTCGTTTTAATCCGGTATAATTTAGGAGAACGTATAAGCCAATAAAATAGTCGTGGTTTGTTATTGTTACGGTTCGAATTCGAAGCCATTATTTTATTGAATTATATTAAAAACGCTGAGCTTCATATTTCAATATCTTTTGGAAAAAGCTTCGTTTTTGTTGGTATTTCCGATATCGAAATAGGAAGGAGTGTTTGATTATGTATGTGCTGCAAAAAATTCTATATCTGTGTGCATTCAATTTTATATTGAATGCATAAAAATTTATTTGAATTTTAAAACAAAAATTTTAATTTTTTACTATCGATTTTATTCTATTTTTTCCTCTCTTCAATGAGATAAAAAAAATTCCGAACGTTTCAATTTTTTTGCGATGCGTTTATAAAATCGAGTACGGTAATGTGTGAAAGTTTTTGATCAATATCTGTAACTCTTCACAAAAACACATTTTTGACACATATATTGTGAGTTTAAAAGTGTAAATCAATACTTGAACAACGAGGATTTGGTTGAGTTGGTAACTGTTAGACTTAAAAAGATAACTCATAAGAAACAAAGTTAGTTGTTTAACATATTGACAGTTGACGTGGTATTAATAATTAATTAATTAGATATTTGTTTTGAATCTTACAGAATTCTGAAGTCTTTAGTATTTCTGAAACTAGACAATACTAGTATACCTGGAAATGTTGGGTGCAGACTTAATAAGGCAATTAAATGGCGAAGGCAACGATTCTACTATGCCCAAATGAATAAGTTAAATTTGATCAAGTTATTTTGAAATATTAAAATTATATTCTAAATATGAATAGTCTTAAGCTTTTTGAAGTTTCGTAATTGTCTTGAGCTTTTTAAAGTTTTAAGTATTGTATGTAATTTTCAGATGGCGTACTAAATTGTGTCATATTTTACTTGTGATTTATATATATATATATATATATATATATATATATATATATATATATATATATATATATATATATATATATATATATATATATATTAAGAATATAACATTATTTATTTCATAAAATAAAAATTTTGGTACATTTCATAATGAGCTATTAACTATACAGCAAATTTCACAGCTCAGAGAGTTTTCACCAGAGTTTCCTTTATGTGAGAAGTATATTATAAAATGCCCTTTCAAATCAAACTAGTCCTATTCGAATATTATGAACTATGAAAATTTCTCATCGATGTCGAAAATTTGATGTTTTTGTTATTTTCCTATGTGGATATGAGTGATCGATATTACGGTATTGAGGATTTCTCAGCTCCCAGTTTTTACCGGGGTTTTACAGAGTTTTTACCGGATATTTTACCGGGGTTTTAAAAGATATTTACACCTATATAAAAAATATAAGAATAATGATAATTTAATAATTAAAAGAATACCTAAAACCTAAATAATTTTTAACCTCTTTGGTTGGGGAGGAGGCCCACTTGCTTCGTAAAACAATCACACGAGAATGTAATCGAAAGAATTACACCACAACAACCAGTAGTTTGACGTAGGAGGTGACTAAAACGGGTTAGATCGCTGGGCCTGCATCCGATAACTTCCAAAAATCTCAACACAAGAATAACTGGATACCGCCAAAGCAATAACAAACCTTCACTTATGTACCCGTACACGAGATTTAGGATTGTCACGAGGAACATGCAGTCATTAAGAAATTCAGGCGTGTTTGACTTCCTTATTACAAGTTTGAAAGAGTGTCGACTATGAAACAAACTCGTGGAACTAGGTGTTTTAGGGCTATACAATGCTTTACAGTGGAGATGACCTCGGCAAACTTTGTGTTGGATTTCTGATAACGCCATAGCTAACATAGACTGCTTTGGATTTCAAAACGGACAACAATCGTATGTGTAAGCTACGCTTGTGCATGAGATTGGCCAACCGGTCGATTGTACGGGTATACGCACCCACTGATGTTAGCCAACCCCAAGATAAAAACTCATTTTACAAATGTTTGGATAATACGCTGAGATCTACACTAGAACATGGCGTCCGAGTTGTTCAAGACGTGCAAACTTATCGGTCTGCCACCGAATACGTATCAGTAATTACTCTATGGTTACTGAAAAGCTACGATGAAAGTTTTCGTAAAAGTTAGAAACAAAACATTCGACAGTAATGTGAAATTTTCATCAAATTCAAATGGGACTGGTTTGATTTGAAAGGGAATTTCATAATATACTTTTCACATAAGGAAAACCCCGCATCCATTCTATATAGTCTACTGGACAAAGATAATCATTCCTGTGGAAATTTTGAAAGTTGTGTCCATTTAAACTACTGGGAAGGAAATGCGGTTCAATTGTTTCGTCGTCAATAACGCCCATCTAGACATTAATGGAGAATCTGCGCTGAGATGCAGTTTCTTTAATCGTTATTGGATTTCTCTCAGCTTTTTCTCACCAGTTATGTAAGCTATGGTAATTTGTTATCTCATCTTTACCAAATAAGCTATGGTAATTTGTAATCTCATCTTTACCAAATTTTAACTCATCTATCCACAAAATATTATTTTAATAATCACCTCTTTCAGCATCGGCATTCAACATGAAATAGTAAAATTTTAACCGCCTTAATAGATCTCCGTCTTAGAATGTTTGTACAGGTTGCTAGTGGCTGTCGCTTTGATAGATGAACCAAACCTTCCACAGAGACATGATGACCAATCAACGTTGTTAGGGTCGTCAGTAAAATATTGAATTATTATTTCGTTATCCTGAGCTGTAAACCTTTGTTTTCTTCCAATACCAACAAGTCGTTTTTGTACATTGTCTGGTTTAAATATGCGATGATAGGTAGATCCAACGACACTTACATGGTGTAATCGGCAATCGAAGAAACGGCGTTCATCCTATTTTCGAGCTTCGGCATAGTTGCCAACACATAGTCCATAACAATATATGATATTGACCTTATGCATATATTCCGAACAGCACATTTCCGATTAATATTAAAAAAATGTAATGCTTTTTCTTGAACTCTGTTGGACTTTTAATGATTGACTTTTAATGATTTGAGTGTCAACCAACGTCAAATTGGGTAGCACACTTGGTGACTCAATTGGTTGTATTTTAACATTACTACAACAAGGAATAAGTCGAGTTACCAGTAACCCTGTGTACACGCATATATGCATATATATATATATATATATATATATATATATATATATATATATATATATATATATATATATATATATATATATATATATATATATATATATATATATATATATATATATATATATATATATTATATATATATATATATATATATATATATATATATATATATATATATATATATATATATATTTATATAACGAGTGTTTCAACAGGTGCGCTTCAACTTTCTTCCGATAGGGACGGCGAACGATGCCATATTTTTTATTGTTTCCTTTGTAATTTGGAAACTTCATTAGTATACATTTCATCATGGAACGCTACACACGTGAACAGCGATTGCAAATCGTGCACATTTTTTATCAAAATAATAATTCTGTTGCTGCTACTTTAAGAGCATTACTGTCCATTTAACAAGCCAGCCCGTTCGACAATCGACCGTATAGTGGCAAAATTTGAGTCTAAGTTTTCGCTACATAATGTTCCGATGCCCTCGAGAGCAAGAAGTGCTCGAAGTGTTGAAAACATCGCAGCCGCCAGGGCTTCAGTTCAAGAAGACGTGAATGTGTCACTCACACGACGTTTGCAACAATTGGGCCTTTCAGTGACATGATTGTGGCGAATTTTACGTAAAGATCTCTTAGCCTACATCCGTATAAGATCAAGCTGACACAACAACTAAAGCCGTTTGACCATTTGAAGCAAATCGAAAATGATGCAGATTTTCACCGAAAAATCATCTTCTGCGATGAGGCTCACTTTTGGCTAAATTGATTTGTCAACAAGCAAAATATACGTTACTGGGCAGGAAGAAACCCACACGTGATTTATGAGGCACCGTTGCATCCCGAAAAAGTCACTGTTTGGTGCGAATTATGTGGCGTTCTTGAGCAACTCCAACAAATACAATTAAATTATCTCACGCCACAATTAATTAATAAAAATATTTCGAGTTAAGTTCTTGTAGTTCACTAGTACTGTCGCGACACAACTAAACATATATATATACGAATCGCACAGTATGAACATCAAGTCCGGTAGCATATGCCTGATGAGATGGATTCGATCTTTTCGATCACACGGTCATTCAATGACATCATCATCAGATTAAAACCGGCCTAGTGGATTACAAGATACAAGGAACAACTCAGATTTACACATACATTAAAATTTACATTTACAGCAAGCTACACGCTTCAATTACATGCCGACGGCGTAATTGGGCCATTTTTTTTCATCGACGATAACGATCGCCACGTTACTGTTAATGGAAATCGATACCGTGATATGATAAACGATTTTTTTGGCCACAATTGAATGGAATGGACTTGGACGACACGTGGTTTCAACAGGACGAGGCAACATTCCACACAGCACACGATACAATCGCGTTATTGAAGACTAAGTTCGATGAGCGTGTTTTTTGGTGAAATGGGCCCATCCAGTGACAGCCGCGCTCGTGTGATTTGACACCTCTAGATTATTTTTTGTATATATATATATATATATATATATATATATATATATATATATATATATATATATATATATATATATATATATATATATATATATATGAAAAACCCGTTATATATATATATATATATATATATATATATATATATATATATATATATATAATATATATATATATATATATATAAATATATATATATATATATATATATATATATATATATATATATATATATGTATATATATATATATATATATATATATATATATATATATATATATATATATATACATATTGTATGCTACAAGTTTCAATATCTTGTAGATCCATAATTATATAATATTTATAACCAAAAATATTTTAATTTTACAATTTTTCAATTATGAGTAAAACCTCAACATTTTTTTTAAATTATTTTGTTTTATAAACCGCACATTGTTGTTGTTTGAAAATGGTGCTGCACACAATTTGTTCAAATTTTTCAAATTAATAATTAGTTCAAATTTTTATATCCATACTAATTACAAATTTGCTTGAATTCATTTGCGTTTGTGAAAACCTAATTCAAAAGTTAAATCTGTAGGTTGGTATTATTTATATAGAAAACAAGTCAGAAATAAGAAAATACTAAAGAAAGACTGACTTTCATTGACTACGTAACATTAATGTAACCAAAGCCAGCATTATTCAATAGAGCCTCACTATCGTATGATATTTGATGATGAGATTTATTTAAGGTATCTAATAATGAATGGTTCATTATTCTACGATGTATTTTAATTATATTTATATACCAACACAAAAACCAGAACTAAACTTATTGCAGAAATAAAAAAGTTGCTTCTAAAGTGGCAATGTTAGTTAGAGATGAAGCTTTCGGGTTCGTATCACCGATAGCTGCGGGAATAAGTTTTTTAACATTGATGAACGGTTCAATAGCTCTATAGCGTACCATTTGAGTGCTGAATCCATGAACCGACCAATTTTCAATGTTATAGCATGGGGCTATCTGAAGATGATCAATATGGACAGCGAAGCTATATATAATCGTACTCGATCGGTAAGGTCATTTCTATTAAGCTAGTAAGCTTTTTGGTGAAATATAAACTTAAAGAGAAAACGGGTTCGCTTTCAGTTGGGATTTGGAAGCGCATTTGCTAGTTTGTTAACTCTCATCTCAATGTTTCATCTAAAGTGAATATTTCAAAGACGGAATCATTTTTTTTTTATTTTTTTTTATTTATAATATAATATAATATTTACAACAATAATTTATAATGTTGATTTCCAATGGATTTCTTGTCTTTTTAAGGAAATCAACATTATAAATGAAATACATTTTATGTTAAATTTATTAAAAAGCTACTAGGTTGAATTTATTGAATGTAATCAGCGACAAGTGATTGATAGTAGATTTTTAAATTTTTCTTAAATTGGTGAGTATTTACTGAATTTTTGAGGATATCCGGCAATTTATTATAAATAGTAGGAGCAGAAAACCTAATAGATTTACGTCCAAGCTCATTGGTTATTGAGCCACAAGATAAATTATTTGCAAATCTAGTGTTATAATTATGATTGTTTTTTGAAAATTCTAAATTGGAGAGAAATAAAGATATCTTCAACGTCTTATACATATATAGAGACACTTGATACTCATGCAGTGCACCTATGGGTAGAATTCTTATCGATTCGGTTTTATATAATGACAATGAAGAAAATCGTGGAGGTAATTTCATAAAAGCTTTAATACTTTTGTTCTGCATGATTTGAATTTGTTTTAATTTGTTTATCCTCGCAGTTCCATAAATGATTATTCTGTATAAAATTCTCGGGTGTATAAAATCAAAATACATCAATCTCAATACATATCTTGGGATATAATAAGAGAGTCTTCTTATAAGTCCGACCACAGGAGCCATTTTGCTACATATAATTTTAATATGTTTATCCCATAACATATGAGAGTCAAATATGTTACTCCTAGATATTTGAACTGATCAACTCTCTCAACCACGATATTTTCTATATTGAAAGACGATATTGCGATAGAACTTTTGTGTGGTGATTGAAAAATTATAAATTTAGTATTGGCTAGGTTCAAAGAAATAAGATTAGACTTGAAGCATATGCATATCGTGTTCCATGTTGTTAGTTATAATTAATGGATCTTTTGTTTCGTAGAATACTACGGTATCATCAGCAAAAATACGAACATGGCTCCTCAATGGTAATTTCGAAATGTCATTAATGAAAATTAAAAACAGTAGTGGTCCTAGTACACTACCTTGTGGAACTTCACAATGCACATTAAGAATACTACTGCTTATCCCATCAATTTTAACATATTGTTGACGATTTGTTAAGTATATTTTTACTAATTTGTACGATATTCCACGAAATCTATAATTATATAATTTGGCGAGAACTAGCTCATGATCAACAGTATTGAAAGCTTTTTTACGATCAAGAAAATATTCAGATGTATTGTCACCTAAGCTATTGGAAAATCATAATGGCATATTGGTTACAGGGGGATCCATCCATAGCTCACAGTGAAAAAACTGATTTTTATGTATGGGCCAAAGTTTTGAAAAATTCTGGAGGCTCTCAAACTCGGTCGATTATCCTCAAACTTCATATTCAGATATATTGTCACCTAAGCTATTGGAAAATCATAATGGCATATTGGTTACACGGGGGTCCATCCATAGCTCACAGTGAAAAAACTGATTTTTATGTATGGGCCAAAACTTTGAAAAATTCTGGAGGCGCTCAAACTCGGTCGATTATCCTCAAACTTCATATTCAGATGTATTGTCACTTAAGCTATTGGAAAATCATAATGGCATATTGGTTACAGGGGGTCCATCCATAGCTCACAGTGAAAAAACTGATTTTTATGTATGGGCCAAAATTTTGAAAAATTCTGGAGTCGCTCAAACTCGGTCGATTATCCTCAAACTTCATATTCAGATGTATTGTCACCTAAGCTATTGGAAAATCATAATGGCATATTGGTTACACGGGGGTCCATCCATAGCTCACAGTGAAAAAACTGATTTTTATGTATGGGCCAAAACTTTGAAAAATTCTGGAGGCGCTCAAACTCGGTCGATTATCCTCAAACTTCATATTCAGATGTATTGTCACTTAAGCTATTGGAAAATCATAATAGCATATTGGTTACAGGGGGGTCCATCCATAGCTCACAGTAAAAAAATTGATTTTTATGTATGGGCCAAACCTTTGAAAAATTTTGGAGGCGCTCAAACTCGGTCGATTATCCTCAAACTTCATATTTGTATGTATGGAGATAAGATGACTTAGCTCAAACTGAAATATTTATTACGGGGGCTTCATTCATAGCTTACAGTAGTTAAACTGTAGATGAAATTAATATGTCTTATACAGTATATTATAATCTTATGGAAATAATATACACATTTTATTTGAAACCTGGAATAATTTTGTAGTTAAAAGATTGAAGAAAATTAAAAAATTTACAGAAAAATTCTGTTGGCTATACAAAAATGAAAGCAGAAGATATTCTCTTTAGCGATAGTAGTGCGCCTGGTGCTGAGTATAAAAATCAATTTTTCTGCTGAAAATTGTCTGCTATCTTATACAGCATGTTAATATTTCTCTTCGATATTTTTTATCAATGAGTGATCCTATCCAGAATTATATAAGACAGTAACAATGCAGTTTAAATGAGAGGTAAAGAGTGATTGTTGTGGCACGATTACTGTTAGTTAAATGAGGATTACTTTGTTGAAATTCTTTATGATTTCTTAGCTTAACGTCATAATCGGTTTCAGTTTAATATGGGAAAACGCTTCAAATCAATTTACAATCAGTTGAATTGTTTTTTTATTATATCATCAAATTATTTGTTGAATACACCTTATCAAAACGGTTCCATTTCTCGCCGTTGGCATGAAATTAGTAATGACATTTTTCAAAATGATTCAGATGCCGCCTTTTTACTTGAATTCCTGACAGATTTGCTGGTTATAGTCCTTGTTTGTTTGTTTCTATTTTCACAATCTTTTTTGGGGCTCAAGACACTCCTAACTTTTTCGTGTTTCGCTTAGTTAGGCGTTAATTAACGCCATGGCATTCAAATTGAGGACGGTTATAGATCTGATTCATATAGAAACATCTGTAAATTGAAACGCTGAATATCGGCCTATACTGACATGAAAGATAAGACGACCTATGAATTCTGCACTCCAAATTTTAATCTAAATTTTAATAAATATTAACGTTAAATAAAATCAGAATTAAAAAAAGTTATTCACCCTATAGTAATATTTTCGATAATGAGGCTTCTTTATGTAGATGGCTTTGATATCAAAAATTGTGTAGTTTTGAACAAAGTTTATTTCGAGAATTATTTTTTAATATTTCCGCGTATATAAATACATATTTGCGCTTGCATAAGAAAATATGAAATTTTTATTCTCCGAGTCTGTTTCTTTTCTATTCTTTAGTACGTAATCGTTTTTGTGAAGTACTCAAAAAACATATAATCGGGATGGGTTGACTATGATATGCCTGTACCAAAAACATAATACAAGGACGGAGTGACAAGTCTGGTAAAATTGCAATAGATGGTGCCACAATCATAAATGTCATGTGTCAATTCCATCTATCACTAGATGTTTAGCGATGTGTACTGAAATAAAAGGAAGATTTTGCGTTATTTTGTAACTGTTGATTAAAAACATGGATCTTTCACTATACACCGGAGACCAAAGAACCGTCTAGACAGTGGATATCTATACTGGTGAATCTGTGACGAACAAGGCTAAGGCAGTTTTATCGGCCAAGAAGATCATAATCTCAGTTTTTATATGGCCGCAGGTTCTAGACCTAAAAAATAACTCGGCGGAAAGAGATTCGACTCTAATGAGGAGATCATCGATGCAACAAATGCCGATTTTAAAGGGTTGGGGAAATCGTATTATTTGGAAGGAATCGAAAATAGGATAAAACGCTGGACTAAGTGTATCGAGCTAAACGACGACCACGATGAAAAATCAGTTTTACTAGACTTCTTACTTCACTCTCGTACATAAGTTTAAAATAAATAAATTACGATAATTAATTTTAAGAAAAGTGGAATCATGTTACAAGTTGAAAAATTTTAGTTATACTTCTTCGCTGCGACATACACGCTGAATTGCTTAATACACAACTCTTGCTATGGTTATATAGTGTAATATAAAATATTGTATATATATAAACAATTACATAAATTATTATAAACAAAAGCAATAACAATTATTATCGTTCAGTATAATCTATCACATTCACACCCTATTATCAGATTTCCACAATAAATATTAATCAGGGTAAATGGAAAATGGAAAATTTATTTGCGCTAATGAGTGCTACTATATACAAACATACATACACACACACACATATAACGAATGTAAATAAATCAAAGATCTAGGAATAATGTGTGGTGGAATACAATATGCATTTTGTCACTTCGTACAATATTATCTACAGCCAATATAAAACCTATAAATTTATCAATTACAAAAACTATGCTGTTGTGTGCATAAAAATATTTATTTGATGCTTCCAATACATTATTATTGTTGATTTTTATCATTTGAAAATTTTATTGCTCCATTTTCAATTTATAAATTATTATTCGATATGTTACATTACACCAGCATATGCATACTCGTGTATGTATGTAATTTTAAAATCAATGGCTTTTTTATATTATGCTTTTCAATATTATTGATTAACGTGAAGATAACCCTTTTTGTATGTAAATGGTGTTGATGATCCAGTGATTTCATATCTAAAAAATAAAACAACAATTAAAAACAAGAAAATTATCACAACAAAACAAATACATAAACCAACCTTGAACTTGATCGCTGTCCTGTACGAAGCTGAAATCAAACAAAATAATAACATAAATGAATGAAATGTGAATTATTATTATATTTAATACTCATCTTAATTACGATTATATTTATATCCATTATGACCGTAGCAATCAATTTATTATATATTATCTATGGAAAAATATTCGTTTATTAATTAACCTTTGAATTATATAAATTTATTATATTTACCTTTATGAATTTCCACTTTATGTATTGTCAAGTAATTGACATTTATCTAATAATAATTTGTAAAGATTTTAAACCCTCACCAATATTACAGTAGCTCAAATATTCATATTTTGAGTGCGTTTTATACTCTAAAATTAAAGTACAACTTAAGCATCTAACGGCGATAACATGAACTGAAATAATTGTAAAATATTTGTAAGCCAATGCAAAATAAAAAATATAAATAAAACCTCTTACTAACCAACCATCGAAGTGTTGATATCTAACCAAAATTAATATTACCAAAATTTCCGAAGTGTTTACTACCAACCAAATTCTAAGCATCCGTATCAATAATCAAATTCATATCCAATTAATCAAGAATCCCAATTCCTTAAAGGGAAAGAGTTTATTGAACCAACACCCATTTGTGCCAATTTAATTATAGAGTTCGTGGTACCCAGATTGGTACAAAACATTGGTCCTTCGAGCCGGATTAAAAAACCACACATTTGGAAATACATCATCTAACCAACCGCATGGAAAGGAGCTCATATAAATAACAAGGAAGTTCTAACAACCAAAAACCGCAAGTATCAATTTAATTACAATAATTAGTAAATAAAGCGTCTTATCATTGAAAAGCGTTGAAATATCGAAAAAACTACGGGCTAAAACACTATTTGAAAGGTTAACCAGTGATAAGTGATAAAAACCAGTGATAAAAAAGGTTTAATCTCAATAACATTTAAGTGAAATTTATTACAAATGGCGGACTTAATATCTTTAAAAAAGCGTCGTGCGTATATCAAGGGTAGCATGACGAAGCTGCTTAAATATATAAACGAAATAAAAACTACTACTAACGCAGAAGACATTAAAGTCAGATTATCTAATGTAGAGCGGTATCGTACCGAATTTATGGAGATAGAAAATAAAATTGTAACTTTGGACAGCAAGGAAGAAATTGATGAAGATTTTGAAGAAAATTATTATACGGTAGTATCAGGCTTAAATCTAGCGCTGCGGACAAGAGTGGAACCAGCAATAAACCTTAACGATACCATAGCAGATGCTACATTGAATGGAACGCATACCGAAGTAAAATTGCCAAAAATCACAATACCCACGTTCTCTGGAAACTACACCGAGTGGCAATCATACCACGACTTATTTTGTTCCACTATACACGACAATGTTAGATTAACACCTTCACAAAAACTCCAATATTTAAAAGGCACGCTGCAAGGTGATGCCGCAGGTCTTTTAAAGCATTTCAGCATAACTGATGCAAATTATATAGAAGCACTGCAGAAATTAAGAAACCGATATGATCGTAAGAAACATACTATCCAAGCATTTATAAAGAATTTTATGACTCAGCCAACTGTAACTACAACAAATAGTGTAAATGTTCGAAAACTGCTTGACACATCCGACGAAATCTTGCGAGGTCTCAAAGCATTAGGAGAAGATTCTGAAACCAGAGACCATTGGCTAATCTACATATTAGTTAACAAATTAGACGACGAAACTAACAGTTTGTGGGCCCAAGCTTCTGCAGATTACGAACTACCTACAATAAAACAGTTCTTCGACTTCCTCATAAAAAGAATAGACGCGCTTGAATCAATAAAAGGTGGCGCAACTGCACGTTTAAGGAACTACAATAAACCGATTATAAAGGCTCATACTTCTTCTCAGTCTCATATATTACAAAGTTTACCATGCTCATTGTGTCCGGAAGAGGAACACAAATTATATGAATGTAATAAATTTAAAACATATTCTGTAGAAAAAAGAAAGCAATTGCTAATAAATGAAAATCGTTGCTTTAATTGTTTTAACAATAACCACAATATTTATCGGTGTAAATCTAGGTTCAGGTGCAAGAAGTGTAATAGGAAACATCATACCCTAATACATAGTGATTCACTTACTAAACCCACCGAGGATGATCTTCAGCAAACGAATGAACCAAAAACAACGAGTTTGAACACCAGACTTCAAATTGCAAATTCAATATTACCAACAGCATTAATTCGTGTACTTGATGAACAAAACCAATCCCACTTGTGCCGTGCTCTACTTGACTCAGGATCACAATGCAGTTTTATTACGGAGAATTGTGTACAAAGACTACAGTTAAAACGAAGTTACGCTAAACTAGCAATAAGTGGAATAGGAGGAGCTTTGAGTGGATACACTAGGGGATCGGTATCACTATCAGTCACACCAGCATGTAAACCTGTGCCAAAATTGCAAATAGAAGCATATGTTTTTCCCAAATTAACAGCGAAACAATCTACTGTTCATCATATCGACCTGGCATATTTTCAAAATTACCAACTTGCAGATCCAGATTTTCACAGAGGATTAGAAATAGACGTTATCATTGGTGCTGACAAGTTCTTCGATCTACTTCTACAAGAAAAGGTAATCGCTTCAAACAATTTAATTTTGCAAAAAACCAAATTAGGATGGATCGTAGCGGGACATACAGAAAGTCAACAAAAAATCCAATCCATGACCACAACAATAACCAATTCAGAAGCCAATTTAGACTACCAGCTGCAAAAATTCTGGGAACTTGAATCGTTAGATTACCTAAATAAATATAATTCAAAGGAAGAAACATTTTGTGAAAACTATTTTACAGAGACAACTGTTAAAGACATTTCTGGTCGATTTAAGGTACGTTTACCCTTCAAACTTCCTCCCACATCAATAGGTAATTCATATAGATGTGCTGTCCAACGAATGTATTCAATTGAAAGAAAATTTAAAAAGGACAACGAGTTTGCAACAATGTACAAGGATTTCATGGAAGAATACATAAAGCTGAACCATATGAAAGCAATAACGAAAGATGATGAAGACACTCCAGGTTACTATCTTCCACATCACGGTGTTCAGAAAAGCTCGAGCACTACTACTAAGTTAAGAGTCGTGTTCGACGGTTCATCCAAATCAGATACGGGGAAATCATTGAACGATTGTCTAGCAATCGGACCAACAATTCAATCCACATTGTTTGAAATTCTTTTGCGATTTAGAACGTTTAAAGTAGCCTTCACAGCAGACGTCGAAAAAATGTTTCGGCAAGTTCTAGTTGACAGTGCAGACACCAATTACCAGAGGGTATTATGGAGAAATTCACCAGAGACAGCTTTCACGACATACGAGTTACAAACCGTCACATACGGTACAGCCAGTGCTACTTACCTTGCGACTCGTGCCCTCCACGAATCGACAGTTAAATTCGATCAGATATTTCCGAATGCAGTAAATCAAATAAAAACTAATATGTACGTGGACGATCTAATGACTGGAGCTGACTCAATTGAAGAAGCAACCAAATTGAAAGAAGAAATCAATACCATCCTGTCAGCTTCTGGATTCAATTTGAGAAAATGGTTAACAAATAAAGGCGAAATATTTAGCAGCGAAATCTTAAACGACCAACTTCCTCATCATTCAAAGTTCTAGGGTTATATTGGAATCCGCAAAGCGATTGCTTCCAATTCAAAGTAGATCTAACAAAGGTACCAACTGTTACCAAACGAGGAATACTCTCAGAAGCTAGTAGACTCTTTGACCCTATTGGATGGCTTGCACCGGTAACCATAAAAATAAAAATATTCTTTCAGAAACTTTGGATGGAGAATTTCAATTGGGACGATCAACTACCCCATCATTTGTCCACAGAATGGCTGAACATACGCAACAAGTTACCTCAAATAAGCGACATCAGAATTGAAAGATTTATCAACAGTACCAAACACCAAATTTCTTTACATGGCTTTTCTGATGCATCGCAGCATGCGTATTCAGCGGTTGTTTACGGCGAAGTTAAAATGGAGAATGGTGATGCACAAATATGGATTCTATCATCGAAAACCAAGGTTGCACCAGTCAAGCAAATTTCTATTCCACGGTTAGAGTTGTGTGGCGCTACACTGCTATCACGATTGTTGCACAAAGTAAAGCAGGGATTACAACTAGAGGTATCTAAAACCATAGCATGGACCGATTCTACTATAGTTCTAGATTGGCTATCAACACACCCTGCAAAATGGAATACTTTCGTTGGCAATCGGACAGGCGAAATACTAACAACGATGAGCAGATCCCAATGGAGACACGTAGACTCACATGATAATCCTGCTGACTGTGCCTCTAGGGGATTAGATCCAGAACAACTACGGGATTTTAGTCTATGGTGGAAAGGACCATCATGGTTAACAGACCCAAACAAATGGCCTAGTGACAAACGCGATACTACCACAACTGAAGAAATGCGTTCTCAGATACTCACCATACAAATTCCTGAGCGAAATATCATAGACAATTTAGTAAAAAGAATATCGAGCTATAATAAAATCACCAGAATCCTAGCGTATGTTTTCCGTTTCCTTCAAAGAAAAGCCCAAACTCTTCCAAAATCTATATTACCTTACCTTACCAGCGTAGAATTACAAAAACCTCATGTAATTTTAATAAAGCATATTCAAATCAAACACTTTAAAGAAGAAATGAAATTGTTGGCATCCAATAAAGAGCTTCTATCGACAAGCAAGATTTTGAACCTAAAACCGTTTCTAGATGAAAACGGGTTACTTCGAGTTGGAGGCAGAATTAGTAACGCATCAATTACCTACAACATCAAGCACCCGTTAATATTGCATGCCAAAGACGAATTAACAGAGTCAATTGTACGAGAGCATCATTTGCGATACCTACATGCTGGTCCAACACTAATGATGGCAACGCTTCGAACGAAATATTGGATCTTAGGAGCTCGAAATTTAATCAAGAAAACGGTACGAAGTTGCGTAAAATGTGTGAAGTATGATGCCAAGACCCTCAACCAAATCATGGGCGATCTACCTACAACGAGAGTAGAACTAATCAAACCATTCTACAAGGTTGGCGTAGACTATGCAGGGCCCTTTCCCATTCACTTGATCAAAGGAAGAGGCCAGAAAACCCACAAGATGTACATTTGCATTTTCATTTGTCTTTCTACTAAGGCAGTTCATATAGAACTAGTCACCGACTTAACATCTGAAGCATACATCGCCGCATTAAGAAGATTTATAGCACGCAGAGGCATATGCAAAGAGATCATCAGCGATAACGGGACAAACTTTATAGGAGCCCGCAACCATTTATATGATTTGTTTAAATTTATAAGAGATAATGCTAATAATTTTTCACATTTCTTACTGACAGATCAAATAACATTTAAATTTATTCCTCCGAGCTCACCGCATTTTGGAGGTTTATGGGAAGCGGCAGTAAAAAGTGCAAAGCATCACCTGCGCAGAGTAACGAACGGGCACATCTTAATTCTCGACGAAATGATAACACTTCTAGCTGAGGTTGAATCAATGCTGAACTCCCGCCCAATTTGTGTGCTATCATCGGACGATGTCGATTATTTAACACCAGGTCATTTCCTCATTGGACGCGCCACAACTCAACTACCTTCTGAAGATCTCGAAGATGCTAAACTATCCACACTTTCCAGATGGAAATTAATACAGCACATGAACAGGCAATTATGGAAGCGGTGGTCGCTAGAATATTTAACGAATCTTCAACAAATCTGTAAATGGCACACGAAGAAAAACAACATCGAAATAAACAATATTGTTCTCATTAAAGATAACAATTTACCCCCTACTAAATGGTTAATGGGAAGAGTCATCGAACTACATCCTGGATTAGACTCGCAAGTGAGAGTAGTAACACTTAAAACATCCACGGGAATCATGAAACGTCCCATACACAAACTTTGTTTATTGCCAGTAAGTTGAATCATCCGATTCAAGGCGGCCGGTATGTTGATGATCCAGTGATTTCATATCTAAAAAATAAAACAACAATTAAAAACAAGAAAATTATCACAACAAAACAAATACATAAACCAACCTTGAACTTGATCGCTGTCCTGTACGAAGCTGAAATCAAACAAAATAATAACATCAATGAATGAAATGTGAATTATTATTATATTTAATACTCATCTTAATTACGATTATATTTATATCCATTATGACCGTAGCAATCAATTTATTATATATTAGCTATGGAAAAATATTCGTTTATTAATTAATCTTTGAATTATATAAATTTATTATATTTACCTTTATGAATTTCCACTTTATGTATTGTCAAGTAATTGACATTTATCTAATAATAATTTGTAAAGATTTTAAACCCTCATCAATATTACAGTAGCTCAAATATTCATATTTTGAGTGCGTTTTATACTCTAAAATTAAAATACAACTTAAGCATCTAACGGCGATAACATGAACTGAAATAATTGTAAAATATTTGTAAGCCAATGCAAAATATAAATAAAATCTCTTACCAACCAACCATCGAAGTGTTGATATCTAACAAAAATGAAATTACCAAAAATTCCAAAGTGTTTACTACTAACCAATTAATAAGCATCCGTATCAATAACCAAACTCATATTCAATAAATCAAGAATCCCAATTCCTTAAAGGGAAAGAGTTTATTGAACCAACACCCATTTGTGCCAATTTAATTATATAGTTCGTGGTACCCAGATTGGTACAAAACATATTAGTTCTGCAATAGAACTAGCACCATGACTATTTTGCGTTCACAGCAACTCAAATAAATCGCAAATTATCTCACGCCACAATCAATTAATAAAATCGATATTTTGAGTTAAGTTCTTGTAATTCACTAGTACTGTCGCGTCACCACCGAACGTATACATACGAATCGCACAGCATGAACATCATCACGTCTGGTTGCATATGTCTGGTCAGATGGAAGTGGTCTTTTAGATCACAGTCATTCAATGACGTCATCACCAGATCGAAACCGGCCTATAGTGAAATATACAACATATAAGCAAGAACTTTCGAACTAAGACACCGCATATTTCAAAACTGCATTAAGCTAGACGCTTAGACGGTTAGGGCCGTTTACGGCCTTTAAGCCATAGAAAAAAGACACAAATTTAAGTAATATTCTTTAAGGGGAAGACTAATGATGAAATACGTCGGTAGTGAAAATCAATCAACGGGAGTACAAGCAAGAAGCGTCGTAATCACTGCCACAAACCAAATAAATTGTATGTAGACTTTAGAAATTCCACAAGGCCTGGAAAGAGCTATAGGTTTAAGGACCGGTTTACGAATACCTATATAGAGGATACTACTAGCTTTATGCCAGCTTATGGTAGTAGCATTAAGCATATTCATTCTGAGCATCAACATTTTTCACTAAATTCGATTGGAATTTCAAATAACAAAACATTCTTAAAGTCCATGAACCAAGTAAAATCTTTATAACTTAAGTATATAATCGCAACTATAGAAACAATAAGTTTCGTTTCACCTAATGTACAACAAAAGTAATGGTATCCATCGCTATATATTTATATACATATATATAGTAGGGACAAAGGTGTTTCGAAATGTTGTGGTTGTGGTAAAAACTAACTTTACTTGAAAGTCTTATATTATCGTTTGCGAAGTGCTTTTCAAACTTAATTTTCGTCTAGTTTTTATTGTTGTTGTTATTAGTTTTATCAGTTATACCGTTGTTGTTACTGTGTTTAAGTGCTAGTTTTCACATCAAACACAAAATGGCGTGCTCTATAGTTTTTCATTGATTTCTCTTCACATTTAAAGAATTTTTTTTTAAAACCAAAACTTTATTCCATTTCATTTTATCTTCATTTATTTACTTTTTTTTGTAGATATATACTTAAAAGAAAATTCGGAAAATTTATTAAATCAGGAAAATGTTTAAAGTGAAATTACCAACAGTATATTTATACAGATAGTGTTTCTCATTTGTTGTAGAGTTTTAATGCACTTTTAATTTTAACGGTTTGTTACGTACTGCATCTTATACTCTTATCTTGTATATGTGATTTAAGAGTATTAAGTTTATCGGATTTCTTATATACATTTGGAATTTGATTGTAATTGATGTTCAACTTGACACTAAAACACAATGATACATTATCTGTCTGTCTGTTTCTAAACGAAGGGATAACTTTGTGGAACTGTGTTTACGACCTTGTTCGATTGGTATGGCGAAATGAAGTTATGCGTGAAGAATGGAAAGTGGCCGCGTTATGCCCATTATTCGAGAAGGGCGATCGCTTCAACAGCATACTGTCATACATTATCTTGGGAAGAATTACTCCTCTGGTGGAGAAAATTTGCGGTGACACTCAAGGAGGATTCGCAGTCACAATGCTGTGTTAAAGTTGATGCGTTGTCCCCGATACTTTTTAATCTCATGTTAGAATACATCCTTCGGAAAAGTGAAACACCTCAAGACAATATATCATTCCGACAGTTCAATCAACCTTTTGCAAATACAGATGCTATCTGTGTGATTGGATTAACGACGAAAGTGAAAGAGACACTTGTTACACTGAATCGGTGTGTTTTCGTTGGTCTCAAAATCAATGAGTCCAAAACCAAATATGTGACCGACCGCCCAGGTGGCGCAATGGTTAAAGCTGCGGTAGTTGGAGCGAGTGGTACCGGGTTCGAATCCCGATAGAGACAGGATGGTAACGGGATTTTTTACCATACGATTACGATCGGTGGTGTGAATGAACACATATATGTTCATATATGTACATATATATATATATGGGCCAACCCATCTTCCATGTCAGTACTATAGGCTGTCATGGAGCTGTGCTATCGGACCTATAGCCGTACGTCCTCGATTTAAGTGTAATGGCGTAAGGTAAAGACGTAAATAAGCGAACTGGGAAAGAGTTGGAAGTGCTCCGAGCCCCGAAACAGATTGTAGAGATAATTTCTAATTGAGATTTCAATAGCCTTATGACCAACAGTATTCACAAAAGGAAAATAGCATTCAGTATACATATTATCATGAAAATTGGAAAACACTAAATCTAAAATTTGATCTATGATATTGTAAAGCGTGAAGAAGCTTGGAGTATTATTTGGAGTGAGTTGTAAATCGAATTGTTGCTTGTTTGTTGCAATTCACTAAGCTGGTTTCGATCTGTTGATGACGTCATTGAATGAGTGTGTAATCGAAAAGATCAAATCCATCTCACCAATAATATGCTACAGGACTTGATATTTGTACTGTGCGAGTACTGTACGAAATATCGATTTTATTTTGATTGATTGTGGCGTTATGATATATTTTTGTATTAGCGAATTATTTGAGTTACCGCGATTTCTTATACTTTTAATTTGATTTAAACCACACATAGAAACCAGCGTCTATAAAATTTTGGTCCACAGCTGATATTTCGTTAGTAGGTAATACAAAATTGCATTCATCATCGGGAACCGATATAACATTTTGTAGATGGAAATCTCCAAATACGATAAAATGTGTGGTCACTTTATCAAATTACCGCTATATACATTCTAATGAAGACGCAGTTACCAAAGTCTGGCTTGAAATATTTTTAACAACAGCAATTAAAACCCCTCATCCAGGTCCTGATGTTTTTGGACTGTTATAAGAAGACCGGTCACAATGGTAAACAACAAAATTTGATGGAAAAATCGCAACACTATTAAGTGATGGAATTTAGTTTCCGTGATCGTCTAAATATCATATTGCGTACTAATGACGTAATTATAAAAACACGCTGTCTTCTTGTCATCGAATTCCTCCAACATTTTGATAAAATATAGATAGAGGTGTATCATGATCTGTAGTTATTCCAGAAATTGCAAACGATTTAGATGTCGAAAATTTCCACGACGAACCCGTTTCCCCGAATTTTGCCGCATCTATAACGATTTTATAGGATAAGTAATCTCTGATAAAACGATCATTAGGTTTTGGTTCAATCCTGTGACAGTTGGCACTCGATATTTGAAATTTTCGATTTACATAATTTTTAAATTGATCATCAGAAGTAGTCGTAGAGATTCTGGACACAAATAACCATTTCTTTGGAGTAACAGCTAATATAATGTCGGTAGACTCGGAATCGACAAGAGTAGTACCAATAACAATATTGGATCCAATTGGCTGGATTCTAGACAGATCTGGTTGCTGGTCAATTTAAATTCGTTGGTCAATGCTCTGACATTAATTCTCTATAACCTTGCGATGAGAAGAAATCTCCAGTTCCAAAGGCTCAAATTTATCCGCAATAGTGTTTGCTCCGATATTCCTGCTCTTTTAGTAACACTCGCCAAATGAATCATGCAATCATTACACATACATATCATATTTTTATTTTTCAATAAAATATTTGCAGTTGAACGTTCAACTGCTGCATAGTCATGATGAAAACCCAGATCACAAAATTCATTGCAAGTTGTGTAGATATTCCAATTAATTTAACACTGAGGTTATTCAGTTCGTCATTATAAATAACGATAGAATGAATATGAACCGTCTCCAAATAGCGACACCGCTATAGATATTTATATACAGTCTCCAAATAGTGTCACCGATAAATGTCTGTGGGCAGTATCCAAATAGTGTCACGGATAGATCGTATACAGCTTTTGTATTGACAGCTCAACACCATTGTACGAATTTATAATTCACATAAATTATCAACAAATCACTGAATGCTTCATGTAGATAACACTTGCTTAGTAGTATTGGATTGAAATGACTTATTTAACATAAAAGTATTTATTAACTTCAATTGTTAAAAAAAAAAATGTTGAACATTGACAATATGTTTGCAATTAGCTAAGACACAACAATGATCTGGAAACGTGATGTTGATGAATATTGAAACTAACTTATAATAACTATTTTATGTGCCAACATGATATAATTCCGGAAAAGATTAAAAGATTGCACTAGTAGTAGTCGAATGAAATGTTTACATTTTTTAACTGCAGTTTTTTATATTCAACGAATTATTAACGAAACCAAAATTTAAAAAAAAACTTTATTTTATTATCGAAATTGGAAATTTTTGAAGTAAATTTGTTTATATTTATAAATAATAAAAACTAAATAAAACAAAATTTGTTTTTTTAAATTATGTCCTTTAAATATGTCATTTAGACCCTGTGGTTGGGGGCAAACATGTTTCGTAAATATTTCGAACGAAACATGAGATCCATAGAATACCACTACAGTATCCAGAGCTTGTCGTAGGAGGCGACTAAATCTGGTTGGATCGCTGGGCGACGACCCGCATCCGTAAAAACCAAATACAATTAAAAATTTCAACAAAACCAAAAAATCGGATACCGCTTAAAATCGGATACCCGGATACGAGATTGAGGATCAGTAAGAAAACCTGGCGCGTTGGACGGCTTTATCACATGTATGAAGGAGTATCGGCTGGAACTCGTAGCGCTCCAAGAAACTCGATGGCCTAAAAGTGGAGTCCATGTGTCCCAAGGCTATACGTTGCTACACAGTGGATATGACCTCGGAAATCTTGGAGTTGGCTTTCCCATTGGGCCGCAGGTAAAAAAGGCTGTGTTGGACTTCCAAGCAGTCGATAATCGAATGTGCAATCTACGCTTGCACATGAAATTAGCCAACCTGTCAATTGTTTGTGTCCATGCGTCCACTGATGTAAGCCAACCCCAAGATAAAGACTCATTTTACAATAATTTGAATAATCTGATGGGCTCTATACCTGAGCACGATATCAGATTGGTGATTGGTGACTTTAATGCTAGAGCAGGTAGATATCAGACCGACTTATGTAATAACATAGGTCCGTACTCCCGACACGAAACTGCGACCGAAAATGGGGAAAGAATGATGTACTTTGCGATCGCTCATGATCTCAAAGTGGCAAGTACATTCTTTCCTCATAAAAACATCCATTTGGAAACATGGACACATCCACGTAAAACATCCCGAAGCCAAATTGACCATGTGTTGATTTCAAAAGACCGGACTCGGGTTGTCCAAGACGTGAGATCGTATCGGTCGTCAACCAAATTCGTAGGCAGTGACCATTTTATGGTTGCTGCAAAGCTTCGATGGAAATTTTCGTACAAGTCAAGGAGGACAAGAGAATATAAGACGCGATTCTCCTATGAAGGTCTGATAAATAAAGAAACGCAACGAAAATATCAAGATCTTGTCAGCAATAGCATTTTGCGATCCAATTACCAATCTGATGATGTGAACAGTGTCTGGAAAGTATTGAAAACCTCGGTTGTCGATGCTGCCCAGCACACTCTCGGTATAGTGAAAACTAAGCCCAAAAATGACTGGTTTGATGAGGAGTGTCGTCTTGCTGTTGAGCAACGAAATATAGCCTATAATGAAGCGCAGACTCGGTTTACAATCGCAAGGAAAAACAAAGCAGTTCTTGCTAGGAGGACAGCTAAAAGAATTTGTAGACTGAAGAAGCGAGAATGGTGGAAGGCTAAGGTTTTAAGAGTACAACAACTCAGCAATGAGCACAATTCGCGTGGTTTCTTTAAAGGAATCACCGAATTGCACCATACCTTAAGATCTCGGTCAACTGCCATTCGGGACCAGGATAGAAACCTCTATGTTAACGTCGATGCGGTACTCGATACATGGCGTGAACATTTTTCTGATCTACTTAATGTTCCACATGTATCACAAGCTGTATTTGAATACCCTCAAATACAAACCGCGGAGATGTTCATTGAGGATCCATCCTATGAGGAATTTACAATGGCCATGCAGAGATTAAAGAAAAATCGTTCGTCAGGGGTTGATTGCATTAATTCAGAGCTCTTGATATTCGAAGGTATGGCGAATACCTTATTCGATTGGTATGGCGAAATGAAGTTATGCCTGACGAATGGAAAGTGGCCGCGTTATGCCCAATATTCAAAAAGGGTGATCGCATGAAATGCGAGAACTATCGCGGTATAGCTCTCCTTTGCACAGCATACAAGTTACTGTCATACATAATCTTGGGAAGAATTACTCCTTTAGCGGAGGAAATTGTCGGTGACTACCAAGGAGGATTCCGTCCAAATCGGTCAGTCACTGATCATGTTTTTTCGCTACGGATGATTCTTTCCAAGTACTACGAAACATCTCGCGATGCACACCAGGTATTCCTAGATTTCAAGCAAGCCTATGACTCGATCAATCGAGAGAGGCTATGGTATGCCCTTGAATATTTAGGAATACCAAAAAAATATGTACATCTGTGTAAAATGACAGTAACGCAGTCACAATGCTGTGTCAAAGTTGAGAACAGGCTATCGAGAATTTTTTCAATTACTTATGGTGTTCGACAAGGAGATGTGCTGTCCCCGATACTTTTTAATCTCATGTTGGAATACATCCTTCGTAAAAGTGAAACACCTCAGGACAACATCTTATTCCGACAATCCAATCAACTTCTTGCGTATGCAGATGATATCTGTGTGATTGGATTAAATGGCAACGGAGTGAAAGAGATACTTGATCCACTGGAACAGTTTTCAGTTTCCGTTGGTCTCAAAATCATTATGGAAAGCAACTATTCATTATGGAAAGCAACTAAAAACCTTAAAAGGCCCAAACTTCAGGTTTTTCCAATGAAAAATAAAGAAAGTTGGGCTCGAAATGCTAAACAAAAAGCAGATTTGTTTGCCAATCACCTTGAAGAAACATTCCAGCCTTACCCCAAACAAACAGAAGAGGAAAATATTTCTTCAATATATAAACAGGATGAAAAATTACACCTGTAACATTGAAAGAAATTACTTGGGAAATCAAGAATAATCTGAATGCGCATAAGGCTCCATGGTATGATCTTATAACGGGTCAGATAGTAAAAGCGTTACCAGAGAAAGCATTGAGGAAACTAGTGCATATAATTAATGTAGCATTTCGACTAAGATATGTACCCAAACAATGGAAAGTTGCCGAAGTAATTATGATACTTAAGCCGAACAAACCTCCGAATGATAAAGCTTCATATATAAGCCAATTTCTTTGCTACCAACATTATCGAAACTATTTGAAAAGGTTCTTCTTAAAAGATTAAAACCAATTATTGAAGAAAGGAATCTCATCCCCACACATCAGTTTGGATTTAGGGAAAACATTCTACGAAAGAATCACTTGAAAACAAACAAATATGCTTAACCGTATTCCTTGATGTAGCGCAAGTATTCGACAAAGTATGGCACCAGGGACGAGAATTCGAACTTCACCGAGATCTTCCGGGAGCAATTTTTTCAAATTTTCAAATCATACATATCAGAGAGGCACTTCCGAGTAAGATATGAGAATGAATACTCCCAATTAAAAAGAATAACAGCAGGAGTGTTCTTGGACCAATCCTTTATCTCCTATATACAAGAGATACACCAATTACTGAAGCAACATTGGCTACTTTCGCCGATGACACGGCAATACTTGCCACAGAAAATATCATCAATGCTCCACTAGTAAATTACAGAGGGCTACTAACCTGATATGTAATTGGGCAAAGAAATGGCGAATTAAATTAAATGAAGCAAAATCAATCCAAGTGAACTTTACAAATCTAAAAGTTAATCGTATACCAATTCTGATAAACTCTATAGCAGTACTGCATGCAAGCACTGCTAAATATCTCGGCATAACTTTAGATGCAAAACTGAGATGGAAAAAACACATAAAAAAAAGAGATGAACTAAACATAAAATTCAAAAAAATGTATTGGCTCTTCGGGAGACAATCTGAACTAATGATCCACAACAAACATCTGTTATACAAACAAATTCTAAAACCTGTATGGACATATGGCAGCCAACTCTGGGGTTGTGCCAAAAAGTCAAATATTAAAATCATACAAACAGCTCAAAATAAGACCCTGCGATGCATCGTTAATGCACCGTGGTACATTCGAAACGACAACCTCCATCGAGATCTAAAGATCGAGCTTGTCGTGGATGAGATAAATTATCATGCAACAAAACATCTACGTCTGCATTAGCATGAAAATCTGGATATACGCTGTATGCTGACTACCACTCCAACAAGAAGACTGCAAAGAACCAAACCGGGCTTATCGCGACCGAGAGGTCAGTAGACCTATGGATAATCATGTGATTACTCCGACAAATGAAAACGTATTATGCAATGTAAATTATTAAATGGGTACGAGACTCAGTCGTGATATATAATATAATAAAAAAAAAAAAAATTACCTTGCGTGCCATCTATCGTTCTCGTTAAAACGTATTGGTATGCCATCTAGAAATCTTCTCCGAAACATGTGTTTAACGAAATCATGCCGTCGTAGGCATTAACTATGAAAATTGGCACGATTTTCCTTATAGGATTATAAGTTATTTGGAATATTGTTACGATTAATTTTGCAGTGAAGATGTTTGCATTGAATATTATGCATTTTGATCGATGTTAAGTTGGCCTATGATTTGGCTATCGAGTTGAAACAAGAAACCATATTCACATTTTTTATAAAATGTCCACGAATCGATGCCACAGTTATATTCCATACTATATGCAAATTTATTATAGTTGTAACGGTTTGATATAATAATACTTGTACTTATGTTAAATGGACATAATTTAAATAATTGACATATATAATTTCTTAGCTATTAAATGAGTATAAATACAATATATTCAACCTATTTGCTTTTATGGTACGAGTATGTATATGGTTGCTTGTTTATAGCAGTGTTGGTTATCAGCAATTACTTTCATTATATTTATGTATATACTTAATTATAAATGACCATTGTTTAGAAAAAAGCACACAAAATTGTTACTAATTAAGTATTAATTGTGAAAAAAATAGTAAATATATCTACGTGACTCGATATAATGTTATGGCTTAATCGTTTTAACTCTAGGATACAACTATTAAATTTGTCACAGTTGTTTTATAGTGTTTCAAAGTACAAAAGAAGAAGAGCAACGTAGTCACGATGCGGTGTCAAACTTGAGACCAGGCTATCGAGAACCTTTGTAATTAATTTGGATGTTCGACAAGGAAATGCGAGCACATACTTTCTAATCTCGTGTTGGAATACATCCTTCGTAAAACGTAATCACTTCTAGACAATATCTTACTCCGACAGTTCAATTATTTGTTTACATACACAGATGATATCTGTGTGAATGGATTAAAGGGCAAAGGGTCCAAAACCAACTACATGATCCCTGGTTTTAGAGATTTAGATACAATTGATTTCAGTAGTGGTAACCACACGTTTAAAGGAGTGATGAGATTCAAGTACAGTGTGTCCGCCGGGCAGCTATACTACTTTGTTTGTTTATAATTTTTGAATAAATGAAAGAGAATGGATCTTATATTGATAAATGTTTTATTTAATGTCGGGAATTATGTATGGAATACAATATTAGATAAATGTCCGCCTCTGTTAGCCATGTGAGGCCTTGTTAGCCATGCGAGCCCTTTTGATCACATTTTTCATTGCATTCTCACACATTTCACGCGGTATTTCATTCATTTCATCACGAATATTCTGTTTGAGTTGCTCAAGCGTTTCTGGTTTGTTTGCATAAGCCTTGCTTTTCAGATATCCCCACAAAAAGATGTCCGGAGCAGTTAAATCAGGCGACCGTGGAGGCCAATCAACATCAACATTTTTTGAAATAAATTGTTCTGGAAAAAGGTTTCGCAGTAATTGCATTTTAATCCTGGCTGTATGTGTAGCACCGTCTTGTTGATACCACATGTTAATCAAGCTCAAAGCATGCAGTTGAGGAGTTAAAAAGTTTTCAATCATTTCACGATATCGCTCTCCATTCACAGTTACCGTTACGTCGTCTTCATTATCCAAGAAGTAAGGTCCAATGATTCCTCCTGACCAAATCTCTTGTACTTATAGCTTAATCGACTGATGAATAATTTGAGGATTTTACATTGCCCAGAACCGACTATTCTGTTTATTCACATATCCATTCAAATGAAAATGTGTCTCGTCACTCATTATGATTTTTTCATGAAGAAGCTCTTGTGTCAACTGAATCTTAAATGGAAATAAATGTAAATCCTTGTGCAAAATTGTGGCCAAACTTGTTCTTTGAAGACCTAGCTCCTGAGCACGGCGTTGAATTGACGTTGATAGATTGGTTTGAACACTTTCTTGAGCAGTAGTAATGTTTTCAGTCGATCTTGCAGTACGTTGTTGCCCATGCTTGGGTCTATCATCTACAGACCTTCTTTCTTCGAAATCAAACTACACGATAAATAGTGCGTTTTAGTGTAAAATAGTGCAAACATTTCACGTAACTTCCCATCGTCACAGTAATCGATGATTGATTTTGATAAAATGTTTTAACGATTATCGAATATTTTTCCATAATAAATTTGCCACGTGTCAACTTCACGACTGCCAAATATGAACTGTCAAGACTATCGTTAAGTAAAATGGCGGCCAAACAAAGTAGTATACCGTCCCGGTGGACACCCGGCAGTATATCGGCATTGGCACACACCGAATTCGTTTCAATCACGATTTCAGGTATTTAATGTGAATTCCTAATATCGTGCATAAAATCAAACGATAGTGTGTATGCTTACTCAGTCACGTTCTGTGTGCTGATCTTGACTATATGATACAGTTACTTTAAATAAAGAGCCACCTTTCGAAGGCGAACGATGGCTCCAAATGGCTGCGTTCTGCTAAGAACAGCATAATAGAGAGATCTATTTTTTTCGGCACAGTTCCTATAAGTGTCGTATTGGCAGTTGTAAGTTTATTAGGTAATACTGTAAGCAAGAGATTTGGATGGCGCCTTTAAATTTTCAGATTATATACTATGGAGAATGTGTTTCCTCTCGATAATCGTCAAGTTAGCGTTCAACAGACAAACAGTCATACGGATGATTGTTTACAACCATAATACTTATAGTTTAATATTTTAAAAACCGATCGACGATAGAAACACTATAGAAAAATAGTGCATCGTTGTAGTGTAGGCCAATAATTTCAGAAGATTGATATTTATAATGGGAATATAAAAATTACTAAACCTTGCGTCACCATGTTCGAATTCGTTATTAACTGCACGTTTTGTTTAATGTTACATACTTTAGCTGCTGTCTTAAGCTTTGAGTACAAAAGTTCCGTGTACAAAAAGTTATAGTTCGGAGTTCATACTTAACATTTATATAATGCAAATGTTTGTTAGGCAGTAACCCTTAAGTATACACTTCGAAATAGATTATACCGATTACCCTAATATCTTGGTTACTTATGTTCATAAAATAATGATAACTCTATCCACTTAGTTTCCAGTTTTCCGGATTTTAACACAGTTCCTTCTGTGGAACACATTCAATTTTAGGTCAAATATTCTCTTCGGTTAGCACTATAGTTTGTTTGTGGATTTGAGAGCGGAACGTTCTTGCGATAAATTTAGTAAGCAAGATAAGTTATTAAAGCTTAAACCATAATTGTTAAACCTTTTCATAAAAATAATGGTTCTCTTTGTCCATTTTATGGCTTGCATAATCGTTCTGCTGAGCGGTTAATTCGGATTACAATAGATTTTTTTGTGATCACCTTTACTCTTAACGATAATGTGCATCCCATGAGATGCCGAACAGTGCGCACTGAAGAAGCTGCAGCCGCTGTACAGGAAAGCGTTGGTGAAGATTCATATCAATCAATTCGTGGTCGTTCCTAGCAACTGGTGTTGTGTCCTTGCGCTTAACGGAAGATTTGGTATATGGGCTTAAAACCTTTCAAGAATCATGACGAATCCATCGTGTGCACCACCATTCGGCGAATGGGATGAAGCACAAATTGATACTGATGTTGAATTTGCATTCAAAATTTTGTTTTCCGATAAAGACCACTTTTGGTTGAATGGGTATGAAAATAAGCAGAAATGTCGCATTTGAAGTGAAGATAAACCACAATCTTTTGTCGAAACACTATTCCATCCACAGAAAATGATTGATTACTGCACTTTATGGGCTAGCGAAGCCATTGGTCCATGTTTTCAAAAACGATGATGCGCGATATAATTAATTTATTAAAAGAAAATTTTGATGACAGAATAATTTCGCTTAATGGTTCAATTAATTGGCCACCAAGATCGTGTGATTTAACCCCATTAGATTATTTTTATTGGAGTTATGAAAAGTCACTTGTCTTCGTCGATAAACCAGATTGAACACCTTGAAATCAACATTCGAAGAGGTATTGGCGAAATAGGGCCATAAATGCCGCTAAAAGTTTGTGAAAATTGGTATTCGAGATTGTGCCTTGTTCCAGAATATATTCTTAAACCGACAAATTAAAACAGTGGTTCAACTTCTTTCATTTAGAGTGAACTTCGCGAGATACCGGTTCGGTAATCCTGACTAGGACAGGATTAAAACAAGATCCCCTTATGCCGTGCATAATCAATCGATTGGACAAATGTCCAGTCACCATAACCATTGGCAACGAGCTATGCAATTCGTTTATGGTGATTTTGTATAATTCGGAAGGGGTAGCACACCGACATAATTTACTGTAAGTTTTTTTTTTATTATTAAAACAAGTCTCGAGACTAACCATCAATTTACATCTGAATTCTTACAAACTAAAATATAATGTGGTCACTGTTAATCCAGCGATGCACAGTACCTGCTCGTTGGTAGGTAGCTGCTCACATACTAACGAGCTCGAAGGGTTTGGTTCTTTTAAGTCTCCTAACCAAATGTTCATTATCCAGTAGCCGAGAGGCTTCCGCATTGACATGTTCCATTAGTCTTGGTTCATGCTTCGATTCAAATCGTTTTATTCCGAGTTTTATATCTGGAATTTCCAAATCACGATGCAAATCACTATTACGAATGTACCAGGGTGCATTAACTATACTCCGAAGTACCTTATTCTGGAAGTGTTGTATAAGTTTAATGTTAGTATTCTTAGTACAGCTCCAAAGCTGAATGACATATAGCCAGATCGGCTTAAGAACCTGATTGTAAATCAGTATTTTGTTGCATATGCTTAATCTTAACCTTCGCCAATTAGCCAGTACAATTGTCTATATTTAAGATCATGCTCTTTTCCTTTCTTCTTCACATGCTCTTTCCATTTAAGTTTAACATCTAGAGTCATACCCAAGTATTTAGTTGAGTTCACGTTCGGCACCATTACATCGTTTAAGCTGATTGTCGGCGGATTAACCAATGATTTATTCGTAAAATTGACATGGGCAGATTTTAATTCATTAAGTTTGATTTTCAATCGCTTGGTCCACTGCCGAATTTCATCACTTGCACGTTGAAGTTTATTCGCCGCTTCTTCCACAGTTTGCTTTGTTGATAGTATCGCGGTGTCGTCAGCAAACGTTGCTATACTTACGTGGTCGGGCTGTGGTATATCACTTGTATATAGTAGGTAAAGGACTGGACCTAGAACGCTGCCTTGTGGAACACTTGCCCTTATCTCTCTCAGTTCAGAATTCTCATCTTCTTGTCTTACTCTAAAAAGCCTTTCAGATAAATATGATCTCAAAAGATCAATATATGGTCCCGGAAGCATAGCATTAAGTTTATGTATTAAACCCTCGTGCCATACCTTATCGAAAGCTGCTGCCACATCCAGAAATAAGGTCGAACAAATTTGTTTTTCTTCTAACGCCTTTTCTATAATGTCTGTTATTCTGTGAACCTCATCAATTGTAGAATGTTTGCATCTAAACCCAAATTGATGACCCGGTATTATGTCTCTATTTTCTATTATTGGCTTCATTCTCTTCAAGAGTAGTCTCTCCATTAGCTTTAAAATGATAGGGAGCAGTGATATCGGACGGTACGATTTAGCTTCATTAGGCGGTTTACCTGGTTTCGGTAACATAATAACTTCCGCAACTTTCCAGGCCGAAGGAACATGTCTTAATCTAATAACAGCATTAAACAAGTAAGTTAGTTTAGCGATAGCTTTCTTTGGAAGTTGCTTTAAAATTTCTTCCCTTATAAGGTCATATCCAGGTGCCTTTGCTGACTTCAGATTGAATTGTATTCCACTGGTAACTTCTTTTTGGGTTGTTCCACCCTCATAATTACTGCTTTCATTTTCGATTATAATATCCGATTCAATCTCATTCGGTTTGAAAATATCAGCCAAATGGTTAGCAAATTCTTCAGCTTCTGCTTTGTTATCCTTAGCCCACGAGCCATCATTTCTCTTTATAGGAGGGATTTGCGTAATTGGGGTTTTTATACTTTTAGTTGCCTTCCATAGTGAGTAGTTCGTATCTTCATCAGCGGTCAATTTTCCCAGATACAAAGAAAACGATTTTTCATTTAGCTTCTGAATTTCTCGCTTAAGCTGTTGTGATTTATTATTTAGAATCGTCTTATCAGATGGACTCCTTGTTTGTTGCCATTTTCTCCTAGCTTTTCTTTTTTCTAAGACAAGATTCCGAATTAGTATTATTCGAAGCGTTAATCTGCATGATATCGGTGAAATTTTCTACCCCTTCATCTAGTTCCTGAATAGTTATTAGTCGTGTTTGTAAGTTAATCTTGTTTTCTACTTCAGATCTGAAGCTCACCCAATCAGTTGTTTTATTGGCAAGAGTTGGTCTTGTTTCCTTTCAGAGTGATCAGAGTCCATATCTAAATTATCCTCTACTTCAATAAAATTTGATGAGACTTGTTTTGATATAAAGAAATCCAGTAGATCAGGAGTTTAACCTGCATCCGTGGGCCAATATGTTGGCTTGCCAGTGGAATGGACGTTACATCCCATTTCTACTATTGCATTTTTAAGTTCGTTACCTTTGGCTTACAACACCTATAGAGCCAAAGTCAACATGCTTTGCATTAAAATCACCTCCTAGTATAAATCTACCATCGAAATGTTGTAGGATAGTCAAATAGTTCATTTTCTTCAGGTTATATCTAGGTGGACAATACACTGATCCTATCTGAAGGCCTGGCTTGGTAGATGTAATTTTTACTATGGTAAGCTGGGTTTCGGGTAATTGATAATACTGGCATTCACGGTGTTTAATATAGTTTTTTATTATAACAGCAGTTCCACCTCTTGCTTGGTTATCCGGATGAATTGTTTCATAAAGTTGGTAACCGTGAATTTTAAGGTAAGATTGCCTGATGGAGTGGGTCTCAGATATCTAAGACACACAACGATATTTTGCATTTTTAAAAACGCTTCTAGTTCTAAATTTTAAAATTTTTAAAAGTGCTTTTTATTTTTAATATATCATTTGAGAGAGTTGATTAGTATAATAAAGCAGAATTTCTCTGCTCCAATCTTTGTAGCCTTTCAGAAAGGTTGTTTATGGCATTCATAACATTTTGCATCATTTTCATCATAGTATTCGAATGCGTAGGGTTCAAAGTTGGTCCAGAACTGACCTTTCCTGTCTCAGCTACTTGCGCATATGATAAACCACCTCTTACATGATGACTAAACGATTCTGATGGTTGAATTTTTTGTAAATTCGTTGGTGTACTTAGATTATTTCTTCTTTTTTGAAGTTCTTTCGCTACCAGGCATCCTCGGTAGTTTGCAGGATGGGCTTGTGCACAGTTTGAACACTTTGCTGCAGTATTCTTGGGTTTCTCACAAGGAATCGTGTTGGCAGAACTTTTGAGTATGGCCATATCGCTGACAACGTTGACATTGCGGAATTGTACGGTTACTTCTAACCGCTTTAATTTTTACACCCATATGGCACATATGTTTTATTTCAAAATTTTTTGAATATCTTCTTTGTTATCGAAGGTCAGCATAAATAACGGAAGTGGAATTCTTAGTTCTTCATCCCCTTGCTTAGTATTTTTAATTTTGTTGACGACATCAAGGATTTTAAAACCTATTTCACTCAATTCTCTCTTAATATCTTCTGGGTCGCATGATTGGTGCAAATTTCTAACCATAATCCTAACTGGTCGTGTATGTTTATTTTCATAAGAATGCCAATGTTGCTGCGAACCGTTTAGGTATTCTGCTAAATTTCTATAATCTGTCTCGGTGACTACATTTATTTTCAGTTGCTTGTTAATGTTCATCAATTTGGCTTGAAAATTGATGCTGTTATCCTGTAATGACTTAATGTCGGAGTATTTTGTCACATTCCTAAGTACTACAGGAGGCGGAATTTCTTTACCTTTTCGGGCTGAGTTTTGGTTTTTTGAGTTGGATTTTTTTCAGTTTTGTTTGATGAAGCACCTGTTTCAAAACATTTTTCTGATATTCGCTTACTTTTTTGGATTTTGGTAGTAGCCATGCTGTTTCGTGTGCTACTATTTCCTCTTCTTCGCTCGAATCAGGTAAAGTAAAATCATTTTACTACAGAGAAACTTCGTGGCCTCATAGGAGATCTCATGATTAGTTTACCTATTTTAAATGGATTGTCACTTGTGCTCATAAACTTGCCCGAGCCGACGGCGTTAGCATTTGTGTGTTGTAATGATGGACCCTTCACTGAATCCATGGGGTCAAACATCGATGAGGGTGAATTTTCCTCCATGGACAGACTTTAAGTACTGCCGACCGATTTGGTGCAGACGCAGACCAAGTATAAAGTTCTAGGTCATTATCATTAAATGTTCACTTTAATTTACTGTGTAAATTTACTGCAAGTGATGGGGTTTTTAACAAAACTTTTCCATACTTGAGCCAATAAACATCAGTCTCGAAAGCACAGTGAAAGCGATCCAAATTTACGACCGAGTACAATACGACCAGAATGCAAAAAAAGTAGCAAAAAAAAATAATAAATTTTTCACACAAAATAAAAATGTTTTTCTGTTAATTTTATAAATTTTAATTTTAATTATTCAGCATAAAATATATTTAAATAATATAATATTCCATTATTGTGTATGTACAAAACTCGTATATCACTGCTCGACGTACGTACAACTGGAAAACTAATTTTTGAAATAATTACATAAAACAACTGGAAACCATCAAAAAAAAACAAAAAATTAACAGAATTTTGCGTTGGACAAAAAAGATTTTAATTGTAATTTTTGTTGTTGTTGTGTGCTGTGCTTTTTGGTTATGCTTTTCCTTTTTATATTGTAATTTAATTTGTTTTTGTTACGAAGCTTATTTTCCGTTTTGCTATGTAACATTTTATGCTTTGTTTTTATGTATATAAAAATTTTCCTGCTTTTCCTTATAAATTCTAACGGACTAAAACTCATTATCTACTTTATTCATTTAATAATAATAATAATAGCAATAACAATGGCAGCAGTACCAGCAAATATATTACAATATAACATTTTAGTTTTGGTAATTTTGGTTGAAACACGAAATACACAAAAAAAAACAAAAAATCATAACTAAAAAGCTTTTGTTAGCTTTACAACATGAACATGGGATTTGTGCATTTTTGTATATCTCGGGATATTATTCGAATATATGTACGTTGTACGAGTACAATTCTGTTTTGTTTAAACAGTAGTGTACAAACTCGTATCGCTTGCTTGTCGAGGAGAAAGGTAAAGCATCATATAAATTGAAAAAACACGATTCGTTTGGGAATAAATATAAATGCAGTGCGAACTCGAGAAACGGAAGTTAACACGGTGAAATTGTTTTTATATTGGAATGCGAATTTGTTTTTCTTAATGTCTATGAAAAACATTTCAATTGTGTATTTATGCATAGAATCAAAACTATTCATAGTTTTATTTATTCAATATAAATGAAACACCCACACTCTCTAGTTAACTCATGGTATAATTGTTCGCTTTGTTTTTCCCAGAACTAATGTAAATTTACGACCGGTGGTTAAAGGGCATACGTGATTCGTAAAATGTTAAGCCATAGAGTATCATATCACCAATAGCCAGTTAACCTGGTCAAATAATCTGGCTTATTAGCTGACGGCTGACGACTGCGTTTGTAAATCGAATAACGAGCAACTAAAATCGTCGCTGCCACGAAAACGATGGTTAAAAATATTGATATCCTTTCTGCATAGTTCGAATTTAAAAGCTTTTGTTCAATATTATAACAGCCAACCTGTCAATTGTATAAGTTGAAACAAGTTACCCTGAACTTCTGTCAGGAAGATTCGGTTTTACAGAATCGTATTCAGAAGTATTGCATCTTATGGAGTTTTGTTTCCTGTGTGATTGCACCTCTAGAGACCTAGATTACTGAAGATATAGAGGGAATTCAGTCCAAGGCAAATCATTAAGTTGTATGTTTGCGTAAATAATAAATTATCCAAATGAGGATAAACGTATATAAATGTTATTGTATATACGTGTTCAAGTAAAACTGCATAAACCTTAACAACATTGGTGTTTAAATTTGATTAATAAAAAGATAGAAAACATAAGTTGCATGTGGAAGGTAAAATCGATTTAACTGCTGGTCATTATCATCTCTCCCCCATCTTGAACACTCTGTTGTTCAACATCAACTGGCAATGAACAAACATTCGCAATACCACGCTTTATTACACCAATCTCAGTTTTTATTGTTACAACTCGTACTAGACCATCTAAGCCTGGATGAAGTTCTATAATTTTACCCAATGTTCATTTGAGTGGTGGTAGGCGTTGGTCTTTAATGATGACGATCGTTCCTATAGGGATGGTTTTTGTTTCATTCTTCCAAAAATACCAATACTGGAGTTGTTGAAGATATTCAGTTGACCATCTGGACCAAAATTATATTTTCAAATGATTAACTAGCTTCCAACGTTTAAGATAGTTAATGTTTTTAGGATCAATTATATTTGGTTCAGGTATGCTGGTTAAAGCTCGTCCAATAAGGAAATAACCTGGCGTTAAAATTTCCAAGTTGTCATCTGTAGTAATTGGAGGGATAGGACGAGAATTCAATACAGACTCCTCTTGTTTTATCAATGTCTGCAGTTCCTCATAAGTCAGGTTAGCGTTTCCCATTGTAAGACGCAGGTGATACTTAGCAGATTTAACTGCAGATTCATATATTCCTCCGAAATATGGAGATACAGGTGTTGCAAAATTTCAGACTATATGATCCTTGATTATTAGTGAATTAATCTGATCTTGAGTATCTGCACTGTGTAGCATTGTATAAAAAAACTAATATGGCTTAGAGGCCGTAAACGGCCCTTACCGCGTCTCAACTGAGACCTTACGAACCAATTTTAACGGTTGGTGCACATTGTAGGTGGTCAGCCCAACGAATGTTTTTACACACAACGCGTTTTTTATGTCATCCGATTGCATGTTAATTTTTTGGTCAACGGTGGGAATCGAACTCGAGACCGCGGCGTGATGAGAAACTCTCTTAACCATTTAACTACAACCGGCATTGTATACAGCACATGTAATTCCGAATTTGCTGCAACGAAATTGGTTCCGTTGTCGGAAAATACCGTTTTGCACAATCCACGAGTTGCAATGAAACTTCGAAATGCATCGATGAAAGAAGCAGATGTATGGTCTGAGGCCAATTCTAGGTGAACCGCTTTTGTTGTAAGACATACAAATACAGCTAAGTATGTTTTTGTTGGAATTTTGCCACGTATTCGATAGTGAACATAAAAAGGGTCTGCATAATCAATTCCAACATTGTAAAATGGTGGAGCAGGGTTAACTCTTTGAGTTGGTAGATTTGCCATTAATTGTTGTTGAAGTCAAGGTCGCGCTCGACAATATATCACACACATTCTACAAACTCGTTTTGTCAGCTGTTTCCCACACATTGGCCAATACATTTGCCGAACAGCAGCTAGAAGTCCTTGAGGTCCAATATGGAGATATTTCCTATGGATAAAACTAATAAGCGTTGTGGTAAAATAATGATTGCTTGGCAGTAATGCGGGGTGGCAAGAGTTGTATGAAATTGCAGCAAATTTAAGACGACCGCCTACTCGAAGGATTTTCTGCTCGTTCATAAATAATGATAGTGATTTTAATGCTGGATCACGAACCATGAAGTCAGCCTTTTGTAATCCTTTGACTTGGACTAAACGAATGACTGAATTTAATCCGTTGTTTACTTCTTCTGCTGTCAAGGGCCCAGTTATTCTTGGTGACTTAGAACGACAGTTGATGACAAAACGTAAGATCCGCACTTGCAGGTACAACCGTAACCTTTTTTCGTTCTTGAATTACCAGGAGAGATTCTGTGTCTGGTGACTGTGAATATTTCTGTATTTCTTCGGATGAACATAAAAAACTCGGTCCGAACCACCATAGATTAGAGTTCATTAACGATTCAGGAAAAGTTTCTCTAGAAATTACATCAGCAGGATTTGATTTTGAATCTATGTGAAACCAGTTATTAGAATTAGATTTAGCTTGAATTTCAGATACGCGGTTTGCAACATAGGACTTCCATCTTGATGATGAAGACCTAATCCAACGAAGAGCTATCATGGAATCTGTTCAGTAGAAAATGTTTGTAACCTTAAAATTTAGTACACTTACCACCTGTTGAGGTGCACATAACTCAAGCCGTGGCAAAGTAACTTGTTTTAATGGGGCGATTCGTGATTTTGAACATAATAAATTGGTAGCATAATTATCTTGAATTAGAAATCGTACATATATTACAGCACCGTAGGCCTTTTCACTAGCATAAGTGAAGCCATGCCGCTGGATAATGCTAGATTTCTCACATCCATTGAACAAACGACGTGGAATATTTAATTTACTTAGTTTTGGAAGTTCACTAAGAAAGTAAATCCAGTATGTGTGATAGGCCAATGGAAGGCTTTCATCCCAATCTATTTTAAGGGACCATAACTTTTGTAGTAGCAACTAAGCCAAGAGGGTCAAATATTTTAGCAACTTGCGATATAACTATTCGTTTTGTAACCCTTGACGGCACGTCATAATCCAGTTTGATGTTAATATTAAAATGATCATGGTTAGGATTCCAGAACATGCTTTACGTTTTTATGTTCGTTTTATCATCGATTATATAACATGTTTCACGATCCTCTTCTCCTATGTCACGAAGCAGAGTTAATCTATTTGAACACCATTTCCTCAAATTAAGTCCCGCGCCTTTCAGAATAGATGTGACTTCTGTTTTTAACTGAGTTGTTTTTTTAGTGAGTCAGTACCTGACAATAAGTCATCAACACAAAAAAAATCACGAATGGCACCGTGTTACTTAAAATGGCCTTGATGTAGTACCATATGTAACTGTTTGTAATTTAAATGTTTTAAGCTCATCTGAAGCATGATATCGCCAGAAAATATATTGATAACTTTGATGAGAATGATTTGGCGATAGATTTTGCAGATATCTGCAGTAAAAGCATAAGCAGTAAAAGCTCGAAATCGAAGAAGTACAGCGAATAATTTATTTTGAACTACAGGTCCATTCATTAACAACTCATTAAGCGAATAGCCATTTGACGATTTGACTGAGCCATCGAAGACGACTCTAAATTTAGTAGTAGATGAATCAGGTTTCATAACGAAATGATGAGGTAAATAATAGTTAAGAGATTCAATATTATCTACAAGCTCATGTGATTTAACTGTTCATATTCGCTCATGAAAGTATTCTAGTCTTTTCTAATTTTCGAGTTATTATTAAGACGCCTTTCTAACATTAGAAATCTCTTTTTTGCCATGAATGATGAATCAATTAATAATGATGGGTTATTTAAAAATAGGAGTTTTACTACAAACTTGCCAGCAGTGTCTCGAGTAAAATTATCCTTAAAATGGTTTTCACAATCAGACTTGGGTAATGAGTCGGTGTTAGTATTAAACTCTTCAATTGCCCAAAATCGCTTTAGAAGTAAATCTAAATTTTGTGTATCTGTGGCAACTAAATTGCAATTACTATTTGTTTGAGATGAACTTAAATTTCCACCTGCCACTACCCAACCTAGTACCGTGTTTTGTAAAATAGGTCATCGGCAAGCATAATTTGACCAACTGATTGCAATTTGTAATAAATATCTGCACCTAATAGCAGATCTATTTCATTTGGTTCGTAAAATAATGGATCAGCCAGTTTAATATTAACATGTTGGTTATCAGAGATTTTATTTAACAACTGTACGTCGATGTTTGCTGAAAACTGATTTATACGTGAAAAAATGGTAATAGAAGCGAATTGGTATAAGTGAATTGGTAATAAAATTTAGTTGCGAGCCTGAGTCGAGTAATGCACGTGCAACAACTAATTCTCCATTCGCATTACGTATTTCAACTAGTGCAGTGGCAATGAAAACAAAATTTGAAATGATACGTCCGATTAAAGTGGAATGGCTCTGTTAAGATGATAGTGTCATTACAGATGAATCAGGTTGAGAGGAGAAATTACTTCGCTGTACCACTTCCTTGTTCGATGAACCAGCGGAACGAGAATTGCCTGTATGCAACAATGTACTGTGGTTAACCTTACAAATTCGACACACATCTGTAATATTGCATTGTGCAACAAGGTGTCATGATCTCAAACAGCTAGTACACAGTTTACGATCCATTACAATCTTTCTACGTTCCTCTACTGACATAGAAATGAATGCATGACACCGATTAATAAAATGGTCTGTTTTGCTAACTGCAAAGGTTTTGAATCTTTTAAATCATGCAAAGATCCCGATTTGTCCGTCTTGTATTCACCTATCTTATGATTTCTAACTTGAATGAATTGAGAATATCTTGAAAGGAATAATTTACATTGGGTAAGGAGGTCTCCTGCCATTTTGTTCTTGTATGAGAATCAAATTTCGAAGTGATAAGATAGATTAATAAATCATCCCAGTATTGTAATTATATTTATATAATTATAATTATAAAAAGTGTAGTCATTAACCATCTCAAAAAACTCGACAAAGTTTTTTTTTTGTTTTGTTTTACTTTAACTAAAAGTGCAGTGTTCGTAAAAAACTATTGTGCATATAAGTTTTATAGTGAAGTGTGAACATTAAATGATAATGACCTAGAACTTGAGTCATTATACTTGGTCTGCGTCTGCACCAAATCGGTCGGCAGTACTTAAAGTCTAGCCATGCAGGAAAATATACCCTCATCGATGTTTGACCCCATGGATTCAGTGAAGGGTCCATCATTACAACACACAAATGCATACGCCGTCGGCTCCGGCAACTTTATGAGCACAAGCGACAATCCATTTAAAATAGGTAAACTAATCATGAGATCTCCTATAAGGCCACGAAGTTTCTCTGTAGAAAACTTAGCCAAAACAAAAAAGCCTCAGCAGATGAGTAATAGCAGTTCCCAACAAATATCAGGGAATGATTTAAATGAGAAAATAATAATATCATTACAAGCTGAATTAAGGGAAGCACGAAATGAAATCCATCAATTAAAACTAATGATAAATCAAAGACACCCACAAACAAATGATTTTACTATACCTGATTCGAGCGAAGAAGAGGAAATAGTAGCACACGAAACAGCATGGCTACTACCAAAATCCAAAAAGAAGAAGCGAATATCAGAAAAATGTAATAAAGCTGGTACTTCATCAGACAAAACTGGAAAAAATCCAACTCAAAAAACCAAAACTCAGCCCGAAAAAAACATATCATCAGCAAAGTATGTAACTTTGTAAAAAATTAAAGAACCTAAAAAAGGTAAACAAATTCCGCCTCCTCACTCCGACATTAACAAGTCATTACAGGATAACAGCATCAATTTCCAAGCCAAATTGATGAACAACAAGCAACTGAAAATAAATGTAGTCACCGAGACAGATTATAGAAATCTAACAGAATACCTAAATGATTCGCAGCAACATTCGCATTCTTATGAAAATAAACATACACAACCAGTAAGGATTATGGTTAGAAATTTGCACCAATCATGCGACCCAGAAGATATTAAGAGAGAATTGAGTGAAATAGGTTTTAAAATCCTTGATGTCGTCAACAAAATTAAAAATACTAAGCAAGGGGATGAAGAACTAAGAATTCCACTTCCGTTATTTATGCTGACCAAAGAAGATATTCAAATAATTTATGAAATAAAACATATGTGCCGCATATGGGTGTAAAAATTGAAGCGGTTAGAAGTAACCGTACAATTCCGCAATGTAAACGTTGTCCGCGATATGGCCATACTCAAAAGTTCTGCCAACACGAACCTAGATGTGTTAAATGTGCTGAGAAACATTTAATTATTTCTTGTGAGAAACCCAAGAATACTGCAGCAAAGTGTTCAAACTGTGCACAAGCCCATCCTGCAAATTACCGAAGATGCCTGGTAGCGAGAGAACTTCAAAAAAGAAGAAATAATCTAAGTAAACCAACGAATTTACAAAAAATTCAACCATCAGAATCGTTTCGTCATCATGTAAGAGGTGGTTTATCATATGCGCAAGTAGCTGAGACAAAGAAGGTCAGTTCCGGACCAAATTTGAACCCTACTCATTCGAATACTATGATGGAAATGATGCAAAATGTTATGAATGCCATAAACAACCTTTCTGAAAGGCTACAAAGATTGGAGCAGAGAAATTCTGCTTTATTATACTAATCAACTCTCTCAAAATGATATACCAAGAAAACCTGAGAATTGCTACTTGGAATGCTAACGGCATTAAAAATAAAAATCATGAACTAGAAGCGTTTTTAAAAATGCAAAATATCGATGTGTGTCTGAAACCTGAGACCCACTCCACCAGGCAATCTTACCTTAAAATTCACGGTTACCAACTTTATGAAACAATTCATCCGGATAACCAAGCAAGAGGTGGAACTGCTGTTATAATACAAAACTATATTAAACACCGTGAATGCCAGCATTATCAATTACCCGAAACCCAGCTTACCGTAGTAGAAATTACATCTACCAAGCCAGGCCTTCAGATAGGAGCAGTGTATTGTCCACCTAGATATAACCTGAAGAAACCGAACTATTTGAATATCCTACAACAGTTCGATGGTAGATTTATACTAGAGGGTGATTTTAATGCAAAGCATGTTGACTTTGGCTCTAGGCTTACAACAACCAAAGGTAACGAACTTAAAAATGCAATAGTAGAAATGGGATGTAACGTCCATTCCACTGGCAAGCCAACATATTGGCCCACGGATGCAGGTAAAACTCCTGATCTACTGGATTTCTTTATATCAAAACAAGTTTCATCAAATTTTATTGAAGTAGAGGATAATTCAGATATGGACTCTGCAGTGATACTTTCCTTAAGCGACAAGATAATAAGAAAGGAAACGAGACCAACTCTTGCCAATAAAACAACTGATTGGGCGAGCTTCAGATCTGAAGTAGAAAACAAGATTAACTTACAAACACGACTAAAAACTATTCAGGAACTAGAATAAGAGGTAGAAAATTTCACCGATATCATTCAGATTAACGCTTGGAATAATACTAATGGAACAGTATCCATAACCATTGGTAAAAGTTTCCCAAGAGAAATTCGGAATCTTGTCTTAGAAAAAAGAAAAGCTAGGAAAAAATGGCAACAAACAAGGAGTCCATCTGATAAGACGATTCTAAATATTAAATCACAACAGCTTAAGCGAGAAATTCGGAAGCTAAATGAAAAATCGTTTTCTTTTTATCTGGGAAAATTGACCGCTGATGAAGATACGAACTACGTATTGAAGGCAATTAAAAGTATAAAAACCCCAATTACGCAAATCCCTCCTATTAAGAGAAATGATGGCTCGTGGGCTAGGGATAACAAAGCAGAAGCTGAATAATTTGCTAACCATTTGGCTGATATTTTCAAACCGAATGAGATTGAATCGGATATTATAATCGAAAATTTAAGCAGCAATTATGAGGGTGAAATTCCTCTAACAACCCAAAAAGAAGTTACCAGTGAAATACAATTCAATCTGAAATAAGCAAAGGCACCTGGATATGACCTTATAACGAGAGAAATTTTAAAGCAACTTCCAAAGAAAGCTATCGCTAAACTAACTTACTTGTTTAATGCTGTTATTAGATTAAGACATGTTCCTTCGGCCTGGAAAGTTGCGGAAGTTATTATGTTACCGAAACCAGGTAAACCCCCTAATGAAGCTAAATCGTATCGTCCGATATCACTGCTCCCTATCATTTCAAAGCTAATAGAGAGACTACTCTTGAAGAGAATGAAGCCAATAATAGAAAGTAGAGACATAATACCGGGTCACCAATTTGGGTTTAGATGCAAACATTCTACAATTGATCAGGTTCACAGAATAACAGACATTATAGAAAAGGCGTTAGAAGAAAAACAAATTTGTTCGACCGCTTTTCTGGATGTGGCAGCAGCTTTCGATAAGGTATGGCACGAGGGTTTAATACATAAACTTAATGCTATGCTTCCGGGGCCATATATTGATCTTATGAGATCATATTTATATGAAAGGCTTTTTCGAGTAAGACAAGAAGATGAGTATTCTGAACTGAGAGAGATAAGGGCAGGTGTTCCACAAGGCAGCGTTCTAGGTCCAGTCCTTTACTTATTATATACAAGTGATATACCACAGCCCGACCACGTAAGCATAGCAACGTTTGCTGACGACACCGCGATACTATCAACAGAGCAAATTGTGGAAGAAGCGGCGAATAAACTTCAATGTGCAAGTGATGAAATTCGCCAGTGGACCAAGCGATGGAAAATCAAACTTAATGAATTACAATCTGCCCATGTCAACTTTACGAATAAATCATTGGTTAATCTGCCGACATCAGCTTAAACGATGTGATGGAGCCGAACGTGAACTCTGCTAAATACTTGGGTATGACTCTGGATGTTAAACTGAAATGGAAAGAGAATGTGAAGAAGAAAAGAAAAGAGCTTGATCTTAAATATAGACAATTGTACTGGTTTATTAGGCGAAGGTCAAAATTAAGCATATGCAACAAAATACTGATTTACAATCAGGTTCTTAAGCCGATCTGGCTATATGGCATTCAGCTTTGGGGCTGTACTAAGAATACTAACATTAAACTTATACAAAACTTCCAGAATAAGGTACTTCGGAGTATAGTCCATGCACCCTTGTACATTCGTAATAGTGATTTGCATCGTGATTTGGAGATTCCAGTTATAAACCTCGAAATAAAACGATTTGCATCGAAGCATGAATCAAGACTAATGGAACATATCAGTGCGGAAGCCCTCGGCTACTGGATAATGGACATTTGGTTAGGAGACTTGAAAGAACCAAACCCTTCGAGCTCGTTAGTATGTGAGCAGCAACCTACCAACGAAAAGGCACTGTGCATCGCTGGACCAACAGTGACCACATTATATTTTAGTTTGTAAGAATTCAGATGTAAATTGATGGTTAGTCTGGAAAGACTAGTTTCAATAATATAATAAAAAAAATTAAAAATCCCAGTATTGAACTGGACGACCCAACGACTTTAATGAACGAACATGTGAATTGAAATGATCCAATAAATTCAGCATTTTTTGCGATGTTGGCTTATCAATTGATTTAAATTAGAAGCTGTAAAATCTAAACTTTCCAAACATTTAGCTGCAGAACCTTTAACTGAATTTTTTAGATACTGAAATTTTGTTTATTCATTTAACCTTGGGTTATTATGAACATGGTTATCAAACAACTCGATAAACCCCTTCCACTTTGTTATACCTCCAAAAAAATGATCTAAGGAGATTTTTGGTAATTTAGGGATAAAAGATAACTCTTCATTAGGTTTTACGACAGATGCACCCTTTGGTTAGTCAAATCTGCAGGTCTATCTTCTAAATGTGGAAAATTCCCGTGGTTAAGAATTAGATCATTAAGTATAAGTTGAACGAGATTCTAATTTGGTATAAACATACTCAGATAATTCACTGAAGAATTCATCAAAGCTTTTGTTGCATTGTTTGCACCTTTTAATTTGAGTTTCAGTCGCCATATTTTATTAAGAAATAACACAATCACTAAACACCACGTTGCTTAATTCAACGTTAAATATTACACAATGAACCCGGGAACGAAATAATAAATCGAATGTTACGCGGTGAAAATTAATAAAGTATTATTGTTTGAATAAATACGTTAAACACAATCAATGATACTTAGCTGGATTTTAACTGCAAGTCACGCACCACGCCAGTGAATTTCCAATTTTTATGAAGAGTGAGGATGAAAATTACGATGAAAAATGCAATGACCCGCTATTCCACTTCTGACACCACAGAAAATGGAGACGAATCGTTTTTCGCCTCGTTGAATTTGTTTGAGTTGACTCCAGAATTAAACTTCGTGTAAAGCTTCAGATTTATTTTACATTTATATTGAATTTAAGTTTAAATATGTTAATGTACAGAATCGTTTTACAGAATGACAGAACAAATGTTATACATAATATAAATCGTACTAATTTAGAACAAAAAGAAGAATATTGAACCATCAAACTTAACAATCTTAAAGTTAATAATACAGTGATATACAAAATAAATATTTATGTTATTAAGTTACAAAATTAAATAGATTGATATGGACTAAATAATATTTTATATCGATGATCAACTGCTGGTCATTATCAATTACAAAAAAATGCAAATATATCCACACATATCGTATTGGAGGTATTCAGTAGTGTTTGGCATAACCCCAAAAAAGGTTGAATATCGATTTGTACAAGTGTAAAACTCCGGATGCCTGGTAGTATAACTTTTGTGGCTATAGGTTAGAAGTATGACAGAAAATCAATGCCCATTTTGTGCTCACGACCACTATTATCTCTCCTGTCTGAGCTCGGGTATGACCACGTCACGTGTTAGTTTTCATTCGATAAATATTTTTATACTAACCGAAGTTAAGATCTAGCGTCCGTTACAGAATTTAATACTAAATGGAATTATAACTTCACTCGATGAAATGTGAACCGTATGTCGAAGAATGGTGGTAATTCTTTTGTGTTTAATTATTTCAACACATAATTATGATTAATTTTTTCACACTAATTTATAATAGTCATGTACTAATTTATAATTGTCATGTCATGTTTATAATAGTCATGTATCAGTTATGTACTGATGTTGCCTGAACATAAAAGATTTAATTAATTTATTAAGTTCGCGCGATCTTTTCGTGTTGCTGTAATATCGGCCCGATTCAAAGTTTATTTTTGCTTGCATTCTACTCATTAAAACTATTTTTTATCAAGACAATATATAAGATGATATACCGACACATGTCTGGATACTATACTACTACCAATTCATTAATAAGAACTTAAAATTTATTTTAATTTAAATGCAGTTGATAACCTATGATTTATTGATCATAGTTAAATTGATCTATATATATTATAAACATATTAGTCATGCTTCAATCTTAATTGGTATCGGGCTGGCAAACAAACATGACGTGTATAAATATAATCGAAATTATTTTGGTTTTGCGTTACGAAATGTTGAAATATGAAAGACCTCACAGCGAGTTGAAAATGTGAGAAATTCCACAATGTTGCAAGCAATTAGAAACAGCGACCTCTTAAGTAGATCGTATAGTCCTCTTGAGCTAATCAACTTGCAGAACGTGGGCTGCAACACAGCTTGTTCGAGTTTGGAAGATATTTGTAGGTTTAAATGGACATATTATGGAGTCGTTGGTTTCTTCTCTATCCATCCTGATCTCTTCATGAAGTCTTGAATATCCCTGTCGTCTACCCAGATATCTCATTCTACGCTCCGCTAGTAAGTATGGTACTTTTTCTTCTTTCTCTATCTACATTTTTGCTACGACAGCAATGTTCTATCTGGGTACACGTGTATCTAGTATTGCACAACAGCAATTATTGTCCGTAGCTTAACTAATCTTATTTTTCTAAATAATACATATGACTAGCTATTGGCTCATAAATCAGGTTTCTCCTAAACAAAGACATTACGTGAGGCGAGTGGAATATATTGTTCTCTGACTAGAATGTTCGTATACCATCTTTTCACTTTCTGCCACACTGAAACAATAGGTTGATATTATATTGATCTGCCTTTTCATTTATGGACTCTTTACTACCTTCGACGTATGCTTCAAGTTTTTTAATGGAAGCTTGGGGGCATTTCATTGTCCTTTTCACTCTCCAGTAGTCGTTTAAAATCTTACGATTTATGACTACATCATTAACCTAGTCTTCTCTGGAGGGTATGCCAGGCACAAAGCTTTTGAACTATTGATGGTGACGGGATATTATTGTAGAAGTGTTCCGGTTTTGTTGAATAAATGAAACTCTTCAGAATCTTTAGGATTACAACTAACAATTGTTCCTGCTCATGGTTTCAAAAATATGTTTACTGTAGTCCACTTGTTTCGAATGTGGTTGAGTTGAAGGGCTAAAGCCCATGAAATTTTAGCCTGTTATTTACCTGTTGTCGTATAAATCTATTGTTTTTCCGGCACAACTCCTATTTAACACGAGAGTCGTATGAAATCAAAAGGCAGCCTCTTTTCGAGAAACGTTTTTTTTGTTCGGTGGCTGCTACCGCCCACTTAGACCGGCGTAGTTTGTAGAATCATCTGCGCAATATAGCTGCATGTCAGCCTATAGTACTGACATGAACGACGGGACGGCTCATTGTTTTTAAACTCAACAGGGGATGCGATGTGTTCATCGCACCGCCCAAACGATCTATGGAGAAAAATACCTTTTTGCATCTTGCCCCGGATCAGGATTCAAACCCGGTACCTCCAGCTCGAACTGCCGCAGCTTTAACCATTGCGCCACCTGCGTGGTATGAAAGAAACGTTATGTTGACTCGTTCTCGAAGCAGTTAATGTCATCATTAATAATTATGGTAATAATATATTTCCTATTTAAATTGTTTTAAAAACTGTCTTATAAAATAAAATTAAGCAAATAAGATCTGCTAGAGTCGTGATAGTAAAATTCAATTTAATATTTTTAAAATAAACAACAAATATTTTGCCTACATAGAAAAGAATTAATTAAATTTCCATAAAAATATTTAATGCTTTTATGATATAAATTTTTTTTAAAAAAAGTTTTTCTATTTTTTAATATTTAATTTTAAAAGAAGAATTTTATTTTATTTATTTTTAATCAATTAAGTTTAAAATATTTTCCAGATACATACAACCGTACGACGAGTAAACTATTCGTATACATGCATAAGTATAAAACTCATACAAAGTGGAAATAGTTTTTAATTTAAAACTAATTTAATTTCATCTAAATTCAACTGAAAATGTTTAAAAAAAATTGTTCTTTATATTCTCATCCATAGTTTTGAATAATTTTATTTATTTACCTTTTAGCAAAATCTAAGATAAACTCAAAAAACTAATCAAATAAATGGAACTCAGAATATGATAAACATTTTCCTTTCGTATTATACGATGGACGAAAGTTTTGATCAGAATAAATTTTGGAAGCATATACATAAAACATTATTATGATTTTTTATTCGATTCGGATTGCCGCATCGTAAATTCGGTTGTGCATTTCAATCAATTTTATTGGTCTCATAAATTTCGATACGAAAATAAAAAGTTTTATAAATTTTTCGTGTAATATCAGTTGATTCGATATTTGGCAGAATATTTTCGATTTTCAGTAGATCAGCATTCGAAAGAAAAACTAATTTTATAGAAGGCTTAAATGTCTTCCTAACTAGCCAGTACATCTTGCGTTGTTTTATATTAAGTTGCTCTGCTTTTTGTCCAACGTGGTATTTCCAGTTCAAGCTTAAATCAAGATGCAATCCGAGATAAGCTTTTTTTTCCCATTCCTAGTCAATTTGCTGATTTTATCGAGTGCTTGCTGTAAGCATTCGACTATGGAAGTCAGGTATAATGACCATTGGTTTTAGTCGTTTTAATAACAACTTTGTAATAGTTGGTAACAAAGAGATCAGCCTATATGATGCAATATGCTATTTTTCTCAGGATCATATGATAGTCGAAAGCAAGTATTATATACTTATTAATATAGTGACTCTTTCATAACTCCTTAAACAACCTTGCCGAAGTTTCATCAATACCAGGTGATTTTTGGGATTCAAATTCTTATATATTTTTTGTGCAATGTGTAGTGGGGTGTTACATCTGATATTTGATGGAGCCTGGTTTAGGATCAATCGTAAATTGTATGTCGTGAGGCCAAAATACTGATGAGAGATGTTGTGCAAACTGTTTTGCTTTTTTTTCGTTACGTCGCACTATAATTCTCCCTTTATGCTCCTTATAGATGGCACTTGGTTTATTGACCTCTTGTATCTTTAAGTAGCTTTCCAAAGAAAATAATTTTTGTCAGCTTCAGAGAAACTACATCTAAAAAACGAAAACAACACTTATCCGCCTGTTTTAAAATGTTAAAATTTTTAAATGACGTAACCATGTTAGATCGATATTTAGTATAATACTGTCATATCGATAGGACTTTACATATCAAATTCCTGGTTAGTGTGTTGAAGTGTGATATGTGATGCTGGGTGCTGTAATCGTGACAGCTTGTGATGAATGGTGGGAGTTAAACTTTGAACTCCACAGAGTGGCATTGATTGACAACTAGGGCGCTGAATCAACCAGCCGATGAAGTCTTGAAATGTATGGCATCTTGTATGTGTCTGTAAATATTCGTTTCGCTAGGCCGGTTTCGATCTGATGACGTCATTGACTCGTTGTGTGATCGAAAAGATCAAATCCATCTCATCAGGCATATGCGACCGGACTTGATGTATGTTGCATTTCGTTTCTATATTGTGAGGCTATGTTGCAACAGTTCTAGCGAATTTACAGAATTTGACTCGAAATCTTTTTTTGATTATTTTGTTATTAATTCACTATTGTGGCGTGACTATACGTCGTATTTGTGAACGCCACAAGTGCATATTTACTACATTACATTTAGTACGACTATATATATATATCATTTTAGTTGTTCAGTTTGAAATTCAACCTGTCAAATTGAACCACTAGAATGATATATAGTATAGTGATAACCCTTACTCAAGCCAAGCAATGTGATTTTTAAGTGGAATTAAGCTTTTGACATTCAGTATATTACTGAAATTTTTTTTTCGGTTTTTACAGGCCATTGTTGGCCCGTACAGTGTCAACAATCTGGCTTCAACAGTTTCGATCACGAGCCAGCTCTTCATACTGTTGTAGGCAGTTGGAAGATGCCAGATCGCTCTCTACGCCTTGGAGTCATCGTCGCCGACAGCGACCTCTTCGCCTACCGAAAAGCGCTTCTCCCTTCAAAGATCGCTGTATCATTCGTTTCGGATCATCACGCAGAACGTGACCGAGCCAGCGTATTCGTTGTCCTTTGATTTCATGCACGATATCAGGAATTTGCATTAAATTCCTGATCTCGTGATTGAATAGAACTCGGTATGTACCATCAACGTCGCGTTTTGGGCCATATATCACACGCATGATTCTTCTCTCGAATGTTAGAAGCCATCTTTCGTACTCATCCGTCAAGGTCCAACTCTCACATTCATACATGACAACGGGTCTGATCAACACTCTGTACAACTTCAGCTTATCCGTATTTGCAAGATATTTTGATTTCAGCAGTGGACGTAGAGGATACAAAGCCCGATTGCCAGTGGCAAGGTGAACTTTGATATCCTCTCCCACACTATTATCGTCAGTAATGAGAGATCCAAGATACTTAAATCTCATCACTCCTTCAAACGTGTGGTTTCCACTACTGAAATCAATTGCCTCTTGGTCTCGAAAACCAGAGATCAGATATTTGGTTTTGGACTCATTGATTTTGAGACCAACGGAAGCTGAAAACTGTTCCAGTGGATCAAGTATCTCTTTCACTCCGTTGCCATTTAATCCAATCACACAGATATCATCTGCATACGCAAGAAGTTGATTGGATTGTCGGAATAAGATATTGTCCTGAGGTGTTTCACTTTTACGAAGGATGTATTCCAACATGAGATTAAAAAGTATCGGGGACAGCGCATCTCCTTGTCGAACACAGGAATTGATTGCAAAAGTTCTCGATAGCCTGTTCTCAACTTTGACAAAGCATTGTGACTGCGTTACTGTCATTTTACACAGATGTACATATTTTTTCGGTATTCCTAAATATTCAAGCGCATACCATAGCCTCTCTCGATTGATCGAGTCATAGACTTGCTTGAAATCTAGGAATACCTGGTGTACATTGCGAGGTGTTTCGTAGTACTTGGAAAGAATCATCCGCAGCGAAAAAATACTGAAAAAATACTGTACACAGTGTAACACTTACAAAAAAAAAAAAAAAAAATAGAATGTTACTTTGATGAAATCGGGTACTCTGTTGCCCAGCTCAGTCGTGGTAGAGATATTATTTCACCAATCCATCATAAAGAGAATAAGAACTACACATTACCACTTTATCCGCACTAGGTCACATCACAAGGTCAATCTAATTTCGTTTATTTACTCATGTAATTAAAACAAAAACTCCCGAAAAAAAATAAAAGACCAATAATTAATAGTAAGAGCACTTCAATTTCAATTCAAAACTTCAAACAAATTTATTTATAATAATCAAAATATAACGAAACAAAATTATATAAAAAAAATAATTACCACAAAAAAAAATTATTACTATATTCAACATAAACAAAATTCTTATTTAAAGGTATTGATGAATTACATAAGATGTGCTAAATTAATTATAAGTAAATTCAAAAACTTTTGTTACATTTCCCAATTCAAAATAAAACCATTTAAGAAAGAAAAAAAAAATTTTTAGGCGTTAATAAGGAACAAAAACACTATATATGTATTTAAAATAAATGAATACCTGTGTAGTGCATCCCCGAAGAAGCGCTTCGTCGAAGGTTTCACTGTAACACTAAGTTTCTTTAATAATATATAATAACAAAAAAAATCACTTAAAATTTGATCCCATAGCAATAATTATGAAAAGAAAATTAATAAAAATAATTGATCACCTATAAACTTTACAAATCAATATTGCCAAATAGAATTTAAATTTTCACCAAAACCAAAAAAAAATTCTTTTACAGAAAGACAAAATTATATATACAAAAAAAATTAAGTTTCTCAATTAATTAATCACAATTAATGGATTTTCGAAAATATATCCATAATAATAATAATAATAATCAATCAATAATAATAATAATATTAAAACGCCAATGATGATCACCAATCCGCCATTCGCATCAACGAAATTCTCTTCAGCACGCTTCGAAATCCCATCCAAAATAAAGATCCATCAAATTAAACACACTATTTTTCATCATACATATATATTTCATTTAATGCAAGTGCACAGGCTAACGAAATCCAGAATTTACAGCACCAATTTAAATGTTTATGGAACAATATATTTGTCCTTTGAAACCATCCAGAAAATTTCGAAATTTGGGTTCAACTCACAAATTTCTAACTTTACGGCATCCACATATACTCGTACTCGTTTCTTTCTATCAGTACTTGTTCCACAAAATTTAGAATTTGTTTTGTTTTTTTTTTATTTATTGATTTCTTTACCAAATCTCGACAAAGACTGACTAAATAAAAAAATAACCCTACACCTCGCCACAACAAAAAAACCGGATATCTCTCATAATAAAAAAAAAATCAATCCAAATCAATATATATGTCTAGCTTGACTCACGCCGTGATATAAAAAAACCTCTTCAAATATAATACCCTCTCTTTGAACATAGTTTCAACAGTTAATTACGTCACAAATTCTATTCGTAAAATAATAAGATTTTTTAACAGATGGTGCTCTAGCTACAAATAGATTGCATAAGAGATGGCGCATGTTTTATAAATACATCATTTTTTACATTTATAGTGTAAAAATAACGTAATGTAAATTACACGCTTTTTACATGTGTAAATTACATCATCTAACTTACACGCCCAACAGTGCAGTCAGATTAGTGTATGTATACTTATATGTCTGATCTGTTGTAAAAATTATCTCTCCGTCGATTACAATTGTTGTCGCCCTCGTGACAGAAAAAGTACCGTGCTTGCTTTGTTTTGATTCTCGGACGATGACCAAACATTAATCACAATTGCGTGTTTTTTTTATCTGTAAGTGTATGTGGATTGAACCGTATACGTCCTAATGGCATTCAGTTCTGGAATAATATCCGCCTTCTTTTGGAGCTTTTGATTGCAGCTTCGTATATAGGTCATTTCTAAAAGTAGCTACAAAGTGACTTTTAATTTTATCTAAATTCACAAAATGTATTTTATTGTTACACTCGAGTTCCGGAGTTTAATTGTATCAATCTGGATATGTTGAGAAAATTCAATAAAGATTATAATTGTTAGCTTAAATGACTTATGTCTATTAGTTGTTTTAAGGTATAGGTTACTTTTTGTACTTCTAGGGTTAGAGTATTCATTCACACCACCGATGGGAATTCAATGATAAAATAACTGTTTGCATCTTTCCCCTATTTGGCACTTCCCGCTTCAACTGCCGAAGCTTTAACCACTGCGCCATTTGATCGGTTTAATTCATTTTTGTACTATACATTAAGTCACCTGAAAATTGGTTTGGTCCGTACGCCATTTACTTGATTCTCGAGAAATCAACTTTTTATGTTTGACACAAAATATACCAAAAAGTACCCGAAGGAATTTTTTTTTGTAAAATATGACTGCATACGTAGAGCTTACAAGTAATTTAATAGAAAAGATATCGCTTGCATTACGGCGCAAAAATTGGAATTTTTCAGAAACACAAATTTTTCAAATTGGTCCATATCCACACTTTTACACTAATTTGTCCATTTTGTAGGATATGGACCAAATTGAATTTGATATGGAACAATCTAGTTTTAATAAAGTTGTTAAATTTCATTTCAAATTTTATTTAATTTTCATTTATTTTATTAATTAAATTTAATTTGTTCACAACATTTATCTAATCATAAAATAAAAATGTTGATCACAATGTATCTCACTGCTTCAAGTTTAATAAATTAAAATATAAACATACTTCATTGTCTTGTCTCCAAAATTATTTCGAATTTGAATAGAGCCTTAAGATTTTGTACATCTTCCGCTTGCAGAAAATGGAAAAGATCAGAAATATCTTTCATTTTCTCCTTGTTAATTCTCCTTGGGTGTGCTGGCAACGTACCCATTTCAATACTAAAAAGATTTTTTGGAGTGGGATTCATATTTCTAGTTCCTTTTTTTTGTAGTGAGCAAGTTTTGTATGTTATTTCTTGAAATGAAAATTTGAATTTAAATGTGAAAAAACCACTTTCCCCTTGCTCGTACAAAATAGATTTAATTTTAAAAAATGGAACATCTAGCTTGCCAGCTGGATTTTAATATACTTTAAAGTTTGTATGCTTCATTTGCATTATGAACAGTGAAACGTTTTTAAAATACATTCTTTAAGTAGTCGAACGAAACGAAGACGACTGTATTTCCAGATTTTTCAAATATCGATCAATAGTCGAGTGTACACAATCAACTTCCTGTATATTCGAGTGGCCTGATTCTGAAAATTTTTGAATTATTGTCTAAGTTTTTATAAGAGTTCAAAAATATTTTTAGTGCTGTTGTGTTGATTTTGTTGCGATTTTGCGGTACACAGGAATCGCTCCACAACGTAAAACGTTTAATAAACGGGAAATCAGTAGTCAACTGGTTCACTATTCTAATTAATGCACGTCTAATATCGTTACCAGATCGCCCACTATATGCCTCAGTCCATATTTGGCACAGTACGTTGTTTTTTTATTATTCAGTATTATGGCTGTACTGTTTGGCTCAAACTAATCGCAAACATTTTTTTTCTCTAAATATATTAGTTTTTTGTTCCATACGTCAAAGAACGGGATATGGGCCAAATGATAATTATAAATTATTAAAAATAGGGATATGGAACAATCTGAGTAGCCAATATCTCAACAACGGTTACGAATTTGCAAAAGAGCGGAAAATTTTACCTTATTCTGCATTATTTGTCCAAAAAACACAAATTTGGCGTATGGACCAAACTAATAATCAGGTGACGAATTTAATAAATTATGATGTTCCAATGGTATGACTAAGATTTATATCATTCGCTTAGCTTCAGACTCGCGTGCTTTATGAACCTACATATCGGGAATGGAGAAAAATTATACTGCGCTATCTCATGCATTAGATGCTGTTAAATATATTTGCGAGTAGTTAACATAAAACTGTGTAAAACACCGTGAAGTAAACAATTATACCGATAGATAATAAATCCTAGTGTATACTTTTGGCAGCACACCGTGTGAATTATCTATACAAACCTCTTGATTATATTAGTTTCTTGGCTTAAAGAAAACTGATTCAAATCAAATCACGATAAACGTCACCAAAAACTGAGCAAGACCAAGCAAATTTTGTTAAGACACTCGAACCGATCCGTTTAAATTTTACTTGTGCACAACAACTTTTAAGATTAAGCTTATCAGTTATACTAACACCAGACCATCTAAGGTTCTGTCTTTTATGTTATTCCATTTGAAGTCGTTACCAGCTGGTTTAAATAACAGCAATGACTTAAAGGTCGATTGTGATCATGCTTAAAGTTATGCTTATTGAGTGGATCATAGCGTCTACATGATATCTCTGTATTTGTATATATAAGGAAAGACTGTCTAACCTGAGATGTGATCATGAATTTTTAGATTCTTGTGATTCAACTAATTTTTCTCCTTCAATCATTGCAGTTTTGTTAGCAATATCGTTGTTAGTCCTCTATAGGAAAGTTTTTCTTATCAAAAAAAGCAGACAGTTTCAGAACATCTTATAAGAGCACCTGAAATACATCCAATTAAATTTGCGTATTTGAGTTACAATGCTGAACACACAACATTTTGACCATAGACCTAATGTCTGTTTGTAATTATATTAGCGGCTAAACGAGAACCTTGTGCAGTTCGATCAAAGTTTTGTTGGTGCTATGATTGATTTCGGTAAGATTGATTCACCTGCTATTCGATTTCACCGTTTAATTTTATAGCTAACTTATGTACTTTTTTCTTTTATAGTTCTTGTAATTTTGCAATTTTACTTCAACGTCAACTACTCTTGTCTATAGAAGCACTGGTAAACTGGAGAAACATCATTACACTGTTTCTCCAATTTACCAGTCCATTCATCCATCATAAATTGTTGTTTTTCAAAAGTATCATATAGTTGTTCTCTCTCTCATTATTTATTGCTGTTCATGGTGTCCATCCATAGATGTGTTATTGTAATTGACCCATCTTACATGTCAGTAGGCGTATTACCTCGATTTGGTTTAAATGAGAATGACTTGAGCTCCGAAACGGATTGTAAAAGTAGAAACAAACAAACACTAACATAATTACCAGTTTCTGCAAAGTTATTATGTTTGTAGTGAGTTTTTATATTTTACTAGCGGGCTACGCCCGCTAAGCAGCGCGACGCCTCCAGGAACATTTAATAAAAACTTCGTTTTGTCATATACATTATTTCTAGGGATTGTTTAGGTAGAAAAAATGTCTAACTTAATGAAAGTGTATGAGGATTTGGTATATGAGTGGAAAAGGCATGGAACACTGTCGATGATAACGGAATATAAAAAAAAACCACTAAGCATTTATCCCATCTTTAGCTAACACAAATAAACTGCCCACTCGAAAGCACGCCACGTATAATTGTCCGTGTGGAAAACATGATGTGCTCAAATCTTAACCACAGACAGACATCGTTTGGCCTTGACACTTATTGATAGTCATTTCAATTGCTAATCTAATTGGAAATTGAAGGCGTTTAAATTGAATTGGTACATCTGTGGGTATAATAGGGATTCACAGTAGTAATATATTTTCATCTTGTAATTTATATGCTGTTAAAGTTAACCGAAAGTTTCCAGCCGAAAAAATAAAAAAATCGATAATTTAGATAGTGTCTTTGCTATTCCAGCCGAAAGTTAAAAATTTTGTATTTTTTTGATTGATTTCTAACCGAAAATTTTTCTCCGACATTTTCCGGCCAAAAAAAAATTTAATGCTTCGAAAAATTAACAAACTAACGGAAAAACACTTATATAAATAACTCATATGTAATATTGAATAAATTCAGAAATCTCTATAAAATCAACCTTTAAAGTCTTATGGCTGGATATAAGTTTATTTTAAGCGGTTTGGCAATGGCTATCACTGGAAAAAAGTTTTCCTTTAAAGTGTTATAGTCATTGGCAAACCGCTTAAGATAAATTTATGTCCAGCCATAGCACTCTAGAGGTCGATTTTATAGAGAGTTTAGAAGTTTGCACTACGGGTTCAATGAATCGTATTTTCCCGGACTTCCCACATGAAACTTAACCCAATTTTTTTCCCATTGATAGCCATTGACAAATCGCTTAAAATAAATTTATATCCAGCTATAAAACTTTAAATGTTGATTTTATAGAGATTTCTGAATTTATTCAATATTTCATATGAGTTATTTAGATATGTAAGCGTTTTTCCGTTAGTTTGGTAATTTTTCGAAGCATTAATTTTTTTTTTGGCTGGAAAATGTCGGAGAAAAATTTTCGGTTAGAAATTAATCAAAAAATACAAAATTTTTAACTTTCGGCTGGAATAGCAAAGACACTATCTGCATTATCGATTTTTTTATTTTTTCGGCTGGAAACTTTCGGCTAACTTTAACAGCATGGAATCTATCATTTAAAATGATGGCTTCACTAACATTTTTCATTAATTATGTAATTATGTATTTAGGTAATATTTTTATCATACTTTATAATTGAAATGTGTTATACATTAAAAATAAGAACAAAATTACGTACAAATACGTGTAAGTACAAATTTCGTGTCAATGATATATATTTTTTTATTATAAAAGGCTGAACCCGGTGTGCTACCCGCATCAATATGAAATGAAATAAAAAGTGTTTATTTAGAGAGAAATAAATAATTTTATTATAAATTAACTATTGTAACGCTGTAGGATATACAATGTTTTTAGGGACAAACAAATTCGGAGCATAAACAAACAAATCGTTTGGTTTCCCAACACGGGAGCATGCAACGTAAAGCTGTCCATGGGAAAAACATGGATTTGACAAATGTAAGCCACAAACTTGCAGATATTGACCTTGAGCTTTATTAATTGTCATCGCAAACGCTAACCGAACAGGAAACTGTAATCTTTTGAAATCAAATGGTAAATCTGTTGGTATCATAGGAATGCGTGGCAACAGTACATTTGTTCCATTATATTTGCCCGTTATAATGGTCGCTTCGATTAAATTGTTGAGCATTTTGTTTACTGCAAGTCGAGTGCCATTGCAAAGCCGTGGTGGGTCGATGTTCCGCAGTAAAATAATGGGAACTCCAATTTTGAGTTTTAGCAAATGTGGTGGAAAACCTAGGACATCAAGTGAGTTTAAGAACTCAACAGGATTATTGACAGCATCCTCAGCTCTCATAACGGTATCGATGGATTTGTATGTTGCTGCAGTTACGCTGATTTTATTTAGAATAACACATCAATGTTTTTGGCAGCAAGTATAACGCTCGTTCAGATAACCATTGCTCAATTTCAACCTTTTTGAAATTACGTTCGATATTTGGAAATCTACTATCGATTAACTCTTCAATGGATTGTGTCATTTTGCAAAAGTCAGGTGGAAAAGTAATGCAATTTGTACTTGGATCCGTCGGTATTTTTCCATTGCCAAATTGCAACAACTGTTTTGAAAATCGAGTGCATCGCGTTGCAGCTCCACTCGCATATTTGTTGTTAGATTCAGTGTGCGAACGTGGTGCCAAAGAACCGATGATTTAAGACACGCATTAAGCTCGTCAGCTGGGGTTGCACTTGGAAGTACAGGCAATGTTTGGCAGAAATCACCAGCTAGCACTATTATTGCTCCTCCAAATAGTCTTTTGTTGCTTCTAAAATTCTGTAACGTGCGATCAAGAGCCTCTAAAGATTTTGTGTGGGTCGTAGTGCATTCATCCCATACTATGATCGTACATGTTTGTAGGAATTTAGCCATGGAGAAGTTTTTTTAATATTGCACGTGTGCGTCTCAGAGAATTACGGTTTGACTAGTAATTTCAGTGCCAAATACTCTGTTTCGCCATCATCCAAAAGGTTGCTGGTATACCGGACGATACAATGGCTAGTGCAATATTATTTTGCGATCGAACTTTAGCTTAAATCAACGAAATCAGAAACGTTTTTCCTGTTCCGCCTGGTGCATCAATAAAGAACAATCCACCACTTTCATTGGTAATTGCTGTCATTAAAGTGTTGTATGCCAAGAGTTGGTCCTGCTGTAAATGTGGTAGGTTTGCAGCCATAAATAATTAGAACTCTTGTGGATTGTAATTGCTTTCTCGTTCTACATCTTGGTCAGACGCATCATCGCTTGATCGATTAGGACTAATCATACCAACTTGCGAGAGGGTCTTGTTGTTTATTTGCAAGCGCTTGTCTTCTAGTAGTATGGTGACGTTAGCTACCAAATAAAAAAAAATCCGTTGGAAGGAACAAATTTGTACAGAGAACAAAAAGTTTAAAACTCTCAAACAAAATTTGGCGTGAAAAGGGGCGTGAAAGGGGGCGTTGCGTATGAAATGATTATTTCTACCTCGCCTGGAGTATATATAATGTGTACACAATTTGAAATAAATCTGTTAAAAACTATATGTGAGCAATTACATAATTTTAAAAAAAGGGCGTGGTCGAAAAAAAAGTACCCTATTAATCATGCCAGAGTCCCAGTTAAATGCTGTGAAAATTTCAGGAAGATCGGTCCAGAGGTTTGGTCTCCTATAATATACAAACAAACAAATAAACAAACACACATTCCATTTTCTAGTAAATAGTTTCATTGGTACACCCTATATTTTTAATAGGAAAATTCTCACCTTATGGTATCGTAAATTGAAAATAATTTGAAACACGGTGTATGAACATATTTCAATCAAATTATTTTCAAATCAAATATGGGTAATATTACTCATAGATAGAATTACTGACCTTGGAGTGTGCGCGTCGAAACTATTCCAACAATATCATTTTTCCACAGCAAAACATTTTGTATTCGATTTTATGGTAAATAACACAACGGCAAAACTTGCTCGTCGAAAACTCGAAACAGATCCATGTACATATTTAATCTTATTTACAAAAATGCTAACAATAATAATAATAAAATTATGAAAATCAATTCTTGTTTGATAACAACAAAGCGAATATCACGGTTCATTTAAGTTTTTCTCAGAAGGATAGGATGTCGAACAAGAAAATGGAACGTTTTCTCTTCACCGTATATGTATATATGTACATACACAAAACCAATAAAACCAGAAAAATTGTTCAGTTTGGAGGAAAAGCTTAACGTTGTATGTATTTATGTAGGATTTTGTAAACGAATATGGAAGAGAAGAAAATTATAATAATTTTCCAAATGTAAGTCTTGTATAGATAAAAAAACATGAAAATTGTGGATTGTTCTCTCTTTCAGTGTGGTATGACAAAATCGTTAATGATAAGAATTCAATTGAATTTTTTACACATAATTTAAATATAAATTTTAGGAAAAATAAGAAGCTTTTCTTTTCTACGTGTATGTGTACGTACGTACGCATGTATATTTGTTCTCATATACATTCATACACAAATTATATGCTTTGTGTTATAAAAATATAAAAGAAATCAGTAATATCAGAGAGTTTAATCTTGTTATCAAGGATTTTTTTTTCATAAGATGTATGAACATGCCTACAATGAATAAAAAAATGAGTTGACTGTAAAGATATAAATTCGTATTCGGTTACGTAAAACAAGGTATAAGATATTAAATTACTAAAATTTTGATTACTTTACCGCTTAAAAATTTTACGCACAAATACAACTCCATTGATTAAGTCGATCTTAAACATACGAGTACTAATGGTGTACAATCTTACAGTAAGTTGTTATCCTATATATCCACATTATAATTTTGGGCATACATATATAAGAATGCTTGTTATGTAAACATAATCTAAATTAGTCGCCGGTTAATGGTTAAGAGAGTTTCTCATCACGCCGCGGTATCGTGTTCGATTCTCGCCGTTTACCAAAAATTAACATGCACTGGATGAAAAGCAATTCTGTGTAAAACCATTCGTTCGGCAGACCACCTTAAATGTGCATCAATGAATGAAGTAAGGTCTCAGTTGAGACGCGGTTCTGCCCGTTTATGATCTTTAACCCATAGATTATTGGTCTAAATTAAATGTTTAAAATCTAACCACCCAAATCTAAAAACACTTCAGTCCAGTATATTTATTTTGTTAAGTGTTTTTGTTATATCAGTTACGAGTTTGAGTACTTGTTCCACAGTTCCATATTCTTTTATAAATAAAAATCGATGGTCAGAATTGACTAAACTTTTTTAACATATATTTTTTAAATAATTACATAGTCTGCACTAATAAGTGAAAACTACATAAATTTACTTAAGTTTCATCTTGTTTGAGTTACAATGCTGGATTGTTCCCTACGTCTAGCCTTAAAAAATGAAATTGAATCCTACTCACATTTATCGCGATTTGTTTGTATTTTTATCATTAAAATATGGTCCTTTCTGAAGTTATTCAGATTTGATCTTCAACAATTATGAAATATTCCATTGAGGCCATCAGAGATATGTTCTCTAGAAAGCCCAAAGCACCTTCTAATTATTAGACCGGCTGCACTTTTAGGTTCCTCTATATTTTCTTTTGTGTAATTCATAAACACATCTTGAGTAAAGTGGAGCACAATTATCCGTCTGTGCAGAGATTCATAGTGCATAGATAAAGCTATACGTAATCCGGAGAACGCTTGGTATACTATTCACCATTTTAGACTTAGCTAGGTTATTTTTAACTGGCTTCCCACATACTGTGGTTAGCCAGCTGCCCGGTAGTCATCACGAGGAGGTAACACAAGCACTTGTGGGAGCTAAAAACTATGGAGCTGACAGCTAGTGCCAACTTGATTACCCCAAACAGCAAACCATTATTATGCTTTAACGTTGTTTTCTAATTCTTGAAAACGGCGACTAAATTAAATGTGTAAGTGTGCATCATTTGGTTTTAACTCGTTAACTAATTGAATCTTAGTTAACGAGTTAAATTTGGTTTTAACTCGTTAACTAATTGAATCTTATATATAACTCTATCTTATATGTAACTTATATAAAATTCTTTGCTAAGACCGCCTAGAAATCACCAACTGCTGATAACGTCACCTGGTAGAAGTTTTCGGGCTTTTCCTCAATAGCGGCTTCCGGCTTGTCCTCTCGATCTGCTCGTGAAAAATCACGGACAGCTACTAATTGCTGAAAACGCTGATCCGGTAAATTTGTCGAACGCTAGATGTCTGAACTACCGAATGCTGAATTTTAAAATAAAATTAAACTTTGTCTTTCTCATAACGCCTTTCTCTTAAATCATAACGTTTCTTACACGCCACTCGTTAGAAAGCTATGTTTTAACTTTGTTTAAATAACTCATAATATGTGCTAATATTAGCCGCGTTTCATGACTCCAACTGATTCAGATCAGATCACATGCATGGAAAATGTGATCTGATCTGAATCAGTTGGAGTCATGAAACGCGGCTAATATATGAAGTCCACTAAAATTATTTTTTAAGCTTTACAATTCCTTAGAAATTTTTCCATTTTATGTTTGTCCTTATATAACCAACCAAACTGTGTAGAATAGAACTTACAGATATTACAATAGAACTCCAAAGTCCAAACTATATGACGATAGTAGACTGAAACATTATAATACTTCGTAACATGTTTGTTTGTTTGTCTCTACTATCTTTTTTGGGATTGCAGCACTCCCAACTGAAAGAGTTCACTTTTGATATTCTACCTAACGTCGAAGACTAGCGTCGAGGACCAATTAAATTGATTATCTGCAAATGGAAGATGGGTCGGCCAATAAACACTATGCATTTCAACAGAGAGTTGTATGATAAATTCACCGATTGTAACCAAATTATGAAAACTCGGTTTTTCATATAGCTTCTATTAGAATTCACAGTTTCAACTACAGTCGGTGGTTTTGGTCGGTTAAGCTGATGTTACAGTGTTTTTTTGGGGTTTTGACTAATTTACACGCATAATAGCATAATGATTTTTATGATATTTTATTAGTTATTAAGCCGAATTGGCCTTGTGAATATTCTTATAGCGTATTGCTCTTTATAACAGCATTCCAGTCCTTCTATAAATTATCAAATTCTACAAGAATCAACAGAGACTTACGTTGTTGATTTATTAGAGTAGATCTTTGACAATTCAAAACTTGAAGTATTTATTTATTATTTTGATTTATTTGGCAGTGGTACTTTTTCTATGTTTTTCTAATCAGGATATTTTAAAATGAGAACAAAGTGTAGTTTATAGTAGAGCCTATGGGGTTCGTGTTTTCATTCCCATGTATTGTGGCAGGTAATGATAATTTATATTGAGGAAATTATCATTCCACAATATGTGTAGATTTGTTTTGTGAATATTAAACTCGCAAAGCTTAATACATTAAATTTATTTGCCAATAAATTCCACAAATATTTCACAAATAATTTTCACAACACTAATTTTACATAATAATTATCACAATTACTTTAATACTTCCCTTTCACTTTTTATCACTTCCCGATATTAACACTTCGAAATTCCAAATTGAACTGTTTCGTAACTCAAATGTCTACACCTATTTATACGACGCAAATACTTGTAGAACATTCCATTATTTTGCTTCTCTACACTGCGCGAATGTTCTTTTCGTCGTATTTTGTTTGCTCCGCCTATTTCATTATTTATTTTTATTTTATACTATGAGGATCAGTAAAAACCATGCCATTTAATATGATCCAATTTTCCTTAAATTTTAACAGGAGCTTAAGAATAAGCTATAAAGGAAATGACGATTGAGTATGCAAAGAAAATATGTTTCCCTATATAAGAAACAGTACCCAAAGAATTGTGTGACATGGCCTTATGCTTATACGAAATGGAAAACAATTCGCAATGACACATAATTTATTAAAATATTTTCGATTGCCTGGTATCCGATATCTAGAAGTCGTTTCAAAAGAGCCGCAGTAGTAAAGTAGCCGTCGAATAAGATGAAGCTAGCGTTTGGAAGGTAAACCCTCAAGCCCAATTATTACGGGTGCATATATTTTACTTGTCAGAAATAATATAGTCATTTAGAAAAAACGGGGCAACGTCCTACCAAATTTTATTATTTTTGGTTTTTCAATTATTAATGTAGTCATATGATTGCATTTAAAAATATAGGTCATTGATCTTTTTTGTTGTTGTTATGGTATTTATTTTAAATTTCGACCTATTTAAGTTCTAGTAGTGTGCTGTGTGAGTAACTTTACTTTAAGTTTCTCAATGTTTTTAGCCATTTAGATTAGCTAATTTTATATGAAGGTGGTGGTTAAAGTAGGGGATAATGCATATGTAAAGAGGAGTTCGGTTTTTGATTAAATTTGGAAAAATACATTGTCAATGTTTTAGGCCATCGTGGTACTTAGTCTAATTAATTAAATTAATTAATTAAAATAGTAGATACGAAAGCCACATTTTTTTATATTGGTCGGTATAGTGATTGAAAACCATATACGGTGTGTATGAATATAGCTTAACGTTTTTTCATATAGTGTCTTTAATTTTGAAGTGTAATCTTGTTTTAGTGTGTACGAATTAAGAAATTAAGTTACATGATATCAATCAATCGAGATCTATTGCAGAAAAACATAGACTGAATTGTTGATGCTAAGTAGCGGGTGAGTTAGTGCGTTTTTCTCCACGATAACGTTTAAATTTACTTGTGTTGTGTTATTTATTTTTCTTTCTTTAGTGGCCTCGCTAGCTTAAATCCTAAAGTAAAGAATTTACGGTTTAAGATACAAATATACGTAAATTGTATTAAGAATACACAAGGTACAATTTCGAATCCTGAATTTGGGACAAGTTGCAGTTATACAAGCAGTGTCGTCCATTTTTTTTTGTTAGCGGCATATAAAAAAACTACATATAATAGCATATAGGAAAACTTAAAAATATTTAGATACTCACTAGTAAAACCTAGAAGAATTGTTATCATAAAAAATTAATATTATTTAATTATTTTTATATACATTACGTAATTGAATTTAACTTAAATCAATGTGTCAAGCAACACGTTTTTTTTAAACTAAGCCATAGGATCCTAAGAGTACTCTTGGAGACCTGTAGGTGGGTTAATTTATATATTTGTTTTTTCTATATCGAGTTGCTTCTCATCCTGAGTTGAAATTTATGTTGAAATTTATTTTATTTTATTTTTTTATGATTTTTTTTATATATATATTTTTTTTAATTAAATAAATATTTAATTTATCTCATATTGATATAATAATAGTTAGTATGGAATATAAATAGTTGTATTTTTGGATGGTGATGAATTGGGCTGATCATCTGTGTACAGTTTTATTTTTTTTTTTGCAACACAAATTGTTTTTGTGTCTTATTTTTATGACGGCAGAGAACCCTCCCACAGACCACTGAGGTCTACCTGAATAAAACGTGTTGGCCGATCATAGAGAGACGGTAAAACAATGTTCGATCGTCAGGTTGTTTTCTCACCTTGGTAGATTTCGACATCTAAAACAATCCCGTCGAAGTATAGATGCTAGAAATTTTTGTTAAACCAACCGGCCGTGGTTTATAGCGCACATATTGTAGCGCTGGATCTTTAGAAGAATAACCTCTTTTCGTCAAAGCTATTCGTCGCCTATTCCCCAATGTTTGTCTCCACTGTTCAACCTTTGAAAATAAATAAGATCGACCGAAGATTCGTTTAAATCTACATAATGAAGGGAATTCCTTATACATAATAAAGGGAATTTGTTATTCCTTATATTTGTTATAAGGTATGCAACCCATCATCATACTGACACCATATAAATCTTTTTGATTTTCCTATATGAGGTTTTCAACTTTTTGCCGATTTTTAAATTATAAGATTCGTGAATCTAGCGGCTTCAATAAAATAAACTTCAGTAAATGTGATATTGAATGGCAGGAGTTCAACGTCTAGTTCAAATTGAGCACGATATTTAAAGGTATTGTTCGTTGCTCTACAACTGAATCTTGTCCTTCCTCTTGCATTGTTATATTGTCCGAGGTTCTTTTTTCAGGGCCTTCCAAAAATTTATAACATCCCTATCAATCTTCATCCGATTCAAAACTAGACTCTTCCAAAATTTGGGGCAATTCATAGGGAAAACGTAAGCATAATGGGTAATGGAAACTGGAAGCTAATGGGTTACACCAGTATACCAAATTATTTGATGGCTTTGTTACAAAAAGCAAGAAATATTAAGAAACTTATTCACTAATTTATTATTCAAAAGTTTATTTATTGTAAATTAAAATATAAGAAATATTATTATTCAAATTCATGAGTATGAATATGTTATTGTGCTTAATTTCGTCTCTTGAATCCCTGTCATTCTACAACTTTGATATCATCCGTATTTCGAGAGTCGCATTCTTCGGTAACATCCAAATCAGACACATTTGCTGCAGACAAACTTTTATAAAAATCCTAGTAACTAGGGTCAATCAAATGAAGAAGACTCAATAATTCTGAATGTTTGCCTCGCTAATTATATTTCTTCCGCTATACAACAATAGTAGATTAAGAGTACATTAAGAGTTTTGAATAAGGACATTCGGCGTCCTATGAATTTTTGTAATAAATTGAACTTTTTCAACGATAATTCCTTTTTGTAATAAAATGTTTCATTTTTATATTTAAAAAAACAAGTATTTTTACAAACAAATCAATGAATGTTTATTTCATTGTAAAGAGGAAGGTATTTCATTGTAAAGAGGAAGGTATTAACATTTGAAACCGATATCAGCCAAATGATTTTCTTAGACCCAAATGCGATAATTCTGCTTGTATGATTTTTGATGCATTTGAAAGACCCAATCAGAGAATAAACGACGTTTATTGTGATCGACCGGCCTTGTTTTAAATTAACTGAAGTTTATAAACCTTAAGACCTACGTCTTCAATCAAAATACGTTGTAATGGCGTTTATGGAATGTTTAATTCCAAAAATCGACGAGGAATCGATAAACCTGAGTTTTATTCAATACTACCGGCTACAGCAGCAATGTTCCCAGTTGTGTAATTGATACAAAATTTTGTTCATGAACTTAAGACCAGACAAGTTTTATTTTTTTTTAGTTGGAGGGGAAAGCACAGCCTAGGGGGGTTCGTTTTAAGATCCACTACCATATACCATGTCTCATACAATTTTTAGAAGAACGAACAGCTCACCTTACAACATACACATCATAATGATAAAAAACTTAGCTTTTCATTTTAGTTTAAATTCTTCAAACAAAAATTCCGACACAATTTATTCAATCGTATAAATGATCAAGGTCATATATATGTATAAAAATTATTTAATTAATAAGTTTCGGAAAACAATAACTATCATTCAATTAATAAATTTATCACTAGAACTTTTGCGGGTGTTCTTGTGCGTAAAATCAAAAAATAAAAAAAATTACGGTTGTATTTTCCACTGGAGCGCTCTGTGGGTGAAAATACCTGTATAAAATGGTTACAACAAAAATTCACTATGCGACGTCGATTTTACACTATACACCTTCAATCATTAAATTTGTTAATTCAATAATATTTTGATTATTATTTTAACTTTACTTTTAATTATCAATTTTACTCTAATTCTAATTATTTGAACCTTAATTATTACAATTAAAAAAAATTTTTTTTTTCACTCTAACACTAATAATTTATAATTTTTTTTTTTTTGGTCTTCACTGGTAAATTTTCTTACTCTCGTAATGGAGTCTAAATAATTTAAACTTGTTTGGCACACTTATTAGGCCGCTGACCAACCGCGTGGTCTTGTTAGTGGCTGTCGCTTTACTTGATAGGTACCACTATGCCCAGATTGTATACATATAGTGTACCTATATGTCTCTGAACCTCGTATATGGATCGACTTGTAATTTGCAGTCCACGTGGTGGTGCATCCACAGCTACAGTACGATCACCCGTGATCACAGGCCTAGTTTTAGCAGTGACTTTATAGGAGGAGTCTGCGAAATTATATTTATAATAAAAGTTTATTGTCTATATCGCTAATGCTTCATCCTAGTCCACTTCCAACTTACCTACCACCAAATAACTTAATTATGTTTCAAAACAAAATTTTGCGAGCTTTCAATTTGGTCTGCTTGACGTTGTGCTATATTTTTCAACCAGAATGACGATCTTTTTTTGCAAAGACAACGTGCCACTTGGTACTACGGTTGTTTCACTCACACACCACGAATAAATTTCCTAATGACTTTCCATATGCAAAACATAAATTCGAAAATTTCTTTATTTTGATTATAATAGCAAATCAAAAAGGTCACTAACCTTTAAAGGCGGCAACGCATGAACATCATAGCTGACAATTAATGATAAAAAAACTGTTTTGCGTGCATTCATTACAGTTGTTCTTGAGCAACGCACACGGTTTCGATTCTTCACATTACTAAACTTGTCCCAACAGCTCAAATTGTACCAACGTGCTCTTCTATCTCGCAGTTGTGGCTTGGGTAGATAAAAACAAATTCTTTATTAAGTTGGGCGTCAGTTTATCAGCACGTGTTTGCTCTATATGCTTGATCGAGTGGACTCAGGCCTACCACAAAAATAATTACCTGGAGGAAATACAATCCGAGGCTGTGGAATGAAGGAAAAGCGATGGGCCCGAAAGTAGGCAAAATGAGTGTATGAGGATGTGGGACACGCATGGAAAATTCACCTTTACCGCCGTCGTGTTATCTGCTGTTGTCAAACAACCGGTATCAATAGCTTTTTGTTAAACTCTGCCCGAATCGTTACCATCGATTCTCTCACAGCATATGCCACATAACAAATAAGTGCATTACTTCAGCTTGTTCTGTTCTGTTTTTTTATCGCTGTCATACGGATGAGTTTCGTTTGGAGGTAAGGTAAAATTTTAGAAGACGAATACAAACAACAACAACGGATGCCACCATTCGATTATGCTTGTTGGCTGAGTTTGCTTGACCTAGTCTATACCATGTAACGTTGTACAGCCTCAAAATTGCCAGTTGACCCCAGTAACAAGTTTTATTTTTGAATAGAAGGCTATTTAAAATGAAACCTCTTATTGGAAAACCTTTTATGCTGCATGTTAAATTCTTCACATAATTATACATATAAAGAACATGTTTTCAATTAAGATATACAAATCACACGTCAATCATAATAAATAATCCGCGTTGGTTACAAACAGTTATTTGATTTAAAGCTTTTCTGCTTAAATCACTCACATGCATACCATCGATTCGAGTAGACATTATGAAGCGTCAGAAGCATAACAAATGGGTATTAATAAGTTATTTTGTAAAATAAAGTAAAATACATATTGGATATTGGTTCTATCTGTGCCATTAGTATGTGAGCATCGAAATGGAGCGTGTCTAAATCCATGAATGTTGTCAATAATATAATAAATATATAATATATGTTACTCCTAGTTAATAGTTTATAGTGTATAGTTTGCAATAACGACATTACTTTTAATACAATATTATTATTTTATCATTTATGTATGTACATAGTTTGCTTGTTACATCCATTGTGTACTCTTGTCTCGTGAGATGTCGATAATGGTGTTAAACTTAAAATATAGTTTTGCTGGTCGAACGGGTGTGGTGGTGGCTGAAGCGCATTAGGTATATTATCCAATATAAAATTTATTTTCAAATAGAATTTTCTTTTATAAATTTTTGTTTTATTTCTTGTAATGGCATGATACCTATATTTCAAAATTATTTTAAAGTTTTTTTTTGTATTTTAGTATGTGGACAGTAAAAAAAACATTCTGCAGTAACACAAGAAAATGTAACAACGATATTCGATATGGGTCACATGGTTGCATGTACATACATATGGACAGAATAATATATTTGTTGCAAAAACTGTATAGTAAAGTTTTAAAGTTCGTGGTATTGACAGCTGTAGATAATAAATATTGTAGAAATAATGGCCCAGTCTCATACCACAACGGAAGCTCTCTAAGCTGTATTTATTTATAAAAAATATTAAATACTCGTTATAAATAATTGATGAATTTTAGTTATTATAAAATCACTCAACTGAATTTCCAATGGAAAATCAAAGAAAATCCATCCAATACTACGTATACACTTTGTGTAAAAATACACTCCACATGTACATATCTACATACATAAACATTTTATACTTTCTACTGTACGTTAAACATATTTTATGTTTATGTAATTTTGAACGTACTTTTAGTTACTGTACTTATATTAAATCTATCGTTAATAATTTATACATAAAATAGGTTTAAATATAATTAAATAATTGTTTTGTTTTTGTTAAATAAATTGTTTTTGTAATCAATACAAACTCTTGAATTGTTTCAGATTATTTAAACTTTGAGGTAATGGTAAAGTGGTGTAAACCACGACCTTTAATGTTATTTTAATCTTGAACATTTATCACCTCTTCTCAGGATTTTACGATATACAGTTCAGATTTTAGAAATTCCTAATAGCTAAATACACCAAATGATTTCTATCAACAGACCATATTGTGTTAACGTATTGTGTGTACAGTTGGCAAGGTACTCTGTTGACGCTCTGTTGATCTGGTTGATTCGCAGTGTTAAACCAGCAAGATTCACTGTATGAGGTTCAGTCCAGAGTTCAATGCACTGAAGAAATTTACGAGTTTCAAACCAGAATATAGCACCAAAATGGAGTGTATATAAATTCTCGTGTAAGGCAAAGGGTTCAAAATATCTCAATGCGGTATTCAAATCGTTTCCAAATTAATCCAGTCAATTAATTAAATCAACTTTATGGACCATTGTAATGCGATTCCGTAACTATAAAATAGCATTGACAGGGAAAATTGAAAAAATGTATAATCAAGTTCTGGTTCGCGAAAGTGACACTCAATAAGCTAAAGCACTACAAATTAAAAACAGTTACTTTCGGATTAGCTAGTTCTTCATTTTTGGCTATTAGAACTTTACAACAAATTGCATATGATAATCAACAAGACTATCCAGATATAATTCCACGGGTACTGAATGATTTCTATGTCGATGATTTCATCTCAGGAAGAGATACCATGGAAGAAGTGAAACACCTAAAACAAAAAATAATCCAATTATTGAGAACTGGCGGGTTTAATTTAAGAAAGTGGAAGTCAAATTTATCTGATATTACGACGGCAGAAGATACAGATGAAATTTCGATGTTCCACAATTCAACGGAGAAGAAAATTCTAGGTCTTAAACTAACGCTTGGTTGGTTGTCTCCATCGATCATTCTGATGAAGACTATTTTCCAGAATCTATGGTTAATGAAATTAGGCTGGGATGATCCACTACCAGACAGCTTAGCAAACATCTAAAAATAAATTAAAAACGATTTAAAATGGGTTTTCAGATGCAAGTGAGAAAGCATACAGTGCCGTAGTATATTGCCGAACACTACATATGAAAACGAAGCAGTTACGGTGAGTCTGATGGCATCAAAAACCAAAGTCGCGCCCATTAAACAGTTATCTTTACCAAGACTCGAGCTATGTGGAGCACATTTGCTAACCAAACTTCTAACACTGGTTAAAGAGGCCATCAAGTATCCAGTGAAATGCTACGGGTGGACGGATTCTTCTATTGTTTTGATGTGGTTGTCCAGCTACTCATCAAGATGGAAAACTTTTGTAGCAAATCGTACAACAGAGATTGTAAGCCAATTACCGAGAAATTATTGGAACCATGTATGATCAGAGCAGAACCCCGTGGATTGCGCTTCTAGACGGATACTTCCATCAAAGCTTAACGGTTCAGAGTGGTTAAAAGATCCTGAATTTACGTTTACTTCTCAAGATGCGAAATATGACCACGGGGATCATTTAGCTGAAGAACGAAAAAAGGCAAAACTCTTAGTGCTCAATGCTCAAAAGGAGGAACATCCTATCGACCAATTAATAAACAGGATCTCGTCTTATTCTAAGTTTTTAAGAATCTTAGCAAATGTATTACGATTTTTTAGGTATTTACGTGTGACTGCGAGTGATAGAATGTCCGGATTTCTTACTGTGAACGAAATTCAAACAGCCAGAGATACTTTTTTGAAGCATGTGCAGCGGGAATCTTTCAAAAAAGAAATAAATTGCTTGCAGAGAGGAAAACTTATTCAAAGAGGCAGCGACATTTTATCTTTGGCATCATTTATTGATGCAAATTGTATTTTGCGAGTTGGTGGTAGACTTAAACACCTAGAGTGCCAATATGATTTCAAGCATCCCATAATTCTACCAAAGGGCCATACATTAAGCCAGTTTTAATTACATACATGCATGAGCGAAACTTACATCCTGGTATAACTTTAACATTACACTTAACGAGGCAGCAATTTTGGATAGTTGGAGGCAGAAGTGCAATCAGAAAAGTTGTGAACAAGTGTGTAATATGCTTCAAAACTAACTCGAAGACATCCAAGCAGTTAATGGGAGATTTACCAATATCAAGGATACAGGCAGCTCGACCATTTACTTCGTGTGGTGTTGATTAGGTGGGACCTATACAGTTAGCTTCGAAAAGGGGAAGATGCGCGAGATTGACAAAGGGATATATAGCCTTATTTATTTGTATGGTGACGAAGGCTATTCACATCGAAGTAGTTAGTGACCTGTCCACTGATGCTTTTATAGCGGCGCTCAAACTATTTATGGCGAGACGAGGAGCTCCATCCAGCATATATAGTGACAACGGTTCTAATTTTGTTGGGGCCAAACGAAAGCTGAATGAGGTATATCGTTTAATATCAAACAATAATTATAACTCTCTCGTTGCAGAATTTTTAACAAAATATGAGGTAGAATGGCATTTTATACCACCTGCGTCACCTCATTTTGGTGGGCTTTGGGAGGCAGCGGTGAAATCGGTGAAAACCCACCTTTCAAAATGCACATCAAACACTAATTTGACTTTCGAAGAAATGGCCACTTTGCTAAGTCAAATTGAGGCAATACTAAATTCAAGGCCATTATATGCAAAAGCAGATGATGATGCATCCGGTGATGTCTTAACACCTGCACATTTTTTAATAGGCAGTGCGAATTTCTACCTACCTGAGAAAGAGATCAGTGAAAGTATACAAGCTGGAAGATTAACGGTATGGCAACATATTCAACAGTGCGTTCTGTCATTCTGGAACAAATTTAGAGTAGAATACCTGCATAATCTCCAGCAGAGAACGAAATGGCATAAATCACAGGAACATTTTAAAGTCGGGGATGTCGTACTGATCAAGGAAGAAAATTTACCGTCCTACAAATGGGCATTAGGTAAAGTGGTTCAATTGAATCCGGATCAGTAAGGGAGAGTTCGAATTTTCACTCTTAAAACGTCAACATCGTTATTGAAGCGGCCGATTGTTAAATTATATAAGCTGCCGGAGCATGATAATAGTCAGATGGTTAACGACGGAATCGTTAACGGGGCGGAGAATGTTGTAGATTCCTAAACTTTCAAACCAGAGTTGGCGATTTTATTACTTTATATGTATTTAGCGAATAGCGCGAATTTGTTTTTGTAAGAAAATTTTGTATTTTACATTTATTCAAAAGCCGTGACATTAAACAGCGAATAATAAAAGTGATATATATATATATATATAAATATATATATATATATATATATATATATATATATATATATATATATATATATATATATATATATATATATATATATATATATATATATATATATATATATATATATATATATATATATATATATATATATATATTATAAACAGTGATTTTATTAACTGACCGGATTAGTTTGGAAACGATTTGAATACCGCATTGAAATATTTTGAACCCTTTGCCTTACACGAGAATTCATATACACTCCATTTTGGTGCTTTATTCTGGTTTGAAATTCGTAAATTTCTTCAGTGCATTGAACTCTGGACTGAACCTCATACAGTGAATCTCGCTGGTACACTGCGAATCAACCAGATCAACAGAGCGTCAACAGAGTACTTTGCCAACTGTACATTGTGTACTCCTGTCTTGAATTTCTATTTTCACTAATCATAAAATGAATCATTAAATGAATTTTTGATGACGACATCTGTCATAAATTACAGCGATCGTTACTATAATGTGAGTTTCACACAGCCGGTCCACCAACCTATTGGCCTACGTATATCATGAGTAAGACTCCAGATCTTATAAACTTCTTTATAACAAGAGATATTTCAAATAATAAAATCCATGTATATGTATGAAAGAGCATCGGCTAGGACTCGTAGCTCTCCAAGAAACTCGATGGCCTAAAAGTGAAGACCACGTGTCCCAAGGCTATACGTTGCTACACAGTGGAGATGACCTCGGAAATCTTGGGATTGGATTTCTCATTGGGCCACAGGTAAAAAAGGCTGTCTGGGACTTTCAAGCAGTCGATAATCGAATGTGTAAGCTTCGCTTGCACATGAGTTTAGCCAACCTGTCAATTGTCTGTATACATGCGCCCACTGATTTAAGCCAATCCCAAGATAAAGACTCGATGCCGCGTGGAGCACGATGTCAAATTGATGATTGGTGACTTTAATGCTAGAGCTGGCAGAAATCAGACCGATACTTATGTAAAAATATAGGTCCGTACTCCCGACACGAAACTGCGACCGAGAATGGGGAAAAAATGATGTAGTTTGCGATCGCACATGATCTCAAAGTATAGCAAGTATATTCTTTCCTCATAAAAGCATCCATTTGAAAACATGCACACAGCCACGTTAAACATCCCGAAGCTAAATTAACCATGTGCTGATTTCAAAATACATCCTTCGTAAAAGTGCAACACCCTCAGGATAATTTCTTATTCCGACAATCCAATCAACTTCTTGCTTATGAAGATGATATCTGTGTGATTGGATTAAATGGCAACGGAGTGAAAGAGATACTTGATCCACTGCAACAGTGTTCAGCTTCCCCTGGTCTCAAAACCAATGAGTCCAAAACCAAATATCTAATCTCTGGTTTTCGAGACCAAGACGTAATTGATTTCAGTAGTGGTAACCACACGTTTGAAGGAGTGATGAGACTCAAGTATCTTGGATCTCTCATCACTCACGATAACAGTGTGGGCGAGAATATCAAGGTTCGCCTTGCCGCTGGCAATCGGGCTTTGTATCCTCTACGTCGACTACTGAAATCAAAATATCTTGCAAATGCGGATAAGCTGAAACTATACAGAGTGTTGATTAGACTCGTTATCATGTATGGATGTGAGAGTTGGACCTTGACGGATGAGTACGAAAGATGGCTTCTAATATTCGAGAGAAAAATTATGCGTGTGATATATGGCCCAAAACGCGACGTCGATGGCACTTACCGAGTTCTTTTCAATCACGAGATCAGGAATTTAATGCAAATTCCTGATATCGTGCATGAAATTAAAGGACAGCGAGTACGCTGGCTCGGACACGATATGCGTGCTGATAAAAACCGAATGATATAGCGAACCTTAAAGGGGGAACCGCCTTTCGGTAGGCGAAGATGTCGCTGTCGGCGACGATGGCTCCACGGCGTAGAGAGCGATTCAAACTGTCTACAACGGTTTAAAGAGCTGGCTGGTGATTGAAACCGATGGAGTCAGATTGTTGACACGGTACAGGCCAATAATAGCCTGTAAAAACTAATAAAAAAAAAACTCTCATGCCACCAATGAATCAATGAAATGGATATTTCGAGTTAAGCACTTGTAGTTCACTAGTACTGTCGCGTCACTACTGAACGTATATGTACGATTCGCGCAGTATAAACATCATGTCCGGTAGTAAAGGGTGGTTAAATGTTAAGGGTCGATGTTGATTTTGAATAGAACACAAATTATTTTGGAAATTACTGTCAATTCTTTTTATTATGATAATATGGTATGGTTCAATTATGTTTGGAACAAAATATCAGCCAAATGGCCGCCGTGACCTCGGCGGCACACCTCCACCCGGAGGCTAAATTTTCGATGACGGTTAGGCATAATTGAGGTTCGTTGCCTTTAATGTGCCGAATTATCTCATCTTTTAGCTCGTGAATTGTTGCTGGCTTATCGACGTACCTCTTTTTCTTTCAAATAACCCCAAAGAAAGAAGACAAACGGTGTCAAATCACATTATCTTTGCGGCCAATTGAAATCGCCACCACGTGAGATAACACGGCCATAAAATTTGTTGCTCAAAACAGCCATTGTTTCGTTAGCTGTGTGGCAAGTGACACCGCCCTGTTGAAACCACATATCGTCCACATCCATGTATCATCCAATTTGGGCCATAAAAACTTCGTTCAATCTTCTCAAGATAGCGAACACCATTCACAGTAAATACGGCCCGATGATGCCGCCAGCCCATAAACCGCACCAAACAGTCACTCTTTGTGGGTGCATTGGTTTTTCGACAATCACTCTTGGATTATGATTCGCCCAAATGCGGCAATTTTACTTATTGACGAATCCACTGAGGTGAAAATGTGCCTCACCGCTAAAGATGATTTTATTCGAAAATTGATCATCCACTGTTGCCATTTCTTGCCACCATTCTGACCATTGACGACGTTTGGAATGGTCAAGCGACTTAAGTTCTTTAGTCAATTGCACCTTATAAGCGTGAAAATGCAAGTCTTTATGCATAATGTTTATCAACGAAGGGCGTGAGAGGTGTAATTGTTGGGCACGACGACGAGTGGAGGTGGATGGCTCTTCAGCCACACTTAGCGAACAGCAGCAATATTTTCTGCAGTACGAGCTGTACGAGCATGCACTGGTGTTTTAAAATCTCCTACAGACCCAGGTTGCTCAAATTTTTGCACGATTTTTCCGATTGTATACACATTTGGACGAGTAAATTGACCGAAAAAATCACGAAGTGCTTTGAACGCCCATTTTCATAATATGCCTGAATAACTTCAACGCATTGCTCGATTGTTTATCTTTCCATGGTTCAAATTGAATTAGTCTGAAATTGAGAAATGTCAAATTAAATGCAGAAAAAAATTTGACGTTTAGGCCCTTAAAATTTAACCACCCTTTATATGCCTGATCAAATGGATTTTATCTTTTCGATCATCACAGTCATTTAATGATGTCATCATTAGATCGAAAACCGGCCCAGTGAATACACATACAAACCAACAATTCAAAATTACAGCTCACATTCAATACAAAAATTTACATAATGGTGATCTTCATTGGTGACCTCAATGGCCCTGTTTAGGTTAGGGTACATAACATTATATCTTCTGACCTACCAAAAATTTTCGTCCTACCTCCTGCCTAGCCTAACACGGCAAAAATTAATCCTGAATTCCTCTCTCTACCTTCTCTCTCAATATGTGTGGTATAGTGTACATTTCGCGCTCTCTCAAGGGGCACAAATATTTCCAGGAAGTCCGTTCGTTTCATGCTGCAACAAAGCCAAACACAATAAGGTGGGCAAACTCAGGAATCGCAACGCAAGTACAGCATAGATAATCAAAGCGGAGAGGAGGACTTCACTTCCGGAAGCATATGGCCCTAATGTAATGAGATGGATTTGATCTTTTCGATCACATAGTCATTCAATGACGTCATCACCAGATCGAAATCCGGTCTAGTGTGAACTACACAAGACACATACAAGCAACAACTCGGATTACAACAACAACTGTGAGTTGTATTTCGAGACTCAAATCAAATACTATTCAAATTTATTAAGCTGACATACTTTACTTCCAACACATTTGGAACGAATTTGGAACCTTGGTGTTTTCTACATTTTTCTAATGTACAACTTATAGCAATCGATTTTGATAAAGATGAATCTTTTAATTTAGATGAAGATTTAAATTGAATGGCTTCTGTAATATGAATGGCAGCCATACATTTAATTTTAAATGTATGGCTGAATCTCATAGAGAACCTTTTGTTAATGCGAAAATATTTTGTCTCTCTGTCTGTTTCTATATTTGCAATCTGATTTGGGGCTCGAGGACCTCTCTACTATTTCGCGGTTCGCTTATTTACGGTCAACTTTACGCCATTACATAGCGAAATCGAGGACGTACTGCGTATATGTCCGATTTACGTAGAACCATCTGGCGTCAAAGATGTGCTCATTCACACCCGCTCTAAGTGACGCAGCTTTAACCATACTACACCATTTAGTCGGTTAAGCGAAAATCTTATCAAACAACTTGAAAGTCAATGCATATAAGTGTGTGGCGTACTCCAAAAATACTGTAAAGAAATTTGAATACATTCTTTTGTTTCAAAGCATGTTCTTCTATACTGTTGTGTCGATCACGTTCTTGTTTACTAAGAAACAAAAACAAATTGTTTGATTAAATTTTATATTGCTTCAGCAAGATTTTTGTGTGTTCTTATATAAAGACAATAAAAACATTTTAACAAAAGATAAATATTTACAAATTAAGACGCATGGAAAGCAAGAAGAAAATCTTCTTTGCTCTAAATAAGATTTGGATCGTCCCAGTTATTTTAAGAAACAAAAGTTTTCGTTTTTTAATGTAACATAAAAAAAAATAACCAACAAAAAGTGGGTTTTAATTAAATGAAGTAGATTCTCCACAAGTACATATAGTTTCTCAAAAAAATTTAGTACACAGTTAGTGATACAGCAATAGTTACTTTATCATTTAAATTTTAAACAAAAACAGACATTGCACGATAGACAAAATTTTTAAATGGATTCTGTGCACTTTTTTGTGTGTCTCAATCTCTCGCTGATGAAATAAGCACAGCATACAGTACGAGTACAATACATATAACAAACAACTGGATTAAATTCAAGTTGGTCTGGTTTTTTGTGTATCTCTCAAGATTATGTAATTTAATTTAGCATTTTCATTTTACAAATGGAAATTTTCTTTCCTACAATTTGTTTTGTTTTTCGGACGATGATCATGATAAGGAAATGCAATTTTGTTTTGTTTTGTTGAGAAAATCTAGGTTACTCAATTTTCCTAGGTAATTTATAGTTAAATTCTGTTTTTAGTAATTGAAATTGTTTGGATATGGGCAAGAATCTTGCATCGGCATAGCTAAATTTAAAATTTTATGATTTGACAGTTCTAATATGTTAAAAGAAAAAGCAGATTTGTGTTTTCAATCATTTCTGATACCTCAGAAGCATGAATTCTCTGATATTTGGAATTTTTTACTGAAGTTTCTGTTTTCAAATTTTACACTCAATAGGGAATACAATCCCAGTGATACATTTTAATCTCGGGTTTTTAGGATTGACATATTGAATGTTATGTCTAGCATGACCATCAAGAAACATCTTCTTTATGGTCATGCTAGACCATAAAGAAGATGTTTCTTGATGGGCATAAGTCCACTTAGCATTATTCGACGTTCACTTATTTGAATGATAAGAGACAAGTTCAACTTGTTACGGCTTAACTTATTATTAGTTTCATAGCCGGGCGACATATAGCCTCATCTAGCTCTTACTGGAATTAGGACATTTACAATTTCAGATAATCGTTGGATTTCATTGTATGATAGTGATAAATCTATAGAGATGTATATGACTTTGCATCTACTAACGCTTCCTGAATGCACAATCTAAGTAAATAAAAGCGCTCAAGAATTAATAGCATGATGCACCACCTACTCTTATGCTGAAAACAGATGTGCAGAATTTCTACCGGTAGCACTGCTTACAGTTAAGTTATTAAGTGAAACATACAAATAGAAAGCTGCTCGGTAGATTTAAACCGAAATTGGAAGGCAATTGCACGATTTTTTATATACATATACTACTGAATATAATTCCCCGAGATGCAGTCGCCATTAACGATTATTTAAAAAATATGATAACCAACGTATAAAATGCTTAAATATAAACAATAGTTTAGTTTATTATTTTTCTATTTATAAAATTATTCTGTTCCTTCATTTTGTTTGGACAGAATACAAATATATTTACAAAAATACTTCATATAAACGTGTTATTCTAATTTCACTGCTGTCAGAATTCTGACCATTTGTTTTCCGAATTACAGTCATTTATTTAAAGAAATTTGTTTTGTTAATTCCGGAACTACACAAGTTCTCTGCAGGGATTGATTTTCTATGGATTAATAAAATGACCGGGATGCTGGTATTTTGAGATTGTAGTCTAAAACACTTATATGTCTTCCGTGCATTTTGGTACTTTAATGTCTTTCAAAAAATGAGAAATAGTAAAACAAATCAAACGGATAACATTAAAACTCTTAACTCTCAACCTAGGACGACATCCTATCCAAACCAAATCCCTCTCAATAGCGCGAAAGTAAGAGAAGGCACGAAAGTACCCAGTCACGAAAATAATGTCCTGCAAGAAACACTTCACAAGTTAACCACTATAAATTCTCATCTGGCAGCACAAGATCAAAGACTAGAATCTATGAGTGAGCTACTAAAACAAATAGAACAAAGTCATTGGGACATTGTGAAATACATCGATGAGCCAAAATAAAAAATTACAGAAGCGAGAGGTAGAACTAGAGAAGTCATTGAATACCTTAATTCCAATCCATACAAATTAAACAAGAAAAAATAATGTCACACTATTTATGAACTGCTACTTGGAATGCAAATGGTCTTGCACAACGCATTTCAGAATAAGAAGTATTTTAAAACAATAAAAAAATTGATATATGCCTTATCTCAGAAAGTCACACTACTACAATCTCGTATTTCAAAATTCGTGAATACTCTTAGTCTTCATCAATCTTCACCAAGGAAAATTTTAAACATCAAGAACTTAAAAAAGAGGAAGAAGCTATGCAAGTAGTAACTGTTTTATTGAAACCAAAAACAACCTACAAACGACCTGCACCGTATCAGCAATCTACTGCCCACCCAGATATAACCCGAAAAAGGAAGACAACATCACACTTTTTAAATCGCTTGGTAACAATTTCATTTATGGAGGCGGCTTTAATGCAAAAAAAAACATATTTTGGGAATCAAATCACACTACTCCCAAAGGAAGGGAGTTATTTGAAGCAGGCAGAACATTAAAATGTGAGTTTCACTCCAGTAGAAAGCCATCTCATTGAAAGTATACAGAAAGCGGTATGGGAAAGTACCCCATCCAGCAAGGTATGTTACAGAAAGGTAAAAGCTACCCAGTTGAAGTGAGAGTCCTGGTTTACCGAAAAAACACGAACTCGCAAGACTTGGCAGAGAACTAGAGCCCCTGAAGATGAAACAACCCTAAATAATTTGTGCATAAAGCTTAAACTGCTGATAAATGAGATCAAGTATGAGTCAGTAGCTTGCTTTCTAAGTAACCTGACAGGTAAACCTGACGCTGACTATTCGATGTGGAAGGCCACTTAAGGTCTGAAAAGATTTAAACTGCAAGTGCCATCATAAAAATATTTGATGCAACCTGGGCTCGCAACGATAAACAAAATGCTGATCTGTTTGCCGAACACCTAGAAATTTCCTTCAAACCACCAACTGGGCAGGCAGAGAATGAATAATTAACACCGGTCAGCAAAATAGATGAGGTACTTGTTCTACCAGTCACTGTGAATGAAATCAATCAAGAAGTAAAAAATCTTAAAGATAAAAAAGCTCCTAGATACGACTTGATATCAGTAAAAATATTCAAAGCACTACCAGAAAAAGCACTACGGAAACTACAGCACACGATCAATGACAAAACCTCATACAGACCAATATCTTTATTAATATCCACATCAAAAATTGTCGAAAGTTTGTTTCTCAAGAGACTAAAGCCAGTTAGAGAGAATAGAAAACTTATAGCACCACATCAATTTGAAGAGGCACTACTGTAGGAGAAGATGGTATGTTCAGCAGTATTCCAAGACGTAGCTAAGCATTTGATACGGTTTGGCACCATGGTCCGGAATTTAAGCTTCAACTAGATCTACCAAAACAATATTTTGAATTGCTTATACTCAAAACTAAAGAAAATATTGCCAAGGGTCAAGTACACTACCATGTCCCACAAGGTAGTGTACTTGACCCTTGGAATGACACTAGACACTAAGCTCAGGTGGAAAGCGAATGTTAAAAAGAAAAGACAAGAATTGAATATTGAATTCAGAAAAATGAGTGGCTTATTGGAAGAAACTCTGAGCTGATAACGAAAAAAAACTACTGTTATATAAACAAATTCTTAAACCTATCTGGACATACAACATTCAATTTTAGGGCTGTGCAAAGAAAACTACAGTTAAGATCATACAAACATTTCAAAACAAAGTGCTACGTAGCAATGTGAATGCTCCATGGTATATTAGAAATGACAACCTCCATCGAGACCTTAACATGGAATACATCAGCGATGTAATATTTAAATTTGCAAGGAGTCATGTACTGCGACCGAGCAGCATGGCAACGAAGCTGCGGAACGTATTAGATCACACCAATGGATCAAAGAGCCAAGAAGGAACAAAGCCTTAAAAATTAGTGATTCGCTGAGTTACAGAATTCAAAGGACTGGACGAACTGGGACGAACCAATTTTTTTCATCCCATAAGATGCTACATCACTTGAAAAAAATTATATTTTCCACTATTTAGTTGTACACAGGATGTTTATAAGGCTCCAAAGCATCTGTATTTATTTCTTAGTAGTCAGTGAGATATCGCTTGGGTTCGTGTTTTATAACTTTTCCGTTCCGACAAAGCAATTAGTTCCATTCGGTTCTTTAAAGCTATTTCTTGAGTCGCAAGCCATCTTCTTATTTTTTATAGGTTGATTGATTGATAAGTTATTAGTGATAAGACATCTTTTATTTTTAATTAGTCAAGGTAAACCTACATTTACTACAGACACTTCAACTACAGATGCCGTTGTTATCGAACCTTTCAACTGATATATTGGTTATACCTGTGACATGAATTTTCACTAGTTGTTCATTGTCCTCAAACAATTTCATACGCTATCAAAGCTTTTTTCTATAAACAGCGTCAACACACTTTAATTTTATTTAATTTATTTGCAGAGTTTCTAGGTGTAGTCTTTGTAGCTAAAGATATTGGGGGTTGTCTTAACGTAATTATCTTTCATTTCAGTAGAAGTTAAATAGATCTTGTTTCAGTGTATATATATATATATATATATATATATATATATATATATATATATATATATATATTTATATATATATATATATATATATATATATATATATATATATATATATATATATATATATATATATATATATATACATATATATGCATCATAAAGCAATTATAAACGGACCTGTATTTTATTTTTGTTTAGGTATCACATAACTACGTATTTACAATTTTACGCAAGGCAAAACATTGAAAGGTACAATAATCGCAATTACTGTTCATTTCAATGTCTTGTCTTACGTATTTATCTATGTTAATTAGCGAGAATGATATCATCTTTCTACTGTTTTAAAGGGTATCCAATTGCAAACACTCTTTCGATGTGTGATGATAAACGAAATTCATTTAACGTTTTGTCGACTTGTTACATATTATACACATTAAGATAATAAAGGCGCGAATTTGATTTGAAGATAGTGGATGAGTTATATATTTCAAAATATTTGTGATGAATGGTACATGTTCTTTATACCATACCTTGAACGTATGTTATAAAAACTATTTAACTTGTTCGATGACAAACTCGGTAATTTCTAGACAATAAGACATTACCGAGTGTCTCATTTTGTGGGCTTTATTATACTTTTATATCACGGCTGGAGTCGTTTTTCGTGATAAAAACAAATAATTCGACAAACGCAACCCCGCAGTAAATTAAACAGAGGAAAATGAATTTTTAGGAGAAATTAAAAATTTGAAGTGATAAATTGACGTGTCTACATAACCCCAAAAAATAATTGTTAGAGTATACAATATTTTATATCAAGTGGAAGAATATGTAGTGATGTGATACCTACCATTTATACAATGTGGTAGGTATATAAATACAACTTAAATAAAGATATTGTAAACAATTTTAGCATGACATATGATAAACAGTATAAAATGTTCACTGGTAAAAGCGAGATGGCAGATATTGCTGTACGTTTTATTCGCGTAAATAGCGTTACTCCTACAACTATTGGCACTGTATAATTATTTAGTTATTGGCACTACCGACTACTATAGCATTTTCCTCTCTTTTAATAAAGCCTGATTTCAATTATGAAAAAATAAAAAATAATCTATGGCTTAGAGGCCGAAAACGGCCCTTACCGCGTCTCAACTGAGACCTCACGAACCAGTGTTAACGATTGGTGCACATTGTAAGTGGTCAGCCCAACGAATGTTTTTACACACAAACGCGTTCTTATGTCATCCGGTTGCATGTTAATTTGTTCAACGGCGGGAATCGAACTCGAGACCGCGGCGTGATGAGAAACCATTAAGCTACATCAGGCGACCAATATACTGACAAAATTGTCAAAATAGGATAAAAATATATTTTTTCTTAAAGTGCGAGAGAAATAAAAAATATTTCCTGAATTAGTTTTTATGGTAACTGAAAAAATTATTATAGCAGTACTGGCAAAATATATCAAGAGAAGTATTTTTATTCAGTACTGGAAAAATATTTTATAGGAAAAATGTATATGGATGAGAAATCGTTTGTACGCAGTGAAACCATATTAAAAAAGTAAGATCGTTTCTGAAATATGAAGCATTTTATAATAGTTTTTTTATGGTCAATTTAAAATATTCACACTCCGTTTTGTGTTATTCATCTTAATTCATTGTGGAAATAATTGAAACAATGAATAATTATGTTAAGTTTTTTAAATTTATTCTTGTAGATTCAAAGTGTTTTTTGTCTTTTTTTTTATCAATAACAAAACAGAAATTGAAATTTATTGGTTGATGCTTATAAATCGGTCAAAATATATCCACTTTAAAAAAAATTAACAATTATCTTTGTCACTCTAATGGTATTTTTTATTTTTTTTCTCGCTTTGGTTTTTTCAGTAAAAAATACTGGAAGTAGTTTTTTTCATAATGGAAATCAGACTTAAGTCCTAATTATGTCAATGTGTTATTATAAATTTGTTTATTTTTTGTATTTTACAATTAAAAAAAAAATAGTTAATTGGTTTAGTTTCCTCTAACATTTCATTGCGACTAATCACGCGCAAAAACGCCTCGACTATACGTAAGTACTAGTTTTTAAAGATACAGCAGGGTATTTGAACATTTTTATACAATTAATATTCTTAACTATGATAAAATAAATAAAAATGAGTTGTTTTAATTATTTATTTATTTGTTTATTTGTTTATGTTATTTGTTTATGTTTAACATTTAACATTTCCAATTAAAGCAAATTTTAATTATTAATACTGGGATGCAAATAATTGGTTAATGCAAAACTACAATTATTGGCACGTGCCAATGTATTTTATCTTAAAAAAAACACATTTAATCAAAACCAGACTCAAAACGCAGTAGGTGAAATTAAAAACGGCCAAATAAGTATAAAGCAGACAGTCAAAAAATATAATGTGCCTAGATCAACGCTTAAATTTCGATTAGGGTCGCATTTCCTAAAGCTCGACGAGGCCCACCAACAGCCCTAACCGAAGGATAAAAATTTCCCAACAAAAAGAAGTCCCGAAACGAAACGAGGATGTTGTTACAGCAATAAAATAATTTTTAGAAGATACTGATAGTCCTCATCCATTTGGTGAGAACAGAATTCCAGGAAAGGGTTGATTTAAGGCTTTTTTAAAAAGTCATCTGTCTCTATCGCTACGAGCTACTGATTCGGTTTCGATACAAGGGCTCCAGTTAGTGCTCAAGATATTTATTCATGCTATAGATTTTTTCTTAATATGACTAATATTATATATTAATCCAACACGAATTTTTAACTAAAACTAAAAACGTTTTAGCAGCAGAAGGCCCCTGGAATAGCATACAAAATCGACATAGGAGTGGCCAGAGCAAATTTAACGATCGTGTTTACCTTTTCTGCTGTCGGACTATAAACCTTTCCATGATAATCTACCCATATAAAAGAATACCGGAAGAACTTCATAAATCGTTCTCTAAAGGATGGGAAATTGGAATCAGTGACAATGGATGAATGAACGGGTATTTTAGAATGGCGACGTAATTATCATATTGCCTCTTTAACTAAAGAAATATTGTGGAAAGTACTGTGTGTAAGGAGACTATTCAGAAGGGCTTCAAGGCATGTTGCCTCTTTCCATTCAACAATTTTGCAACTAATTTATCGAAATGCAATTTATCGAAATAAACGTAAATTGTTGGTATGACAATTGTGATAAAGGCATGCCAATAATTGTACTTCAACAAGGTACCTATTAATATACGACCATATCAATAAATAAAGATTTTGGAAGGCCTTCATATTTTAGTAAATTAAACATAGTTTAAATTTTTCCAATACAACTAACAATGATTTACATCTATTTGAGAATTGTTAAGTGTGCTTATCGTTGTATCCGTTACACTTTACGGCGTGAAGTTGTGTGAGAAATTGGCATTTTATCATACTTTTTATCACTAAATGTGACAACGTACCACAAAATGAGTTCTAGAATGAATAGAAAGGATATATATCTAGGTGATTCTATAGGTACTTTATGTCAGTTTTAATGAAATTTTATTGTGGTTGCTGGTTCTAATAGTTATAAAAAATATTTTATATAAAAATATAAAAATTAATTGTAAATATATAAAAAGCTTTTTACAGTCTATTTCGTCTAATTATGTACATATTATATAAAAAGCTTTTATATCTTTCAAACAAGGATGCGTAATTGGATAGTAGCCAAATTAACAAGTTTCTTATGTTATTTAATTATATTAAACACAGTAAATCCTTAATGTCTGACTATATACATAATTATATAGGATTAATTGTATATTATTTGTTAAGGTGTTTGCAAGACTCTTTCTCAAGATAAGATTAAATCAATTTTTGATACATTGCCCAAACACGAATTCCAATATAGCTATAAACTTTGGACTTATTAATATGTGAATTATATCAAAACTGCTATTTGTATCACTGATGAGATTTTATATGTAAAAAACGAAACACCATCATTCACAGTGCCATCTATTTAAAATTGTCATAATTAACCGACACTGGCTTGGCTCATTACTTATTACTTATTAACAAGGGATATTTGCAAAATCAGTTAGTTTTCAAGTCCGCGTTATAAGTTGGAAAGCGATATTTTTCACCTTCACCCGAGGTGAGTCGAAAAAAGATGTTTTTTTAACAGATGGTGTTAGTTACAATAAGATTTAATAAGAGATGGCGCGTCAGCTTTGTTTTACATAAAATCGATTTTTACGTTTTTTACATAGAGAATGTAAAAAATAACTTTATGTAAATAACACGTTTTCTACATGTGAAAACAGTGCAAATCATACGATGTAAAAAATTACAACAGTGAATTTTGTATGTTTGTGAAGATCGAAATTTAGCGATTTTATACATCGTGATAGAATTGATTATTGGTTTCGAATACAGGTAAACCTCGTTTAACAAAACTTCGGATCTTCGATTTTTGATAAAATCTAATTTTGATACCTCCGCATCCATTACATCGACATTGGTAACAGCAGATCCAACCCAATTCAAGCTACATCGGGTTTTCCACAAGGTTCCAATCTTGGCCCTTGGATTTTTACCATTTTCATCGACGCAATCACTGAACTGTCGAGAACTTAAGCGATGCCGAGCAACTTCAAGTGAACATTGCCAACTTAGCGATATGAGCCAAATCTTCTTAGTCTAAACATCAATAAGTGTAAGACTTTATCATTCCACCGGAAATTAAATCCAGTTTTAAAACATTACGAAGTAAACAATATGCCACTAAAACGAGTATCAGAGATCAAAGACCTCGGTGTTATATTCGTGGAAATATGAGCAGTAACAAACATATAAAACAATGTGTTGCTAAATCTAATTCTATGTCGGGTTTCATTAAACGATGGACGGGAGATATTTATGACCTGGAGACAATCAAGAGTCTGTATTTCGCGTACGTGCGGTCGCAATTGGAATATGCTGTTACTGTTTGGTGTCCATTTTATCATATTAATATCAGTAAAGTAGAAGGTATTCAGAAAAAGTTTATCCGTCACTTAACTTGGAAAAGCGGTTGGGAGTTTGATCACGAATTACCATACTATCAAAACCTGAAGCGTTTACCACCATATCTGGATGGCTGCATAACAAAAAACATAGCAACTCTGGAAAATGGACGTGAGCTTGTTAAGTGTTCGTTTGTTGATACATTGACGCACCATCAATACTGGAAAATTTATAAATTAAACTACCCAGTAGACATCTTAGAAGAAATTATAGTTCTTGCAAGTTGATGTCTATAGAACCAACTATGGTTCTAATGAACCGATTGATCTCCAAAAGCTTTATTCAGATAAATCATTCGATTTTACTTCAAGTAAGGAGACCTTAAAACGAAGATTGGAGCAACACTTTGCTTCTTCATGATTTTAATTATTATTAATTAATATTTTATATGTATGACTATTAAGGCATTTTTAATGTCAAGTCGTATTTGTAGACATATTTATTAATAAATAAATAGTGTAGGAACCATTAAAATGATTTTCTTTAGCCACTTATTTTTGATTTAACAGTTTTATATAACCAATGGACCAAGGGGTTATCGCTGTAATGGAATAAATACAGTATGAAGCCTGCAGTAACTATTATAAGGGTTCTGTAGAACCAGATCAGGAACAGCACAGTGAATGCAGTCGAAAGGAAATTGTGGAGTAATTATCGAGATATATCTGATGTAACAGATACAAGCAGCAGCCGATATTGAAGGAGTGGACAAAGAGAATTGTTAAATAAAAAGGCATTCGAGAATTGTTAAATGAACGCCCTACAGAAATTTCTAATGCAATGTTCAAGCAATACTGGTAGAATCACATTCTAAATCATCAACAGATGAAGAGCTACAAAAATATTTAAACCAACACATTCTGAATTATTTTTTTTTTAAAAATTGATGTAACATTACACTACAGAATTGCCCAAACTAATTTCTCATACACATAAAACCATTTTATTTCATTCCTCGATTAACGAATCCCCGGTTAACGAAGCATTTCCAGGAACCGAACTCTTTAAAATGGTTTCACTAAATTGGAGCATAACCATGAGATGCCAGTTAACGGAATATCATCGAAAAACTCAATGAAAGCTCAACCACAAACTAGTACAGTAGCGGGACCAAAGACATACTCACAGATAGTCCAGCAACAAGAGCCACTTTGTATTAAGGAAAAACAAGAATCTTCAATTCTTGAAAAAATACTACGGAGTATAGAAGCTTTGAACATGCGAATTGCAAAACAAGAAAGAAGCCGTACATAAGCGACTAAATAAACAAGAAGCAGTGAATGAGTTCACTTCTATGATCTACTAGTATGCATAGTAGTAAAACATTAAGAATTGCCAACTGGAATGCAAATGGCCTATTGCCACAAATTCCGGAGCTAGAAATTTTCTTAAACATGGATAAGATAGACATATGTCTAATATCGGAAACCCATTTCACAAATGTATCGTACGTAAAAATTCGTGGGTATCACTGCTACCATGCTATCCACCCATCAGGAACAGCGTGAGGAGGATCAACTATTTTCGTTAAAGAAAATATCAAACACTACGAAGGAGTAAAAATAGAAAAGGAAAATATGCAAGTATCAACCATTAAAATTTGACTCAATAATGAAAAAGAGTATAGCATTTCATCTATATACTGCCCACCGCGATATCAATTGGCTAAAGAAAATTATATCGCGTTATTTAAATCGCTTGGAGTCAACTTCATAATTGGAGGGGACTTTAATGCTAAGAATACGTACTGGGGATCGAGACTGTCAACACGTAAGGGTAAAGATCTGTATGCGGCAGGACAAGAATTAAACTGCGAGTTTTATTCTGGGGGTAAATCAACATACCGGCCTACAGATTAAAACAAAATCCCAGATTTAATAGACTTCTTTGTAACAAAAGGAGCATCAGAAAACTATGTAGTGATAGAAAACAGTGAAAGAATATGGTCAGATCACACACCTGTTATTATGACAATGAGTGCAACCATAATCGTGAAAGTGAATTTGCCTAAACTAACAAACAAAAGAACAAATTGGGATGTTTTCCGGAAGCTAGTAGAAAACAGTACGGTTTTACAAGTACCAATTAAAACTCCGACACAACTCGATGATCAAGTAGAAATATTAAATAATAATATACTTCAAGCACGCGTGGCAGAGTACGCCCATTAGTCAATATAAAGTGCCAAACAAAATCAACTATTCATTGGAAGTGAGAGGTTTAGTTAGTAAAAAGCGGAAAGCTCGAAAAATTTGGCAGCGGAATCGAGCATCACAAAGTAAATCGAGACTTAATTATTTAAGCAACAAATTAAAGCAGTTAATCAAAGAAATCAAAAACAATTCGATAAGTGAATATCTAACTGGTCTTTCCAGCCAAAAAGACACTGACTATTCACTCTGGAAAGCAACGAAAGGACTTAAACGACCAAATAAGCAGATACCTCCTATCAAAAAGAACGATGGATCTTGGGCAAGGAACGATGGATCTTGGGCAAGAAGTGGTAAGGAGAAGGCTGTCTTGTTTGCAGTCCACCTCGAAAACACATTCCAGCCCCTTCCAAGGCAATCAGCGGAAGGAAATATAAACCCAGTTAGAAAAGTGGATAACCTAATCATCAAACCAGTAACATTACAAGAGCTAAAATATGAAATTATTAACAACTTGAGTTCAAAGAAATGTCCTGGTTATGCCCTGATTTCAGGTCAAATAGTAAAAGAACTTCCCGAAAAGGGTTTACGAAAACTGCTTCAACTAATAAACGCCTCATTCAGACTAAAATACGTCCCATACCAATGGAAGGTTGCAGAAGTGATAATGATTCCAAAACCGAATAAACCGCCTAACGTTAAAACCTCGTACAGGCCGATCTCGCTTCTTCCTATAATTTCGAAGTTGTTCGAAAAATTATTGCTGAAAAGGCTAAAACCAGTAATAGAGGAAAGAAAACTAATTCCACCACATCAGTTTGGCTTTATAGAGAGACATTCTACTATAGACCAATTACATAGGGTTACCGATATAATTGAAGATTCACTAGAAAATCTGTTCAACTATCTTTTTGGATGTTGCACAAGCCTTCGATAAAGTATGGCACCAAGGACTAGAGTATAACTATATCGAGACCTGCCAAAGCAATTTTACCAGATATTAAAATCTTATCTAGCTGATCGATATTTTCGAGTTAAATTTGAAGATGAATACTCTGACCTTAGACAAATATCGGCTGGAGTTCCACAAGGAAGTGTTCTGGGACCAATACTATATTTACTTTATACAAGAGATGCTCCAAATACAAAAGATACAAACATTGCAACGTTTGTAGATGATACAGCAATCCTAGCAGTAGGAGACAGTATAGAAGAGTCAACTAGTAAATTACAAAATGCCACTAATGCAATAAGTAAATGGACAAAGAAATGGCGCATTCAGCTGAATCAAACGAAATCCATACATGTCAACTTTACTAACAGAACAGTTAACTGTATTCTAGGTCTACTGAACTCGCATCCAATTCCGCATGCGAACACAGCGAAATACTTAGACATGACTCTTGATGCTAAGCTGAAGTGGAAAGAGCACGTTAAAAAGAAAAAAGAAGAACTAAACATCAAATACAAAAAAATGTACTGACTCTTAGGGAGAAAATCTGAGCTAACAGTACATAATAAGCTACTATTATATCGGCAAATATTGAAACCTATATGGATATATGGTATAGAATTGTGGGGTTGTACCAGGTTGTTAAAATAATTCAAACCTTTCAAAATAAAGTTCTACGTAGCATTGTGAATGCACCATGGTACATAAGAAACGACAACCTTCATAAGGATCTACAGATGGAATACGTTAGCGAAGAAATCAAGAAACCTGCGACGAAACACGCACAACGGCTCGGTCAACATCAAAATGCAGATATGCGTAATATTATGACCAACACAGACCCAGTTAGAAGGCTTCGAAAGACGAAACCTTAAGATTTGGGGCGGTTAATGTAATCTTATAATATACTTGGAGCTAACCAGTGGGTTAAACTCAACAAAAACTAACAGATTTACTAAAGATAAATTACTAGATACTTATATTCAGTTGTAATAATTCCATTAATAAAAAAAAAAAAAAAAAAAAAAACTAAATTGGATAGTAATAGTACCTAAAATTTAGACTAAAATGACTATCATTTAATGACGATCTAGGATGTTATTTATCAAATTTATATATGATCTCTATTGGGCAGATGATTCACGTATTGTAAATCTTAAAGCCAAAAATCTTCGATTTGGCTGCGGTGACTAGTTAGGATGAGACGTTAAAATTGTAGCTTAGTAAAAAGCGTTTAGTAATAAGACTAGCATTTTACGATGACATCTTACCATTCGTAACGAATAAAAACCATGTTATATGCTAAAAGACTAAATCTTAACTTTTATTTGACAATTCTTTTATTTCTCTTTTTATGTATAGGCCTAACATGTATAGGCCTAACATTTTTGGGACTGTTTCATTTAAATGTATACTAATCGGAAGATAAATATGTACATTTCCTGATAATGAACTTTTATTTTTGTTGTTACGAAATGTTAAAAGTTCAACAATAACACGTTTCTGATGTGTGATAAATTTGGAAAGCAAATTTTATTTAAGAGATCGAAACAACAATCAAACTAAGTCATGTGGGAATGGCAATACATAAAATATTCAGAACTAGAAACATCTATCTATCTATCTATATACAGTTATAGAACTTTTATACGTTAGTTTTCTAAATATATTTGTTTTATTATATTCAACATGACAACAGCTTGTTCTAAAATTTCCATTCAATTTTCTCAAAATACTTTAAGTGATAAGACATAAGAAATGTGAAATGGAATGTGTAACATATTTTCGAGTGCATCGATTGTTAAATTGTTTACCGCATAGTAATGAAATCATATCGGTTTCATTTTATTGTCAACCCACCCCCGTTCACCGAACTGAATTTAATCGCGAAACTATTTATTTGTAATAATAAACTGCTTAATGTATAAACATGTATGTAGACTTAATTTAGAACTACACCACACAGTCATAAATTTTCAGTTCAACATTTTATTAACATTTTATTATTATTATTATAGGTACAGACATATGTACATACTCGTACATATTTTTATTATGATAAAAGTCATAAATATAAATACAAAACTATAAAATTCCAAATAGTAATGAAAAAAAAACACTGTAACTAAATTTTAAAACTATAAAATAGAACAACACTGTGTGTTAACAACACAGATGAAAATCTTATTGTATATATACTGTATGTGGACAAGTTGGAAATAAAAACGGAAAAGCTCATATTGCAAACGTGATAATATTTCATATAAAATGTAACTATATGTTTCCTAATTTATATTCTATATAGATTCGTCCGTAATTAATTTCAGGTTCCAGTAGTACTTAAGAGTGAAATCTGAGATGCATGCAATAATTTATGATGTTGAAAATCACCAGAAGACGGCAGACCAGTTTCTTCACCGTGAGAAATTGTCGTCTATAGCAACATGTAGCACCATTCGCTCCTGGTGCATTTAACTCTTGATTTGATCTCATGAATGCATAAACGTCGAGTTTTAGACATACAGGGTGGGACAAAAGTCCCGCTGCCATTTTGATTGCCTATAACTTTGTTCAAAGAAAAGATAATATAAAAAGTTTATTTGGTCTTTCCAATTTTTTTTCGTTATGATTAGAAAATTATATCGGCTAAATAGTGACCGCGATTCACTATGCAACTTTCGGTTCTTTTTAAGGCATTCTTCATGACATCCTGCAACATCTCAGGCTGAATTTCTTCAATTTCGTGACGTATATTGCTTTTAAGATGTTGAATCGTATGGGGCTTATTCACATAAACTTCTGATTTTTAAAAACCAAGTCTGGTGCTGTTTTTCTGAAGATCTGGCTGGCCATGCTAATTCGCCATTTCGCGAAATTAGTCTTCGAGGAAAAACCTCATTCAATGATTGAATTGTTGAACGGACTGTGTTTGCTGTGATCTCATCTTCCTGAAACCACATGTCCTCTAGTCCTTGTTTTTTCATTTTAGGCACAAAAAAATTTCGAATCATATCTTGGTACCGTTCGGCAGTAACACTGCCTCACCCTATATATTAAATGAAATATTGTTTTCTCGAAGGTTCGAAGTCATAACTCCAAACACTCGGTATACGATTTTAGTTTAACCGAATTAGCAAGATAATGTGATTTAAGAGGGGGAGGGAGTACAATAACCCTTGTATTCGTTTCGGTCTATATCATGTTGTTGGACTGCTTATGCAGTGATACTGCGCTTTTACTGCGTGATCAGTCTTTTCGCTGGCAACCAATCAAAAACAGAATTGCTCATCCCAAAAATTATAGTAAAAATTATACATGATCTTTCTTTGTAGCCAAAATATTGCCCTTCTATCATTGATCGTTTATTGACATTTATTGACTAATAGTATCGATCATTTTTAAGACGTAACTTAATTAGGTATTCTTACCGTTTATTTCTAGATAGCACTATCAGCATGTACCTTTAATTATGCGACTTTAAACCACTTTAGAGGTAACTCGTCGAGAGTAGTTTCTTATCATGCCGCGGTCTCTAGTTCGTCTCTCGCTGAGTCGTTCTTGACCAGAAACATAAGGTGCCCCGGATAACAAAAAAAGCAAATTTTGAAAAAGGTTAAATTGTAAGAAAAATTAAATTTCCATAAAAATAATGGAAATTTATTCATCACAGTATGAATCGACTAAATTAAATAATAATTAAAGCTTCTGCTATTGTCTCATAGATGCTAGCTAAAGAGTCAGTTTTCGAAGTTACTTTTCAAAGACTATTTACATTAAATTGGTACATTTGCTCAACTAAAAATTTTTTGGTCTGAAATCGAATTGGAAGTATTGTTTGTTTGTATCTTTAAAATTCGTTTTGAGGCTCAAGTACTTCCAAGTCTTTTGCGGTTGGCTAGTTTATGCACTTATGTTGTTACACCATTTCATACACTGTATTTTAGCATTACACCATTTCATACACTGACAAATTGTAGCGACAACAAAATGGATAAATATTTTTCAGTATTTTTATTGTTTTTTTGAAAAAAAATATTCATTCTGATAATTTATTTTTATTTCGATTCGAATTAGAATATTACAGTTATATCTTCTTTTTGATTTATAAACAAACATACAATTTCTATTATTCTAATGAAGAAAATTTTTCAATTAAAATACTATTTTCCCGTACAATCACTGTTGGGCGTGTAAACTACACGATGTAGTTCACACGGATTTTGACATGTAAAAATGTGATAATTACATAAAGTCATTTCTTACATTCGTAAAAAAACGTAAAACACGATTTATGTAAAAATCTGACGCGCCATCTCTAAATAAATCTTATTGTAACTAAAACACCATGTATTCAAAATCTTACTATTTTATGAATATAATTTGTGAAACAATTAAGTGTGTACACTTTTTTTGATTACATGCTGAATGTCACAATAATTTTTGATTTAGATAAAAATTATTAGCTGTGGCCCTATTTAGGTTTTTCGTGGGAATTGGGAATTGTAAAAATAAATTCCAATTCCCAAATACAATATTTCCCAATATTTTACTCGCCAATTCCCAAAAGTGTATTCTGGCGTGCTGGGAACTATTTCCCCTCTGTGAAACACATAGTTTTAAATGTTAGCCACTAGAGTACCTTTTTCATGGCGCACTATGTTACATATTATATTTGAATATGATTTAAATATTGACAGATGAATAACAAATTTAAAAAAAATTAGTGTTTTCGCTTTTGAAAAATAATTTAAAATTTTTTAGGGTTGGAATTATTTTCTGCGTTCACCATTTATTATGATTATTGGTATTTATGAATGACCTAATTTTTTTTATATTTTAGGGCAGATAAGACCAAATTTTAAAAAAAATAGGTGTTTTTGCTTTTCTGAGATAATATATTTTTTTTAGTTTAAATCTTTTATTATGATTATGAATGAGTAATATGAATATGAAATATCAATAAGAAATATGAATTCCCAACAATTTTAATAGGGAAAAATAAACGTCAAAACTGTTATAATTGGGAATTATTTTTTCCAAACGAAATATTTTTCCCAATAGCCAGAATACTCTATTGGGAAAAATTATTCCCAACTGTTATAAAAACGTCAAAAATTACCAATTCTCCGAGAAAACCCGAATAGGGCCACTGGGGTTTTTCGTTAAAAATATTTTAACTAACTCGAGTGAAGGTGAAAAAGTCACTTTCCAACAGCGGACTTGAAAACTAACTGAGTTTGCAAATAACGATTTATCAATGTTAATTAATAATGTGCAAAGCGAACGTGTGTAAATTTGTGACATTTTAAAATAGATGGCACTGCGAATGATGTTGCCTTCGTTTTTACATGTTAATACGTTCTATGTAATTTACGGAGTTTTTTTTACATAAAAAACGTTTTTTCGATGGAAAATCTCAACAGTGCGTACAAGATTTTATAATATGTAGTGATGAAATATATTCTGTATGATAAATTTATCAGGTTTTTTCTTAACTGTTCTAACTAATCAGTTTACTTTCTAAGAGAACATCAATCTAGATAGATAGAATCGCCCAGGTGGCTCAGTGGTTAAAGCTGCGGCAGTTGCAGCGAGAGGTACCGAGTTCGAATCCCGATTCAAAAGATGCAAAAGAGGGTTTTCACCTTCGATCGTTTGGGCTGTGCGATCGGTGGTGTAAAATGAACATATCTGGATCCCTTGTCGTGTTTAGAATCCATGAGCCGACCCATACCCATCTTCCATGTCAATACTATATAGGCTGACATGGAACTATGCAATGCGCAGATGGTTCTACGAAAAAACTCGGACCTATAGTTGTACTTAGAGTGGTATCACAACCGAACCTTTCGCCAGTCTAATTTTGTTGTGGTTGTGTGCGATAACAACCACAACAAACTAACCTAACCTAGATCGATAAGAAAATATAAATTTGCAAAAATGGTCAATATTTTGAGGTATTTTTTTGTAATTCGCTAGCACTCTAGCACTGTCGCGCCCTGCTGAACGTATATATAAAAATTGTACGTAAAGTTAGGTAGCATATGCTTGAAGAGATGGATTTAATCTTTTCGATCTACAGTCATTTAATATGACGTCATCACCACCTCGAAACCGGTCTTAGAGAATTACAACATACATAAAAAGCAACAAATCGAATTTATATATTTACAAATCCAATCAAAAATCCTAGTTAAATTATATAAACTTAAACCAAAGCAGTCTCGATTAATTAGATTTAGCCCCCTAAATGCTTAAACACGCTTTTTACAACTGCAACACCACCTATCATCAAATAAGGTTGAACACCGGTAGAGAACCATAAATGAAATTTACATCATAGTCTCAAAAACAAAATGGAAAAATCTCAGTAATGACTCTGGTTAAGAGAAGAGGTACGTTCAAAATAAGAATATTCCAAATTAAGAAAACTTTTTTTTATTATATGTTAATCTTATACATAACGTATTTAACGGCAATATTAACGTACGGCTGTAGATCTGATTTATGTTAAAGCATGTGGACTTTGCATAGCTCACATCACCGATCGTAACCAGATGGTGCAAACTCACTTTTACATACTAATCCCTATTGGGGTTCGAACTCGGTATATTCTGCTCTATTTAACACTGCTTTAATACAAGTTGAAAGTAATATGATACATATAATATATACGTAAAATTTTTCATGAAAGTTGAATTGGAAGCTTAGAAAGCACAGAATGACGAAATTATAAAATAATTGAACTAATATAAAACATAAGGTGTAAACAATATTTGGGTTTCTTTAAAGGCCATTATTAAACCACCAACAGTGTTAAAGATGCTTTGTTGACTTCTAAAAAATATAAGAAGATATTTAAAAAATAATCTAATTTCTAGTACAATTTATACTAATCTTGTAAAATCACTTCAATACACCGCAAACAGCTGTCAAATATCTTATTTTGTGTTATTGTTTATCAACACAATTGATAACGATTCACAATATGTAACAAATTTCGATTATCGAATTTATAATTTATAATTACCTATTGTACTAAAAATTTCGGTAAAGTTCAATTTTTTTATAATAGAATGCACTTTCCTATTAAATAATTAAGTTAAATTTGAAAATTGTTCGCGCCTTTTTTTGCTTTGATCTTTCACTTTTTCTGCGATTTTCAAGGAGATCACAAGCGAACAAATAGACAGCGATTTATAATAGCGATATAACCGAGCGATTTAATTTATACACTACTTTGCGATATTGAGGTGATTATTGGTTTATACATATTAATTTTGTTATACAAAAAATAAAACAAATTGAAATAATAAATATAATATTTTATTAAAAATATAATTAAACAAGAAAATAAAATATTCGTGTAGTATTTACTAAATAATCATCCGTACCTTTGAACAAACTTTACAAACAGGTTAAAGAATATAAGTGTTTGTAATACATGCTACTTGACCTAAATTTGAGCGAATACATCGTTTAAAACTTCAATATTGCAGATTTGTTTTAATTATAGAAGAAGGTTTGTACTTTCGAAAATAGCTACTAACATAACTTTATGTATTAGTAAAAAATAAATATGTACTTCTTAGATTCAATCATTCAATGAAGTTATTATAGATAAGCCGAAAACCATAATTGATTAATATCAATAAAAATGAGTACCCCAAAATTTATTGAATTTCGAAACCTCGAAATTTTAACAATTTCTGTATAAATGTATTCTGTAATAAATAATTATTTTTTACAGCATTGAACCAATAGCCAATTTATTTAGTATTTTAAATAATTCTCCACAGACGAATCCCGATTTATATTTTATAATTTATATACCATAGATATACTCGTATATAAAAAGAACAATAAAATGTATTACAAATTAACATTTTGTTTAGTTAGAACCAAAAATATTTAAATTTAAATTTTATTTATATTTAATGTAAATTTTGCCATTATATTACATAGCAAACAAATTTTATTTTTATACACTGCAGTGAATCCATTTTGAAATTCGTTTTGTGACTATGTCTAGCAACAATTTATTTAAAACCAATATTCTATCGCGATACATATCCCCAGGATATTACTTAGTAGCAGAATGAACAAAAAATAAATAAATTGTTATTCCTTTAAAAGCTGAATGTCATCAAACGATAATCTAGCTTTGAAATATATATATATATATATATATATATATATATATATATATATATATATATATATATATATATACATATATGTATATATATATATATATATATATATATATATATATATATATATATATATATATATATACATATATGTATGTATATATATATATATATATATATATATATGTATATATATATATATATATATATATATATATATATATATATATATATATAATATATATATATAAAGGTTTTTTGTAGAGGTTCACATTATTGATAGACTAACATCAGAGCAACGCTTGGAAATTGTTTAAATTTTTTATCAAAATAATGGTTCTGTTCGTCAAACTTATCGTGTACTTCGTTCATTTTATGGTGTACATAATCGTTTTCAGAGCGACTAATTCGAATAACAGTAGAATGCTTCGGATCACGTTTACTCTTAATGATAGTGTGCGTTTGGTAAGACACCAAACAGTGCTCTCTCAAGAAGCTGTAGCCACTGTACAGGAAATCATTAAAGTATATCCTTGGCCAAAAGAGTTTAACTTGTAGAGGAGCTAAAATAAAACAACAACGGTATGCGCCGCCAATTCGGTGAATGGGCTGAAGCACAAATTGATATTGATGTTGAATTTCCATTCATAATTTTGCTCTCCGAAGAACTCGAAGGGCTTGGGTACGTTAATAAGCAGAATTATCGCATTGGTTTAAAACTATGATGGTTAGAATGTTACTGTTATATTACTGGGCCATTGGTTCAAAACTATGATGTTCAGAAGGTTACTGTTAATGGTTATCGGTATAAGGACATGATTAGAAATTTGTACGTACTTCGATTAGTTAGCATTAATCTTGCTGATATGTGGTCCCGACAGGACGAAGCCGCATGCCACCCACGCATGGTTCAATAATATTCTCCTTTTTCTCAGTTTGTCTGTCGCCTTCATATACCTTACAAACTAATCATCAGTTTTCTTGCTGTTTAAATTTGATAAGTGTGGTGCCAACCACGCATTTAATCTACATTGAGCCTTTAGCAATTTTGGCTTTGGTGGTCCTTGCATTGTGTATTGGATCGTAGTCCTGTTTAAAAATTCAACCCTGCCCTCCAAATGAAACATAAATTTTCGACATTTTAAATGTTTTGATAGAAAATTGCATTAATTTTGGTACTTAAAAAGGTCAAATCATAAGCTTCATAGTATCAAATAGCTGCCCAGACCATTACTTCGCCATTTCCATTATGCCGCTTACTTAGAGAAAAAAACTTCTTCCTTTCTTATACATCATGGAAATTGTAGTTGTATTCATCCGGTCTGTCTTAGTTGAATATTTTTTCATCATATAAAACAACCCTTTACAGCTTAGTTTTCCATGTCATATGGCGAATTGAAACCAAGAATCTCGTGTCTTTCTTCAGCTGTAGTAGTCTTTTCGGGTTTTGTAGTAATCTTGTAACGGACTTCGACAACCAACACATCCTTGTAGCTGAGTGGCAATTAGAGAAAGATAGAGGGTTCTTTTGCACAAAAAACACCGCATGAAACTTCAACCACAAATTTTTAATATGCTCAAATTTTTTTGATTGCACTATAAAAATAATTTATATAATCACCTAAAATCTACCGCCCAAATGGCGCAGAGGTTAAAGCTGTGGCAGTTGACTGGCAACTACTACATCTTTATTTTCTTGAAGATCAAGAATTAATTTAGGACGTCTGTCATGATGCAGTTGACCACATTGCGCTCCGTGTGACCTTGTGCGGCCCACCGCAATTTCTCTACTCATCTACGGTACATCGATACCTGGAATACTATAGCACGTACTCGCCACGTTTTCTGCGTAACTAAATTATTATTATTTTTTTTAATCAATTTCAATATCACGGCAATGCACAATAACGACTAAATCAATAACTCGATAAGTTAATCGATATTACATTTTTTTTATATTGAGAACAGAAGAAATGTTGTTCTGTATTCATAAACTGGTTCATGACCATAATTTATCATTAAGATGAATTATATAAAAGGAGAATTATAATAAAAGGGGTGTGAGCCAGTCCCAATTTCCAATCACACACACACACTTTGGCTGCCAATGTTGTAATGAGCATACACTCTAGATGTTGTTCTGGACATACAGCCATTTTTTTCTTTAAACACTATAAAATGGCCGTATAATGCAACTGAATTAAAAAACATTTGAGTATTTCTGGCCATGGTTTGAACGTGACCCCTGTTCATTTATTGCATTGAACATTTATTGCAGTTATGGATTTTAATATTGACACTAAGCCTGTTTCCGAAACCGATGATCATCTGAAACTCATTTACGAAGAAAAAATTAAGCAAAACTGTAAATAGAAATAAGTATTTTCCTTTGCAATCTTCCTTAAGACTCAAGGTATTTCTAACTCTTTCTCGGTTCGATTTTTTACGACATGATATAGCCAAATCGAGAACGTACGACTATACGTCCTATTTACGTAGAACCATCTACACATTGCAAGGCTCTATGCCAGCTTATAGTACTGACATGGAAGATGGATCGACTCATTAATTCTGTACTCCAAGTCTTGGAATTCATTTACTCCAGTTTAAATCTCTTTTGCTCCAACTGCCAAAGCTTAAAACACTGCACCATTAAGTCGGTAATTTTTTTGGGACAATAGAAGCGAATCACACCGCTTAGTTCTCGCTTGTTACATACCATCAGGCATGGGCAACTTACTAAATGAAATTCATAAAAAATATACATACATATGTATATGCCTGTAAATGTTTATATACACAGTATTATAAATGATACATGTATACATATTATGTATGTTGAGCACAAATCATATATTTTACATACATACATTGTTCATAAACTCATACACATACAAATTTTGCGATGAAGATGGAAAATAAAATTTAAATTTATTTCAAAAAATCCGTTCAGCAGTTTTTATTTTCGTTGTTAAACTTTTAATACATTATTTTAGCTTTTTGAAGCTTATATTGTTCTGTTGGCTTGGATCTAAATTTTATTTCGGTTTTTGTAGAAAAAAAAATTTTTTGATTCCAATTATTATCGTTACAACACTACAGATATACTCACTGACGAATACATATTTAATGTATGTATACAAAGAACTTCAAAACTGTATACATATTATACACATATGTTTGTACATTTATTATATACACTACAGATTGTTATCATATGATTTAAGTTTTTTAGTTTTATCAAAAAAATTTGAAAAGAAGCATCTCATGTTCCTTTTCAGATTACATTTCTATTCAGATTACGTTACAATCGCGGAAGTTCATTTTTTTCTGTGGATTGAGAATTACACAAAACTACTATATATACATACATCTACAACAGTTACTCTAGTTTTTCAGCTTAAGTATTTCATTTAACTTACAAAAAACTAGTATCGAACTGTGAATTAGTATGATAGCAAATGGTTCTAAGATTACTAATTTTATATGTATAAAAAAACGGAATACGTCAGGACCCTTGATTTTATAAAATGATCTAGAAAGGTCATTGTATATTTGAGAGGTACCGGGTTCGAATCTCAACAGGGCAGAATGAAAAAAGGTGCAGAATTTCACCACAAAATCAGAACACCCTTATGCACATCATTGCAGTATATAACCCAAACTATCGTTTAGCTTCTAGACTGGGATTAAACTAGGCAATTCGCAGATGGAAATTTTTGAATGTGTTTCCAAGTATAATATTTACTACGGTGCTATAGACATATAGACTCCTATACATATTGGATCCAACTAGTTTTGATAGATAAGTTAAGCTATATCAAGAAGTATTGAGAAAATTTTGTCATATTGAACACTTTGGAGTTGGTGTCTAACCGTCGTGTTGTTTGGAGGGCAAATCGAAGTGCAAGTAAATTAAATAAAATAATCAAAGAGTACAGTGTTTGTTTTTTTTTCGCATACAAACGTGTGCTTAATGAACTGATTACTTAAGGTGTAAATTTGAGTGAAACATTAAAAAATGGAAAATAATGATAATAAGATGAAAAAGAAAAGCTCAAGAAGAGACGTCTATTGATTAACTTAAGAGAGGCACCATCGTTACATTTGGTAACTGCACTTAAAGCAGAGACCAACGGTGAATTGCCAAAATCAAACGTGGCAGTATAAATTCAACTAGAATCCAAGCAAAACATATTGACTACTATTCAAAAATTATAGCCATCATAGAAAAAAATTAAAAATTCTTCTACACGTATAGATTGAATAGCGCGAAAGGAATCACGGTTGTTATAAAAGGGATTGAGTGAACACATTTATGCAGATGATGTAAAGAGACTTATGCTTCAAAACATGAATACTCTCATGCAACCTCTTATTAAAAACCAAAAATGAATACAATTAAATTAGTTGTAGGGAACGTCAATGGGCTAGCGCAACATAAATTGGAAGTAAAAAACTTTCTTTTCGAAAACGATATCGATACTGTGCTGATTTTCGAAACTCACATTACAAATATGAGTTGCCTCAAGATCCCAGGATACACCTTTGTATGGTAGGTGCATCCTTACGAAAAATCACATAGTGAAATTGCTATCCTTATCAAAAACAGAATAGGCCATTATGAAATACAAAAATAAAGGGAACAGCATATCCAATCAACTAGCATTTGTCTAGAAGAGTGGTCAGGAAAATGCTCACCAAGACAATCAATCACCGAGACAACTCCAATGCCAAGCATATTCAATGAGGTTCGAGATTAATTTCTACAAAAAGTAAAACAACTGTGGGAATTTATACAGAATAAAAAGTTCTAGATCACATATCTACTGGCCACCCAACGTCCCGGCAAACTGACAAGCACAAAATCCCCAATTTACTTTAGACTTTTGTGTAACAAATTGTTTACCTAAAACATTAGTAAAGGCCAAAACGTGATATGATTGGTCTTCTGATCACTCTCCTAAATCAAGTTCTAAATTTAACCTGAAAGTGTTCGTTAATTTTTACTTTAAAGACAAAATATGAAATTGATGTAGCGGTTCAACAACTTACTATTATTCTATAACAAGCTCCTAAGATAGCTACGCCAATCAAAGCTACGCTGATTAACTTTACTGATTTTAAGAAACGCAAACTTTCTCCGATTATTCAACTACAACTATTGGCAACACGCTCAATACGCAGGCAATTGCAACTTCCCAGGTCACATACTCTTAAATCAAGATTAAATAAAGCGATTAAAACATGACGGAAAGATTCAAAAATATCTCAAGGGATTTACAGCTACTGAAGGAACGGATTTCTCACTATGGAAAGCTACACGTAAACTGAAATGACCAAAACTCTCATTTCTTCCAATACGGCTATCTGACGAAAGCTGGACAAGAAGTGATGTAGTGAAAACAAATATATCGCTAATCACCTAAGCGAAGTGTTTAAACCTAACGAGTTGGAAATCAAGAAAGTCTAATGAATTTTGCATGTACGTCCGAAAGTAAGCCAATTAATTACAAGTGACGCAATGTCAAACAAACGATCAAGGACAAAATCGATGTAAAAAGGCATCCGGACGTGATCTGATGAGTTCAAAAATGCTGTCAAATGTTATAATGAAAACATGTCACTATATATCCAGAAATCTGGAAAACTTCAATTATTATAATGACTCAGAAACCTGGCAAAAATGAAAGATTGCCCAATCAGCTTATTATCAACTCTCGCAAAGCTGTTTGAAATAAGCTCTCGCCAAAAATTAAGCCAATTCTGAATCAAAAATAGAACACGAAACCATGATAAGGATCTCCTTTGAACAAAATAGTACTACTCTGCAGCGTTTTTAGATATAGCCCGTTCTATAAGGTAAGGCATAAACTAGTTCTTTACATAAAATTAGAGAACAGTTACCGACAAATTTCTGTAAAATTATTGAAAGTTCAATTGAAAATTATTGGTGAATAAGAGTACCCTGAAGGCAGTGTACTGAGGCTAGTGTTGTACTAGTTCTATACAGCAGACCTACCAACATCAAATTTTCGTGGAAAATATACGCGGATGATACTGCAATCCTAAGATATTGCTGTGCATCAAAATCTCGCGATAGCAACAAGAATTCAAAGCAACAACAGAAGCATTAATACAAAATCGAAATATTAGCTAACAAAACACTCAATGGTTAATGGGAAAACACTCCAAGTTAATTCTAGACTGATTGTATTTGCTGTACAAAATAATGATACTTAAACCCATCTGGGCATATGGTATTTAGCTGTGGGGCTTTGGGTGTGCTTTCAACATAATAAAACTGGAAAGAAGGCAGTCACGAATACTTCGAACAAAGGTGAACGCATCCTGGTATGTACGCAATGCAAACCTATGCCTGAATTTAGTCATCGAAACTGTAATCGTAAAATTCATCAGTACACCAAAAAATACTAGTTAAAACAAGTTTGACTCCGCAACGAATAAACCAGGGAATTACTAAATAAGCCAAGAAATAGGTAACTAAAACAATCGATCCAAATATCTCAAAAATTAACCACTCTACGGAAAAAATGTCCATATTCAAAATTAAATCATACCACCGGAGAAATACATTAGTGCAAAAAAAATAGTTCTCCACCCCCGCTTTGTAGGTGGGGCGGTGGTAACTTTTAAACTAAGATAGGAAACCATATTTTTTATTGCAGATCCGGATTCTACGACTTAAAGTACGTATGCTTTGAATGAAATATTTTGTTCGGTTCATCATAGATGGCGTTGTAATCGACGAAAATCAATACATATTTTCAATTTCTTCTTTTAAGAACACACGCATTAGATTCTGCTGAGAAGTGTGTTTGGTTGAATTTCAGCACAGGCATTTCTGATTCACTCAATCATGTTCTCTCGTGTTGTTGGTTCTTGTTTGTAAACTTTGTCTTTGAGATAGCCCCGTAAACAGAAATCTGGCGTAGTAAGATCTGGTGATCTGACGGGCCAATTTATCAGACCAGCTCTACCGATCCAGCGACCATTGAAATCACGTTCAAGTATTTCACTTGCCACCACCGAATAGTGTGCAGGGCAACCATCATGTTGAAACCACATGTTCCGTCTCACTTCTAAGCTCAAATTTTCAAGTAATATTTGCAGTTCATTTTCCAAAAAGTTTCGGTACATTTGACCATTCAAGTTGCCTTCAATAATGTGGGGGCCTATGAGTTTGTTGCCAATTATTCCACTCCACACGTTGACAGTCCAAGGACGCTGATGTTCAACTTGGCGAAGTCAGTGCGGATTTGTAACACTCCAATAATGCATGTATTGAAAAAATTGAATTTCGTCGATTACAACGCTATCTATCATGAACCAAACAATATATTTCATTCAAATCATGCGTACTTTTAGTCGTATAATCTGGTACTGCAATGAAAAATATGGCTTCCTATCTTAGTTTAAAAGTTACCTCCGCCCCTCCTACAAAGCGATGGTGGGGGGGGACTATTTTTTTGCACTAATGTATTTCCCCGGTGGTATGATTTAATTTTGAATATGAACCATTTTTCCGTAGAGTGGCTATTTTTCGAGATATTTGATCGTCTCAGTTTAAAAGAAACACCCGGTTTACATTTCAACGATTAAAGTAAAGCAACTACTCGTGAAGACCCGAACGACGATCGTCTTTTCCTACTAAGACCCGTAATAGACGAATTGAATACTACCTTTGAGAGTATTCCGAAAATGGAGAGAAAATGGACGTTGATGAACAAATGTGCTTATCTAAAATTGTCCAATTTCTTGAAGCAGTATTTACCAAACAAACCTTAAAAATTGGGGTTTCAAATTTTTCAATTTATGTGGCACAATGGGATTCGGATATACATTTGAAATTTATACTGGAGTATCCGAAAAACCTGCAGAAGATGACTCCGATCTTCAAAGCTGTGCCAATATTGTTGTCAGATTAGTTCGTAAAGTGCAAAATTAAAGTTTTCAAAATTATATAATAAACTTTGATAATTATTACACAATTGTGCCTTTGCTGTTATATTTGAGACCCCGAGCGATTCTTTCTTTAGGTACTATTCGACTACACAAAATAAAAAATTGCAAACTACCAGAAAAAAAAGTTATGATGAAATTTGAAAAGGGAACTAGTAGAGAGTATGTGACTTCAATTTATGGCATATAGTCATTTATTGGATATGACTTGCGTTAACGCCTGGGTGCTGTACAAAAGAACGAATGGTAGAAAACCAGATTATAAGTTTATGAGATTAATTCATTTCAAGTTGGAAATAGCCGATACGCTATTCTCCTATAAATCCACGTGCAAGCTATAATGCGTGGGCGCCCATCTCTTGAATCTCCAATTCTGGCAAAAAGGAAGAAACCAAAAAGTCAAGAAAGTCATGGTATATAAGCCTCATGAGTAGTGCATTAAGTTTTTCACTATTCATGAAACTGCAGCATATAAATTCAAGTTTGTCTGATATGGTTACTATAGGGTTATCTACCTGTTGGACTGAATGCAGGATGGTTTATGAAAGTTAGGATGCAGTAACACTTGATAAATAGGATTAAAGATGGTGGAATAAAACACTATTATTAGGGCGTATGTCGTCTCGATGTTCCCAAGGAATAGGAAGTCAGTCGGTATCATGATTTTTCTGAACCAATTTTAAATGCCTCTTTAACACGATAAATCCAAAATAAAACCAAAACTCATTAAAAAATACCTTTAATCCGAACTAATAGCTAATTAGGAGTTTTTGTGCAGAATTGATATTAAATCCTAGTAAACAATAATCCGTACAGTATTCATGGCGCACAACGCAACCAAAATGGCATAACACCATACTAATACAAATGGACAAATCGCAGTCAAGTTAATTTTGCGTATAATTTAGGTTCTCTTTTTTAAACTTTCAGTTATTTATTACAAATTGAGTTTAAATTTATAATTCACCTACCCGAAACATTGTAAAGTACTTCAATTTATATTAATTATATCAATAAATTCATTGTCCGATCAGAACAACGTTCTTTTCGGTTTGATTTTAATTTCCGTTTGAACTTTTAACAATTCTATTTGTAAACAACCAAACCCCTTCCACAATTAGACTTGTAATCATGATATAAATCCTACGTTGAAATAATTTGATTATTTTTAATAAAAAAACCAATTAATTTTGCTAAGCACTTAGTAAAAAATTGTGACCTTTTCTTCAAATCTATACACTTTTTCAATCAGAATATATAAAGACAACAAGTACACAAACTAAAAGTAGGATTGACTAAACCCCGGAATCAATGTGACAACAATTTCTTTTAAAAAGGAAATTCTTTTCTTTCAATTTCAATTCCAATCACTCATTAAATTATTTTCCATTTATTTTCTTATTGTTCGGCTGATACGGCGGCGAATCTTCTTCAATGTCAATAAAAAAAAAGTACTGAGCAAAAGGTTACAGAGAAAATAAAATTGAAAAATCGTAGCACAGTGTGTGTGTATATGTGTAATAAATATATTTAATGCGTCTTAAAGGCGTTTATCTTAAAGTGTATAATTACACTTTGCTATAAGGAGGAGTGTCATCATATATTTGGTAAAACGAGTATTAGTGGTCTATGTAATGACAATTTAATGTAATTATTTCTATAAAGCTATATAATAAAATTTTAATTACACTCGATACGTGTACACATAAAAAGATGTACCATGACTAATAAAACCATCTTGAATTTCAGTACCAAGATAAAATTGTTAAGTGAAATTACTTGTTTATATATTTTTTGTAAATTAAAATATTTCTGCCTTGAATACGTTTTATATATGGCAACATATTATATTATATTAGTATTATACAGGGTGAACCATTCAATATGATACAAATAAATAATACTCGATACAGGTAAATAAGTCGAACGACTGTAAACTGTACTCACTGTTCACCTATTTATGAAAATACGCTGATCATTGTGGGTTGATTTACTTTTAACTCATTTTCTATTTACCTTTATAACATTGTGGTTGGTGATTGGTTTTAATAGAAAGGATTTTACATCAGTGCTTAGTCCGACGAGCTTTTTATTTTTCGCTTAAGAGATAGTTATAGTCAGTGCTGGTTTCAAGAGTTTCTGAATGATAAGTGATCTAAATCATTATATACGTAGACCTGTAAACTCCAATTCCTCCATCACTGATCTAGCGAGAATATACACAATATTTGTTTCGATTTTTTTTAACCTTTTTTTACAAACGTCTGGTTAAACCTTGAATTGTAGGTGAGTATAAATGGAACTAAAATTCTTGTTTGTTTGAGAATGAAGATTTTATCTCTCTGAGTAGCCGCAAATAAAAAACTTATTTTACCTGTGCTAATAGTCAGTTTGATTTTTACTGTCGTCAGGGTAAAGACAAACAGATTAAACGAGTTTGGTGTTTACGAAGACCCATCGCGATTATAACTACATTTTCAATGCTATTTTGAGGTTTGAATTGAGGTTATACTTGCGGAACCTCAGGATTGGGACAATATTTTAAGTATTTTCAACTCAGACAAATCTAAAGTAAAATTCGGAACACACTGTACTCTTTTTAATTAGAAATATTGAGTGTTAATTAAGCATAATGAACAACGATCAGAAAACACAATTTTAGATTTTCAAGCAATGTTTTTAATGGGAATGATAATACATACCATCAAAAAATTACCAATCAAGTTAATTTAATGATTCCACTCTCCATAATTCTATAAATATCGAACTAGGTGGCACGTTTAGAATTTCAGAATATTAATAATTGATTCTATGAGAATGAATTATTATATGCAAACGTAAATGCATCATATATATCATATGTAAGAACTGAAGCTGACGAAAGAATTGACAACCCTTTTATACCATAATGACCGTTACCGTTTTAGCCATTCACGTCACAAACTGATATACATGAACATTTCAGGGTACAAAAAAATCTACGTAAAAAGTAATATTTCAAAGCCATTGTTCAATACACCATTCCCTCCATTAATGGTAACTTAACACATCTTTTTTTACTTCTAAAAAAATCTGAATCCATAAACATTAACGATTAATTCTGTTTATCGCCCATTTTATTTAACTATAACTTACTCGCAGACTCCTGTGTGCTCTGGACTGCTGGACGGAAACATGTTCCATTGCTTCATGCTAAAAATAAATTTTTATCGCTATTTGTGTTTCTCTTACACGCGCTTAAAACTCTTGCCTTACACCGTTTTTGTATATTTGTTGGTATAAGAAAATTAGTATGAGTGTAAAGATGCAATTGCGTCCCAAACGAAACGATGTTCCATAAATGTGGCCCAACAAAAAACCGACGAGGTTATAAAAAATTGTATGGTTTCTTGTACCCGTAATTTTTTTGTTGAACGAGTATACTACCACTGGATGATATTGTTTGCAGAATCCGTCTAGTAGTATAAGAGACAGTTCTGATGCACAACCTCTAACTTTGTAACGAAGTTTATTGCGATTTACAATGTCGGTATCTAGAAAATATGCCGACATAAGTAAATTTAGAAATGTACGATTATTTAGTGTTTGGACAAAATCGGAGAGCGCGAAAGTTGATCGAAACAAATCCTTTCATTATCGTCACTGCTTGGAACAATTTTGGCATGTACTTGACAATATTAGTAAAACTTCTTTCGACTAAATGGGAACTGGTAGATCGGTACAACTTGTCTTGTTATTGACAAGAAATACATAACGTGGAGAAGGGTTTGGACTGCTTGACGGAACCTGGAAAGATAAACAGTCAATTAAAACAGTACAAACATGCAGTTTGATCATATACATGAAAACGAAGCATACACTTTAAAAATTCTAAAAAGTCAAACCTCGATCATCGAACACACGCTTAAACTATCCAAACACAGCACCAACACTGTCCAATAACTGAAACAACTAATGGAAGCTGAACAACAGTTCAGTGTCGATTTATCACTTTTCAACGAGTACCGAAAACACCAGGATAAATCATTAGTGATTATCCTTTTTGTCTATACAATTGAGCCTGGTAATCAAATATCGTAAAGATACAAAGAAGATTAGTGGATTTACCTACGGATGCGAAACACCAGGTTATTCATCTATCATTATTATCTTCGTTCCAGCTGGAGCAAGAAATGTTCACAATAGTTAAATATCTACCGAAGACCGGAACTATGTCTGAACATGGGCTTTTAGTAGTACACAACTTGTATCGACTAATGACCATAAGGACCAGAGTAACCGAAACCAACGCCAACGGGACTATCAGCTCTGTAAGGCCATTTCTGTGCCAATTTTCCTCCACGTGCCACAACTAAAAATAAAGTGCATACAATACATATTTTTCGACCCATACCCAGAGAGCCCTTGGCACCCATCACGGTTCAGGAAATAACAAAGTGCTAAGAACTACCTGATGGTTTGTTGGTATGTGACCTGGCGACATTGTATACTCAACAAAGCGAGCAGAATCAATGTGAGATATTCATGTTTCCCAAGGCACATGTCCTTTCAAGCTGCAGCATCGAGGTCGTGAGGGCTGAAAGTTTTTCATCAAACTACAAGCAGCAAACCAATGAATTTTCGGAGTTAAGCAAAGAATCGTGGTGGATTTTGAAAACCCAGAGTACAAACCATCGTATTGGAATATTATGTTTCATAAAACTACAGCCATGGTTTATTCTTACGAGCAATTCGGTGCATCTCGATGCAGTTAATACCAAAGCCTTCGTGAGTAATATTTTTTATTATTATACATGTTCAATATCAGCATATTTATGGCAACTGACATTTTTTTACTTTTCAATTATAATTTTTCGTTAGAAAGAGACAGCAAATAAGTAACCTCGTCAGCTTATACTAATGACACATATCTGGTTTCGTAACTAAAGTTTCGAGTTAACGATGATTTCGTTGTAATGTGTCACTGCTAACCAAAGTTTGCAACTTGGTTTAAGGATGGTTCCGGTTTATAAAAATAAAACTTCCATTGCTTCAAAATTTTGGTGAAATTGAGTCAAATATTCGTAGATGGCAATTGATGTACGATAAATATCATTAAGTCCAACTCAAATTAGAGATTCGCGATGAAAGTGCATGCATGATCGTGTTTGTTTTGAGGAAGACTATGAATCTGTTGAGAGTACATTGATTAACAAACTACATGACATAAAAAAAACTGAAAGTCAAGCAAAGGAAGCTATTCAATTTGAAGCATCGGCTAACAGCACTTTACTTGAACAAAGCATTCCGTCAATGTCCGTCAAGCTCCCTGAACTTAAGTTGCCTACCTTTAGTGGAGCCGAAGGTGATTGGCTAGCTTTTAGAGATGTATTTCGGGATCTAATACACAACAAATCGAATATAGATTCAACTGTTAAATTTCTTTATTTAATTTCTCACATTCGCTCGGGTAAGGCATACAATCTTATTGAGAATCTTCCTGTGACCTCTGAAAATTATATCGTTGCTTGGCAAACGTTATGTAAGCGCTATGACAATGCTATTTTAATTCAAAGGGCTCACATGAAGGCATTGTATGATATTAAATGTCCACTTGAAAATTCTTCAACTTCACTTCAAACTTTTATTGACCATGCAGTTAAAAATTATAACGCGTTGAAGTCGTTACTCGTCCAAGTTGATGCATGGGACCTTATTTTGATTCATCATCTTACTGAAAAATTGGACAGTGCTTCAAAGGTACACATTATCAAAAGTTCTGATAGTACTAAACTATTAAATTTTGATAAGTTCACAAATATTTTACGGAATCGTGTTCTAATCTTAGAAGCGATTAAAAGTTCAACTTCTTCAAAATATCCTGTTGAAACAAAGAGATACAACTACTTTAAAGGAAAATCGACATCATTAGTATCCAATAATAGTAACGGCAAGTGTTCTTATTGCAACGGAGCACATCTAATAAACAACTGTCCTCAATTTACAGATATCAAAATTACTCCACAAATGCGATTTCAATTTGTTAAGAGTCAACAACTGTGCACAAATTGTTTAGTCTCTCATCACAAGTTTAATGATTGTGATAGAGCGCCTTGCAGTACATGTTCACTCAAGCATAACAAACTCTTACACTTTGGTACAACTTCAAATCGTCAAGGTCAGAAAAATGTTTCAAATTATGGTAATCGAAATTTACCTATAATTTCAAAAATACCTGACAATGAACCAACAAATGATAAAAAATCAATCTTCGTTAAATATAATAGAAACCACCAATACCTCGTCGTGCAAGTTAAAACAGATGCCTGTTCAGCAATCATCGTATTCAACTAACGTAAAACAAATTTTAATTGGAACTGCTCTAATCAATGTCAAATCTGGATCAAATAACAATTTACTGTGCAGGGCATTGTTAGATAGTGGTTCTCACTTAAATTTCGTCACTGAAAGCATTGTTAACTTATTGAAAGTTAAAAAACAAACTACTAATAAAATTATATCTGGTATTGGTGGAAAGGAAACTACAATAAAAAATAAAGTTTTATTGACAATATCTTCGAGACTATCCAAGTTTTCTGCAACTTTGGAGTTTTTTGTAATTCCAAAGATCACTAGTCATTTACCAGCTAGTCCAGTCAGCATCAAAAAACATTTAATTCCAGCTGAAATAGAATTAGCAGATCCATATTTTCACGTGCCAAATAAAATAGATATTTTGATTGGGGCAGAAATATATAATGAATTATTCAGTGGAAATTCTATTACTATTTTAGATAATCTTCCACCATTCTATAACAGTGTTTTTGGTTATATCATTAGTGGTCGTGTTACATCTTCAAATATTACTCAAACTCGTGCACCCACAGCTTTATGCACTAATGAAGTTTTACATAACAATATGAAACGTTTTTGGGAGTTAGAGACAATATCGGTCAAAAATCATTATTCATTAGACGAAAAATACTGTGAAGAACATTATATTAAAAATCACAAACGTCTTCCTTCTGGTCGGTATTCAGTTTCTCTACCTATTAATAATGACATAAATAATATTGGATCTTCCAAGGTTTCGTCGCTAAACCAATTTTATGCCATTGAAAAAAAATTAATTCGTCAACCGGAAATTTATCTTCAATATCGAGCTTTTATGAATGAATACTTGTCTTTAGGTCATATGACATTAGTTAATGATTCAAATATTTTGAACTTAGATAACAAAATATTTTACTTACCACATCACTTCGTTATTAAAGACAGTAGTACTACAACCCAATTACGCGTTGGATTCAATGGCTCTGCAAAATCTTCGTCTAGGCTATCTCTCAATGATTGTTTATATAAAGGTCCGACCGTCCAACAAGATTTACTGACCATTCTTCTGAGATTTCGTAAACATATCGTTGCCTTTACCGCAGACATTGCCAAAATGTACAGGCAAATTTTAGTTGATGAGCAACAACAGGATTTGCAAAGGATATGGTGGAGAGATAATCCACAAAATACTGTTAAGTGTTATAAGCTTTGTACCGTAACGTATGGAACTAAAAGTGCGATTTATTTAGCGACACGCACGTTGCAGCAATTAGCTTCGGATGAAATTGTCTCTTTTCCGGTAGCCGCAAAGGTATTAGCTAACGATTTCTACGTTGATGATGTGCTCACAGGGTCAGAGACAGTCGAGAGTGCTTTAAAGATAAAGACTGAACTAACTAAATTATTAGAAACAGGCGGATTTCATTTACGAAAATTTGCATCAAATACTTCAATTGTTTCATCCTCTTCAGAATCTACATCAAATATTTCTTTAGTGCTCGGACTTTCTTGGAACACTTTACATGATGAGTTCGAAATGAATTTTTCTAAATTCACATTAGATACTATCTGCACTAAAAGAAATGTCCTATCGGAAATATGTCAATTATTTGATCCTTTAGGTTTGTGCTCTCCAATGATTTTAATTGCAAAAATTATTATGCAAACTACATATATGGACACTTCGCAACATCGATTGGGATGATGTTATTCCAAGCCAAATTCGTGATCAGTGGCTAGAATTCAAAAGACAGTTGATAGAATTGAATCGAATAACAGTGCCACGATGCATTTTGGTACCTCAATATAAAGTGACACAAATACATGGCTTCTCAGATGCGTCTGAGAAAGGCTATGGTTGTGTACTTTATCTTCGCATCACTGATAATCAAAATAACCCACATATACGATTAATTTGTTCTAAGTCTAAAGTTGCGCCTCTTAAACGTCAGACTATTCCTCGATTAGAGCTCTGTGCGGCTTTACTCTTGGCTCAAACATTAAATAAATTGATTGATAGTATGTATATGCAATTTGACCACATTTATCTTTGGTCAGATTCTGAAATCACTCTTCTTCGTATTAAATCTGATCCGTCCAAATTTTCTTGATTTGTAGCAACCAGAATAACACAAATTCAAGAACTATCATCAATAAATAGTTGGTGTTACGTACCAACAGCTCAAAACCCCTCCGACTTCGTTTCCAAAGGTTTAATGCCAAATGAATTTCTGAACCAGAAGTTGTGGTGGTCTGGTCCGTCGTTTCTTCAGGAAGAAGAATCTAACTGGCCCAAAAATTCTAATTCCAAGATTAGTTCGGAGTTGTTAAATTTAGATCTTCGAAAACCTGTTTCAATCTCAATTTGCAATTCTTCATTGCCTTGGGATATATTTGATCGATACTCTTCGTTTATTACGCTTATCCGAGTCACAGCGTATATTCTTCGTTTCATTAATAACCTTAAAGCAAAGACTAGAAATGTCGGTGAGCTAACATCAAAAGAACTAGAAGCTTCAACAATCAACCTTGTAAAAATCATTCAACTAAATGAATATAGTAGTGATATTCAATTTCTTACGAAACATAAATGTGTCCAAAATTCAGTAAATTGAAATCATTAAGTCCGTTCCTTGATGAAACAGGAATTCTTCGTGTTGGTGGACGCCTTCGTAACTCTTATTTGAGCTATTCAAATAAATATCCAACAATCTTGCCAGGAAAACATTTATTTTCAACTTTATTTATTCGTTATGAACACATTCGACTTTCACATTGTGGAGCTCAAACTTTGCTTTACAACTCGCGATCAAAATATTGGATTACTGGAGGTCGTAACTTGTGTAAACAAGTTGTAAATTAATGTATTCACTGTTTCCGGAACAAACCAAAACATTCACATGAAAAAATGGGTGATCTACCTACTGATCGTGTAACACAATCGAGACCATTTTCCATAGTTGGAATAGATTTCTGTGGTCCTTTCTTCGCAAAACAAAATGTCAGATCCAAAACAAAAAATAAAATATATATTTGTTTATTTATATGCTTCGCAGTAAAGGCAATACATCTCGAAATTGTAATGGATTTATCTTCGCAGTCATTTCTCGCCTGTCTTCGGAGGTTTATCTCAAGGCGTGGTTATTGCTCTAAATTATACTCAGATAATGCGACTAATTTTATTGGATGTCGTAATGAGATAAGAGAGTTAAGAAATATGTTCTTGTCAGAACCTTTTCTGAATGATATAAGAACTTTCTGTACGAACAGTCAAATCGAATGGCTCACAATACCACCAAGATCTCCTAATTTCGGTGGATTGTGGGAATCCGGTATAAAAAATGCCAAATGGCACATGCGTCATGTTATTGGACTTCGTTCAATGACTCTTAAAGAATACTATACGTTAATTAGTCAAATTGAGGCCTGTTTAAATTCAAGACCGTTGACTGCAGTTTCAAACGATCCCACTGATTTAAACGCTCTATCAACAGGTCATTTTTTGATTGGGTGTCCCTTAGTAGCTCTTCCAGAACCATCATTGCTTGATCTTAATATTAATAAGTTATCTAGATATCAAACCATACAAGCCATGTTCCAGGATTTCTGGAGGCGATGGCATTTAGAATATTTAAATGAACTTCAGAAACGCTATAAATGGCAGAAACCTTCAAATGATAACTATCAAGTTGGTTCTTTGGTGCTGGTGCACGAAGAAAATTTACCTCCAATAAATTGGATATTGGGCAGAATAATAGACGTACATCCAGGTTCTGATAATCGGATTCGCGTAGTAACAATCAAAACTTCTAAATCAATATTTAAAAGATCAATAACTAAAATTAGTGTTTTACCATTTGAATCAAACTCTACAAACAATACTCAGTTCAATTAATGATGAAACTTTGATTGGTGTATGTAATTTTGATTTATTCCATTTGTATCATTTATAGTTCAAACTATATTTTAAAATCTTGAATTATATAAACTAAATTACTTATATTATTTAATTATTACATAATTATATAAAATAAATTACTTATATGTTGAATTAGTTATTTCAAGGGCGCGGGAATGTTAACGCATTGATAAAAATTATGTACTGAAAATAATACTAGTACATAATGTAAATAGATCATATATAAGTATTTGTATATAGCTTGTACATTGATATTGTATTTTAGTCAGTCGTAAATTATATCTTAAGTCGTTCTTTTGCTTGTGCAAAGTAAATATAAAATAAATAATGTAACTTAAATTTAATAAGCTTAATAAATTTTATAATCAAGTTAACATTGTTTTGATTTTAAACTTCGTATATAACATATATAAAATAACATTGAAATGAGATAGTTCTTCGGAAATTTTAATAAAACTATCATCAATGTCTATGGTATTACTTATTTAAATAAGTAAGTCTCCATAAATAAGTTCACATTTCGAAAAGGGCAATTAACCTTTTTTATAAATATGTATATTTTCTTTTGTTTTGATCTACCTCGTGATAAACAAAATGTTTTCGCTTTAGACGATGCAGATGGGATCAGCGTATTTTAAAAAGAACGATCTGCTGAAATTATTAGTCATAGACTGGTGCGGAAAAAAAATATAAGAACCAGAAACGAGAACTACCGAACGTGATCAATAGTACTGATCAATAAAAAACTTGATCCCAAACAATGTTCTTCCCCTTAACTCGAACATTATTCAATTAAACCGAATGAAATCGATTGCACAAATCGTGTATTCTTTGTTTTTCATCATCTACATTTAGGAGATTTTCCTATGATGATTATGGGTGTCTCAGCTGAAAGTACACACATTTTAAATTAACGAACACAATGTATTAGTAGTTATTTGTTATAGAAGGGCTTTAGAAAAGCAATTTCCTTAGAGTAAAATCTTATTGAAGGAGTGGGATGTTGGTATTGTTATTTCATCAATTAAAACAAAATTGTTATGTATCTTGTATTTGTTCACTACCTGATTTGTGAGGTTAAGATTTGAAAATAAATCGAATTCCTTAATAATTCCATACTGGCACCCTAGTAATAATATAGCTAATGATTGTAACAATTTAGGTAATTTTTACTGTAATTTCGTTACAATAAACAGTTAAGGGCATAAATAAAACGATGTAATTTACACAGTTTTTTACATTCTCTATATATGAGAAAATTGAGTTAATGTAAAATACCATTGCGCCATCTCTTATCACGTCTATTTGTAACTAAAGCACCATCTGTTACAAAATCTTCTTACTATTTCACAAATAGAATTTATGAAATAATTAACTATGTACAATTGTTTTGACTATATACTGAATGTCACAAAAAAAACTAATTCTTACTAATAGCGTGGACCGTCAAGTCAATCTACCGACGTTCTGATTAAAGACATTTATGGTGCTGTAAAATCAACAATGCTCAAAAACTAAATTCTTTAATTGTAATTAAGATTATTCGGCTGCAAAGTTTCGCTCTATTTTATCAAGGGATTCACCATGTTTTTTATTAAGGCGATTCGCAATATAATTATAAATTGATGCTACTAATATGATAATCAAACAGAAACATGCAACCTTTCAATCAACCACAGTTCATTACCTTGATTTAATTTTTGAGAACGTTACATTTAATTTATGATCTTGGAAACGTTGTTCATACAATGTACCCTCACTTATATTTAAAGCCAATTGGGTATCTTCTACGCTTAAGATAACAGCGTTCTCACATGCACATATATCTTATTATTCTACACGAATATTAAATTTTAAATTAAAAGACATAAAAAAATTTATTCGTAATTGAAACATTACTAATCTCTGTTTCAAACATAATTATCCTCATGTTTTAGAGTGAGGATTAAAAGTCACTAAAATTATACAAAAACTAGCTCACACATGTATGTATCTAGTTTCATTTGAGTTTATGTGCCATGTAACAACGTACATTACTGCATGAACAAATTTTATAATTCCGTTACCAGCATCTTCTGATAGAAATTTATCTCTCGACAATTTTTTTTTATTTCGTTTTGTTATTTTTAGTGAATTAAATTAAAATAAAATAGAAAGTACATAAGATGATTCAGTTTTTTTTTGTTAAGTTGGTAGACGGTATACATATCTTTATATATAGGGAAGATTAAGAATACATTACACGAGTGTATATGTACGAAAGACAACTAACAGTTTGTTTAAAGAAATAATTTTCATTTTTTTCTCACCCTTCTATGCCGTTCGTTACTCGTATTCTTGTTGGCTTCTTATGTCTACATGACAGATTAAATAAGATAACCAGTTTTGTAATTTTTTGCTAGATTTAATATTTGATCTTTAAAACAAAATGTGAAAGTAGGATAGTTCACAACCTTTATCTTGAAAACAATGTGAGTATAATTAAATTAAATAAAGAAAAAAAAAATTAATTAATTAACTGCAGCTCTTGATTAGTGCTGTAGTTCATAACATTATTCTTTTTTACTAAAGGTACCTTGAGTATGTAATTTTAAATCATCAGTCAAGAAAAGTGAAGACAAATAAATGTTAAGCCCAAATGTTTGCAAGTTGTAGTTCTCATAGTTTACGGAAAAAGAATAACTGAAAATTATGCGTGGAAAAGATCCTTTCGTGATATATATATATATATATATATATATATATATATATATATATATATATATATATATATATATATATATATATATATTTAAAACTATCGCTCTAATACTCTTGAGATATGTTTTTAAAATTTCCTTGCTCGATGATTCCAAGCTAATGGGATACGAATATAATGAAATGAGATATGAACAACAACTTGAAGAGCCAGTGTAGGCCGCTTATAGGGACGACAACTGGATTTGCTCCATTAAAAGCCAGCACTAGTGTCCCAAGTACACGTAAGAAAAAATTCTCTCCTCGGTTGTAACATCAATCATATTGTATGGGTCACCTGGATGGAGTGGAGCATTGAACACTGCTAAGGTCCGTGATCAAAGAGAACGTGAACATTAAACTTTAACGTCGCATTCCGGATAAGCAATGCTTATAGGGTTCTCAACAGAGGCAGCTTTCATAATATCTAGCATCCCATACAGGTGATTCGTTCGTCAAAATGTTAATGAAGCGTAAGCATTGGGAAATCTACTATTACCTAAAGCACTTTCTATCGAGCTATTGTGGTTTTATTAGCTATTTCTTTAGAATCCAATTAAAGAGGGACATAGTGGTTTTTACTGAGATGAACAAGACAAACCAGAACTTACTATTTTTCTCTATAAACGGTGGGAGCAAGAGCGCCAGGAGTGTGCCGATCGTGTGGACATCTGACAACGGAAAATATTATCCTTAAGATGCTGTCTGCAAAGCGAAATTAGAATACCATAAGTACCCTGATAACGGTGATATTACGACATAAATGAATTGCACAACATGAATGAAAGAAAAACTGTTAAGGACATGCCTATCTTACGCCTGAAGTTATGCAAATTTTGCAATTTTGTCGTGTTAAGGAGCTGAGGGAAAACCCTACTCTGGTCGGATTAGGGCACCATTGAAACAGTGGTGGTGAGTGTAACTTGATGATCCATATACATCGAATTTTTCATAACAACCTCCCAGGTTGATTTTAAATAGGTTTCTCGAACTCGAAATTTGACGAGCTCCAATAAAATCCCTCATACATATACAATAATATGTTAGAACGACCCATATAGATTTGCTCTGTAGCGGTTTATTGATAGCGTTCAGACATTTTCAAAACTTTTCATAATACGTAAAATATCTCAGAAAACAACTAAGTTTTAAATAATTTCAGTTCGAGTTCTAGAGAAATTTACTAGATCTTACCAGGAAATTGATGATTGGGTAATACCACATCTGTTTGTATCTACAACGATTCATATGTTTAAGGATGGTACGGCTTTGTTCTTTAACAGTTCCCAATAATTGTTTACTCAAATAGGTTGCCAAATTATTAGGGACAGCCTCATGAACATACTTCATTAACCAAGCAACTCTTTTTCAAACAAATGCACTCCCACAAGAAGATATCAAACAAGTTATTCACATAAACATTGCCTACTCAGGGCAATGTTTATGTCAACAAGTCATTTGAATACTTTACTTATTTATTTTATACCAGTCAGAGAGTCCGATAGTAAAAGAATCCTCCTTCACCCATCATTCATTGTTAACTAGATTCCTTCCTAACCTCAATCAATTCGGCATTCATTATACAGATGCTATCATTTACTCTCAACATTTTTGCATTGGTTAGTGCTGGAATGTAAATATCAACATTCACACGATCATCACTTATAGCATCTGTATATACAATTAAATGAGCAAATTATTTCATTTGCATCTTTTAAAATTATCTTTTAACTGCTAACTTATTCAAGAAAAGCTTTTTTTCGAATGTACATATTCTCCAAAATCAAGCGTGTTCTTTGATTGTTCTAGAGTGGGTTCCTGCAGGCCATCTGGTTATCATTTCATTCACTAATGCGTTATCTTTTACAATCATTCGCAAGCTCTCTCTTTGCTAGTTGTATGAAAATTAATACGGCCCTGCTGAAATAAGGGCTTCGAGACAGCTAGCAAATACCACACTATGTTAAGAATCTCTATCAATGGTCCATGAGTTCTTTGACGAGTTCACGTTTTGTAAGTTCCCATACGTGTTCGATGAGGGTCAAGTCCAACGAATTCCCGGATCAGGAAAAAAGTCTCTCGTCACATGGTGCTGAACTTTTCAGTTTGAATTTGATTTGTCTCATGATCCCTTCCGTGATATAAAGACGTACCATATCGTTGGCTGAGATTGCCGAACACACCAATTTAAACTTTTCTACAAAGCAGTCTGAATGGAACTGCTCGCCTGGAATCTGTCTGACGAATGAGCTGTTGTCAACCACAATTTGGTAAGTTGACTTGTCGGAGAAGCAAACCTGTAAAATAAATGTTATTATTAAGAAATACCACAATTTCATAAACAATTATAATTACTTCATTTCAGTCCGCAACAGTCATATGTCGGTGTCGTTTGGCCCATTACATCTTTTTCTTCATTAAATCGTGGTATTTTGGTTGGGCAAATCATCGAAAAGAGCGCCTCTGAACTATCCGTTTTAGAGACGTTGATTCAGTCGTCAGTCATCATAGTAGTATAAGAGAAGCTACACTCTTTTTACGATTTTGGAGACAAATATCTCTGATTTTATGGTAGGTACGAGGGGTGGTGCTCCATTTTCTGCCATATTTCGTTTATTTTGCTTAAAGACTTGCATAGTATTTGCAAAACAAAAATGGTGATTATGGAATACTGTTATCCAAATTGAAATGTTGCTATTAAATTTAGCAAAACTAATAAATTATTAAACATTACTTATACGTTAAGATATTCGTGAACCAAAAACACTAGCTAGAAATGGTTAAAAAAAATAAATATACTGAGGACACGTAAACAACCGATTTTAACAAATGTAAATAAACTCACTTATTCAACAAATACAGCTGACTGCCAGTGTTGCCGTAGCAATAAAATAATACAAGTAGCAAAAACACAAAAGAAAAGATCACTAGATACAATTTAATTGTCATTTAATTAATATTTGATACTTACAATAAACAAGCGCCGTCCCTAATATTTTGGCAATCTACTTTATAAATATTATTCAAAGCCTACTGGGCATACAAGCATACTTAAAGTTCTAATTTTCGCCGATGCTTTTGAATGGAATGATTGGTACATCAAGGCTCTTTTGAAATAAATTCATTTTGCACACCACAATGCCTAGTATATATTTTTCGTCGTGTTTTATAGGTTTTGTGAAAAGATAATAATTACACAGTTCATATCGTAATAAATTTCATTATTTTGCATGCTTGGACAGATATTCTGTGAAAGAATAAAATTCCCATTTATAACCTCCTACCCACACTTATGTTTATTACCTGCACCCTGGGAAATTCGTCAGCTTTTAAAATTGAAATCATTTTGAGTTGCCATCAGATTTCTGTAAGTATTATTATAGGAAAATATGATATTTAACATCGAGAAAACAGATTTCTTCCTAAGTACAATTCCAAAAAGAAAATAATCAGTTGGTTCAAAAATGATTGGTTTACATAATATTCAAGTGAGACGAGTCGATCGGAACATTGGTGATATATTACTGCGATACTGCCCAGTTAAGTATTATCAAAACTCATTTAACATGGTTCTGTATCGATTTTTATTCACGGTAACGCGTCGTCCTTCCTCATTTTTAAAGAAATATGGACCGATGATCCCACCAGCCCATAGACCGCACCAAACAGTACATTTATCAGGATGCATTGGTAATTCTTGAACGGCGTGTGGATTATCTTTGCTCCAAATGCGACAATTTTGTTTGTTGACGTATCCATTTAACCAAAAATGCGCCTCATCACTGAAGAGAATTTTACGGTAAAAAAATGGATCTTCGTTCAATTGATTTAACGACCAATCACTGAATTCACGGCGCAAACGATGGTCGTGTGGCTTTAATTCTTGCACCAATTGAATTTTGTATGGCACCAAACCCAAATCTTTACGTAAAATTTTCCATAAAGTCGATGGACAAAGTCCAATTTGCTGAGCACGACGACGAATCGATAAATTGTCGTTTTCTTCGACACTGGCCTCAACGACAGCAATATTTTCATCTGTACGAACTCTTCTCATTCTTGTCGGTGGCTTGGCATCCAAAAGAGTGAATGTAGACCGAAATTTGGTAATTACGTTCTTTATGGTGGTCTCTGACGGACGATTATGTGCACCATAAAATTCACGAAGTGCTCTATAAACATTTTTAATTGAACACTGATTTTGAAAATAAATTTCCACGATTTGAAAACGTTGTTCTGGAGTTAACCTATTCATAATGATTTGCCAAACAATACTGAGTAGAAATGCCACTTTGAGCTGTCAAAACAACTGTCATAAAATAAAACGACATCTATCGGAAAAACAAACCTCCTAAAAAAACACTTTATACATCATTGGAGATGATTATCTGCCTTCGTGGGAAGTTTCATCATTTTCACAATACTATAATGGGTTGAGCTTTGGCATGCGTACATGCGAAGCAAAGGTCGTGACCCTAGAATATTGTGGGATCGTATTGAAGATGCAATTCGACTTATAATCACCGAGAAAGAATCTAATATCGCTAAAATTCTTGACTCTAAATATCATTATAAAAAACGAAACTTTTTCGAAATGTTTCGATTCTACTTGATTGCCGACGATGATTTAAATGTTTACTTAATGGAATCGAATATGAGTCCAAATCTATCTTCGGCTTACTATCCACCGAATCAGTTGCTTTACGAACAAGTGATATACAACGTATTGAGTTTAGTTGGAGTAGGATCAGTATAACATTGTGAATCGTTTCGAAAAACTAGACATGCCTCCGAAATCATGATATCGACTGATAAAAATGTAGCCGTAAATGCGGAAATTTGTTCAGTTGCACCATGTACCGAATCAGGTGCACCAGAAGAGTGTCGATTGTGTCGGCCATGTCTAAGTCAATCCGATTTGGCCATAATTCACGAAGCATATCGTGAACATGTTCGTCGCATTGAAACACACAATATTATTACTCGGTGTAGCGCCAATTTATAAAAATTCAATTATAGATTTATTTACTTAATTTACTAACAGTACAAATAAAAAGTTTAGCTACAATTATATTCAAATTTTAACCGGTTGCTTTTCGTTCCAACATACAGCCTCAGTTGACTCATTGATGTCAAAAGATGGAATTATTGATAATTTCATGATTGGTCTCTTGTAAATTCCTATGGATGTCTTTACGGTTACTACTCGAAACAGCTTATCTTCACCAGGATGAACATGCTGGAATCACTCGAAATTCCAAGGTGGTTAAATTTTTCCCATGATACCCAGCTTATAGATTTTGTAGACGTTTCACAGACAGCGTACGCCGCCGTGATATATACAAGAACCTTGCAAAATAATGGACATGTGTTAACCAATTTAATAGCAGCTAAAACTAAGGTTGCGCCTTTGTCAGTCACGAAACGCCAGACCATACCAAGACTTGAATTATGCGCAGCGGTTCTACTCACTAATTTATTAAACACAGTGTTGGATTCCTTAGATCTAGAAAAGCCACCGTTAATTCATCTATTCACATATTCTACAATTGTAATAAATTGGCTATCATCATCGCCCGTAAACCAAGAAATATTTTTCAGTAACAGAATCGGTCAAATTCTTCGTTCTACCAATACCTCACAATGGCAACACGTACCAAGTAAATATAATCCAGCTGACTGCGCATCAAGAGGCATTTTACCATCAGAAATCAGAAATCTATCAGAAAGTTATGGTGGAAAGGACCAACTTGGATGCAAACAGATCCAATACAAGTGCCAACGGAGAAGCAAAAGCAATCAAAAGGAAACCGAGAAGAAAAATTTCTAGTTTTAGCAGTTCCGGATACGTTCGACCTTCTTCAGCCAAATAAACTACCATTAACTGAAGCCAATTACATATTTAATAACCACTCAAGCTTTTACAAATCGAAACGCATCTTAGGTTGGGTTGTAAGAGCTATACACAGTTTTCGCAACTTTGAAAAAACCAAATTGGGTTCTTTAACATATAAGGAACTCTCGGTTGCGGAAACGTTAGTAATTAAAGTTGCTCAATATGAGAGTTTTAGTGATGAACTAAGCTCACTATCTCGAAGAAAATTAATCTCAAACAAGAGTAAATTAATTTCCTTAAATCCATTTTTAGACAATGATGGCATCATAAGAGTTGGTGGTAGACTTCAGAAAGCCGAAATTCCATATGATGCAAAGTACCCAGTCATCATGGCACAGAAACACAAGATTTCCAAAATGATCGTGCAAGAGGCTCCTAATAAACATTTGCATGCTGGTCCATCACTACTCACAACTATTATAAGTCAAAAATTTTTAATTTTAAAATGTAGGGATCTCATCAAGCAAATAACACGAAGATGCATCACTTGCTGACATCTGAAGAACAAGACACTATCACAGCTAATGAGACAACTACCACCATCCAGAGTAAACCTAGTCCAACCGTTCATGCAATCAAGCGTAGATTATGCTGGGCCCTACATTCTACGAATTGAGCATAAACGAAAGGCCACCACATAAAAGGCATATTTGGCAGTTTTCGTATGTATGGGCTTCAAGGCGGAACTCGTGACCGATCTATCCACGGAAAGGTCCCTGGCATCATTAAAGAGATTCTAAAGTCGCCGTGGAATCCCTTAAACGTTCACACAAATATTATATCAATAAATAGTGATGTGCTTATACCAACATTATATGATCAAACCTAATTTTTAATTGCATATACAACAGAGCAATGAGTAACAATTTTTGGGTTATAAAAGAAGAAGAAAGTTACTGGCACAAAAATTTTAAATTAATTACGTTTAAAAATTGTATACATGTTCTTCTGGGGTAATAAAAACTACAAACATTCGCATAAAAGAAAGAAGTACGACGAGATCTGGGCTCATATTTCTAAATACGAATTCGGACAATAATACATGTAAGAGGAGTTTTGGAATACGAAAACGTATAATTTCTAATACGAATTCGAGTGCTACAATACAATAAAAAATTTCCCTTACTGTGCAGTACTAATTCGAACAGTTTTTATACGATTATGACCGAGCATATGTTCGTTGTGTATTTAGTTATCGAAAGGCAAATTATTTTAATCAAATTTAATCCAATCGATTGAATTGCAATGGGCAGTGGATGGTACAAATGATGAACGCCATTTTAGCGACTCAATTTTAGATCTGCATTAAATAATGACCCTCCCTCAATAATGATCTTCTCTTAAACTTTAAAGTAAAGCCTGATTTCCATTATGAAAAAATATACACGCATCTGACAAAATATCTCCACTATAAAAAAAGAAAAAAGTAAAATATAATCTCTGTCACTCTAATGGTATTTTTTATTTTTTCTCGCTTTGATTTTTTCAGTAAAATAATACTGACAACATTTTTTTCATAATGGTAGTCAGGCTTAACCGTGCGTTCATACGCTTGGATATTTTTGTTACGATTTAAATCCAAACACTAAACTCCTATAAAATGACTCAAATGATGATAAACCACCGCCCCCTTTGATTTGAAAAATATTTAACTTTGAGCTGATTTCTTCAGCGGATGTAAATCTTACTAAAATATCTAAGCATATGAACGTACGGTAAGACCGCATATATTATGAAGATAAGAGCATACGTTTATAATCTGTGATGCTGTTAAAAGTTGTAGTGTAGTTCACGGGACCCTAAAATACACTTAAAATGTCGATTTTAGTTATCCGATTATTCGTTTCACAATTATTTAATTTATTAAGTTAATTTTTAAATAGCAAATCGTGTGTATTATATAATACGAAAGTATAATATACGAAAGTTTGTAAAAATACAAAAAAAAACACATTTATACAACAGATTCATACAAATGAAGCGTCAAAATAAAACAAGTAGTTAAATTTTATTGCAGGTAGAACTATATAAAATAAATTTCCAAATAACTTATATACTATAATGGAAATCGTGTCAATTTTCATAGTAAATGCCAACGACAACATGATTTCGTTAAATAACAGCTTAGGAAAAGACTTCTAGATACCAATACATTTTCTCGAGAACAATAGATGGCACGCGATGTAATTTTTTGATGAAATAACATAATTTAAAAATAAACAAATTTTTTTTTATTTATTTATTATTATTTATAAATATAAGCACAATTATAAAATAAAAATAGTTTTTTAGATTTTAAATTTTTGTTTCGTTAATAATTCGTTAAATATAAAAAACTGCAGTTAAAAAATGTAAACATTCCGTTCACTACTACTAGAGTCATCTTTTAATCTTCTCTGGAATTATATCATGTTGGCATATGACATCGACGCGATTTCCCTTATAGTTATTATAAGGTGTTTATAAATTTCCTTTACAGCAAGGACACAAACCGAAAAATTAAGTATGATCGTATTCAGAAATACCAATTTAGATTCGTATCGAATATGAACTGTCGTAACGTAAAACGGTACAAATCGTATACAGAAATAAATAAATAAATATATATATATATATATATATATATATATATATATATATATATATATATCGTTTTGTCTTCTTAGTTTCATAATAACCAAATCAGCTTTCGGATCCGATATTGGATTTTTCTTAAGATCGTCAAATCATCGCTGCAGTTAAACCATATCAAGATATATGGCTGGACTGATTCCACAATCGTCTTTTCCGGGTTATCAGATATTCCCAGGCAGTGGAAAACATTCATCGCTTACAGAACTTCCATCATCATAGAAGAGCTGCCGTGAAGTCAATGGAATTATGTGCCGAATAAATTAAACTCGATAGACTGTGCTTCAAGAGGGATTGCACCAGGAGCGTTAGCGCAGTTTTCGCTATGGTGGGACGGATCAAGTTTTTTATATAAAAACTGCAGCCGGATGGCCAGCCCAACCCATACTAAGCACTGAATCTTCGCTCTTGGAAGAACGCACAGTATTATATGTAGCTAATGATAAACCATCAGTCCTTGACAAGTTATTTAATGACATTTTTTTATTGGTTAAAATATACAAAATCTTGACTATTATGCTCTCTTGGCAGAATATCTAGAACATAACTAATCGTTTTTTTTCCGTAGTAAATTTAAAAAAGGCTAATAAGATGCATATTTTGGCCAAAACGTAAGGTATTTGGAGAGAAACCACACAGCTTAAGGCACACCGACAGCTGTCAAGGAAAAAACCACTTTCATCGCTAGCACCCCCTTTGTTGACTCTAACGGTATTTTACGTGTGGGGGAGTCGCATTGAAAAATCCAGCTTCTCATTTATTTCAAACCATCCTGCACAAGGGCAGCATTTTAACCGAAATGTTAGTAAGGTCGCTGCATGCGATTCATTTGCACCCTAGTTCTCATCTGTTGCTGTATATTTTACGACAAAACTATTGGATAAGCAAATCCAATCCACACAACAAATGGGTAAAAATGCACGCCCATTTTTAGCTACTGGTGTTTTTCCAATCCGATCTTAGTTTCCACACGAAAAGGTAGACGGTCAAGTTCAACGAAGGCAAACATAGCAGTTTTCGTGTGTCTTACTGTAAAGGCGTTGCATTAAGAGCTTGTGAGTGATCTCACCGCCGATGCATTCATTGCCGCCTTACGACGATTTATAGCAAGTAGTGGGAATCAAGCCCCTCACCGGATTTCCCGAAAATCGAACATCAAAATTTGACTGCTATTTACTAGACGATCCTCATTTTGTGTTATCGAATTAATAAGTCATTAATTTCATAGTAAGAAAATTTGCAGCGGATCGGATTTTTCGTTTTCGGAAAAAATCCGAAATCGGATTCTTTCATAATAGTCCTCGTATAATGAAGTGTATTAGTATTAGTATCGGATTTTAAATGTAAGAGTGATCAGTAAAATGTCTTATAGAGAGCTTTGGTTGGTATTTATGATACATTCGAAAGCATTATATTTATCTTGAATTGGATGATTCAACACATTTATAATTATATTTATATATAATATACTAGATTTTAATTAATAATTATAAAATTATCTTTTGTTTATTTTAAAGCCGTATCAAATCTATGTTTCGACGACCAGCAGCCAAAATATTAAAATTATTTTATGTTATGGTTAATTATGTTGACAATATTCGGTTAATATTGTTGATACAATATGCTGGAAGGCAAACAATTGATGATGGTATAATTGTCAATATTCATAAAATTAAAAATAAAAATATAAAAGTAATTGAATGATTTTGAATAGGACACAAAATACACATTGGAAAATTTTTCAATTGACAACCCACAAAATCCCTCGCGGGTATTGTATATATATAAAAACGCCAATGAATAAATGAAGTATATTTAGGTACCACCTACCTATACATAATTCATTAAGGAAAATTGATTTTATTATTAAATCAAATTTATTTATAAAATTTTATAAATAAAAACAAATTCAACATCATGAATATTTTAAAACATTTACGTATTCGAACACATCTATTCTAACCCATTTTTTCCAGTTTATTAATTTTCCTCTTTTTTTTATTTATATATTTATTTATTTATAAATAAGAAAAATAAAAAACATTTTATTTATTTATTTATTTTTTATGAATTCTTCTGTTCTATTCAATCTTTAATATTAAAGAAAAATTTTATTCGTTCTTTGTGTAAATAGGTATTCGGTATGTCTATTTGAATGTATGTATATGTACGAACGAGATATGTTCATAGATCGGGTGTAAGGATGGTGAGTGTGACACGGGAGTCTGTGTATCTAAGAAGAGTAGTGGAAATTAGATTTTCATACTTTGCAAGATTTACGATTCGAGATGAAAATAAAAAAAAATTTATATTTTCTTATCATTTTATCTATATTAGTATATAACACGTTTTAGGTGACAAATTTTTGTCGTTTTGTTCTCTCGTTGGTGCTGTTATGTTTTTTTTTATAGTGCTGATAAATTGTGGATAATACGGCGCGAATCTAACCTAGGTATAGCAGTGATAACTTTATATATGCATGTGTATATGTCGATGTTTTGTTTTTGTACAAAAGTGATAACTTTATAGATTGGATGTATTATTATGACACTTTTTGAATATGAGTTCAATATTTCAATGAAACCAATTTCCGCTATAGGTTATAACTTTTATTGCAATATATGTATGTTTTTTTTATAACAAATTTTTTTATACCTTTCTCGGTATTAAGCTATTTAAGGTATTTCCAAATTCAAATTCTTGAGAAAGAATTTCAAATTCTTTTTGTAATTTATCTGCGAAAGGTAATCAGAAGTTAATTTGGATATGTATGACTTTGAAAATATTTAGACTTCAGTTTAGACATATAAACGTAGATTAATGCATGTATGTAGCCAACATTTAGAAAACTGAAAGAGAGTGTATTTGATTTTGATTTAGTATTTTAGATTAACTTTTTATTTCAAAATAACATTTTATAAAATATTTCAATAACGATATTATACGGGTTTGTACAGGGGAGGGGTGGGGTGCAAAAGTCACGCTACCATTTTGACCTATAACTTTGATCACAGAAAAGATAAGAAGGTTTGGTTATCATAAAAAGTTTATTTGGTCTTTACATTTTTTCTCCGTTATGATTGGAAAATTATCACGCCTAAATGGTGACAGCGGATCTTAGGCTGAATTTCTTCCATTTCGTGACGAATATTGTTCTTAACATGTTGAAACGTTTTGGGACTTATTCACATAAACTTTTGATTTTAAAATATCCCATAAGAACAATTCTGGTGCTGTTAAATCCGGAGATCTGGCTGGCCATGCTAAATCGACATTTTGCGAAATTAGTCTTCGTGGAAAAACCCCATTCAATAATTGAACTGTTGAACGGGCTTTGTGCGCTGTGGCCCCATCTTGACGAGGCCACTGAGATGATAATACGCTTCATGGCTCATTATCAGCCGTAAGATTGCATTACTGTACTCAACTCATTGATCAGGTTCAACTTGGTAGCAATCTGTCGCAACACCACCAGAATTTATACAGCAGTCAAGGCGTCTATGGCATTTTAACGAGGCTGACAATGATGGGTTACGTTCATTTTTCAACATTTCCCGTGAGAGAGCCATTGTTTTTAAAACAACCAAATAGACGACGCCGTTTCCAATTTCACCGAAACCGTTCTACATGGAATGAATAAATATATCCCATAATCCTTTTCCAATCCCAATCCTAATTTTAAAATCTTTTCAAAAGAAGCCACCAAAGCAGCCAGACAAAATAAATCTGCTCACAACAAGTATAAGCGCAACGAAATTTCGTTTGACGAATATAAGGCCACACGTAACATCTGTAAAAAAATCTGTACAAAGGAAGCGAAAAGAGCTGACAACAAGAAAGCCGCTAAGGCTTCCGAGTTGAAAATCTCCGATCGCAACTTTTACCAGATGGTCGCATCGGTTGCCAATATTTCTAAAACATCTATTTCAGCATTGAAATGTACAGACGGTGCTTTGGTGGTGGATCCATATTTACAGGCCGACTTACTGGCAAACGTCTTCACTTCGATTTCGACCTTAGTTGTCCCAGATGGAGTTACGCCTCCGTCAATTCCGTATTGTGGTTCCAAAACGGATCCTGTCAACATCTCTACCGGCCAATATCAATTGTGTCAGCCGTGGCTAAAGTTTTTGAGAAATGCATTAACCAACAACTGTTGCATTATCTTGAGATTAATAAAATAATTTCAGATAAACAATATGGCTTCCGCGAAAGCTGCTCCACAACCGATCTCTTGACGTATGTTACAAACAAATGGAATCTCGCCCTTGAGCACCACGGAGAAGCCTTTGCAATCGCTTTGGATATATCCAAAGTTTTTGACAAGGTTTGGCATGAGAATCTCATTAGTAAATTTGTGGCATACGGCTTGGATTCGATGACCATCAAGTGGATAAATAGAATTCTCAAAGACCGAAAGATCAACGTTGTGCTAAATGGGAGCACTGGGTGGATAGCACTGTAAACCCTATCCAAAGTTTTGCCGATGATGCAACATTGCACTCTTCTATTTCATTCGAGGTCGAGCCTACTCTTTCAGAGTTAAACGGTAAACGGTTGGAAGTTGTCACTTCGCTTAATTTCGATTTAGTACAATATTTGAGTGGGGAGTTAAAAATCAGGTCAAATTTAACGAGAAAAAAACACAAATATGCACATTCTCGCGTAAAAGAAGTCACAACGAATACCCTTTTGTGGTTAAAGGACACGTGAGTTGTGACTCAATTCGTCTGCTTGGTGTTCAGATTACCAACAATCTAAAATGGAATGAAAACATTATCGCATTGGCCAAATCAGCTTCACGTAAACTCGGGTTCCTCAATAGATGCAGACGGTTTTTTAAATCTCATCAGGTTCTCCAGATATATAAAACCTTTATTAGACCGTGCATAGAATATTGCTGTCAAGTTTGGGGTGGAGCATATGGCACTGCTCTCCAGTTGCTGGATAGAATTCAGCGGCGTGCCATCCGAATAATACGAAACCCCAGACTTACGAAAGATCTAGACAGCCTACAGCACCACAGAGATGTTGCAGAACCCTGCGTGTTCTATAGATTAATAAATGGTAAATGTTCTGCAGAATTAAAGGAGAAAATACCACCATTTGTTACGCCAGGACGGGTAACACGAGAAACGGTTAATGCGCATAGGTTTACGGTGAAGCTGCCGAAACCTCGAACTGAAGATGCAAAGCGCGAATTTATTTATCGAACATCTAAGAAGTGGAATTCGTTGACTGGTTTTCAATTTCCGTTGAAGTATAAAATGCACAAGTTTAAGACAGCTATCAACCTTTACTTGAAGGATCGCGCGTTTGGTGCAGGAGCTCTAACAGTTACAAGGAGCTAGGTCAGTCTAAAAGTCCGCCCTGAACCCAAATAAAACAAAACGTAAAAAAAAAAAAAATGTTTGGACTAATTTTGTGAACGGGAAAATTTATAAATCAGTTTTCAAAATTCGCACAGAAATGTGTAACTGGGAACCACGTCTCCGAATTGATCTTTCTCGAAACTTTGCAACACTATCGCGCACCAGAGCCACATTTTTAGTGTAACGAGACGTTCGTTGTCTCCTAGAACGTATTCTGTCTGCTGTCGCAACGTACTGTCGTAAATTCGCATGTAAACAGTAAGTTGTGGTTTTGTGAGGCACTGGACGATTAGAATATTTTTGACGCAATTTCCGCTGAGTGACAATAATGGAACGATTATTTTCAATAAATATTGTCACTATTTCTGCTCGTTCTTCTGGCGTATATTTATTCGTTATAGGTGCGTTCGTTTGTGGTGAATTAACTGAATTATCTGAATTACTGAGGTGACTTGCGCTGCGCGTTCGTTTGGTACGCTTCACTTCAGTTAAAAATATTGAACAACTGATTTATCTGAATAATATTTTTGCTTCTGTATATATGGTAAATTTGTATATTTATATACATACATTACATTATGTTTAAATTTATATGGATTTTTTCATAGCTAAATCGTCAACTTGGACTAGGTCCGAGACAATCAAACTTATAGAAGCTTATGATCAATATAAAGAGAGCTTCACTCACGTAAAGCAACGTAAACACGCTTGGGAAATGATAGCTACACATTTACAGGCGCTTGATGTAATGGTACGTACAATCCTTTAAGAAAACCATCCTGTATATAATTTGCTAATGTTTTTGTTATTTTCAGAAACTTTCTAAAGATTGTTCTTTAAAGTGGAACAATCTTTTACGAACATATAAAACAGCGAAGGACAATAAAAATAAAACTGGACGGGAGCCTATCCGGTTTGAATTTTTTGATTTAATGAAGACGATTTTGGGAACGAAGGCCAATAATACTCAAGATGGTATTGGGGTTAATGTTGGTGCTTCTATGGAGGGGATGTATTCCATTTCGAGCCTTGATAATGTTATTAACAGAACAGGGTGTCAAAAGGCACCAAATCGAAGAAAAAGGAAAATGAATTCAAAAGAAAAATCTTAGAGGAAAATCGGATAACGAAAGCAAATTAATAAATATTGAAAAAGACTGTGTGAAACAGTTAATTGAAAAAATTTAGATATTCTTGTTATATAAAAAAAGATTAAATGAAGTCTGAAAATGTGATATTGAATTAAAAATATATATTTATAAGTATTAAGATGATTTATTAATTATTATTTAAATAAATGTGCACATTAATTAGAATTTGAAAATAGTTGTAAATATGCCTGCTGTCGTCTACTGGTCCGAGTATTTCGAGAAATGTGCTCTGGCTCAAAATATTGTGGTTGGTCCCGCGTTTCAGTTAATAACTCCTCTTCTTCGTCATTTTATCTGCTACACAAATTATGAAGCACAATAGCAGTCACAGTTGCCCTTATAATAAACTCTATGTTCATATTTTGTAAGTTTCCCAACCAACGGAATCTCCCTTTTAACATATCAGAAACATTTTCTACCCGTGCTCGTAGAGATGAATGGATGTACTTAAATTGTCACTCTTGGGATGTTAAGCAGCCATTATCTTTAAACGGCGGTACAAGCCAGTCTTGTGACATGTATGCCGAGTTGCCAAGAAGAAAATAACCGTAAATACATTCCGGATTGTCTTCAATTTTTTTATATAACCCAGATTTTCTCAACAATCTTGAGTCATGTATTGATCCAGGCTCACCGCAATATACGTCAATAAATTCTTATTTGAAATTTACGACTCCTTGCTTAGTATACTAGAAAATCCTTTTCTATTTATGCAGTCGTTGTCTCCTTCAATATTTAAAATTTGAATATGCGATACATCGATACATCCCATGACGTTTCTAAGACCTCCTTTATTAAAAAAAATGCCGTTCATTAGCAGCTGCTTCTTCTCTAGTTGGCCATTTAATGAATTTTGGCGATTTTGTGAAAATTGAACCAACCACATAATTTATTACTTCAGGTGCGGTACATCGAGCTACGTTAAATAAATTATAGCAACCTATCTAAAACAGTCCTGATTCGCCAGACAATAAATTGTCATCAGAACCTTCTTGCTTGCGGGAATCTTCATCCGTCCTCCGGCATACTGTTATGTCAAACGAACAATTCAATTCAGCAGCTTTATTATCTGAATAGTAACTTAATTAACTGAATAGTAACAGAATATATATTCACTACCAACGAATGCACCTTATAAAATTGGGACATCTACACAACACAATGGTTAAAGCACTCAGAAAAAAGTTTGTGCCTAATTGAAAAAAATTGCATAATTTTAATGAAATAATGTACATATTATCGAGCCTATGATATGTAACTATCAATTTAATGTAAACATTTACATTAAATCTAGTAATTTTTTATTTTTACAAATCAATGAAATATTCACAATATTTATTATATAAGGTAATAAACGTGTGATGTTTTGTTTTTTAAGTTTTATGCAATTATTTCATAAAATCTAAAATGTATTTGTTTTGATTTTAATGAAATTCGGAACATAAAAACAAAACAAAATATCATTTATTTGAATAAAAATTTTATCGAAATAAAAATAATTATTTTAAAAAATATGTGTTTTATTATTAGAATTAATACAATTATTTGCAGAAACCAATGTTATTTATTTTTAAACTTTATTAAAATAAATTCATTATTTTACAGAATACACTGTTAAAATATAAATAAAACATAATTAATTATATTAAAATATTCATTTTATTGTTTGTTAAAAAATTTAAATATAAAGTACAATAATTACTTAATTTAAAATAAGACAAACATTTATTTAAATTAATTCTATGATATATATATATAATATATATATATATATATATATATATATATATATATATATATATATATATATATATATATATATATATATATATATATATATATATATATATATATATATATATATATATATATATATATATAATATATATATGTTTTATCCAAAATGTTAGAGTCTTCATTATTTAGCAATGTAGAACTATTTACACTATTAGTATTTAAATTATTATTAATATTTTTGTGTAATAAAGTGTTCGGATTTTCATTCTCAAATAATTCATTTTTATGTTGATTTCGAACATGTTTTGATAAAGCTCTAAATGAAGTTAACGTTTGTTTACATGTTACATAGCCACATTGGTAAGTACTAGTGCTATTTAAGAAATGAACATATTTCAAATGAAAAAAAAAGTTAAGATCGTTAAATATTTCAGAACAGATAAGATTTAAAAAGTTCAAAAAGTTCATATAAATAAGATGTAAAGTTCATTTTAAATAGTAATAAAAATTGAGTTTAAGAAAAACAAATTTGTTTTAAATCGCTAATAGTTGTTAATAATTTAGAGTTTTTTGGATTATTATTAGTATTAATATCGTAGAAAAAAATTTGAAAGAAACTCCAAACCAAATTACACTCCATAGGATATTTTAAATTAAAAATTTGGAATACTTTAAAACAAACATCAACAGCTTTTACGATTGTAGGCAATTTATAAATAATTTTGTAGTAATAAACATAAAAATCTGTTAATTGAAATAAATCCAAACCTACTACAAATATTAGAGGCTGTATTGTGGTCTTAGTTTTAAAGTTTTCGGTTATTAATAATTTTATTTGATTTTCAACATCATTACTTGTTTTTATATGGTGAAGAAATGCTTCTCTCGAGTCGCTAATAGAAGTTTTTGAGAATCGACGTTTTTTTGTTTCGTTATAATAAGTAGATTTTCTTGAAGTTGGTAATACAATTGCGTGGAATAATAGTAAAATTATAACATTTCGGAAATCTACAAAAAATACATATATTTAATACAAAATTCAAATTTTTCATATAAAATAAATACTACCTTCATCTATGGAGTTGTTAGTTAACAGCTTTTCAAGTAGTTCTTTACTGCCAATGTCATAATTTGTAGTTTAATAGTATGGTAATATTTTACTGGAAAAATTGTCCCATTTGGTGAATAAAAGGTTTTCCTTTTCAGGGTATATATGAATAAAGTCTATATCAACCTGTCAAATATATATATCTTGATTAACCATTGTAAATATTACACATGCATGTATGCATATACATGTATATATGTATGTATGTATGTATGTATGTATATATATATATATATATATATATATATATATATATATATATATATATATATATATATATATATATATATATATATATATATATATATGTATATATATATATATATATATTTATGTGTATATATATATATATATATATATATATATATATATATATATATAAACATATATTTATATATATATATATATATATATATATATATATATATATATATATATATATATATATATATATATATATATATATATATATATATATATATATAGTTGTATATTTATTTATTTATTACCAATAAATATCCAACAGCTTTCTTGTAAGCCGGCCAAATTTCTTAAATTTTAGGTATGTTTATTTGTTGGTGGAACGTTGTTTTTCTAAATGCAGTTGTTTCTTTCCAGTACGCTAGCAGAGTTTATTCGGGTTCAAAATTGTTCTTCAACCAGTACTTTAAGGAGCTCATACGATTTTTATCCTCTGTTAATTAGAAATGAAACAAAAATTAGAAAAGTAATTTCAAAACTAAAGTTATATTCTTACCATTAGATTGAACTTCGATGTTCTGAATTTTTGGCGGTTCTGAATTATTTTGAAGGTTTACTGGAATTAGATATGATGTATATTCTCTAACTATATGCCCTTTCCGCGAAAATACTGTATATCTAGTGGAACACCCTATATAATAATTGTTTTCTCACTTTAAACTAACACACACTTTTAAACTGATTTTAATTGTATATTTACCTTCAAATTTAAAGTAATATTGTTGTATATTCCAAGATTTAAGAAGGATATATACGTCGTTGAATTTAATTGGACTAACCTCAAATTCGTCTATATTAGATGATATGATAATAATATCATTCACATCTGAGTTATTACTATTTATTTCTCCGTTTTCAATCACGTCACTCATATTATTTGACTATTTCCTATTTTAAAAATATTAATAACAATTAGTATATAATTTTTATAATTTTTGTAATAATTTTATGGTGTGATCTACTCCCATTTGAATCGAACATAGAAAAACGTGTGAATTTTTTGTTCGTATTTAAAAAAAAAACCACTATGCCAGCTAAATTTATAATCGGTAATTCGGTACATACAAATAGGCGTAAAAAGGTAAAGTATAGTCAAAATATTTTCTCGCTCAAATATCCTATTCTGTCATATTTTTGTAAATGCAATAACAAAAAAAAAATTTGTTGTTGGATTTACTGCAGAATGAATGAATGCGCATTTTCAGCGAGAAACTATATATACATAGTTCGATTTTATTTTTTATTCTATTATTTTAAATCTAAAATATAAAGACAAAATAAAATATTTTGATACTTAGAGTATCCAATACTATATTTCTAGTCGGTGTTAATGTTATGTACCGAATGTTGAAGTATAGTTTGTCGAAAATGTTATTTGATTTATTCAAATAAAAGTTTTTTATGGTTAAATTAAAATTTTTTAAAAAGAGAAAAACAAATTTGTTTGGAAAATTACTAACAGAATTAATGTCAACAATTTCCCTATATGATAAATGATGTAATATTTTCGTTGATTAGCATACAAACACGTATTCAATTTTAGTACAGAATTTTTACTAAATTAATTGTTATTTAATCATTACTTTTCGTATTGGTTTTTTAAAATAAATAAATTTTAAAAATAATATTTTTGAAATTATAAAACTATCGTTTTCATTTTAATAAAAACAAAATTTCATTGTTTTTATGTAAAATATTTCATTGTAAGAATAAAATTTATGTTACATTAATGAAACTTAATTATTGAAATTTCTATCATTATTTCTATGTTTGTTGATTATTTTTGAAGACATTATTTTCCTTACTCTGTTGAAATGTTAATTGAAGTTTAACAAATTTTCATAAAAATAAATAATTTTTCATTATCTTAAAGAAGTTACGCATTTACTAAAATCATGAATATAATTTCATCATTTTTGGAACAGTATTTTCTCTCAGTGAGTGAAACTGACTTTTGCCCAACCTGTATATAAATGAATGGGATTCCCAAGTTCAATTTTAGCATTTATCATTTTAGTATTAGTCACGCCTCTCGAATATATGCGTAGTTTCACAGTCACTTTTCTTCTAGTGGAAAATTATTGGTTCCAATTCCAATATAAGAAAAATGAAAATCCATTTCAGTATTCAATGTTATTATAGACCTATATGTTATAAGCAGTACTTTTACATAAAATCATTTTATTGAAGTTTCATAAAATTATTATATTATAATATTACAAAGCGTGTTATTTTAGAGGTCGTAATTCAATTGGCATTGGCAACACTGTTTTGTTTGACAACCGATTTGATAGCTGACGAATATGTTTTGTCATTAGTTTAATTGGCCATATCAAAATTCATAGACTCACGCCTGTGGACACTTGCAAATTGTTGAAATTTTTTACGAAAATAATCGTTCTGTTCGCTAACTTTCCAAACAAAACTTTATTGAGTGATATAACTCAATTGTGGTTGAATGAGCACGAGTACGTTAATAAACAAAATTGTCGGATTTTGAGTGAAGAAAATCCCAGGCTTTGCAGTAGCACCGCAATACATTCAGAGACAATCACTATTTCATAATGCACTATATGGGCCAGCGGAATCATTGGTCTATATTTCGTCAAAAACCATTATGGGGGAATGGTACGGTCATCCGTGAACGGTAATTGGCCACCAAGATCGTGCGATATAAATTCATTAGATAAGTGTCTTTGGGATATGTTAAGTCACTTGTCTACACCGATAAAGATATACATATACGATGAAACACGTAGAATCCAACATGCGACGAATTATTAGGGGAATACGACCCCTAATAGGGAACATCCTGTTTTTTTTTATTTTCAGTTGATACAGATAAATAAACTCATCTGATATAACTTTATTATCAGTTGATCGAGATGGATCAATTTGATATTAATTTTATATTATTTGATAAGTTTTAAAAATTCAATGAACATTGTCTAGCTTTAAATCATTTATGTTAAGATATAAATGGGTTCGGCGAAATAATATCAAACAAGTGATGATTGAGACGGTTATGAGATTTTATTATGCGATTATTTATATACATATGCGATTATATGCGATTATTTATAGCAAAAATATCGACAAAATGCAATCTACTAGATGATTATCAATATCCACTTACAAATGAAGATTTTTACTACAACTTTTTTATGAAAGTTTCACTTTTTATCAAATTTACGTCCTCCTAACAGTTTGGTAAGTTCGAGCTCATATTTTATGCGATTTAGACTAGCCTCTTTAATAAACTAAATCCTAAAAAACAGCTTTTGTGTTTACCTTGAAAAAAATAGTTTAATAAAAGAACAACTGACGTTATCGTAAATAAGATTTAGTTATCTTCTTTAGACTGGCCTCAAATCTGGCAAGTACCTACCCAGTACTAAGGCCCTATCTCTATATATACTCGACTTGAACAAAATGTTAATGGTTTATCAATGTCTGATCTAGATGCAACTAAAGCATTTACAGCACTAACCGGATTTATAATGCAATACGGATAACATTATTGATATTTGAGAAGTTGCTGCAAATGATTGGGTTGTAATCCATTAGTTAATAGGGCCATGAAATATGAAGACCAATCCTGCCTAACATAATAAGATTTTGCAATGAACGTGTGTATAAAATTCAAATCGCAGTCCAATACTCAAATATAATATGAGATTTGAATATTTGTTGTATGGGTTCGACAAACAAATATTTTTTAGTGATGGCATCGGCCTTATTTAATCTTTCAAATTCAAACGAAATACAATTAATATACGACATTTCATTAAAAATCAAAAATTAAAATTAAAATTAGAACTCGATCGGATATTCCACGTTTTACCTTCTTCATTATTAACCGAGATGTAATTTCCAGTCGCATATGGGACAATCTTTTCTGCCCATTGAAGTTACCGTGCCATATTTGTGAATATATTTTCTCGTATTCGTTTGCGGTAATGATGGTGATTTTAACTTTGTGCGTTTTTCGAGAAACGCAAAAACTCGATCCGGTGATAAGTATGAATGCCCTGACACAAGAAATATAATTTTTACTTCTTTAATATGTTCGGGAGCATTATTTTTTAGCCAGTACGAGCACATGGCTATCATGCCACTATTTTTATTATGCGTACCACATCCATCGCAAATGAGACTTACGGTAGTTAAATTTTCCGAAAAGCTTGTGTTGCCGATTAAATAAAGCAGATGAAATCTCGTTGCATCCTTTTGGTCGCAGCTGTTCAGTCCATAAATACGTGAAAATGTTTTCTTTCTGTAAACAAGACTTGGAAGAGCCTTGCACAATAGTAAAATTGAATATGTTAACCTGTCGGCTAAAATATGCTGCTTTATCAGTTACTTTCGGCAGTGGCATATTTTTTGACAATCAAATGAGAAGGTTATCTTGTCAGCGGCTTCTTCCTTTGCCAATGTATAAAACGCCTTTGCCCTTAATGTATGCAATCGTTTGGCTGTCATTAAATTGGTTTTATCTTGGGGATTTTGACTGAATTTTTTTTTTCAGTGTACATCAGGCATTGTGACTGATTGTGAGCATTGATCCGTTGAGGGCGTTTTAAAACTAATATTAAAATTAGTACGAACGGTATTTTGAAAAAACACTTTTTAACGAGTGTGTTGTGGTGCTTATCATTGAACAGCTTCCACATTCGATTAATGGTTAAATCTCCTGAAAGATATTGTCTGGCTGAATTTTAGAACGACAATAATGCACGTCGTGTGCATAAAAACTTTTTATAAAGTTTTTTACTGCTTCTGTTTTTTGTGCGTATAATAATGAAACTTTTCTATTTCCCTCCCGATTTTCCTTAGGTATCGTGCCAGTCGCAAAATACCGTTTGCAAATACTAATAATTCTCTGTACTCCGACTCGTAATATATCTTTGAAGGCCGTTAAATACACCCTAATTAACGATCCTTTTCTATTCCTAATGTAGAATTTAGTAACGTACTTTTTCTCCTTTTTATCGGATTTTTTTAGCGACGAAGTACATTTCTGGCTGAATGGATACGTGAACAAGCAAAGTTGCCGAGTGTCGTGTAAAGATCAGCCAGAAGCATTACAAGAACTGCCAATGCATACTTCAAAATGCACTGTTTGGTGTCATTGTACCGTACTTTTTCAAAGACGAAGATGGCAGAAACGTTACTGTGATTGGTGAACGCTACCGTGTTATCATTATAAATTTTTTTTACCCAAAATGGAAGAGCTAGACTTTGCAGATCTGTGGTTTCAACAAGATGGTGCCACACAGCACGTAAACATAGGTCCAATTGAGAGATGAGTTCGACGAACAACTTATTTCACTTTTTGGGCCAGTTAATTGGCCGCCTAGACCGTGCGATTTTTAACGCCCTTAGACTATTTTTTGTGTGGTTATATTAATTCTCATGTCTATAGGAACAAGCTTTTTAAGACTTAACTGCAGTCAACATGTACATGAAATAATCTTTAAACATTGAATTAGTTCTTTCAAGCTTTCGCAGGGAGTATCCATCTGCATCAATATTCTATCTCTAATTTCATTAAATAAAATTAAATAGTATAATTTAGGATCATCCGTTTAGGTCATTGCGGCTCTGATTCAGCTTCTTTTTCACTATAAATTTGATCAAATATTTATGAGTTACAGTAGCAAAAATCTATATATCAAATATGGTCTCACCGCCCAGGTGGCTCAGTATGGTTACTGGTAAAAGCTGTGGCAGTTGGAGCGGGAGGTACCGGTTTCGAATCCCGATAGTGGCAGGATGCAAAAAGGATTGTTCACCATCTGATTACGATTGGTGGTGTAAATGAACTCATCTATAACCACCTATTGGAGTTCAGAACTCATGAGCCGAACCATCTTTCATGTCGGTACTATAGGCTGGCATGGAGCTATGCAATGCGCAGATGGTTTGGCCATTAATTCGTAAGGTAGAACTTAAATCAGCGAACCGCTAAACACTAGGAAGAACCTTAAGCCCCAAAACAGATTGCATAGTATAAAATATAAAAAAAAAATATGATCTCACACATTTTTATATAAAATCAAGCAATGCACCAGCTGCTAGAATCGTCTCTCGGTCCCACATATAAGGTGATAATATTATTGCTTCAAAAACTTCAAGTAGCTCCGATTGGCATGATTTAACGACATTTTCCAACCCTAGAAATTTTGCTACAGAATATCAAATAAATAGAAAATAATACGAACAAGCCAACATTTTAAAATGTTAATTTAAAAACTCATAATGAAATTTTATAATTATTAATGTATTTTAGTCTGAAAAATTACAAAGTTGTTTTTTATAATTATTTTTTTGGGTGGTTATTTACTGAACACTGAACGCTTCGATGATATGCCACTGATATATATATATATATATATATATATATATATATATATATATATATATATATATATATATATATATCAGTTAAAACTATTCGTCTCAAAATTTCAATCCATCACACAAACCTACCACGAGTATGATTAATGTTGTCGAAACTCAACCAATAAAAAAAAAATAAACACATTTGTTTCACACCATTGTTTTAAAAAAGCACAACTTTTCAAACTATATTAGAACAAATAATCAGCTCGAAAATAATAACATAAAGTTTTAATATGAAAAAAAACTTTTTAAACTTTCAAAGAAAAAGCTCCAATTAATTATATTTGAATAAAGCAAAAATTTATAATTTTTTTGATGACAAGTTGGCGAACAATTTTTTTTTTCATTTTCTTCCAGACTTTCGACCCGAAACTCATAAAGCTCGCTTCACTAATGTTTTATACATATATGTAACTTAAACATAATACAAAAGAAACTTTATACAAATACAAGAAAACGATCTGACCTAAAGAATTATAAAACCTGGAACTATAAAATATGTATTTTTGGTTGGTGTTCTTGTTTTTCTATATGTAGAGTTGGAAAATTTATAGATTCGAAAACAAATATAAAAAAAAACGAAAACTTTGTAAAAAGCATAAAATATATTTTTGCTGTTGGAAATTTATTATGTCGAGCTTTTATGCTACATACTAGATTCTATATATTCCTTCTTTGTAAATGTTAGTTGTTGGTCTCTCACTCGATAGTAATAAAGACAGATGTTTTCGTTCGTCTTTAAAACTATTGCTATATGTGGCAAATTATAGGTTGATTTGTGGTCGTATCTAGTTTCCAAGACGTTTTACTATAAGATTGACGATGTTGTTTTAATGCTGGAACAAAAAAACAATTCGTTTCTTGGAGAAGTAGAAGACGTTTTGTAAATAAATGTTGATAGTCGGTTACATTTAGGTCGGTATCAAATTGTATTCTGCCCGTGCTCACTATATGTGAAGTTTTTTTGTTGTTGTGTGGCTGTTACCACACTCTTAGACTGGCGACGCTCCGTTGTGATACCACAGGGTATTGGATGTACGGCTATAGATACGATTTACACAGAACCATCTGCGCATTGCATAGCTCTATTCTAAACAGGTGGTCCAGATGTGTTCATTCACACCACCGATCGCATTGCCCAAACGATCGATGGTGAAAAATCCTCCCGCTCGATTTTACGGAATATTTACCACTGCTGCTGATGAAATTAACGATTGTTCCAATATTACTGATATTACCAAGACATCCAAGAGAGCTACACCTTAAGTTGTTTTTGATGTTTTTAATCATTAGTCTGAGCATCTGCGATGGTTGCATAATCAATAGTTTCGGGAAAAGAAATTAAATTAATATGTATATCTGTGACAACGTTATCCAAACCCGAGATGATCTGGATATCGTTGGTGAATTGGCCAATGAAATGAAAGTACATTAACTGAAGAGGAGATGATTAGTCCAGATTGTGAAAAAACGCTTCAATGGCCAATGACGACACTGTATTGGAATGCGACTGTTCTTTGTGTAACCTATAGGGTTGCTATATTATATGCTTGGTGAGCAGTAGTACCAGAAATGAAGTGTCGATAATTGTTAATCATGCTTAAAAATCGTATAAGCTGTCAGTGGACGTTTGAAATCTTTTATAACTTGAACTCGTTCATGCGATGGTAAGATACCTTGTCCAGTCACCAAATTTCCAAAAAATAGAATTTCTTGTTTAGCAAAGATGCATTTCACCTTTACTATACAAGTCCTTATTCTTCTATTTTAAAGAGAAGATCATTTTCGAATGGCATTCTAGAAAATTCAAAAACTCAACAAGGTGTTGAAAACACGATTTTTGGAATGTCCATCGGTTGAATGGGAATTTGATGACTGGCCAAGACAAGGCATGTCGTTGAAAATATGGAGGGAAAATATTTGTAGGGTATAGTCTTGGATATGTGGATTTAAGTACCTTTGTCCGGAATCATAATCCGATTAAGTATTCGGCAATGGCCACATGGTCCCCATTCTTTTTTAACACAAAATATAATAGGCTAAGGACTAAACCTAGGTCTGCAAATCCCAAATTTCATCATGTTTTCGAATTCTATCTTCGCTAATATGAGTCGTAATGGTTTACAGCAATCGGGTCTACAGAAACGCTTTCGGAACCAAAATTTTAAAACTTGAAATTGGACTGCGACGTGAATTTTCTTGGGAGTTAATCGTTGCTGCAGTGTCGATGCCGATCATTGGCTCAGATTATCTCACCAACACCGGTTTATTCGTGGACATACGTAAACAAAAACTTATATCCGTTAACCTTTTAATATTTACTGTTTCTAGGATCGAAAAGTAAGCGACAGACCCAGAAGTCTTCAACGACGCACATGGGATATATTGGGCATATAGAAACAATTTGTATGAAGTGGCGTTTTGGAATCCTTTGAATGCCTTGGTAACGGCCTATTACGGAAACCCTCATCGAACCTTAAATTGTTTCATATAATTATGTCAAAATAAATGAAAGTGTTCCCCTATACGTTGGGAAATGCGAAGTGGCACATTGGATAAATTAAAGGTGTAGAAAAAATTTTAACACCACATTTTATGGATAAATGCATATTTGCAAAATAAGTTTGTTCTCAGGTCCACGTTATTAGTTGGAAAGCGATTTTTTCATCATGACCCGAGCCAATTAAAATGATTTTTTAACAAAATCTACTTATTAATAATTTTAATCTTAATCAAAAATTATTATGACATTCAGTATGTAGTCGAAAAAAACGGTACACAGTTATTCTTTATCAGTACGAGACTGTTACTCCTATAAGGAGGACCCCAAAGTATATAAAAAAACAATTGAGTAAGGCACAAAGGAAATCACGAAGACTCTTCTATGATAAAATGGAAAAAGCCTCCTAGATCTCTCGTCTTAGGAAGATACTGTCTACTAACTAGTGTGTTGCTTCTAGTGTGAAATCTTTGAAGCTTCTCATCGAAACTCACTTTCCAGGAAGCTTCGACGACTCGACAGAGACTAGTACTCATCGAGAAGCACATTCACTGCGCATATTACTATCGTGAACAAAAACGGAACCTATGGGCACTTGAGTGTGTCAAACCATATAAATCGGCTGATCCTGACCGAATCATTCCAGTGAAGTTTCAGAACAACTCGTTGATTTCTCTTCTCTGACTGGAAATAATCTTCAAAGGCTGTTTAAAACTGGTCTGTGTTCCACGGGATGGGCAGAGGTCAGAGTGATCTTTATTCCGAAACCGGGTAAATGGTCACACGGCTACCTAAAGAACTAGACCCATAACATCAAAAAATAAAGCCTATTAACTGGGCTCCGTCTCAGTTGTAAAGGTAAATGCAAAGGGATATCTGTGTTTACTGTAAAGTATAATTGAGAAATCAATCCTTGATATTGAGGGCGGCCTTTAACAATGTAAGACGGAGGCACGGCTGGAGGGATTGTCGTTCGTAGGAGTGGATTACCCTTTTAAAGGGTTGATCAATCACATGCCTGGGTGCAGGATGGTAGACTCAGGAGAATCCACCATCAGGAGGTGGGTGGATAAGGGAACCACGCAGAGAGGTGTCCGGTCTCCTCTTCTCTCGAAAGTAGGAATCAATGGGTTGCTATTACAGCTGGAGAGAGGAGATCGGAGTGATTGCTTATGGAGATAACGTAGTTGTCTGTTGTAAATATTTAAGCACGATTAAGGAGGAAATCCAAAATGTTCTCCTTATCATTGTAAGGTGGGCCATTTAATGTGGCAATAAGCTTGTCGTAAACTGAACTGGTACTATTTATTAGAAAATATAAAATCCCGGTAGAAAATCCACCTTCCTTTAAACGACAGGTTACTATAGCTTTTACTGACAAGGCAAGCTTTCTTGGCGTAATCTTGGACATTAAGCTTAGTTGGAAGCCCAAACATTTTGGAAATAATAAACAAGGTTAATATAGCATTGTACTCTTGCAAAAACGCCATCGGAAAGAGATGAAGCCTGAAGCCGGAGCTGGTACACTGACTATTCTCTCCCATAAGTAATACCTGTACTTGTGTATGGGGTGAGCGTGGTATGGCCAGATCTTAATAAAGTTACTTACAAAAAGGGGATTGAGAAAGTGCTAAGAACGGCCCGCATGCTTATAAGCGGGTCCGCTGATGAAAACACCAACACGTGCCTTGGAGGTTATGTTTCACCTTTTACGGCGATTACGGCCACCCGACTGTCAGCCATATCTCAGTGGAAATAACTTCGGCAGGACACTCGACGATAATTAGTTCGCTAAGGAAGGAACTGGCGAACCTAGACTACGTTACATCGACGTTGTGCTTCGAGAAAAGGTTCCGTTCTTTCTGCCTCACAAAGGAATCTAGGAGGAGCGGGTCGGTTGTGAAAGCATTGCAGTTCCTTACAAGTGGCTCCAAACTAGACGGTAAAATTAGAGCTGGAGTCTTCTGTGATAAATTGGAAGTAGATATACTAGTTCGTTTCGCTGATCACTGCAGCTTGTACCAGGCAGAAGTGCTAGCGATTGAGAAGGTCCTTAATTGGTTGAGACATTATTAAATTCTCTCACGTCTAGAGTTGCGTTGGGTTGCCACTTGTCTCTGAATGAGATGAGTGAGCATTTCAACATTCACATAATCTGGGTCCCCGGCCACTCGGACGCGGCAAAGTTGGCGAGTAAAAGGCAAAGTTGGCGAGGCCCATTAAAGCACTCAAGACTGTGCTTAAAAAGAAGGCAGTAACAACCATCAAAGAAGATGGACGAACACCCTCTCATGTAGTGTAGCAAGTATGGTGAAAGCTGAACTTGAAACGCTCAAAGAAACCTAGACACAAAGACGCAAGATCTCTCTACGAAGACGTGAACTAAAAACGATCGTGGGGATAATGACAGGACGCTGCCTACTTGGAAAACATGCGAGGGGGCTAGGTGTAGAAGTTAATGATTTTTACAGAAGCTGTATGGACGAGGAGGAGGAAGTTAGTCCATCTTCTATGGTCATGTCCAGCTTTGGCACACAAAAGATATGAATATTTGGGTAAGTTCTTAATGGACTGCCTCTCTGATCTCGAAATCTGTAAGGTGCGAGATTTATCACACTACGTAAGTAGCTGAAACTGGTTCTCATAAGGGTAATAGAGAAGGAAGATTCAGTGGTATCACAACGGATCGTCGCCGGCCTGTGTGCGGTAGCGGCCACTCAACCTTACCTAACCACTAATTCACAAATTATATTCGTAATAAAGTAAGAAGAATTTTTATCAGATGGTGCTATAGGTTAAATTAAGTTAGGTTGAGTGGCTGCTACAGCGGACTTAAACCAGTGACGGCAGATGGTGCTTTAGGATAGCGCTTCCCCTTTTTTGACATAAAATCACATTTTACATTTTTAAGATATAGAATGTATATAATGTATACTTTATGTAAATTACACGTTTTTTACATGTAAAAACTGTGTTAACTACATTGTGTAATTTACATACCATCTATGGTAAAATTTCTTGAATGAATGACCAATTAATAAAACACTTGATTCTTGTTTTGTTTCTTTTTTATCTTTACAATCTGTTAAGGGGCTCAAGACACTCCCAAATCTTTCGCGGTTGGCTTATTTACGTCCTATCTTACGCCATAACAGACAAATCTAGGACGTTCGGCTATATGACCTATTTACGCAGAACCATCTGCACATTTCATAGCTCATTGCCAGCCGATAGTACTGACATGAAACATGGGTTGGTACATGAGTTCTAAACTCCAACAGAGGGTCATAGATCGTTATCAGATCAGATGAAAAATCCCTTTTGCATCCCACCCCTATATGGATTCGAACCCGGTACCTCCCGCTCCAACTGCCGCAGCTGTTATATGAAAGTTATTTATTTGTTTATTATTTTATTTGTTAATTCGGTATGTAGACCAACATTGGCTTGTAAAACCTGCAAATAATAATATACTTCGTTCAAATAACAATAATTATAGTTCAATAAAATTTTATTAGTTTTTAATAGAAACAATTATTTATCTTTTAGATACCGTCAGCAACACCAACCAACTAACCATACCAAAAACATTTATTTTAATTTGAATAATTGTTTTCAAAAAATTCGAAACAAATATGAAACCTCAAAATGAAATTATTTAATTATAAATTTATCTAGTTTTAATTATTTCCGTAGTTTTCTCTTGTATTTACAATTTTTACCACACTTTCCAAACCAAAAAGTTTGTTCATTTGTTTTTCTGGAAAACTTTCAAATGAGCTTATGTAAAATGAAGTTTTAACAATTATTGGTTATACTTTAGACACATATCTGGTTTCGTAACTACAGTTTCAAGTTAACCATGATTTCGTTGTAATGTGTCACTGCTAACCATGGTTTGCAACTTGGTTTAAACATGGTTTCGAAATGAGCTATTTTTTCTCATCCCATGGCGTTTTAGTGTCGACGGTGACAAGTTATACAGTTAGTGAATAGCAAAAACTATTCATATTGGTTTTTTCATGTATTTGTTAATTTTTTTTTATAAAAATAGAAGTTTTCAAAAAAAATAAATTAATACAAAATTCGATCATGGTTACGAAACTAGATATGTGTCTATGGTTTAAAAAGAACATAATATTGTCTTGTAATTGGCACTTTGAATAATGTGCTTCAAAGTCGAGATAGGAAATCAATCCATCACATTTGATCAAAAGGAAAATATTATGATCCAATATTTGGATTAAATTTTCATGCAGAAAGGATGAAATGATTTATGCATCATCTATTCTCGTCATTATATACGTGTATACCTTTCAGAAAGTGAAATAATATAATGTGAGTATATTTCATTATTCACAGTATGCCACCTGTTTTATATTGTCTAAACAGCATCTCTATTATATTATATCTAAGATGTTAGACAAACATGAAAATAAAGAACCGAACACATAAAAGATAAAAATGAAAATTATTTATTGTTTTCATTAATTTTCTCGTTTTATTCAATTTCCAGGTTTTCCTTTATTCATATTCTGATTTAAAACTCGTTAAACGACATATACATACTCGTACATGGAAATACCATTGTGTAAGATGTGCTTTTTAACTTTCCAAAGCTTCATAAATTATACATATACAATATACCGTCTACGTATATAGATTGTCAAACAGTGAGATCGATGGAATGGAATTACTACTTGCATGCATATGAATGTGAAAAAGATGAATTGTTCAGTGACGTAATATTAGGTTGTGATAATGTAATAGATGTGGAAAATATGCACATTATAGACTTAATGTCTTTGGCCGATATATGAATACCACAATAATTTACTTGTTAAATATCGTAAACTATGTAATTTATTGTTTCTCCTTCAAAGTATTCCACTAGCACTGGAATTTTTAGTCTTAAACAGTTTTAATGGCCAGCGTATTCGCTTTTACGGCTGCTATTGACTCAAAACGAAATAAGAATTTTAATTCAGGATTTTTTTTTGTATTAAGAAATCTGTAGCCGTGTTTTAATATTTGCTCTGGACAGCGGCTCCGGATAGCGATGCGGAGCAAGAATTTTTTTCTATTTGAAATCCAATTTAATGCGCTATTTATATAGGTAAACATAATTCATTTAATAGTAAACTATAATATTTCAATTCAATTTGATATCAAAATTTGTAAAAATAAATATTTAGCTCTACCTATTTTTATAGAGCACTATCCGGAGCCGCTATCCAGAGCAGCGAAAATATTTTTTTTAATGTTCATCCCTGAAAACGAAAAATTTCATTGCATTAAATGTCAAAACCATTGCCCCAGCAACAATAAATAAACCTACCCCACGACCCACAAATTTCGATATGGGGCAGTTAATAGCGGCAGGTAATGCATCAAATGATGACTGGCGATATGGGGCAGTTAATGCATCAAATGATGACTGGCTTGGAAAATTTGAAAACCGGACAAGAAACTGTCCTAGAAAGATTGGAACAACAAGATTCTATTCAACAGCATATTATATCTGAAGTAAGTGAAAATGGAAATTTCCATGTCTTTTAATGCCAAAGTGGATACAGTTAAATGTGAAATGAACGAAAAGTTTGAAGCGACTGATGAAAGGATTTGGAAACATGAAAAAAAGATTATAGAAATTAAAAATAATGGCGGTGCTACTCAAATCCTGAAACCAGTCAACGGAATTAAATTAAAGCCTCCGACATTCGACGAAACAACGTCGTTCAACATTTTCAAATAACAATTTGAAACGGCAGCATTAAGAAATAATTTGTGCAAGGAAGACCAGGTCGCAGATCTCATAATGGCGTTAAATGGCGGTGCGGCAGATATGTTGCAGGTCGTTCCAGAATCCGAACGCGGGGACTAAAATCGAATCATGCTAGCCTTGGAACGAAAATACGGTGTTGATCATAAACGAGAACTATATAGGATGAAGCTCAAATGTCGTTCTCACTTATATGTGTCGCCCGAATACACAGATAGAATTAAAATTGATGCGTTTACTGATGGTATTCCTGATGTAGAAACCAGACAAGCGGTAGTGTAAGCATCGAACACACCATTTGTGGAGACCATCGCTTGTGACTTAACAAACGAAACTGCATGTAACATAATCAAACCAGCAGTTAAAACGCAACGAGACGAACTAGGTCATATTGCGAGAGTGTTGGCGAGCAAAACACCGTCGCCTATGTACCGTAGGTCCAATGATGAACATAGTAGATCGGAAAAGAACGTGAGTCCTACAAGATCGCAGGCATTAAAAGAGAGATTGGGTTGCTTCAAGACAGTCAAGTCTCGTTGATTGATCTGATGAGTGGACCAACGAAGAAATCAGAAAGGAGCAATCAGAAGATCCCGATTTATCAATCATATGAAAATTCGTGGAAGACTAGCACAAACCATTATGGAAGGAGATTGCTGACAAGAGTCTTATAGTTAAGGCATATTGGGTTCAATGGAATAGTCTGTTAATTGGCGCTGGCTGTTTAAAACGGGTTTGGCCATATAGGCATCAACAAGACTTTTGACAACCGACAGACAACCGGTTGCAGAATGGTGTAAAAAATGTGATCAGTGCATGGTGCAAAACGAAGCCAAGGAAAATGCAGCAGTATAACAGCGGAGCCCATGTGAGCGGATCTCTATGGATATTAGAGATCCATTTCCTACCAGCGAGAACAGAAACAAATATGTTTTAGTGGTGATGGATTATTTCAGTAAATGGTCTGAAGTCTATCCAATACCGAACCAAGAAACAACAACAATCGCTAACACTGTGGTAAATAGTTGGATTGGTAAATAATGGGGTACCTATGGAACTGCATTCAGATCAAGGCCGCAATTTTGAGTCAGTGGTATTCCAGGAAATGTGTCAATTGTTCGGGATCAATAAAACAAGAACAACACCTTTCGATCCTCAGTCAGACGGCATCGTTGAACGGTTTAACGCTACGTTAGAAGAATTTCTAAAGACAACCGTGAATAGAAACCAGCGTAATTGGGACAAAAATATACTACTGTTATCACTACTATCGTTGCCAGTTGTACCTTAAGTAAAAGAGTTTCTCATCACGCCGCGGCCTCGAGTTCGATTCCCGCCGTTGACCAAAAAGTAAAAGGCAACCGGATGGCATAAAAACGCGTTTGTGTGTAAAAACATTCGTTGGGCTGACCACCTACAATGTGCACCAATCGTTAAAATTGGTTCGTAAGGTCTCATTTGAGACGCGATAAGGGCCGTTTACGGCCTCTAAGCCATAGATTATTACTAGCGTTTTTTGACATAATTTAAGATTACCTGGGGAGTTGAAGTTTGAGGCAATTCCTACAACAGCTTTGTGTGGACAAGCGTATGTCAATAAATTGAAAGAATACATCGACGAGATACACAAATTTGTCAAAGAAAGGATACAAATTTTCAAGTTATAGGATGAAGGCACGATATGACATCCGTGCAAATAATAGAAAATTTGAAGAAGGGCAGTTAGTCTGGCTTCACAACTTACAACGGAAGAGAGACTTATCAGCAAAGTTGCTAGGACCATACAAGGTGATTAGGAAAATCAAAGATGTAATCTACCGAATTCAGAGGGGCATCCGAGAAAAACCAAAGGTTGTACATTTGGAAAGGTTGGCTCTTTATAGAGGACGGGAATTGGATCCTATTCAAGACCAAAAGGTTTGGGTGGAAGGTGGTGTTACAGACACGGATGACACATCTGATTGAATAGAATAAATGTTCGTAATTGGAAATCAGCATGAATCGCAGTATTTAGGCGAAATAATAAATAAATGGAAAATTATGCTATGACCGAGAAGCGGGCAAAATGAGTATGAATACGCGAACAGAAAGCGTAGAATTTCAGTTTGAATTGGACGGCGATAAATTAAAATCGGGAAAAAGTGATAAAAAGTGAAATAGTGAAAAAGTGCAAGTAATAGTGAAATAAAAGTACTGTTAAAGTGAACTGTGGTGATTATTAAATAAAGTTATAATGAAAAACAAGCACGTGGTTTTTATTTTCCACAATCCAGTGATCGAACCGTGGAGTGGTTTGAATCTCTACTAGGGGAAAACTTAACAATTATTTTTGAATAACAGTGACAATCGCGGATAATAGAACAAAAAATGTATTTCTGTATAATATTACAACTAATCTCAGTGATTACCTAGTAAATGTTCTGAATTTTCAAGCGGTGTAGCATCTTATGAGATGAAAAAAATCGATTCGTCCCAGTTCGTCCAGTCCTTTGATTTCAGTACTGCAGGAAACCACTAATTTTAAAGACTTTTTTGTTCTTTTTAGGCGCTTTGGTCCATTGGTGTGATCCAGTAGGCGCCGCAGCTCCTCGTTGTCATGCTGCTGCAGACGCAGTACATGACTCCTTGCAATTTTAAATATTTCATCGTTCGAGTATTCCATGTTAAAGTTTCGATGGAGGTTGCCATTTCTAATATACCATGGAGCATTCACAATGCTACGTAGTATTTTGTTTTGAAATGTTTGTATGATCTGAACTGTAGTTTTCTTTGCACAGTAGTTCGATTTGCGTTACCAGCTCATAGTTTCTTCCAATAAACCACCAGCAAAAGTCCCTATTCTGGCTTCTGCTATATTTTGTAAATCATTTGTATACAGAAGGTATAACACAGAGCCAAGCACACCCTGTGCGACCCTGTGGGACTTCTGCCAATATTTTCTTTAGTTTTGAGTACTTCTCTTCCTGTTTCACCCGAAAGTAACGGTCATTTATGTATCACTTAAGCAACTCAAAATATGGTTTTAATAGATCTCTTTGAAGCTTAAACTCCAGACCATGGTAGCAAACCTTATCAAATACTTGGGCTACGTCTAGGAATACTACTGAACATCAATCGTATCAGTGTTTGTTAATAAAGAGATTGGCCTGTATGATGTTTTGTCATTTAACGGTTTGTTACGCTTAGAAATCATTATGATTTTTGGTACTTTCGACTGTCTTGGAACATAACATTGTCTAAAGACAGCATTGATTATGTGCTGTAGTTTCCGTAGTGCTTTTTTGGTTACCGGTGTTAAATATTCATTCTCTGCGTGTTCAGAACGTGGTTTGAAAGTAATTTCTTCGGCAAACAGATCAGCTTTTTGTTTATCGCTGCGAGCCCAGGTTCCATCAACCATTTTTAGGGGTGGCACTTGCAGTTTAGGTCTTTTTAGACCGTAAGTGGCCTTCCACAACGAATAGTCCGTGTCTGGTTTGCCTGTCAGTTTACTTAGAAAGCTGGGTACTGAATTATTCTTGATCTCTTTTTAAAGCAGTTTAAGTTTCTTGCACAAATTGTTAAGGATTGTTTTATCTTCAGGAGCTCTAGTTCTCTGCCAAGTCTTGCGGGCTCGTCTTTTTCGTGAACCAAGACTCTCATTGCAACTGGATAGCTTATACTTTTCTGTAATATACCTTGCTGGATGGAGGTACTTTCCCATGCCGCTGTATACTTTCAATGAGATTTTCTAGCTCTACTTCAACCATATATCGTTCGAGATTGACACCTGTAGATTAACGCTTTCTTCGACTAGCTGTCGAAAGTATTCCCAGTTTGGTTTGTTATTTGTTAGCCTTGGAGGGCTTGCTTTCCTTATTGCCGGGGAACTTATTGTCATTAAGACTGGAGAGTGATCCGATGTTCTTCATTTTCGACTACTAAGTAATTTTCGGAAATACCTCTTGATATATAGAAGTAAACAGGAAATTTATTATCGTCCGTAGGCCAGTAAGTTGGCTTTCTACTGGAGTGGAACTCGCATTTGAATGTTCTGCCTGCTTCAAATAGCTTCCTTTAGATAGATTTGATCTTCAGTAGATCAAGTAGTTAGATTTGATCTTCAAAATATGTTTTTTGCACTAACGTCGTCTTCAATAATGAAATTTTTATCAAGCGATTTGAAAAGTTTGATGTAGTGTTCCTATTTTCGGTTATATCTGGGTGGACAGTAGATTGCTGATATGGTGTAGCTCATTTGTGGGTTGGTTTTGGTTTCAATAGAAACAGTTGCTACTTGCATAGCTTCTTCCTCTATTTTAAGTTCTTTTTGATGTTTAAAATTTTCCTTGATGAAGATTGCTGTCCCACCTCTAGTTCTTTCTGCTGGGTGAAGAGCTTGATAGCAGTGGTATCCAATTGAGTAAATAGAAAACTTCATATACCAAAAATGATTCAGACAATTAGAAATAATCTAAGTCTATATTATCCCCTTCAAAACAATCCCCATCGACTTCAACACACTTATGCCAGAGCTTGATCCAATCCTCAAAACATTTTTTATATTCGGTTTTCGGTATGTCCGTGAGTGATTCCTGCAATTTTTCCTTTATTTCCTTTCAGCTGCTGAAACGCGTTCCCCGTAATAGTTATTTAACTCGATGAAACAGATTAAAGTCACAGGGAGCCAAATCAGGTGAATTCGAGTTGGATGGAAATTGATGCATTTTTCGCCAATAACTTATACAAATAATGATAGCATTGTGCGACGTTTCGTTTTCATGTTGCAAAATCCACGAGTTTTCAGCCCATAATTCTGGTCTCTTTCGGCGGATTGATTCACGCAAATGTCTCATAACGCCTAAATAATACTCTTTGTTTACGGTCTAGTCGTCTGGCAAAAATGCATGATGCACTACAAGGTTGTAATCGAAAAAAACCGTGAGAATTGCCTTCATTTTTGACTGAAAACGACGTGTTTTTTTGGGTCTCGGCTGATTTAATGAACGCCATTCACTTGCCTGAGGTCTGGATTGCTTGTCGTACTCATAAACTCACGTTTCGTCTCCAGTAATGATCCTTTTGATGACTGTGGTATCGGATTCTGCTTCGCAAATCATGTCTTTTGCGACGTCAACACATTCTCTTTTTTGCATGAAATTGAGGTCTTTTGGCACCAACTTTGCTGCTACACGACGGGAACCCAAATTACTAACCAAAAATTTTTGGATCCATAGGCAATATTCAACTTCTCCACTATCTCTCTGAAGTATGTGCTTTAGTGTGATTCAAGGTCATGAAATTAAGTATAACGTAAGGTTGGGACTTAAAAGAGAGTATAATAAATGTATTCGAAGTAAAAAACATCGAAATGAATATCTTTCTGTGAGGAAGTGGAACCTTACGGCTATTGCAAAACTCAAGATAGTTCTCTTCGGTAATATGAAGGTCACTATTGGAAATCTAGAGAACCCTGACGGAACTCATATGCGTACAAGTCAAGAACCCTAGAGAATCTTATGGAAACTAAATTTCCCGAAAGTGAAAATTCTAATATAGTAAATGGAAATCAATTCCCAACTACACACTAACTAAATTTCAGAAATTAGAACCAGGTGGCAAAGGTGGTGAAAAAAGATAAAATCCGATGTAGTGTCGGTTCTGTCTCGAAATTTAAAGCACAATGTCCAGATGGGATATTTTCAGGTCTCCTACAGAAAGGTCAAATTCATCCTAGATCGACTTGCACATATCTTAATAACAAGCTTGTCCGTGGTATACGTTTCAAAATCATGGAGAAAAGTCAGAGTAGTGCTCAACCTGAAAAATGGAGTGCCTAGATATAACCAAACAAAATGTTTTCGACCAATAAACCAGCCCTCTTTTCTTCTAAGCCTAGCGATTAGATTACGCTCTAAACATAACTATAAGTTGGTATGTGATTTAGCGATAATGTACTGGTAGAAAATCCAAACAACACTCATACCAGAAATGTAAATCTAAAACAGCACTTCATGAAAAATCAATTACAAGGCATCAATTGAGTCGGGTTATAGTTATATGCTAAATTCGGAGGTGCAATTATCTGTCCCCATTGGTAGGTACGTTCGCTACTGTCTTTCAGGCAGCAGTTGCTTCAATTTTGAGAGCAGCACTCTATGTACAGGAGATGAATGGTAAATATCATCGTATCTTTATATTTTCTGACAGACAGGCAGCTCTAAAGGCGATTAACTGCAACTTGTTTCATCGAAATTTAATTTGACAAAGTTAGACTTCGTTGGATATTCAGTCACATGGATATAAATTGGCTCGTTTGAGTACAACTTCCACGTTTGTGGGACCTTAAACTGTTGTAGTAGTGGCCTCTTAAGAGAGATATTACCTCTTAAGAGAGATATTGACTTTAACTTAATTGGGCTTCATAATAAGAAATGGGATAACCTCATTAAATCAGGAAATATGCTAGTCACACGCACATAGATGATCTTGCTGAGTATTGTGAATATTTCCTTAATAAAGAATAATAATAAATAGTTGGGTATTTCTTGGTTTCCTGTCCTTCATAATCTCCCCATAGGCTGCTCTGCTTTATATTACGATTCTTATTCGAGGATCAACTACGACGATACCGGGTATCTTGAGCTTCTTTTGAAGAGCAGAAAAGGCTTTTTGACAGAGAGTGTACGTTTCAACTCCACTGCATTGTTTATAGATATTGTTGAAGCTTTTCAGGCTAGGTCAATTCCTTTTCGTTTTAATTCTCTGTTGTTAGTATTAGAGATAAAATCGACAGGATTAAACTTTGCAATTACTATCGACAATATCTCAAGGCAGTTGAAACATTAATTTGTATTTTCCATTTTATTTCAATTTGATGTTTAAAACTAACTTTCAGTTAATCACCTTAAAAGTCTTTATGTAATTTTGTAATTTTATGTTTCGCTCTTTATTTTAACCTTACGCCCTTGCCAGTCAAATCACGAACGTTCACGAAGTCTATCTGCAGATTGCAAAGCGTCATACTAGCCTACAATATAATTGCCATGGACTAATTTTGAACTGCAACAAGAGGTCATAGATACATTTATAGTCATTATTGATTATAGTTATCGAAAGGTGAAAATTCCAAACCCTATCGTAATTCGACTCACTCCTCAATGCGTCTCGCTTCAACAAGCACAGCTTTAACATCGCATAGTAAAAGCGCTAGTCGAAATAAAATTATGAAACTGATTGCACTTTCGTTATTTTCAAGCGTGATAGCATACCCATCCCTACCAGATCTCATTGGACAAAGATACCACTTTTCCACCAGAAAAACGACAAGGAGAAGGAAAATTCTTGTCAACAGAAACCTATCGACTACATGAAATACTTTATTTGTTTACAATTTATACTTCAGTTCTTTTAAAAACTTCGGTTATGTTCATGTATACAAAGATATTTCTGCTCTTCATAAATCTCAACTTAAAATAATTAATTAAATGATTAATTGTACGGTCAAGAATTCTGAGCTTGTTAGCCTGAGCTTGCTAAAAGCAGATTCGTTTTCTCACAATCGCCTTTAGAAATATCGCATCCCATGTGGCATGGTTTTCCGCCGCTCTGATCGGTAGAGGAAACGGTTGGGTTGGTATATGAACTGTAAAGCAAAGGAACCAGTATATAGGCGAACAGCAGAGTTTAACCATTGTGTCGGAGCAAATGATGCAGCGTGGTAGTTTGGGGTTCAGTGAATGCCAGCCTCGGTGAGTATTCCTTCCTCCTATATTTAACTAATATTAATTTGTGTTGATGGTAGCCAGAACCAGACCCATAAGTCTCAAGCTTCAACGACTGATTCTCAGTCGGGCAAATACACGTGCGCGGACTGGTGCCTTATAAATATTTTACTGTCCGCTTTTAGAAGGCATAGACCTTTCGTTTGTTTATTCTATTATTTCCAGAAGGAATCGGGATCGGTAGTAATCTTCCCTTCGTCCTACAGATAAAAGGACTCAGCTTAGTGGCGAGCTGCACATGCGTATACACACATACACACACCACACATCGCAGATAGGCGAGATTTCCGCAGAGGCTCATCTAATGAAATAAAATTTATATTTTTATTTATTCAATAATTTATTTAACGTAGAATTATCTACGTAAATGGTATAATTGCGTATACCATTTTCATTTATCCTGGGTTTTCTAAAATAAAAATTATAACGTTATCGGAAAGCTCGGTTTTTAAGTTGTCTACGCAGTTTCAGAGAGAGAATAATTTGGTGGTATAAAGTCCAATAGTACACTCTAAAAACTAATAGTGAATAAACACTAAAAAATATGTATTTTACCACAAATTCTGATTGTAAAATACACAACGACGTTTAATTTTACACACTCGCGTTGTGATTTATTGAAAAATGACGTTATTCACTCAATCGCAGTAGTTTACATGAAAAGCGTAGTAAAAAACTCAAAAATTGTGCGAATTCCCGAAAAGTCAACCGTTTTTTACTCTGCAGTAGTGATTTACAATTTTTCTGTGTTAATTATCAACCAAAAAATTGTTTAAAACTATTTTTGTTGCAATTACCAAATAGAAGCGTTAATTTTCGTTGGAGTGTTTCAAATTTAGGATACAATAAAATTCGCTAGAGTAATGTTGGCAACCCGACTTATAAACAAACTGGGTGTGGGTAGTACGATCAATCAATAAACAAGAACGATCCTTGTTATGATAATGATATGATTTTTCGTCAACAGATTTTGTAATGAGACAATGACGTCACACAACGTTGGAGGGTAGGTTAAGATTTCATTTCAGATAAATAATACAGAATGGAAAATTATTCAAATTATAAAAATTAATTGTCATCAAATCTTTAAAGGATTATGAAATATGGCCATTTTTAATCACTGTTTGTTCAAAAATCTTGATAGTACAATTTTACACTAATTAAGCGGATTTTTCCAATTTATACGAGTAATTTTTCAACATTTAAAATAGAAATTTCACTATTAAATTGTGCGATTACTCACGTTTAATGTGTAAATAATTCACACGCTTTTAGTGTGAATTTTTAAAATCACACTACGATGAAAATTAACTACAATAATTGAAGGCAACAGATAACCTACAATTATTGTAGTAAATTTCAACAAAAATTTTTTAGAGTGTAGGTAAATAGCTGGTGGTGTGTTACACTTCATGTTGTCGTTAGACTATGCAATTCTTCACAGAATGATCTCCATTTCGATGTTTTTTCAAATCGGATATATTTCTTGTACTATCTTTGTGAAGATTTGTACAAGTCCCAATCTTCCGTTGTACCGGTTTTCATGGCTTTGTTTAGAAGTTTTCTTGTCTGCTTCCTCAGTCTGGCCAATTCTCTAGAGTGGCTCTTCTCAGGGGCTCCCATTTGTCAGCTTCCCTTTTCTTCCTTCGGACTTTATGATTTTAATTGCTTCATTACTGAAGGTGGAACTGACTGAGATGAATCATCTGGTATAATTCATCTGGTTGAGATGAATTGTATAAAGTTCCCAATCAGTGTTTCTTGGATTCGTAAATTCTCTAATTTCAGCAGGTTAGAGATAAGGAGATGTATTGATGGGCATGAAGAGAAACGTCATCTAACACCATCCAGGATAAAACTTTTCCAAGAGGGAAATCCCTCTAGGATTAATATCGGTGCTGCCCCAGCATACGTGATGTGAGTTACCATCGCGTACGGCAATGATTAGGATATCATAACGGTTTGCGTACTCTATAGCTTTGACAAACTCTGGAGAAGGAGGGTGAAGTTTAGAATAGTATGGAAAATACGGAGAGAGCACTAGAACCGTACGTCGAATCCTCTGTTCCTTTACTATAACGATGACATTTATGTTATTACTAACAAAAACACGGCTCTAGGACTCGAGCAGGTATCATTGACTATGGGAGTCCTGTGGTCCCTGAATTGAGTCGTCAATCTTTATAAGTATTTTAGTCAAATAGATATTGGTGTCACAAACCACATTGCACAACACTTCTTGTGTACTAGAGTAGGAAAATACCTTTGAAAGGAAAAACGGATCTACGAGATAATAATCTTAAAAGTTGTTTCTGTATTATATATTAATCGGACTGATATATGTGTTCATTCAAGCATACTTATATAATATTATTATCTATTTTATTTTCCCAACCATTAAAAATTCTATAAAATAATTTTATAAATTTTTAATTTTTAAAATACAAAGTGATTAATCTCACTTTCGTACGTAGGTGGTTAGGTGGTAGTAGGTAAATATTTACACACACACAGTACAACAATGTTCTAAAAATTAGTTTCGTTTACTGTGCTCCTCTTCTCTATAAATATAATCTCATACTTGGTATATTTATGTAAGAAAGAACAAAATTTGTATACACAAAATCCTTACCTTTAAATTCTTCGAATTCTTGCCATCCTCTTATAATAATGTTTCGAAAAGTATAAAAAATCTTGTAAAACTCTCAAAGCCGGAAAAGAATCAATAAACCAACATGTAAACACACAAAAACTTCAAATATTTTATTTTTAATTTTTTTTTATTTTTCATTAGTTTTTTTTTACAAAATTTTTCAAATTATTTCAATTTTTTTCTTGGTATTTTTTATATATATGTATATAAAAATTAATTACATGATAATTAATTTTTCATTCGTTTTTATCTATAAAAACAAAACAAAAAAAAACGACAGAATGGAAAATTATAAGACGAACAATAATAATTCGATTTTTCATTACAAAAAAATAAAACTAAAAAATAGATTTAAATTAAATCATAATTAATGAATTTTTTTTTGTTCAGTTTTCAATTAAAATTTAATTAATTTTTACGATTTTTTTTTATAATTTTTTTTAATATAATTTATTACAAAAAAGTATAAAAAATTAGCACTCTTTTTATTAGTTTTTCTCTTTTTTTTTAATTAATTTAATTTAAATAATTTTCATTTTATATTTAAAAATTAATATTATTTATTAATTTCAGTCACAATAGTTTTTGTTTATTAATATTTATTATTTATAAATATTTTTTCTTAAAAAAAAAAAATAAAATAAAATAATATAATAAAAATTAATTGGTTTTTAATTTAAGTTTTTGTTTTTGTTATTTAATTTAATTTAAATTAAATTGGTTCCTAGCTGCGACTTTTATTTATTTTATTTTACTTACTTCCTAAAAATTATTTCATTAAATTAATTTTGTTTTATTATTTATTTATTAATTATATTATTTTATACAGTTTTATATTTTTTATTTATGATATATATCAGTTTCGATTTTTATTTATTTATTAACTATTTAATATAAAAATATTCTTTCATTTATTTAATATAGTTTTGTTGAATGTGTAAATCAAAATTATATAGATAAATAAAATAAGGAAAACTTAAATATAATGTTTGATTAATAGGAAAATTATTATTAAAAAATAAAAAATTATAATTTAATAATTAGGACTAAACGTAAGTAGAACCGATGTCAAACCTGTGTCTGTTGCACACTATTGCTCCATTTAACACGTTTCTGGGGTTCCTGTTCGCATTCCGAATCGTCAATTTCGCATAAATGCATTGATAAGTCACTATTCGATGCCCCATTGTTGCTATGATGACTTAATAGTAAGTTATTCTCGCCAGCATTGTTCAACGTCAAATCCAAATCGCTTGGTTCGCGTCGATTGTTGCGCCGCTTTTGCTGCGAGGGGAATCCATACGATGGAACATCTTCCTCGTCCGATTCGATGATCTGGTGTGGTCCAATGTCGAGACCATTCAACGGCCGTTTACCACTGTTTAACGGTACAGTTTCACCATCTGTCTCGCTTTGTATATTGTATCGAGGAAGATAGCTGTTTGGATGACGTAAATAACTTTCGGCTATAGGTGTGAAAATAAATAAAAAAAAAACAAACGAGATGTCAATTTATGGCGGCAAAATTTTATATCATTAAACACACATTTAATTGTTAACATTGATCATGCAGTGATTAATCTAGATATAGCGATTTTGTTCTTTTAAGTTTCTTATGTAAAGTGAAACTAGATATTTGACTCCAGTTCCGACCATGAAACCAAAATCTACTCGTTAAGACATTACTATGTATATGGTGGTACTTTGGAGGGTGTGATCTGTGTATGAGTGTATTTTGTAGTTATGGGGCGATAATTTATAATTTGCAGCAATTCTAACACACTTCCAGTTTGGAAACTATTTCAAACTGTTCGAACTCTAGATGTGTACGAAGCAGCGTACATACGTATAATACCGGCAAGTGAAAGGTCTCTTGCTCTTACACTTTACTATATGGATCATTCTTCTTCTATTTAGTAACATATAACTTACTAATTAACTTCGTCGTTTACTAAATGGTTGCTTCACATTTCAGTGGATATCCAATGCTTGGTTGGATATTCAATGGGAGAGATTGTGTTTATGACTGACGATATAAACCTGATTTAAGAAATATGTTTCTGGTGTATATGAGAAATCTTAACCATACCCAATTTAGTGAAAACGTGTTTGAAGTAAGTTGGTTCATCATTTTAAGATACAAGCCATCATGAGCCATCATGTAAAAATATTAACCAGAATCAATACACGAAAGAGCAAGATTTTGCATTTTATACAATATCGAAAGAATCAGATGTAGCTATTTATCGGAGATCCAGTCGAGCTATCAGTTAAAACTATTCATCGATAAACAGTAAAAGTGTATGAAATTTATACGCACGTCCGTTGCTTACCAACTATAAAAGTGATAGAAAGTTTGAAAGTGGAAGTCTTAATCTTAAGCATGTGAAGTTAGCCCATTTTTCCCGGAAAAAAATTAAAATTTACATCGGACAACACTATTTCATCCGATCAACAGGAGTAATGAGTTGAATATTTTTTTTATTATTTTAACATTGGCTGGACCCGTTAGAGGTTTCGCACTCAATCCACAAAGGGCCCATGGTGCAAAAACTGAACTGATTATATTATATGAAATAATTTAAAGTTGCTTACCTTCAAAGAACCGCCCAGGTGGCGCAGTTCTACGAAAACTCGAAGCTATAGCCGTACATAAAAGTGGTATCACAACGGACCAATCGCCGGTCTAAGTGTGCGTTAGCAGCCGCAATAACACAACATAACATACCTTTAAAGAACTTCGAGGGTCGAAAAATTCTATTTTGTCGTATTATGGCCAGTTATAACTACATCCGATACATTGAATTATTTCACAGTTATTACTATAGCCCAAAGTCAATTATGGCCAACTGTAGAAAATTGAACATAGACTTTAACTTCTAAAATGGATTCTTGTTGCCTATGATAGTCTTCCATTTGAAACACTTATCAAATTTTCCGACACTCGAATTTTTTTGAAGAGAGACCACTTTTAAATTATTTCACAGAATATTACTATGGGTCCAAAGTCAAGTATGGCAAATTGTAGGAAACTGAACCTAGGCTGGAACTTTTAAGTTACATAGTCCCATGCCAGTCATGGTAAAAGTGACAAAAAAATGCACGGTCGTAATAGCCGCTACTTTGTATCCCAGAAGACACATTTTAGCGCCCCCTATTGACAATCTACTGCATGAGTAAAAGTCTAAGCTCTGTCATTGGATTTGATACTAATGTACACTACATAGTAGTGTCTATAAAAGCAGGACTCAGTCTATAAGAGCAGCACTGATCCAAATACAAGGGAGAGTAACTTTGTAAATATTTTATGACTGAATACATGGAAGTGGCTAAAAGGAGAAGTACAATAACTTTTGTTAATGCCCTTAGAGAATAAGACCTAGACAGTCACTTCTCATCACATAGGCTCGTTGTTAAGTAAATGATGTGTCTCTAATTTTGCTTTGTTGTCTAAAAACATGCATAACAAATAATTAAAAGCAGCTACAAGAAATCAGAGCTCTCAGAACAACGAACTTTTATAAGGCTTATTTAGAATTCTAAAAGTCCTAAAATAGGGGACTATTGAATCTTCCAAAAACGAGGTCTAGTCACCTGCATAATACTATCCTCTCAGTCTATAACAACTACCCTGTGAAACGAAGGTCTGTTGATAGGGTTCTCTGGTTGAATAGAGCACTGAAGACACTTAGGAGAAAAATGAGAAATTTTTTCAATTGTCAAGGATGGACGGATGAAAAGGGACATATGATTTTTAAGTGGCATCAGAATAGTTTAAGATAAATTTAACGGAATTTGGTAAATTTTTTTTGTTTGATCGGTTGTTTGATCAGAGTTACCGTTCAGATTTGATTTTCATGTGCGGTTCCTTATATATAATGCAGTATTTTAGCTACTTCACAGTCTTAGTTCCTATCTAATCGAAAGTGGTTACCTTTTATGAATGCTACAATATGCCCACATTATATGGTCGAACCCCTGAAATTTGAATTCAATGGCAATCACTAATTCTTAGAATGCTTTCTTCTTTGACCGCGTTTTTATGAGGGCGCTGTTGCCTTTGTAATTTTTTTCTTAATAAGAATAACAGCATCCTGAATGCTAAACCGTTTGATTCTCATACTTTTGATTTTTTTGATATACAGTCTTTTTGTAAAAGTGAAACAATTAACCCTACGGTGAAGATCAAAATTAGGTCACGAGCTGCCTAGTATTGCACAGTCTTCAAAACCAATATGATACATTATCGTAACACAAAGATATTCTCAAACGGCTACTGTTCTTAAAGCATACTATTTTATAGCTTTGCAGACTTTTTGAAGTATGACTTCTTTGCACACGCTTGATTCGGGGAGTAAGCTGGTGAATGGGTTACGAAAATTGTGATCGAGGATTACAAAAGATCTACCATTGCCATGCTTTTTTTATCAGAATGTGCTTTAACAATTCATAAATCCCAAATAAAGACCATAAAGTCAGTCCATAAAAACACTGGGCGGGGAAAAAAGTGGTAATTACCTCAATATCGATGTACTAGGGAGTAAACTAGAAAATAATTTTATTGAGGGTAGTAGACATAAAGGAAGGAGGAGAAACCGAAACGAGATCGTCATAGTAAAGGCGGAGGGGCACTCCTATGCCGATCTGTATAGAAATGTAAAAAAGGTGTCAATATTTCAATATTTAAGAGATAGGAGTGGAGGTAGTCGGCATTAGAAAAACTAAGTCTAATGATCCAAGTGAAGGGCGGAAAGAACAAAGCCGAGACTCTTAGGACACTGCATCAAAAAAAGTTAGCAGTGGTATACATTAAGGATCAAGCAGAAGGAACTAGTGAACTAGTGGCTCTAGTGAAAACAGGCAGTTCAGACAGCTTTTAGAAAGGAGAATGGCGACGAGATATTTGTAACATCAATAAGACCGGCCTACTCTGAAACGAAGAAAGCCACGGTAAAACTTCCCAAGAAATGGGCAAGGCAGATAGTGGACAGAAAGCGCATTCGAATTAGATGCGTTTCTTGCCCTATGCATCTAGCAAAGAACTGCCAGGGATCTGATATGCGGAAAGAATGTAGTGACGCGCACAGTAGGCTAAATGTGGACAGTTCGACCACAACAGCAAATTTAGTAATATCAAATACAGTAGTGGAAGTTAGTCATGCATCTACTATAAATTACTGCATGTCGCAGTAGACCGGAGGATTAAATATGGAGAATTTCCACGCATCTGGAAGATAGCTAGACTTATGTTACTTAAACAGAAGGAGGGGAAACCGGATAGGGTGCCTACGTCATATAGACCACTCTGCCTGTTGGACACCTTCGGGAAACTATATGAACACCTACTGTGTCACAGATTAATAGACGAAGTCAACAGAACTGGCGGACTTGCAGAGAACCAGCTGACGGATCTAAAAACACACGGCGTATCCCAGTAGTAATTACCCTAGGCATATGGAATGCATTCAATAGCGTAGCTTGGGAGTTTATCCAACAAAGGCTTGAGGAATGTCAAGTAAGCCTGAGTCTTAGGAAGGTTCTCCAGAGCTACCGAGTGAACGAGGAATCACTGTAGAATCAGCGGGCGTAGCTTCTCGAATGGAGGTTACGAGTGGTGTACCACAAGGCTCGGCCTTAGGATCACTGCTCTGGAATATTCTTTATGACGATGTTCTCAGAATTCCGTAGCCCAAAGACTCCAAACTAGTGGTATATGCCGATGACCTGGCACTTATTGTATCGGCGAGATATGAACAACAACTTGTAGAGCGAGTAGAAGCCGCAGTTGAAGCCATCTCAAAATGGCTCTGCACTCATTGGTTGCAGTTGGCGCCGGAAAAGACCGGGGCACTTGTAATGGCAGGTAGGCGGGTGCTTTCACCTATGGAATTCAACATAGGAGGAAAAAGAATAGTACCAACAGCAAATCTAAGTACCTGGGGGTATGGCTGGACCATCGAAAAAGCTTCCAAGAGCACATTAGACCGAGCGAATTAAGAGAAAATTGTATGGGGTACCCGTACGGATCCGAGCATTGGCCACTTTAATGGCTAAACATAGAGTCACAGTACTCAGTGGGACTCCTAAAGAAAGCACCAAACGAGAAATTATGGAAGAATGGCAGAAACGATGGGAGAACAAAGACACTTCGTCGTGGACAAGACAACTGATTCCTAAAGTGAAAGAGTGGGTGGAGCGTAAGTAAAGTGATTTCAACTTCCACCTAACGTAATTTCTATATTAAAGAGAGGACCTGTTGTTTCTACTGTGAGGAACAAGATACACCAGAACACACTATTTTTCACTGTGAACAGAGGGAGCGGGAGCGTTCTGAGTGTACTGATCAAGTAGGTCAGCTGACAACGGAAAATATTATCCCTAAGATGCTGTCGGAGAAGCGAAATTGGAACACCATTAATACCATGATAATGATGGTATTACGTCCAAAAATGTCACAACATGGAGCGAACAACATAAATTGATAGACATTCAACGCCTGAAGTTATGCAATTTATGCGATCCCGGGCGTGTGGAGGAGCGGAGGGTGGGGTTTTAGTCGGTAAGAGTCCGGCACAGCGCCCATGAGGATTAGTAGTAGGAGTAGGAGTATATTACTCTTTATATCGTTTATAGGGTGAAGGTTTTTAGGTCAGATTGTTGAGGCAGATCTACGACCTCTTGCTCAAGTGAAGTATTTTATAGGCTAAATGGAGCACTGAAAAGTGCAGATAGTCTAAGTCAACCGAACAGTAGATTCATAATCTGGTTGGCATTGGCATAAGGTTGAACCATAAAAGGAAACTACGAAAAGGAGGTGCTTCCTCCCCATTACAGATTCTTAAGCTAGCATTTAGTTTTAATTATCCGGAAGCATTTTGCTTGTAAAATAATTTCAATAATTTTGGTTTTAGTTTTCTAACTAAACCGACCAATGTGCACAATTAAAAACAAAATTATAATTTTGCCGAATACATTAAACAAATAGCAAGTGTAGCAAACAAATACGTTTATACATCGAACTTAAAACTTACATGAATTATTTACTATTAAAGGCACTGGATGTTTCAATATTTAAAAAGTTTAAAAAAGTTTAAAAAAATAAATAAACAGAAATGAATTTAGTATAGAATTTAAAGAATGGAATATGATTGAATCAATAAGATGATACTAACCTGTGCTAAATCGATAGTCTTCGCTTCCACTGTCGAGTGGATTCAATCCTTGTATCGATGAATGATGATCGAAATTCAATGATAATGGTTGTTCGCTAACATCGCATTCAGAATCTTCAACAAATTCGGATTCAACATCTTCGTTTAATGTTTCTATATCACGGGCTGGATCTACAGGACCCAATACTGTACAAATAAAAAACGAGATGTAGAGAACACGTACAATAGTATTATATAGAGTTTGACTTACTCGGTGGAAGTAGATTATTACTATTATTACTATGATTATTAGATTTACAATTATGTGACTCATTACTTTCGTTACTGTGAAAACTAGACGAGTCCGGCACCTCGCTTCCCGGCACTTCTGTTATATTCGGCAGTGGATTTTGACTGCGGCGCACCCAATCGGAACAATCCCAATGATATGCCCCATGCGTATTAGATTGATCATCGAAACCAGGCGGTACGTTCATCAACCGTCCTGGCATTATACCCGATTTGAGATTCGATGATATTCGATTGGGTGGATCGGGCGGTAAATTAATCGGTGTCAATCGTTTCAAATCTAAAATATAATCGTCTTTTTTTAAAATTTTAAAATCTATACACACATATACGAATTACTAACCATTATTGATTTTATCGGTAAATGTTTGAAGTTGCATTTGATCCGACCACGTTTGTTTGTGGAGCGATTCGGTATCACTTGATGCATGCCCGTTTATATTGATTAACGGATTTGGTCGTGTATTTTTACGATACACATCGGGAACATTTTCTAGATCATCACCCGCTGAACCATAGCTGCGCAACGTATCCAAATTATTTACAAATACCGTGTTGCATGTATACGGTTGGTCGGTGTTTGAGCTGGGCGTGTACGAAACAGGTCGATCACTCCTTTGTATCACTTCGAGATTACTCATTTTAGATCCACGCTTATATTCAGGATGTTCGCGTCCCATTGAATTTAGCATGTCTTTGCGCGGTTCATTGTTTATGTTGTTCGATAGATGCGTAGATCGCCGGGAACTGCAGCGACGACATAAAAAGTAGGTTGGAATTGATAGGACAAGGATGGCTATAAATCCGATTCCAACGTAAATCAATATATTTTGTACGCTGGTTTTGAACTTCGAGGTTATCGAATTTGAATATAATGGATCGCCGCAACTTGCACCAGTTAGATCGGGTGGGCAAATGCAACGAAAACTACCAGGTTCATTGATACAGCTAGCACCGCTTCCACACGGTATTTTTTCGCATTCATTGACATCTATTTCACAAGTAGGGCCCGAATAACCACGACACATACAAAGTGGACCATTGTCACCTTCTTCGCAAACGCCACCGTTTCGGCAAGGATTTGGGGAACAAAATCGTCCAAAATCGCATCGTTTTCCCGTCATGCGCGGTGGACATTCACATGAATAATTTCCATATGATTCAAGACGACACTTTCCACCATAAAGACATGGTCCAGAGGCGCATGGATCCAAATCATCTTTACAGTACGGGCCTGTAAACCGTGTATGACAAACACATTCAAAATTATTACCAGCACCAGTTTCCTTACAAGTTCCTCCATTGAAACACGGCTGCGTACTGCATACACCTAACGGCACTAGTACCGTACTGGGATCACAACTAAACTCTACGTTTGTAAATCGTTTTAGCACCGCAAATGTATTTCCACCTGACATATGTAGTGGTACTGCCTGTTGAGATATTTTGATGTCATCCAAACAACCAATAAAACCGCGTTGAATATCTTCAAATCCAAGCACATTCGGATGGGCACGAACTTCTCCACCCAAGTAGATATAATTTGATTGAACATTTAGAACGCCATTTACACCGGGTGCGTTACCCGATCGAACGTGTTTACTATCAACAACCAAACGTGCCGAATTACCCTCGCGTTCCAATTTAATTTCGTGCCATTGGCCGTCTGACACGAATATACTTGAGACTGAGATCATTCCTTCACCACTTCCAAGATCGAACCGATATTGAACCACGCCATTAACAATTTCAAGAATATTGTAATCAATTCGTCCGGATGCATACATTAGATTTCCGGTTAGTTGAACGGTGCGGACTCGCAGCGATAAACTGAGACGCTCTTCAAGAATCTTCTTCGATACTTCTTTCTCAATGCTGTATTGGGCGTAACTCTTTCCACTGAATGAAACGGGATTGCGCGGCGTATAGCATGTATCATCGTTACACTTCGAAATGTCAAGATTACAGTTGGGTCCGGCAAATCCTTCCGGGCATATACAATGGTATCCTTGAGAGGACGCATCTGGGACACAAACTTTATTCTGGCTACATGAATTATGGGCACACTCATTTACGACTATTTCACACTTTTCGCCATCGTAACCCTCACGGCAATTACACTCCATTTTATGATCGTGCCGAGTCGACACAAAACTAGTGACATCTGTAGAGATTGGATCAACTATTTTTGGATTGATCACGATTTTGTCTTCACACTTGCCGTGCACACAGTAATTCATTACACATTTCGATTTTATGATTTCTTCAACGGTCAACATTGTAGTATCTTCCAAATCTTCGAGATTATCTTCGAGCGCTTTTCGTATTTCATTCGGTGTAAAATACGAAATTTGATTTGAGTTCGTATTTGATTTTCGAACGGTGAACAATACATCAAGATCACGTTGAACGTTAACATCCCGCGTATAACGACTATGGATGCCGTTTAGATCATCGTCAGGTGATTGTTGTACTGATATTATAATGATATCTTTGAGTCGAGACTTCATGGCATTGCGAACCGATCGGATAAAACCTTTTCGATGGCTTAAGATAAATGTTTCGGGTTTTATTTTACTGAATCGTATTATCACCGCATTGTCGAGCATTTCGTCCGATATTATTTCAACACTGATTTTAACGATCATAAACGACGTGTATTTGCCATCCGAAACGGTTACGTTGACACGATAGTCACCAACATCTAAACGTGGTAGCGCATATAGTGTTCCATCTGTTCGAGATATATTGAATAGACTTTGGGGTGAATACAGAACACCGGATGTTGCTGCCAGATTATAAGTCAAATGATCGTACTCGTCTTGATCAGTTGCAAATATTCGTCCAATTTTACCACCCGGGAATTCATCTTGGAATGAGTTGACGGATATTTCAAGTGGTGTTACTACAGGTGGATATTGCGATTCTTCGATAACCTTTATCACAACCCATGCATCGGAATACAATGGTGGTGTACCATTATCAAATACTCGAATTTGTAGACGATATATATCACGAATCTTATGATTGAAACGAGTAGCCGTTCGTAAAATTCCGTCTTGTTCGAGGCGGAAAGCACCCATTTCGTTTCCAGTTCGAAAATCGAACGTATACGGTGCAGCATTCGGCACGGTATCTGCATCGGTTATTTCAAATTTAAGTAGCGTATAACCAATTTGCTTGTCCTCCTGCACGACTGCAGTATAATTTGATTCGGAGAATAACGGGGGATTATCATTTGCGTCCGATATCTCAACGTTCACTAATACGAATGCAGACATTGTAGGTATTCCATTATCACGCGCTTGAATTTCCAACACATAACTTGATATTGATTCGCGATCTAATGATGAGGCAACTGATATATAGCCAGTGTCCTCTTCAATGGCGAATTGGTTGAGTCGATCGCCCCGCTCGATGTAGTACGAAACACGACCGTTATCATCCGAATCAATGTCTCTGGCATTGACTTGTAATATTTTGTCGTTGATCTGAGCATCCTCTCGAATCCGTGCCGTATACGAATTTTGGCTAAAGAATGGAGCGTTATCATTACTATCCGTTACTGATATATTAACAGTGGCTAGATTACTTAATGGTGGTGTACCGCCATCTACCGCTTGTATAGTGAGGAAGTAATCACGTGATTTTTCATAGTCAAGCAGGTCAGCGACGGTGATTGCACCACTCTTCGGATGTATATTAAACTTCCGCTGCTCGTTGCCACCCACAATCGAATATGTTATTTCCGCATTTATTCCAGTGTCACGCGATGTGGCCAAAACTTTAACAACCTCGGATCCAATTGTATTTACCTCGGGAACAGCAGCAAAGTAAAACTTTGATGTAAACTCTGGTGGATTATCATTGATGTCTTGCACGTTCACGATTAGGTAAGCAACAGAGAATAGCCTTGGAGTACCTTGATCAGCCGCTTGTACAGTAAGATTGTACGCTGCTTTTGATTCGCGATCGAGTGGCTTCGCTAGAGTAACGATACCACTATCGGATGCAATTTTAAAATGATCACGATGTGAATCGATGAAAGCGTATTTAATTTTTCTGTTAACTCCGATATCGGCATCGGTTGCATGTACCTTGTTCACCAGAGTTCCGATCTCTGCATCTTCTGGCAGTGTTACTATGTACGATTCCATAGAAAATTGTGGTGCGTTATCATTGAGATCCGAAATCATAATTTCGATTTGTGACGAGCATTCCCATCCTGGATGATCTCGATCTTGGACATGAGCAGTTAGATAAAATTTTGATTGGTGTTCACGATCAAGTTGGCGAGCGGTTTTTAAGTAGCCCGTTTCTTTGTCTAAATTAAATTCTTCAGCACCATTGCCGGTAAGATAGTAACGTAGTCGAGCGTTTATCGGTTCGTCAATATCGTTTGCCTGCACAACTAAAATAAATGTACCCGGATGGACACCCTCACTTATAACTTCACGATAACGATATTTTAAACAATAAGGTGGATTATCGTTTGCGTCTAATACTTTGATGGTTATATTTGTTGTTGCGGTGTATTTACCATCTGTTACAATTACACCTAGTTCATACGATGCAACGCTTTCTCGATCAAGTGCCTTCGCAACATAGACCTCACCAGTTTGACGTATTTGGAATTGTGATAGTGGATCACCTGATGTTATATAATATTCAATGGGAGTATTCATATCGATATCCTTATCGGTGATGGAAATTTGGAGTACCACAGTACCTGGTAGAGCATCCTCACTGACAGTGGCGTCATACGTACGATTTTTGAACACAGGTGGACAGTCGTTGTAATCTTTCAACTTAATAACAATCGTAGTTCGGGCACTGTGTTTTGTTTGCCCATTATCCGAACCAGTTACTTGGAATTTATATTCGCCACGTTTTTCTTTGTCGAGTGGAACTAGAGTGGTGATCCAACCTGTATGAGTATCGATGTCAAAAACATTCAAAATATCACCAGCATCGATTCCAAGCGAATATCGAACATCTCCATTACTTCCACTATCAGCGTCACGGGCTGTGACCTTCATTATCGATGTACCCTTTTCGACGTTTTCAGCCAAATTTAATAAATACGGGCTACTCTCAAATATTGGTGCATGATCATTTTCGTCCTGTACATGAAGTGTTATTTCTGCAATCGCTGTTAATGGTGGACTAGAATCCGTTTCCGCCAAAATGGCGATCAAGTGTTGATCTTTTGTTTCACGATCCAACGTTTTAGCTAGTCTTAGCTCACCCTCATCATTTATAGAAAATTGTGGATCATCTAGCTCGCCGGATATAATGCGATATCTTCCCGTCACATTGGCGGAAAGTTTCAGTCTTGTAATTACGGTGCCCGGTGCTGAATTTTCCGATAAAAATAGAATTCGGTCCTTTTTCTCGAATACTGGTGGATTCTCGGTCGACGACATAATGTAAATATCGATTGGTACATCGGCATGCTGAGATGGTGTGCCACCATCGTGGGCCCGTGCAAAAAATTGAAACATTTGATTTTCGTACGCGATTGCACTCATTTTAAGGTACACCCCGCCCGTATTTTCGGAAATGCCAAATAAATCCTTAACACCCGTGTTTTGTGAATCATAAATTGAATACTTAATTACCGCGTTTTGATTATCATCTAAATCTGTTGCCTTAATCTATTTATTTTTTTTTCGGTCGGTCATAAGACGAAATAGACGAAAAGGAAAAATATTTTTTTTAATTAAAAATTGTAAATTGGGGACGAAACAAAAAAAAATGTTTTTCTGCTGCTGGAGATTTTCACTTAATTTAAAAATGAAAACAACAAGCAAAAGTTTTAAGATAAATTGAATTCTCATTCCTTACCTTTAAGAATGTGGTGTTAACCGTTAAATTTCCATGAATAACAGATTTGTATTCGCGTAATTGAAAAATCGGCGGATTATCGTTCTCATCGCCAATCTTAACTTTGACCATTGTAAAACCAGAACGACCACCACCGTCCGTAGCAATAATAGGAATTTCGTACGATTTGCGGTCTTCCCGATCGAGCCGAATATTTGTAGTGATTTCACCCTTGTCCTTTTCGATCGAGAATATCTCCTTCATTTCATCGGAGAATATGTCATATGTTATTTGGCCATATTCCCCAAAGTCTTTATCGGTCGCCGTCACAATGGTCACCAATCGTCCCGGCATTTGGTTTTCGTTCACTTTTACATCATACAGCATGTGCGCAAATTGGGGATTGTTCAGATTGGCGGGCAAAATATTAATTTTGACCCGTGTAAAACTCGTATAAACGCCATCCGTAACGCTAACATTAAGTATGGTGACATGTTTTTCGGCAAAATTTTGCATATTCTGCAGCGTAATCACACCGGTGACCGGATTTATTTCGTACGTTTGCAAATCATTGCCCTGTGCAATGGTGTACACTAAATTGTCGTGATCGACATAATCTGGATCGCTTGCTTGTACTACAATTACAAATTGTCCTCGTGTCGCATGCTCGGAAAGGCCACATATATACGAGGGCTGTTCAAATTTCGGTGGATTATCGTTCATATCCAAAACTGTAAAATGAAAATAATAATTTTCCAATTTAAATACACAAAAAAAATATGGTTGTCAATCATACAACAAACAAAATACTTGTACGTATGTGTGCATATGTAAAATATATTATTTACACGCATGAGTGACGATATTCCAATTCGAAATGAAATATGTACATATATTTACCTGATATCCATACATGTGCTGTTGAACTTAAGCTTGGCATTCCCTTATCTGTCGCAATCACAGTGAAATGATGTGAGCTGAGAGTTTCATGGTCGAGTGATTTTTTTAAATACACCATACCCTCGATCGGGTCCATGTGAAAGTATTCCGACGTATTTTTCGAATCGGTTTGTATTGAATAGGTAATCACTTGATTTATACCCGTGTCGTTGTCACGTGCGACTACTTTAAGAATTGGGGTACCGAACGATGCACCTTCCGACACCGATATATTGTAACTGTCTTGTTCGATTTCGGGTGGACAATCGTTAACATCTTGTACTAAAACGGATACTGGTACTTCGGCAGAAACACCGGACACACTATCCGTAGCTCGAATAACCAATTCATAATTTTGCTTTTGTTCGTAGTCCAATTCATCGACAACCGAAATTGCACCTATAAAAATTATTGAAACAAATTTTAGAATCGAATTTCAAATTCTGGAATTCGAAAATTATAAAATATATAAAAGGAAGGAAGGTATTTCGCATGCATTCACCTGATAAATCTAAATTGGTTTTTTATACAAAATAAAAAAGTTATAAAATAAAAGCAAATATTTATTTAATTATTTTTAACATTTTATGTGCTTTCCATTGGCAAAACTTGTCCAACATACGAGAGTGTGCAAACAGTGTATACATACATTTTTTTAGTGTAAACACTAGTTCACCTCAATAATAAATTAAATATTAATTTTTATTTAAATCATAAAATGTATAAAAATATAAAAACAAATAACCAAATAAATATACTAAACACATAGTTCTACGTACTAAAGTGCTACATTTACATACTCCTAATAAGCACTAAAATTTATTAGTGTTTACTAACACAATTAAATATACTATTTATACATGAAATAATAAAATATTTATTTAATTTTAATAAATAATTAATTTTGGTGGTTTTAATAGTATCACTTACCGATATATAGTAAATAACAGAAGATATACATTACTATGTTCAACTGCTTATTCTGTTCATTTGTTTTGCTTATATTTTGACTGGGTGTTTAATAAGTTAGTTGAAACCGATTTCAATAGAGCAGAAAATTGCCCTGAATCACAACAGTGTAACAATACCACAGTTGGGTGTGTTTTACATGTAAAAATTTTTTTTTGTATGATCCGCCATCTGGTATCAAACAATATTGTTACTACAGCACCATCTGTTAAAAAATCTCTTAACTATTTTACAAATAGAATGTGTATGTGAAATAATTAACTGTGAACCACGTTTTATCGACTATTTACTAAATGTCAAACTAAAGAAAATTTTTGTTTTAAATTTTTAACAGGGTACTTATGTTTAAAATGCTTAACATGTTAATTCCCTTAAAAATCACCTTAATTACACGATGTAGTTTACACATATTTACGTTCTATATGTAAAAAATATTTCCATGTAAAATACAAGATGCGCCATCTCTTATCAAATCTGATTATAACTAAAGCACCATCTGTTAGAAAACCTCCTCACTATTTTACAAATATGTTTATTTATTGATTGTGTATAATTTGGGTCGTGTGAGGGTAAACAAATTATTTTGACATTTTAAAACAGATGGCACTGCGAATGGTGTTGTCTTAATTTTTTTACATGTGATTCACCATTTATGTAATTAACGCTATTTTTAACATAATTTAAATATAAAATGTTTACATTTAAAATGCCCACTGTGGTGGAGGTAAAACAAATTCCAACTAATAAAGTGGTCAAGAATACTAACAGGTAGAAGCCAATAATAAACACGAAAAACCCGAAAAGTGTTATGATGGCTGTGGAATATCAATTGAAATTACGAGAATCTGATGATATGCTCGTCCTAAATGTATTGTAGTTTGTATATAGTTACTAGAAAGTTGATACGTCAAGTCCTGGAGATTTGATACTGGATGGTTACGTCATTTAATGCTCCTTTAATGCTTCTCCATTCTTTCTCGTTTGCGAAAAATCGAGGTCAACAATAACCTTTTCGGTGCTATATATAAAATTTACTAGCAAACTAGTAACAGGTGGACCACAAGTTTCTATTTGATGTCATACGTCATATGGTGTGTCCGTTATTTCACTTAGAGAATTTAAAATGTTTTTACTGAATTTTGACATTTTAAAACAGATGGCGCTGAGAACGTTGTCTTCGTTTTTCACATGTAATTTACGCTGTGTTTTTACATAATTTACATAAAAGATGTAAAAATGGCATGTAAAATCCTAATTGTAAACAATACTCGTACGAAGACAAAAGAGATACAGAGCGACAAAACGTTACAATAGCATTTTCAGGAGTATGTACGTGAAGTTTATACTAATGCTTGATTGGCCAAAAAGGCTTCAATTCGAGCCAGGATAAACAGTGTCTGGTTGCATAAGTAAATGATATAAGAAATTTAAACCACCTTGACTCCTTGCATAAAAACAATAACAGTGCATAAGGAAGGAAATTTAACTATAGCAGCTATATTATTTTCAATTGAATGAACTTACGGGATAGGTATTATTGTATGCCCTCCCGATTTGCAGTATTTCTAATTTTTTGTGAAACTAATTTCGAAAGACATTGAAACAGACCAAAATAAGCAAACTAGCGATTGCATTTTCGAATTTTGAAATTCGAGAATTTCGAAATTCGTTCTTATAAATATAATTTCGAATTCCGAAATATTCAAAGCGAATTCCGAATTGTTTTGGCTAGAGGCGGTCGAGATTAAGTATTACCATAATCACAAAACTCCATGCAGAATGTTGCAGAATTGAAACTTATCATTGCCATAGAAAATGGAACACGGAGTTGCTGCTTAACGTTAAGATGAATGGACATCATCAAAATGTGAATGTCCATTCCAAGGAAAAGTTCTGGTGTTAGTTTATGTTAATGTTAGTGTAGAAGATCCAGAAAGTGACAACGAGGAATCAAATGATGAGGAGTACGTAGACGAAGATTGCGGTGGCTTGATTGTATAAATTGATAATGAAGCTGAATTAGAGCATGTTGTGGTAATTGAAGAATTTTGATTTAGTTTGATCATCAGAAATTGAGAAATTTTGATTGTAAACCAATACTATTGCTTGAGAAAATCGGACGATATTCTTTAAATTTTTGTTAAAAAAAAAATTCGAAAAGAATTGAAACTTATTATGGACACTAGAACTAGATGGAATAGCTTAGTCCAAATGCTTGAAAGATTTAATCAACTAAAAGGCTGAGTTAGAAAAGCTTTGATTGATATCTAATCTGATATTTTTATTACAGATGTTGAAATAACATTATTTCTGCACTTCTCCCAGTAAAGCTTACTGTTGACACCCTCTGCCAAGAGAACGCAAATCTTTTTTCTGCTGATGCGGTACTATCTTATGCTTGAAAACTTCGGATCTGATTAACTGTCACTCAAATTGAAACACGCTTTAGAAGAACGAATAAGCCAAAGACGCACAAATGTATCAGGTTCTTTTCAGTATTTTCATAATGGTGGAATAAGTGCAACTGATGCCTGTTTTACCAGACCATATTTAAAAATATAATAGCCAAAGTTATTGAATGCTTTGCAAAGATTGATATTCATCACAAGTATGGAAAATTCGTCAGAATCTGACGATTTGGAATAAATATTTTGAATCACCTAATCACAACGCGCAGTCCCAATCATTAAAGCAAAAGATGGAGGGCCAAATTTATTCGAATTTGTCATCGAACATATCGGCTTTCGGCTCAACTCAACAAGCAACAAATCGGAGCTGAATTTTAAAAATTAAATCGGAACGAAATTCTTTGAAGCGAACGGCTTACGAGGAAATATTATAGAGTCCGTATACTCATTTTTATTTCGATTCTATCAACGAGCGAAGAATCCGAGCAAACTATTTAGGTTGCTAGTACATTTTGTACAAAAGTTCGAAAGAAACTAGGTGACGTAAAGCATTAAGTGATCTCTGTTTTCTTAAAGCATATTTTAGGCAAACAAAACAAAAATACGCCATTTTAAAACATTGATAGTCTGCACTAAGTACTAACTGAATTTTTGTGCAAGTATTGGTATTGATATTGATCAAAAAAAATATTTCGAAATTCAATCGAATTCCGAGAATGATTAAATGCGAGTTTCGAATTCCGTTTTTTTATTTTCGTCAAAATTTGCAATCCCTAAGCAAAACAACGTTAATACGAGTCGGTTTCATTATGTTGAAGTTGAAATGAGATTTGCAGGAAAGTGATAGGTCGTACGAACAGTTGTAACCTCGAAGCTGATATATATATATGTTACTCAAAAATTTTGTTTTAAAACCACCAACATTAAAATGCTTAACTAGTTTTACATTTTATACATCCACACACACATACATAAATCATGCAAATTCCTATGTGTGCATATAAATTTAGATTTCGCCAACTGAAAGAAATATGCAAAAATAATGATTTTTATGGCATTATTATTGCATACACATTATGCTTTACAGTTCCCAAACCAACAAAAAAGTTTGAATGATTGCACATTTTTCCATTTTATGTAAATAAATACAATTATTTTGGAAGCTTTCGATCATAAAATCGATTTTTCTAATGCAACTATATAGACTTTAATTTGGAACAATTTTGGTTTTTATTCTTATTGTTGATCGTGCCACATTAAATTGTCGGTGCATTAAAACATAAATTTAATGATCGTCACATAAATGACAATCGAGTATGAATCAAAAGTGTGCATTGCAAAATAATATTTAATTCAGCAAAAAAGCTTTTAACAAGTATATAGTTGTGTTTATGTGCAGTATGTGCGGCAAGTGATTTTCATGGATTGCGTTAGAAAAATGCACCGAGACGCATAATTTATAATAAATTGCCAAGCTGTGGATAAAACCTATATTATAATGTCAAGCACTCACCAATATCTCGCTCATTCACACACAACAGATAATATTCATAACAATAAAAAAATGTCCCCGAGCATGAAATGGCATAATAACATAATATATGTTTGTGTAGATCGATAAATAAATAATTGTATGCAAAATTTTTATGTATACAGGGTGTTTCTAATTCAACTGCCTTAAATCGACATTTGATTCCAGACCCAAAAATAAATCATATTTTCGCGGGTTTCGGTAAAGTTAAAAAGTTTGATTTGAAATGCTTTCGATATGCTTGCGTACACATTTTCACATTGAGTGACTTCGTTCTAACCATCTCGATAACGCTAGATTTTGTTGAAGTCATCTTCAGACCAATGCAAATGTTAACAAGCTTAGAGTATTATAACCTACATTTTAATCGTGACGAGGGAAATGCACGTGACACGATGGTCTGAAACATCGTTTAGTATTTTTGATTGCATTGTTTGTAAATTGAAAATTTTTGAAAAACATGCGGACACCCAACCAACCAGTTTACACTGTACACCATCCAGTTTACTTGACATTTCGATTCAATGTGCTTTGTCTAGGTGAGCTTTATCGTTATCACTCATTTTTCTATTTCGTCATATTCTGTCAGATTCTTCGGTGTTATTGTGATGTTTTGATGTATTACACGAAAATATTGAATGCCATACTTTATAATAATAAAATTTTTGGCTTATGTTTTTGAAGTGATTTAATTGGCTGAATATAAATGAATTATTAAAGTGATTTAATTGGCTGAAAATGCGTTCCAACAGGCAATAATTCTGAGGACAAACTCCCTTGCTAAAGTATTTACGTTTAGTTGAGTGTTCATCAGAAAGTCGAACAGAATATTGAAAATGTATCTTTATCTCGTGTTCGACCTTTCATAGTAAAGTGAGTCATCTATTCATTATTTTTCTTCAGTCGATGTTAGTAACATTGTGTAAACGTTTTATTCTCTCATAGTTCCATGATCTGTATCATAAGTCGGCACAGTTACACTATGTTTATCTTCCATTACATTCCACAAAATCCCTTTCAATTCAGATGTGTGAATATATTAGCCTCGGCCTCTTTTATTCCGCCTGGAATTTTTTTTATTGAAACTAGTCTTTCCAGATTATCCATCGATTTACATCCGAATTCTTAAAAACTAGACTATAATGTGGTCACTCTTGATCATCCAGCGATGCACCAATGCCTGTCCGTTGGTCGATAGCTGTTCACAGTTCGAATTTCGTTCCTGTTAAGGAGTTCGAAGGGTTTGGTTTTTTTTACTCTCCTATCTTAATGTTCATTATTAGCAGAGTGGCTTCCGCATTTACATGTCCCATTAAGTCTTAATTTAACACAATGAAAATCACTATTTTAAATGTACCACTAGGGTGCATTTATTCTATACTTCGAAGTACCTTATTCCGAAAGTTTATATAAACTTGATGTAAGTAGACGCGGTGGGGTCACTAATGAAGCGTGTAGCTTTATGTAATTTTTTGAATAGTAATTGAGAGAGTTTTATTCAAGTTGTTGCTGGCATGTTACTTCACTAGGCAGGGGTTTCGATCTGATAATGGCGTCATTGAACCACTGTGTGATCGAAAATATCAGGCATATGCTACCGGCCTATTGATGTTCATACTGTGCCATTCAACAGTACAGTTTCACAGTATTTTCAGTTGTGACGCGACAGGACTAGTGAATTACATGAACTTAACTCGAAATATCGATTTTATTAATTTATTGTGGCGTGAGCTAATTTAATTGTATTTGCCAATTATTTGAATTGCTCTGAACGCCACAACTCCCTCGAAAGTAAATTGTCCCCTCCGTTTCATTATGATTATTATAATTCCGTAATGCGTTGGGGTGCCTGAATTCACCCGCTTAGTATAATAGGCTTGATGCGACATGAAACTGACTGTATGCTGTATTTGTGGGTGCCTGCTTTCGTTCACCTAATTTGTGTTTGGCTTTGCTGCAGCATGAAAGTAACTTCCTGGAAATATTTATGCCTTCTAAGCGTGACACGGAACATCATTAAGAGAAGGCTATGATAATCTAATACCGTGTAAGGTTAGGCTGGAGGTAGGATCAAATTTTTGGGAGGTGTCAGAAGATATTGATGTGCAATGTTTCGTAAACTTCGCGTCGGGGTCACCAATGTTTGCTATTTATTTGAGTTGCTCTTACTTTCGTTCAATTAGCTAGTATAATTATCTTTATTTAAGATCAAACTTTTCTTTTTTTCTTCACACGTTCTTTCCATTTAAGCTTCACATTCCATTTAAGCTTAACAAGGCGGCAGATTGACCAATGGCTCGATCGTAAAGCTTGACATAGGCAGATTTTTATTCTTCGTTTGCCCTGTTGCTAGTATACCGGTGTCGTCAGCAAACGTTGATATGCTTACGAGATCAGACTGTAGTATATCACTAGTATACAGAGCATATCTTACCGAAAGCTCCTTTCATATCCAAAAATAAGGTCGAACAAATTTGTTTATCTTCTAACGCGTTTTCTGTAATATCTGTAATTCTGTCAATTGTTGAATGTTTGTGCTCCAGCCCAATTAGTTATCTGGTTGGCTTCATTATTTTTAGGAGTAGTGCCTCCTTTAGCATAGAAATGATAGGAAGCACGGATATCGGACGATACGAGTTAGCTTCATTCGGCAGTTTACCTGATTTCGGTAACAATAATTTCCGTAACTTTTCCAGCAGAAGGTTTTCCAAATAATAAGCTGTATGATTTTATTTTCTTTTAATTATTTGATAAAATTATAGCAAATTATTAAGTTAAAATTTGATTTATTACTGGGTCAGAAATGGAATAGTGCATATTTCAGGCTTAGAAACACCCTGTATTATAATATATAAAATGAATAAGTGATAAGCAAACACACTTGCCAAAATAATAAAACTAAACTATTAATGTGAATATGAACAATAACAACAAATAGTAAACAATAACACAACAAAACACAACACAGCCAATAATGATGATACTCACAAGGACCATTTGTACTGTCTGGTGCTGTGAAAAAAATTTGATTTTGCAATTTTATTCTCTATTTAAAGTTTATACAATAATATTGGTTAAATGTTTCAAAAAATAAATAAATTACGGTTTTAAGAAAGATATATTGTATATCTGTTTATGTATAAGTACATATACGAGTGTACCTAAACGAATAATTGAATGATATATTATATAGTGACCAAAAGCTTTAAAACCGAGCTTTCACTAACCATAAAAAATGTATCGTCTGGCCAATGACAAAAGAATTTTACAGGTGATATAGCCATGACCTAAATGTATATCTTACCAAACCCACCCTGTGTCTTAAAAATTGTTTCAAAAAATAACTCTCCTTAAAACACATAGATATGTAACAAGTATGTACGTTCAGTTTTTGTATAGTGTTCGTTATAAGCAAAAACTAAAATAAATTGATTTTATTATCTTACACAACCTAACTATAACTAAAATATATTATAATGTAATTGTAGTTTTACTTGTTATGTACTTACAATTTTTTTTTCTACTACGAATATATTGAATAGAAAATAATTGCACTTAAACAACTTCTCTATATGCACAGAGATTTGTTTTTGTACGAACATCAAATTAATTGATTTTTAAGTATGTATGTATGCGTGTATATCAAATAGTAACATTATTAATAAATATGCTATGTACTCGAATGTGTATGTACATAGATCCTTTGTAATTGAAGAGGTAAGTACTTAATCGAATTACGTGTAATTGTATAACCTAAATTATTTATTATCAGAATACAAAAAGCTAATCCTAATAAACTATAAGTGTATGCATGCTAATTAAAGTATAGCAATCATTAATTAACCTTAACCTATCCCGATGAGTAGAATAATTTTTGGTTGCTCTTAAACTACTCTCTACAGTTAAAACACGCTAGAATAAAATAAGCTGGATCATTTATAAAGGGTGTGTTTTTTAGAGGTTAACAACTTTGAGTTATTTGACAACCCATTTAAAAAGTTGCTTTTTGTTTAGTTTGATTTGATATTTCATTATGAATAGACCAACATCAGACCAACGCTTGCAAATTGTTGAAATTTTTTATAAAAATAATCGTTTTGTTTATCAAACTTATCGTGCACTTCTCAACTATTAATCATGATAATGTGCAAGCCCGTGAGACACCGAACAGTGCACACTGAAGAAGCTGTAGCCGCTGCACAGGAAAGCATTTAAGTAGATCCAAATCAATCAATTCGTCACCGTTCTCAGCAACTGGTGTTGTGTCCTTGCAGTTTACGGATTTTGGATCTGGGCCTAAGAGCTTTCAAGATTCATGACAAATCCATCGTATGCACCGCCAATTCGGCGAATGGCTGAAACACAAATTGATATTGATGTTGAATTTCCATTCAACATTTTATACTACGATGTAGCCCATTTTTAGTTGAATGGAGGCTTAAATAAGAATTGTCGCATTTGGAGTGAGGATAATCTACAAGCTTTTGTCTAAACACTATTACATCCACAGAAAATTACTGTTTGGTATGCTTTATGGGCTGGCGGATCCATTGGTCTATAATGTTACTGTCAATAGTGACCGGTATAAGGACATGATTAGACATTTTTTCGTACCTCGATTAGCTGGCATTAATCTAACTCAAATGTAGGTATAGGGACATGAATAGAAATTTTTTCATACCTCGATTAACTGGCATTAATCTAACTGACATATGGTGCCATTAGAACGAAGCCACATGCCACACAGCGCGCCCTACAATTGATTTACTCAAAGAAAGTTTTGATGAAAGAATAATTTCGCGTAATGGTCCAATTAATTCATGTGATTTAACCCCATTGATTTTTTTTTTTGAGTTATGTAAAGTCACTTGTCATACGTCGATCAACCAGAGACAATTGAACACATAGAAAACAACACAAGAAGAATTATTGGGCAAATACGGCCACAAATGCTGCGAAAATTGGTGTTCCAGATTGTGTCTTGTACGCGCCAACCGTGGCGGCCACATGACCGAAATTATATTTAAACATTAATGTCATATAATTTGTTTCAATGATATTAAAAATATATTTCTATTTTACAATGTAAAGAGCAATATGAGTCGGAAGTAGAACGGAATACTTGACGACTTTGCCAATATTGGCAAGCAGTGTTTACGAGAAGTTGAAGAGTAATGAAAAGGAACTCTTCAACGTAGTGCGACTCACCTTAGACGGACGGTATCAAAATCAGTAAAAATCGTAATAATTTTAAACAACGGCATGTATGACAGCATATCGCGTGAAGTTCAATCCTTCAAATTTGATACCCTAAAATTTGTTTTGCACCAATCTACAGTTCCTTGGAAATATGTAACCGACTGTATTGGACTATCAAGCAGTTCGTTATGATACTTTTTCATTGTTCGATCTCGTCAGAAACGATAAGGGTCAATTGAAAGCAACTGTGCACGAAAGCAACCGAATGGTCTTGTAAGCTATTTATTAATTCGAAATTACAATGTAAAGAGACTTACGAGTCAGAAGTAGTACGAATTATCTGACCACCAACGATAAGGAACTCTCCAATGGAACCCGACTAACCTTAGACCGATGATCCAACTTAATAAAAACCGTAATAATTATAAATGTCAAAAACTAATTCAATTACGCGTACTTGATGCCTGCATGTACTTTAGAAAATTTATTGCGTTTCACTTTCTTACGCCATCTATGAGAAGGTACCGTGTGAAAGCTCAATCCATCCAGAATACTAGATAACCATGAAAAATTGTATGCGCCATACTACAATTCTTTCGCAAAAGGGAAGCGACTGTATATTTTGGTCGATTTTGAAAAAAAAAAATTGATACCATTACCGTCACAGCATACCTTTACATACAGAATATGTAAAAGTTGTTTTAGAGGTTCACAATTATGAAAAAAGTATACCTTGGTTGGATAGATAATTTTATGTGATTAATGCTTGAATATGATTTCGACCAAAAGATCACCGTGGCGCGTAGATCGCCTAATGAATTTTTTCACACACTTTTCGCATCAATTGCTCTAATAACGCCGAATGTTGAAGTCTAAGCGTACAATCGTCTCTGGTTTTTCAGCCTAGACAAGTGACTTAACACATATCCCCAACGGAACTAATCTAATAGACTTAAATCACACGATCCCAATAAATGACAAGTACCATTACGTGAAATGTTTCTTTGAGTAAATTAATTGTTTCTCGCGCTGTGTGGCATATGACACCGTCCTGTTGGAACTCTATTTCGTTCACCGTTGACTATTTCATTCCGTCCATCATCGCCTTATAAATCGAACCAAACAGTGATTTTCTCTGCTTGTAATGTTTCGACAGAGGCTTGTGAATTATCTTCACTCCAAATCCGAAAAATACTCATTACCAAAACTGAGGTTCATCGCTAAATAAAATTATGGTTAAGTGGATAGACACATCACCAACTAGATGCATATTATTATTAAGAGTATACGTGCGGTGCGAACACGATTCCTAGTTAACCGTTTTGATGGACGACAACCGTAGAATGGACGTAAGTTCGGATGTCATAGTATTCTTTAATCAAGAACCACTCTTTTGACAGACCAAAGTCATAGATAAAGCCTATCAAAAGGATTATATCCAAATAAGCCATTAGCTGATATAGTATTATCCCTACGGAACTCCTGACATCCTGAAATCCAGTGATCTTTTAAGGCATTGTTCGTAGAAAGGGTTATCAAAAGTTTTATTCGATGAAGTAATTTAAGGTGGCTATACTTCCATAATGGTAATCTACCAATAATTGAGATACAGATGTGTTACAAACTTTAAATGGGTTACCAAAGCAATCGAAAGATGCTGGAAGGCGCATCTGGATATTTTTCCATATACCAATCGAATTGCTGTTATAGTAACATGACGTCTTCCTAATTATAAGAGACAAACATGATATGTAATTTACTTTAAATATTGATGTTTACTACAAAAATTGAGTCAAACCATAACATTAAGAAGAAATTTTAAATTCTGATATTAAGTTTCATAACCGAGATTTTCTGTTCTGATCATTAAAATCATATTTTTCTCGTATTGAATTCCTTTATTATTTTAGCTGTATGCATATAATAGATCATATGTATAATGTATATATAAGGTTGGTTGAATACACAAAAAAATTGGATTCATCAAATAAATCATGTAAAAAGCTCCCCAAAAAAATGTATATTTGTATCTGCTGCTACAAAACAGGCAAACATACATTATTGCTATATACAAAAAACAGTGACCAGTGACCAAATAAAAATAATAAACAATAAAATTGTTTTTTTTTATATAAATAATATGATGTATACATAAATCGCTTGTCTCCAGTCCGCGAGCGCCCACCACAATCCCAACGACATATACATACGCATTCATATATTATTAATAATATTCGAATGCCATAATATCTGCCCAAAACAAAAATAAAATCAACCACCAAAAACATGACAGTCTACATAAAAAAAAATTATTTATCTTTTTATCACTGGAACACAATACAAAATGGTACATAATACTTACAAAACGAAAATGTATGAAAAATTGAGCTTTCTCCCACACTTCAGCGAGAAAATGGCTCTTAATTTTTTTTTTCAATTTTTTTGTTGTCAAATAACAATAAAAAATAAAATTTTCCCAAAAAAAAAAACTGAATAAATTCGAATAAATATTTATCAAATTTATTTAATTTTTTTGTTCAGTAATTTTATTTTTGTAAATTATTTTTTCCGAGGGTTTTCCATCGTTAAAGGGTGATAATAAAAAAAATGATGACATGTTCTTTTCGTACGAGAATGTGTTGAAAAATTATTTGCGGGTAAACCAATAAAATTCAGAATAACTGGTGCACAATCGAGGATTCATCATAAATATCAGTGGATGAACGGAAATGCAGTAAAACGTTTAAGCAGATGGTGTTACCAAAAATTAAGTTTAAGTACTAAAATTTCAAATAATTTGTACACAACGTCATAATATGTCTGGTTGTCCATTAACCTGATCGATATGACCACAAAAGTTATATATCAAGACGAACTATTGGAAAGGAAAATTTGGTCACATTTCGTATTCTAATCGGGGAGCACAAGATAAAAAAGTTATTTTTTTACTACTGCCATCTACGAGTATTTATACAACGCAAAAAATGTTAAATTGTGGTAATCAAATTACAAAACTAAATTAACAATTGAAATATTTGTTTTGGATGTAAGAGGAAACGTTTGACATATTTTTAATTTTTGCAAGTTTTTGATGGTGTTTCTACTTTGTAAAAATAGATGGCACTAGTAAAAACTTTATCATTTTTAATATTGAGTTCCCCAATTATAATACGAAATTTGATCAAACTTTCCTTCCGAATATATAACGTTTGTGAAATGTTTGATTTTATTGTTACGAACTCGAGTGGCATCTCTCGGTCAGTAGAATAATAAAAAGTTTAAATTAAAAGAAACTACTATGACCTATGTAGCAGGCGAATTTGCCATAAAAATACGTGAGTAGGTCTTTTGAAACAGTTTGATTTTAACCAACTCCGATAAAATTGAGGAAAAAAGTGAAAAGGTGAAAGATAAGTGAATGTAAAACTAGTGTTAATAATTATAATTCAATGATCGAACCTTATTATCGAATTTGTAAAACTATTATTTTTAAAGCTCACATTTATAAGCTTGACATCGGCAACATCATTTTAATCCATGGTGATTATATATTAAAGTGGATGATCGTATTTCCATAAATCAATGCAAGAAATCTTATAACAAATAAAGAAATGATGTTGATCACGCACTGTTGAGAATGCTTTATAATGTAATGCATTTAACAAGGTATTGAAACATTTATATGAATATAATTAATTGCGATAGTTATCTCCAATTTAAACAGAATTGAACACCTATAATTTTCCACTAAACTGCTACTCATACTTATTTCTTAAACAAGTAGTGTATCTTTAAAGCAACAATGCATTATTTTGTTTAATATATTTAATTTATAATAAGAGAGTACAATTCAGAAACAAGTATGTTTAGGGTTCGCAACGGCAGTTTTCACATACTGAAACGACTTAATAAACCAGATTGATAAGCTGGAGCTTTCATGTCAAGTTCATTTTTTCAACATAAAAAATGCCAGTCGTTTGAAAATGTACCACCACAGCAAAATGTTTAACATGACAGTTTAAGGAATCCAAAAGTGAGCTCGTGCGAATCAATGCATCAATGACAAATAGCAGTAAAAGTGGAGGTATGGAAAGTTTTGAATATCTCGAATATAATTTTTACGTTATAGAATGAGCTTAAAGCTCAAATTAGGATGTACAGTTCAATACAATACAAAATTGATGTTAATAAAGAAATAAATAAACTGTAAAAGCAGATTTCCAAATTAGGACATAAAACAACTTACAAAAGCTTCCCTATAGCATATGAAAACATTGATATTTTAAAGCTTTGATCGTGGCTCTTGTCAAATAATTTAACTGCACTACAACGCCCATGTAAACCTGAACCTATTTCTATCGTAATATCAATTAATTATGTTTCAGGATCAGGAAAAGTTCTAAAAGACTTGTTGGACGCATTTTATTCACGGTTCATAAAGAAGACTAACATATATTTACCTTCTTTTAAAAAATGAGTTTTTACAGAGCAAATACCGTCGTGGTGAAATTTGCGACAGTTTGAGTAAGAAGTACCAGGTTCGAACACAATAAAGAGGCAGGGGATACAAACGAAATTTTACACTATATTGGTTGTGTGAATGAAAACACCAATGACCCCTTGATGAAGTGGAGAATTCATCGGACAATATATGCATTATGCAGAGAGTCTTACGTAAGTCTCAATTGTAGCGGGACGTTCTCGATTTGGCTATGTAATTGCATAAGGTTGGCATAAATAGGCGGATCACGAAAGAATTGGCACAGATTGCAAAGATAGAAACAGAGAGACAAAATTTGATTTGAATAAAGTTCAACTATTACGTCACCTTATTCAATTCAAGTTGCGTTTGTCTGTCTGTCTTTGCAATTTGTTTGGGGCAATCATATTGATTTTTTTAGTAAAAAGTAATTTACATATAAGAACTTTGGGTAAAATAAATAAATTATTGACGAAATAATGTCAAAAAGCTACCTTTTTGTATACGGATACTAAGCTGCAGGCTTCTCTAGCGCGAAAAATTAAAGGTACAAAATTTTTTTCATAATCTATCTCAAAACGCTAAAAATACTAATAGTCTTCACTGGGAGGGGAGACTAACAATAAATTTCTTGAGATGTACATCTTCAGTTACAAATTTGTATCTTGAATTGCCACTTCAAATCCAATTCGATTTGTTTATGATATTCTTCTTATTATAGATTTGGTCAATCTAAATTCAAACCAATTCAAATAATTTAATTTTTATTAAAAGTTTTGATTTTACACCACACTGTTATTTTATCCAATTTTATATTTTTTCGTTATTATTTTATTTATTGTTAAATGATTTTAAATATATATTTTTGTTTAAAAATATCAACTAAAAAGCAAACAAAATATTAATTATTTGCCATAAAAATTCATATTTTTGAACACAATGTTTTTTATTTAAGTATATATATATATATATATATATATATATATATATATATATATATATATATATATATATATATATATATATATATATATATATATATATATATATATATATATATATATATATATATATATATATATATATATATATATATATATATATATATATATATATATATATATATATATATATATATATATATGTGTGTGTGTGTATTTATTTATATTTATAGAGCCACAAAGGATAGTTCACAGTGTGATTGGAATAAACAGCCGTGTACTGGAATTAATAAAAATATTAATTTTTATACGCCATCAAAAAAATTAGTTGGTACATCCAAATGTTCCATAAATTCAATTATTTTAACGTACCGCAAAGCATCCAGAGTGTATACAAATTTTTGATTAACTTTAATGTACTGAATTTTATCATTCTCTCTATAAATAATTTATTTATTATTATAGTTTTTTGAATAATATTTATTTAACTATATTTATTATAGTTTTATGATATTATTTTTAATTTATTAACGTGGGATTAAGGTAGTCGAGAATTTACCGAAAGTCCACACGATCAGCAAAATGATGTACTGAATAATAAAGATGTCGATCATAATGTTATAAGGCGAGCGTCTTTGGTATAGAAGTTGTGTTCACATCCTGAACGTTTAAACTTATTTACAATAGGGTGTAGTTTATCGATTTAAGTCTAGGTTTAAGTAGGAATAACTGATAAATTTTGAGTTGGTGTACATTGAAATCTGATATCAAAACGTTCGTTACTTGGTACGTAGTCATTGGTACGCACAGTGTGAGCAATGTTTTTGTTCCATTTTTCAATGTTATGATGACGTAGTGTGGTTGAACATTGTGACACGACTGGAAATTATGTTGTACTTTTGAACCGTTTGACCCAGCCTGAATTTGAAGTTTTACATTTTAATGTAGAGGTTGGGAATGACTAAAAATTGAAACTTCATAAACACATTTTTAAGTTCAGCAACTGGCTGAATAAATCGGAACAAAGCTACTCAAACACTTAAACCGGGTCGTTATGAAAATTAAGTACACCTCAAGTATAGCCATGGGGGTATGAAAATGATCCGCTGGCATTCGTTTAATTAGTTATGGCAGGGGTCTGATGCCAAATTTCCAAAAATTTTGAAGTGGCTAGTTATTCCATATAATCAGTAAAAGTAAAACATAGAATTAAGATGAGGTTAACGTGATCGTAATGATTCCTAATTCTAAGAATGGTGGCCATTTCAAATAAAATATAATATACTAGCTTACTAATAAAGGTCGATGGGTCGTTCTAGTTCATGTTTAATTTTGATTATCCATTTCAAGCGTGTAGTAACTTAACAGAACCTCATAACTGAACTTATACCATTTTTACTAATTTTTTCTAACTGCCTTTCTATAAAATATAAGGTAACTACGTTAATGTGTAACATCAATATCTCAATTACTCTATCTGTTATCACTGATGACAATACTACATCTGGAATGACCATGCCAATAGTATGGTATATCTGACTCAATCAACTACTAACCAAGATAGATTGGTATTAAGCTGATCTATGAATTATATCTAATCTATTTGGATTTTCTAGTAGTAATCGCTCAAATTAAAGAGTACCAACAATTAGATGCAGTTTGTATTGAATACATTCTATATGCACAGACCAATATTTGAACCCTTGTTATCGTTACGTTCTTGATAACCAGTACATCTTTTTCAACCAGTTCAACAAAATGTTTACAAGCAATAAAAGGAATTCGTGCTACTTTAGGATTTGCTTAAGGACATTGGAAACTGGAAAACCTAAATTTTATTGACTGAATTATTGAGCTAACTAGTTTAAAATATTTTTTGTAGTGTTATCAGTCACTCAGGCTTTATTGGCTTATTGTGACATCCTAATATATTAGTTTAGGTAGGAACCATCTGCACATTGCATAGTTCCAGCCTATAGCGCTAAAATGAACGATGAGACGGCACACAGATTCAAACCTCAACTGGGTCTCAGATGAGTTCATTCGCACCACCTATCGCTTGGCCCAAACGATCGATGGTGAAAATTTCTTTTCGCATCCTGCCCCTATCGGTATTCGAACCCGGTACCTCCCTGGGCGTTGATTTGGGTGTTACTAGCTCTTTAAGAGAATATAATTGCCAAAGTAAACTCGATGTTTGATTTTGTCAAATGCAGAACAGGCAAATATAATGACATAAATTTTGATTACGAACGAGTATAGTTCAACTTGATATGGGTCAACAAAAAACTTTGAATAACCAGTGAAACACGATGTAGTTGCGCACTTCAATGTGTCGCCTTTTTAAAGAGAAATTTTGATCTAGAATCGTAGCGTCAGGACATCGCAATTAGGCTTTGAATGGGATTCGATTTTTGGCCAAAAAAAATTCTCGGGTTATGCTTTTAAAAATTGGCAACTTTTGTAGGTATGAAATTATTTAATGTTGATATGTAATTTACATATTGTCCGTGTATCTACTAAAAATCTCAATTTGAAATGAAAATTTAGAACAGAAAATTCTAACAGGCATTCATCATAGAAATCCGTTCCTTCCGTAATTATAATATTTTTACTGTGGACCTATAATCAGCCGTACAATTACCACGAAATGACTAAATTCCCCACTCATGGTTCAATCAAAAGAGACAGATAAATCATATGACACCTTATAGCTTACACGTCACGTCACGAGATCTCCGAAACGTTAAAATATTTAAAAAAAAAAACAAACTGTTTCAACACTTCACAACAGTATTTATAAACATGCCACAAAAGAGATGAGGGGATTTAATCAGAAGAATTATAACTTCATAATATAATAAAAAGTTTTGTTGCAAACAAATATCTTAAAGTAATTATTTAACACAAAACAAAAAACTTTAAAGTTTTGCGGTTGTCAATGCTTGAGTTAGAACAACCAGATGGTTTTGAAAAAAACATTTTTTGTTTGAAAATTTTTAGTATTTCGACTGTTTCATACATACATACTCACTAACTACGATATTTTGAAGAGATTTTGTAAAAAAAAAAATTAATTAAAAAATATTTTTAGTGGGAATATTATTAGATGTAAATGTAAAATGTCTACACTAAGAATAAAAACAAATTTGTATATATAATTTCTACTCAACAATTTCTACAGAAAACCCCCTAGAACCATCTTTTCGTCGAATTTAACTTTATTTCGACTTTCAAAAAATAAAATTTTAATTTTTATTAAATTACCAAGAAAATTAATTTTTGCCCCAACTAAATAACGAAACGAATTTTTTTCTTTATCGATCTCAACACTCTGAATGTCGCGCGGCTAGGTCGCGGATATAACGTTGCGAAAATATCGACATTCAAAATGTTATTATTAAAAAAAAATTAACACATGTACGTTTTACTTTTGCATAAAATAAAAAAAAAATTATTTTCTTACTGGAAAAATATTAATAATTAATTAAGTTTTTGATAAACTCTACCGGAGAGGTGGTGTGTGTTTCGGATGATTTTTTTTTTAAAAATATTTATTGTGAATAATTAAAATGTAATTTCGTACCTGTATTAAAATTGACGGCAAATTCTTCCAACTCATTTCCCTTGATAATCGTGTAGATTAATTTACGCCCTAGCGGACTTTCAGCTTGTATAGCCACCGATAGTGGTGAATGTAGTTCGATATTTTCCGGGACCGTATCGGAATAAAATTGTTTATTAAAAACTGGCATTGATTTGTCAATCACCTAATAAACAATAATAATATAAACATTTAATTGCTAATTTATATTTTGAGGTATATACTTACTTTGACATGAACAGTGACGTCGGTTGAACACGGCGTGATTCCACCATCATATGCCGCTATTAATAACTCATATTCGCGGTTATGTCCCTCGAGCGTTTGTTTCAGTGTTACTTCGCCCGACTTTCGATCAACTTTAAATAGTTCACCATGTCCTTTCTTCATTTCATAGCGCACTTCACCATTCTCGTAACTATCCAAATCGAGTGCATGCACTTTTGTGATAATCGATCCGCGAGGATCGTCGACCGAAACAACTGCATAGTACGGTAAATTAACAAACATCGGGCAATTGTCGTTTATATCAAGGATTGTAACGTTTACGACTACATGGGCCACTCTTGGTTTCTCGCGATCCGGTGGATGTGATCGGGCCTCCACAATAAGTTCATAATTATCACGTACTTCACGATCAAATCGGATTCCGGTTGTTTCGACAGCGCCCGAAGTTAAACCAATTTTAAACATATTCGTTGGATTCAACAGTCTAAATTCGACGTGCTCATTCAACATTGAACCGAGCACATTGACCACTGTAACAATCGTTATTTTTGTTGAGTTTTCTAAAATCGATCCTTCATACACCTGTTTCTGGAAAATTAATCCAGAATTTTCAGACGTTTCAACTTCTATATTAACATACGAGACTTTTGAAAATTTGCCATCGGACACGCGTATATGCAGTTTGTAATGAGCTCCAATTCGTTCAACATCTCGTGTCGTTATAATACCTGTATTCGAATCGATCGCAAATACACCATCCTTATTCCCTTCAATTATATCGTAGCGAAGTGTTGAGTTTTCCGATGTATCCGGATCGGAAGCATTCACTTGTATTACGGCAACGTTTTCGTACGTTGGTAATAAAAGAGTTACGTTGTATTCCTTTTGTGTAAATACTGGTGCACAATCGTTAACGTCACCAATATAAATTTGTACTTTGGCCGTCGTTTCGGACGATAGTTTAGGTTTACCAAGATCGGAAACTTTAACGTGAAAATTAAATACTGGTATTTTTTCATGATCGAGGAGCATAACGGTTTTAATAGCACCTGTTGTTGAATCGATGTGAAAAAATCGACGCGGCAGTAGCTCTACTATATCGTAATGTAAAAGTGCATTTAGGCCGGAATCAGCATCACGTGCTTTAATTACGAGAGGTCCAGTTGACGATGAATTCGACAACATCGTACTAGAAATTTCATTTTTACGTTCGTTCAGGGTTATAACTAGCGATCCAATTGGAGCTGATTCTAATACTTCGCCTTTATAGATTTTCTGTTCGAAAAATGGTGCATTATCGTTTCGATCTAGTACATGCACGATTGCCGAACATTTTGACGAGGCTGATGCTAAATTAGTCGCTTGAATTGTTAAGTTATAGAATTTATTTTTTTCATAGTCGAGAATATCTTTTGTCGTGATAACACCTGTCGATGGGTTGATTAAGAACATGTCATCGTAATTTCCATTTATTATATCGAATAGTAGCGATGAAGTACTTCGTGCCTCGATATGCATTACAAACGTACCAATCGGTAGATTTTCGTATATTTCGGCCGCCGGTTCAGTATTAACGAATTTTGGTGCGGCGTTATCTGCCATATTGACCATTATATGTACTGGAATTTGTGACGAAAGTGGTGGTTTACCATGATCAGTTGCCTTCACTTGTAACATGTATTCGGGCAGCGTCGAAATGTCGAGATCTTTGGCAACAGATATAACTCCCATATTCGGATCAATATTGAATACATTTCCAATATTGCCACCAACAATGGAGTAGGCAAGTTTTGCATTATCGCCTATATCACGATCGATTGCGTACACCTGTACCACATTGGAACCAATCGCTGATGTTTCATATACTTTACCTTGCACTATTTTTGATGTGAATTCCGGTACATGATCATTATGATCATGTACGGTTATAAAAACTTGTGCATAGTTCCGTTTGGCCGGTGTACCTTGATCTTTAACGATCACGATAAGTACATGTTCGGCTAAAATTTCACGATCTAATTTCTGTGCCGTTGAAATACTGCCGGAAATCGAATCAACTCGAAATAGTTTAAGCGAGGTTGGATCACGTGTTGCATGCAAACTATAAAATAAGCTTTTATCCTCATCGCGATCTGTTGCGTGTAACTGAAGTATTTCGGTACCTTCTTCAATATTTTCGGATATATCGATACGATATACGGTTTCGGTGAATTCGGGTCGATGGTCGTTAATATCAATCACGCTTACAAATAGCTGAGTGCAAACTGTATTTAATCCATCGGTTACACTTATCGTTAGGTTATATTCTTTTTGGGTTTCCCAATCGAGTTTTTTCGCTAATAGTATATTACCATTCTCGCGTCCAATATAGAATTCGTTTCGATCATCCCCGTCTGTTATATTGTACCACAATCGATCGTCATCCTCATCGATCGCTTGAATTAGGGTCACTAAATAACCAGGCAGATCGCTTTCCGTCACCTCAACATGTTGATCGGGTGTTTTTATAACAGGCGAATGGTCTGATGTGTCGGGCATCGGTAGTACTAAAATACTAACTCGCGCGGCAGCCGATTTTTTCGGTTCGCCATTATCTTCGGCGCGCACCATTATATCGTATTCCATGTCAGGCTCAAATTGTTTGGCCGCGTATATAATACCCGTTTCGTTGTTTATCTTAAATTTGGCCCGACCCTTACCTGATTTGATCGAATACGTAATCCTGCCATTATCACCTGAGTCATTATCGATTGCCAGTACCTATGGAATGTAAAAAAATTATATAGTATCTGTATTAAATTAAGCATACAAAATTGTATGATGGATTGGTAAAATAATAAAAAATGAAAATTTTGAAAATAAGAGAAAATGATGTGATAAAAAATGTAAACAGGCGCTCTATACTGTAGGTGCGAGCAAAGTATATTATAAAAGCATTTTTATATGAAATTGAGCTGGTAAGGCTGGTACTGTCGTAATATTATAAACAATTCCTTTCGAGCAATATCGCATGTATTTTGTTGTTGCATACAAAAACATTATATATACATATATACATATAACAACATTTTTATTAATAATGTAAACATGCCTACCATCCTCATCATCATTTTCATTTTCAACAACAACATATTTCTCTACATTAAGCATACACATAAACAACATATATAAAAAAAAACAAACAAACATTTTTTTATGTTACATTATTGTAAACACCTTACACAAACAAACGGAAGAAATTATCATAATGAAATTCTGAATATGGTAGAGCTTTTCTTATGTACGTTCAAAAATAGGAGAGTGCTTGTTGTTATACACTGTCATAAGGAATAAAAATTAAAATAAAAATTATGGCGTCACATTTTCTGATTAAAAATAGCAATAAAAATAAAATTAAACACTCACATTCGGCTAATGTTTGCGTGTGGGAGAAAATTTAAAGCTCGTGGATAAAACTTTTTCCCCCCTATATATGTACACAAGCCGCATCAATTAAAAACTTTTCGATAATTTTATTTTATGTTACGGTTTGACAAATTTTTGCTAACGTTAACAACTTTTATATATAAGCGTGGAAATAGTTAAAAGTTTTAAAAATTGTTACTTAAAAATGCTGGGATTGAAAGCTTACATGAGGTTATTTGTACAAATATTTACCATTTTGTGGCTGCAGTTATTGACATTTTAATTAAAATTATGATGAATTAGAAATAGAAATAGTTTTATAAAATTGACAGCATGATCAAGATGGTTACGAGCATTGAAGCTTTAAGTTCAAATGTAAAGGAATGTATCGACTCAGACATAGGTATTTAAAAATATCAGGATATGGGCGACCACTATAATTTAAAATTTATTTTTTATTTGTAAGTTTTTATCTTGTTTGTTTCTAATTTTCAAAATCTTTATTTTGGGGCTCAAGGTACTCCTAAGTTTTGTGCGGTTCGCTTGTTTATATTCTACTTTACACCATTATGGCTTCTCGATAACGTTAGGCTTATCGATAACGTTCGGCTAAACCATTGGCCCTATGCATAGTTCAATGTTAAAAGAGCCCCTGGTGCAAACCTTTAGGATTTCATTAAACAGAGACAATTATTTATCATAATCAAACTGTAAGTTATCATCAACATTCTCAAGGCATACGTCACATACATCACTGGCAAGTCACATGCGATGAAGATGACTTGTGAAATGGCCATGACCAGTGAAAACATAAACTAATGTTCTAAAGTTGTCCTTTTTCATGGAATGGGAGTAATTGATCAGCTTCGGGTTCAAACAAAGTATTTTTCCTAACGACAAGTGGAGGTTGCTGATCACGTCAGCTTTAGATTCAATAGGGCAAGGTTTTTAATTGATTTTTTTACAAAGTGAAGAGGCAAGAAACCAACTGGTTCAGGCCCTAGGCTTGCTCTCAATTTCACAGTAGACCTGCCTCTACATCACCGTTACCTTGTTCTACAACCTAAAAGGTTAAAAGATTTGTTACAACATACTACCAATTAAGAGTGGGTTATATTAGGAGAGAGAATTGCTCAACGAGTTAAAGACTGTTTTGCTATTAATGCAAAATATAAACTCTTTATCGTTGCCGAAATCACACATAGTCGGTAACCGCAATTAATTTCGCTTGATGTAGTACAGTATGTTCTCAAACTGCCAAAGGTTCGCAGATCACACGGTGGATAGTACATACCAAACTTAGCACACTGTTTAGAAAGAGAAAGAGAGATAGAGATAGGGAGAGATATGAAAAGAATACAAGTGATTTAAATATTTTATTGAGCAAGTCTGCTTACTTTTTCCTGGATGGATAAACCACCTCAAATGGTTTGAAGAGATTAAAAAGAGGCAGAAGCTTTTCACTCAACCCTAATAACTTGATTTGTGGCCTGAAATAGTGTCGAAAACGTTCCACGCTCCACATATGCTCCAAATTAGCATTGGTAGAATCAGTGATTTGTAAATAAATGAAAGCATTTTGGGACAATCTCCAGGAGTAACTAAAAGCTCTTAGACAGTGCTAAACAAAATAAAGAGATTTTTTGTAGCGTGAAATTCAGATGATACTTCCAAGAAAGTTTATTATACAGAAAAACACCAAGCTGTTCACGAAAGCTGAACTATTAAACTAACATCTGTAAAGAGATGGTACAGAAGAAGCTCCAATGTTCTACAGAAAAGAACGTGTTGAGTTAAATCTGATAAGCCAATTAGGTGCCTGATACTGTGAGAACTAGATCGTCAGCATAACTTTGAGCGCAAAGCCTCCTACAATATCGTCAAAATTGCTCACAAGAAACTCGTTGTTCTGCAAAGATCTTTCAATCCTAGTGAAGAGTTCATGTAACGCAATCACACAGGATGACCCCCTTTGTTAGCATGTTGCATCTTTTTGACCTATCAGCAACCCTTTTTAAAGATTTCAAAAAGATTGATGACAGACTAATAGGCCGAAATGATTTGGGATCGGTATAGTCCGAGTAGCTGAACCAAAAGAGATACATGACTGAAACACCATGCAGTAAATGGTCTTTAATAAAAGGTTGCCCATATATCAGGATCGCTAGATTTAAAGTGTTTCAAACGATGGATCTCATAGTTAATTAATCTGCAGGCTGAGTTCTAATTGAGAACTAGAACCAAATCATTAGAGACTACACCAGTATTGCCGGTTGCGATATTATTACAGCCCAGAAATGGGTATAGTAAGAAAAAGGTTACCTATTTCCTTTTAAGAGGAAGTAAGCTTACCTTTTGGTAGACGAAGTGAATGAAGTCTACGCAGGTATTATTCGTCTCAGCGTTGTTAAGCTTGTTAAGTCCAACAACAGCAAGTAAGCTCAAATTGTTATGTCTAACAACAGTAGGTATAAGCTATTTTTTTTACAAAATATTAACCACGAGAATCTCTGTGGTATCCTTAATTCTTCTGTAGAGACCTTTTAATCAGCAAGCATGTTGATTTTATTCTTCAGCCTTCTGGTAGTTTTCCTTAACCCTTTTTAGAGCAAAAAACACTAAAAAATGTAAAAGCCTGCATCTCTATGTCCTAAATGAACAAATTTTTAATCGGTTTTATTTAATTCGTGTAACGAACAAGCTCAAGTGAGAATTTTGTTCTGTTGGTAAGCTTCCTGTTACGGTAAGGTTTAATCACTCTCTATCTAACATTAATTTTTTTAAGGATAGATAATGATGTACATTAGAATCACAACATACTATCAGAGTAAGGTTTTTATTCTTACACCAAGTTACAAGATATTTAAAAGGATTAGAAGTAGGTGGGGTGTTAAAAGTTAAAGTTAAGTTGTTGTGGCTGCTATCGCACACTTAGACCAATTTTAATCCGTTGTGATACCACTCTATACGGCTATAGGTCCGAGTCTTTTCGTAGAACCATCTGCGCATTGCATAGCTCCATGATTTGGGATCGGTCTATAGTACTGACATGGAAGATGGGTTGGCCCAAGGTTTCTAAACACGACAGAGGATCCAGATATGTTCATTTTTCACCCCCGATCGCATCGCCCAAACGTTCGAAGGTGAAAAACCCATTTTGCATCCTGCCTCGAATCGGATTCGAACCCGGTACCTCCCGCTCCAACTGCCGCAGCTTTAACCACTGCGCCACCTAGATGGAGTGTTAGAATCATAAAAAAATACACTGAGGTGGTGGTTATTTCAATGTGAACGTTAAGAGTGATGCGTGCATCTGCAATATCGCAGCCGAGCTACACTTTTCAATGAGAGCGGCATTGATATTATTCGAGATATAAAGGCATGCTCTGGCTCACCCGATTGAACTCTATTAGAAAGTTCTACCACTGATGATGTTAAATCCAGAAACCGCACTATTTACAAGATAAACATCTATGTGCAAACTATGCCCACCTATACATAGTGTTGAAAAATTAATTCTGCACTCTCACAGATATGTCATGACACCACCGATCGTTAAAAAAACCTTTTGTCATTCTGTCTCTATCGCGATTCGTACAATGGTCCTCATGTTCCGACTGTCGCAATTTTAACAACTGCACCATTTGATCGGTTGAACTTATTAATATCATTCTGTCACAACAACGTTATATATTTCAGACAACATTTGGAAAAAATATATTGATACTAAAAGCTATCACTGTGTTAGCAGTCACTATAGTGTTAACAGTCAACTATAAAGCATGGAAAATATATTTAAGAGTGTTTTTCTCGCTTATAACTCGCAAAATGTTGTTCTAAGTGTTCTATCGTATCTTTATCGACGTGGACAAATGACATAACATATCCTAATTTGGGTGTCCATTTAACATGTCCATTACGTGAAATAAGGCTTGCAACAAATATTTCTTTGAGAAAATTTAATTGTTTCCCGCACTGTGTGGCATGTGGCATCGTTCTGTTAAGACCACATATTTTTGCTAGCCAATTTGAGTACAAAAATATTAGGAATTATGTCTTTATCCCGTTAACCATTGACTATAACATTCCACCTATCATCGGGTTTGAAAAGATATGGACCAATGATTTCATCAGCTTATAAAGCGTACCAAATAGTAATTTTTTCTGGATGTTATAGTGTTTCGGTAAAATCTTCTGAATTATCTTCATTTTCAGCCCTTTGTCCGAATTGATGGCGTGTGCGATGATCGGATTGCTTTAATTTCTTCACAAGTTGAATTTTGTAAGCTCGTGAAGTGAATTAACACATCTCCGATTCGATACAAATTCCCAAGCATTGTTTTGGCGTGAAATGGCAGATACAACTTTGTCGAAAAAATAGTGTTGCCAACTTGAATAACTTTTGCCAACCTATATATTGAAGAGATCTTCTCTAGAGTGTTTTTTCTAGATCGAAAGCTTAACAGTTCGATCGGTCACTGATGACAAGTGCCAAATCTATTCTTTGCAACTATCTCAACGTCTCATAAGTGGCACCCCCAATATTATTGAATTTAATCAACCGATTAAAACTAACTGCGTATAATACCGGCCACAAGCAAGATATTGATTATCTTATTATATATACGTACACAAAACCAACAGCAAAATTATATTAATTTATTTTACAGCATCCATTCGTATCTGTTCTCTTATATATAATATAATAGATACCAATCCACAACAATAAATGATAAATAAAAATGATTACATTAGAAATGAACCAGAACAAAACACATCCTAATCTCATTTCGTTTCTAATGTTTAAAAGAAATCTTTCATATAAATAACATTTCCATTACAAGAAGCAGATATACGCCAATTTACTTAAGAGAGATTCACTTGATTTCATTACGTATGTATACGATGTTGAGTTTGATGACCCATTTTTCGACTATAACCACAAAAACATCAACCAAATTATTCTTTGTTATAGATATACCATATATATATATATATATATATATATATATATATATATATATATATATATATATATAGGTAGGTAGGTAAGCTCCTCGATTTCATTATTTTCTTTTTACATAAACGAAATGAATTGAGATTGATGAGTTTAATTTAAGATGAATATCTTTAAGACCAGCAACAACCAAATATATAGAAATTTTTAATAATAATATTATAATAATATTGATGGGGGACAGTCCCTTATATTGTTCGCAAATATTGCCCCACTGGCAACATGTAGCACACATGTTTTAAGCATATATATACGAGACTTATATGTATACACAAAATACCTTGTTCTTTAATCAGATCCCAGGTACGAGTGGGTATACACGTAAGAAAAGGTAACTCAAAAAATTTAAATAAAATGCTTCGAGGCAGATACGTTTGTATTGATTTCATCGTGATTGATAGATTTTTATATCAATTGACAATTTTCCACTGTATTGGAAAAACTAAGTACATACATAACTATATTAAGTACCAGATTATTAATATTTTCTTTTTTTATACTTGTACCCATTATCGTTTTCTATCACAAGTATTATTTATAGCAAGCAGGCGAACGATGGTATCTTGAGAAAAGCACATAGAATTTTGTTGTTGTACTTTATAATAAAAAAAAAATATATTTCTTTGTACAACACTGATAAGAAAGATGGACGATCGTTTTATATATATTTACTTTGTATTTCCGGGTAAATGTTTGTACAAAATTGATTGGACGACCGGTGGAAGTCTTGTTACGGTTTATTTTTTCGTTTTCACGACAAATAATTTTCTTTTTTATTTTTATCTATCATTAAAATCACTATCGTACATTATATCATGATTGCATGAAATTAATTGTTTCTTTAGGTGTTTTGTTCTTCTATACGCTTCGCAGACGATATACATTAAATGTATAAAATATATAAGATCCATTATAACGGATATTTTTTTTTATTATGTTGTAGAAAAGCATATACCATGAATGTGTATATGTGTATGTATGTATGTCGAAAGCTTGTATCTCCTGTGTACTTGTTTTACCACTCTAAGGAAATTCTCTTTCCATTTCTTATATGATTATTGTTAACGAAACAAAACAATGTATGTCTTTTATTATTTCGGTACACACATATACATACTCGTACAAAGGATATACCAATAAGATGTTTCATTTTTAAAGTGGGTATAAAATGTTCAGACGCCATCTTTGATATAATTTACTCAACACAATTTACACTTTATATTGAAATACGGAACTCATTACTTTATGCATTATAAGATAAGAATGATATCTCCTATCGGGACAACCACTCCTAAATGGTTTTTATTGTTGTGTAACCCAACAACGTCTTATTGATTTTTGTTGATATGCTGTATAATTTTATTTTACTTTAGGGTAAAATTTGGTTTTATTTTATCTTATTGGTTTTCCTTTCCTAATGCTTTTCACTCATCTTTTTGAATTAATTGATTGAAAAATTATTGTTGAATTGTCTTCAAGTAGATCATTTAAAAACTTTATACATACGTGTCTAGGTAAATGTCACATCGAACAAAAAATGAAGTGTTACACATTACACACATAAAAATCTGGGTTTGGCCGCAGGTGCAATGAACATTAGGATACGGCAAAATATCTTTATGTAATCATCAACTGGACATTGCATAAAGTTGGAAAGCATGAAGAGAAGCTATTTTTATTTTATTGGAACTAAGACTGAACATGCTAGCAAGATTCTACTGACAAGTACTTGTACAACTGTTTACTTATACAACTCAATTTCTATTCCAATGGACAAAAAACCAAATAATGTTAAAAACAGTCCGAATGTGTAAAAATTTGAGTGCAAGTTTATTCGATTTGTAGTTTAATAAAATTTATTTTTAGAATAAAAGCCAAAGTAACATTTACAGACCACGATTTTTTGTGGCTGCGATAACGGCACACTCCTATATGTCGTATTGTTCTCCCATATATGCTAACCGCAGCGATAGATGAAAAACTGATTTTTGAATTTGTTCTGAACGTATCTCACTAAATAGTGAGATTTTCTACAATTTTTTTAGTAACATATTTTGCATCCAGTACCTTGAAATGTTAGATATCTACTTCTCAACGTGCTGGATACGCCCATTGTTTCACGGGTTCTCCCATATTTATTCACTTATAACATTTTTTTGATCTATAGAAAACCTCAAAAGTTTACCACATGAAAAAAAAAATATTATAAATATATAAAAATGAGAACTCACGTGAAACATTCTATATAAAAGTTGAGAACATTTATTTTTTTCACTGGAAACTGAAGAAAATACCTTTGCTATAGTGGCACCTCATAGAAAAATTAGTTTCATATGAACGCAAATAACATGCTTTACTATAAAATTGAAAAGGCCTGTGATCCACCGGTGGTGCACACGGCATCATATTATAGGTAACGCTTGACCTACGTATGGGTCACAAGGCAGTAAACGTGTTAACAGCTTTTAGAATTTTTAAGAATACTAATGTAAATAACATCGTGTTATTTACACGCCCAACTGTTGTAACAATAAGCTTACAAGCTTGTTTGCACAGTATTGATTATGTTATGTCTTCCCGTTCGAAATTGTCTTAGAGTATTAATGAAAATTAATTTTGTGTTGGACATTTGTTATCTGTTTGACATGAAAACTACCATGAATTACTTATGAGCTTTTGTATAAAAAATGCTCAGAAAATCTTATCGCTTTTGCACATTGTACGCCGTTATCAACCACAAGCGATCATTTGATCGGGAGAACAATTTATTTCTTTATAAGGTTTTCGGATCAGATATTTTAGATTGGAGGTAGCATAGTAGGTAATAAAAATATAAGAAGCTTATATTTTATAGCTTTACTCCATTGCTAATACTAGGTACTCTTAACCCAGAAAAATGGCGAAACAATCAAGCACGTAGCAGTACAAGTTCTTAGAAGAAATAATTAATATTGAGTTAGAGTTTTCGGAAATTGATGAGGAATTTTCTGAAAACCCAAATATAATTTCAATCAAATAAAATATTTAATATTTTAATTCAAAATATTACTTTTAGTGGAATTATTTATTTTTATATATAAAATATTTTTCGGCAATCAAGTTGCCATCTTCAGTAGTTATTATGAACTAAAAAATAAATTTTAGTTCCATGTCTTTTTATACTTTTTCCAGTGTATAGTGTTTTTGTTTAAGGTTCAAATGAAATAATTAAAAAAAAACAAATTTTGTTTTATTTATTTAATACTATTTAAAAATATACTTCAAAAATTTCCAATTTCGATTATAAATTTAAAATTTTTTTTTAGATTTTAAATTTTGATTTCGTTAATAATTCGTTGAATATAAAAAACTGCAGTTAAAAAATATAAAGATTTCGTTCAACCACTACTAGTGCCATCTTTTAACCTTCTCCGGAATTATATCATGTTGGCACATGATCACTATACTATAAGTGTATCACTATACATGTATCGATTGGAATTTCGAAAAGTATAAGAAATTGTTCCAGGAATGCCCCTATGCTAGATATGTATGTACAGAATGCCAAAATCATGAGGAGAATATTATTTATGAGGAATTCAATAAGATGCACAAATTTATTGAAGAATTTAAGCAGTATTTATGTGCAAATCATTTGAAGCTTAATGAACAGTTAGGGCAAATTAAAACTCACGTAGAAGAAATTCAGAAACCTGCTGAGACGAAATCTTTTGCCACAGTCGTCAAAACCAATCCAACCAAATTAGTTCTGTTACAGCCAAAGAAACCACAAGAGAATAAAAAAACCAAAGAAGATATCGTAAGCCAGATTGATCCTAAGAGCATTCCTTTAATGGGATACACAAATGTTTCGAATGGAGGAATTATTCTACAGTGCGACTCTAATGAAGCAAAAGAAAAGCTGAAGCAAATCGCGACAGATAAATTAGGAACTCAATATGATATCAAATTACCGGCAGAGCTGAGGCCTAGAGTGAAAATTTTAGGAATGTCAGAACTACTAGAAGGAGATGAAATTATATCAGCGTTGAAGCAACAAAATTCGTTCTTAGCTTATAACGACATAAAAGTAGTAACGACTTATCGAAGAAGAAATACGCGGAAAATCGATACAATCATTGAAGTTGATGCCACTTGCTTTAAGAAAATAATGGAGGCTGAAAAACTCAATATAAATTTTGATAGATGCCATGTAGTAGAGTCAATTGGCTTAACAAGATGTTACAAATGCAATGGCTATTCACACCACGGAGATAAATGTACCCGCAAGCTAACGTGCCCAAAATGTAGCGGAGAGCACAAATTTGCGGACTGTAACAGCTCGGAAACCATATGTAGCAACTGCGTTGAAACCAATAAGAAGCTAAATCTAAATATTGATGTAAACCATGCTACGTGGGATAATAAATGCGCATTGTATCAGCGTAAATTGAAAATACTAAGAAACCAAATAAATTACAAATAGCAGTTTCGAAAACAAGATGTATTATACACCAACATCCAAAGTATATCGTCAAACTTCATAGAATTACACGAAATTGTGTTCAATTATAAACCAGCATTAGTATTACTCAGTGAAACCAGAACAACTGACGACATGTACGATTCGGAATTTTATATTGATACCTACAAATTTATACGCTGCGATTCGGATAGCCGACATACAGGTGGAGTTGCTATATATATTCATGAAATCATAAATTTCAAAATAATCTCCAACTGTGAGAAGGATCGAACTTGGTTTTTAGCGATACAAATTATAAAAGGATATCATACGACTGGGATATTTGGAATAGTATACAGATCATTTCAAACAACGAGAGCAGTTTTCTTAGATAAATTTGATGAATGGATGGAAAATATCATAAATCATAACAAAAATAATTTCATATTCGGTGATTTCAATATTGATGTCAAATCCAATGAATATTACAGTGTCAAATTTAATCAATTAATAAGAGATCATAGGCTTATGCAAGTGGTTAAAGAATACAGTAGAGTTACAACAACCAGCAAAACTGTAATAGATCTAGTGATAACTAATTCAAAAAATGTGAAATGCGAGATAATTAAAGAACAACAAATTAGTGACCATCGTATGTTAAGCGTTAATATAAATAGTGGAAAGACAAAGTTTTCAGAGAAGTGTGAGCCTATTGAAATACATTCGCGAAAAAATTATTCTCATGAATCACTAAACTACGCTTTAAATCAACAATTTTTGGGATGCCAAGATGAGAAATTAAACGAAAGAGATACCGAAATAAACGAAGAAGCCGAAAATTTAGTGTTAAAGTTAAAGACTTGTGTGAATGAATTGACTTGTACAAAATTAGTTCATAAAACTAGTAAACTACCGTGGTTCACCGAAAATTTGAAATTACTGAAGCAAGATAAATGCGATGTTATGGAATAATGAAAATTGTAAATGCAAAGGAGAGCTGGGATAATTACAAAAGAGCCAGAAACATATATAAACAATCTTTAAGGAAGGAACAGTCTATTTATTACCAAAACAAATTCGTAGAAAACCAAAATAATCCAAAAGAACTATGGAGAACGTTAAAATCTATGTATAAAGCCAAAACCACAACACAATGGGATATTCAATTTAACAATAAAGTACTTACCGATAAACAAGAATTGGCAGAATCTCTAAATAACACATTTGTATCCAGTGTGATTGACATCCATAGAAATATTCCGGATGTAAAGAATTATAATGAATCGAACGGTTTTCTTTACACAGTTCCATTTAGTTTCCAAAACATTACATGTCAAGAGATAATTAAAACTATTAGTAGTTTGAAGTCGAATGCTGGTATAAACCGTAATATCATGTTGGACGCTATGAAGAATGAAATATTTGCATCAAAATTTACGCATTTAATCAATAAGAGTTTAAATGAAGCTAAAGTTCCGAAGTCATGGAAAATATCAACGGTTATTCCAATTCCGAAAACTTCTAATCCAAGAACACCAGAAGAACTACGTCCAATAAATATGCTACCAACATATGAAGCTGTGTTAGAACGAGTAGTTAACAACCAATTAATGAACCACATAAACAACAACAATATATTAGTCGACCAACAATCGGGATTTCGAGAACTCCATTCATGTGAAACTGCATTAAACTTAATGTTGGATGATTGGAAATCTAGAATAGATGATAATAAAGTAGTAGTAGCAGTTTTCCTGGATTTTAAACGAGCTTTTGAAACAATCAATAGACAAATTTTACTAAAAAAATTACGCAAATATGGGATACAAGGCACAGAATTTGAATGGTTCAATAATTACAATATAATTATATACAGGATGAATTATAATACATTATAATTCATCCTGTACATCAATGATATAGTGGGAGTTATAAAAAATTGTAAAGTGAATATGTTTACTGATGATACCTTAATTACAATTGCTACACCAACCCTTATAGGAGCTGTTCAAAAAATAAACGAAGATTTGAAGAATCTAAGTAAATGGCTTAGCTTTCATAAGTTGGCTCTTAACATTTCTAAAACAAAGTACATGGTGCTGTCGATCAAAACCAAACTAGAATGTGATCAAATTATAAATATTAATAGATAATGAAGTCATTGAACGTGTAAAACAGTATAAATACCTTGGTGTTATAATAGATGAACATTTAAATTTTAACGATCATTTGGATTATGTTACAAAAAAAATGAATAAAAAGTTAGGTCTGTTTAATAGAATTAAGGGTAACATGCCACGGGAGACGAAAATTATATTTTATGAATCACTTGTTGCGCCACATATTGAATATTGTTCATCAGTGTTATTCATAATGAACCAATCACAAATATATCGTCTACAAAAAATTCAGAACAGATTTATGCGAGGCATTTTAAGAGTAGAAAATAGGGCACATATATGTGAAATGCTTGAAGTACTAGGGTGGAAGTCTATTAATCAAAGAATACATTTTAATGTTTTAAAGTTAATGTTTCGCCTTGAAAACGGAGATCTACCAAACTACTTAAGCTCAATGTTATACTCCAATAGAGAAGTCCATAACTATAATACCAGAAACACTCATTATCGATTACCAATGTACAGCAAATCTTTTTCAAAACGATCATTAGGGTATAATGGAGTTAAACTGTATAATTCAATGAGTAATTTCTACATTTTAGGAGAATTACGAGATTTAAAATACAGCCAATTTATTGGTTTATTGAATGTATTTAGCAAAGAAAGTATTAGTATTTAGTTAGTATTAAGTAAAATAATTATCTATTATTTATTATAATAATTATGTATTATTAATTCAAGGTTATAAGATTTAAAAAAATGTCATTATTGATAAATAAACGAATAAATAAATAAATAAATAAAATAAATAAATAAATGATATCGACGAGTTTTCTCTTATAGTTATCATAAGCTATTTGTTTTTTATGACGTATTTTTCAAAAGTAGTTCGTAAAGTTTTTGTTAAGTAGAAATTTATTTTTCCGATTTTTATAAATTTCAAATTCTTCTTTTTTCATCTTGTACATAATTTTTAAGTTTGTATCCATATTTGTGTAGTTGTGCTGTGTATCATTGAAATGGAGAGCAAATCTTGATTCAGTTCACATTTTTCCGATATCCTTTATATGTTCGTTAAATCTTAGTTTAAGGGATCTACCGGTTTTTCCTATGTAAAATGATGGACAGTCTGAACATGATAAAAATAAAAATAATTAAAGTAGGCGGAAATAGTTCCAGAACTAAATGCCACTAGAGACTCACGGTTCAACCCACATACACATACAGATTAACTGAACATGTTAATTTATAAATTCCGCTATCTTATGTAATGTTATACTGTTTGGTACAAACGCACTATATCCTGGAAAAAGTATAAAAGGCATGGAAATAAAATTTATTTTTTAGTTCATAATAACTACTTAAGATGGCAACTTGATTGCCGAAATATATTTTATATATAAAAATAAATAATTCCACTTTATGGAATATTTTTTGAATTAAAATATCAAATATCGTATTTGGTTGAATTTAAAAGTGGAATAAGTCACACATACGAGGAATTTCAACAGAAGATTTAATGGTTGGAAGTAGGGATGTTCGAAATACATCGATGTGTAAAATACATCGATAATTAGATTCCGATACATCGATGTTGTGTTATTGTAAACATCGATGAAATATCGATGTTTCCTTAACATCGACTTTCACAACAAAACCAAATCAAAACATTTATATATCGTTTAAATATTCACTTATTTTAAATAATAACAACGCCATCTTTTGAAGCTACTAAATATTTTGTGAACTAGATTTATTTTGTACTAGATCTAACACCAAAATTGTTCTAATTTTCGTAAGATGGCTCATTTAACAATAAATAAACGTTATAGATTTACTACAAAATAAATGTTAATGAAAGGTGAAAGTCCCCAAAAATAAATAAAACCGGAGAAAATCATTTTCGTTGCATAGCTTATGTGTTTTGTTCGTAGAAATTCAAACGTTTATCAATTTAAATAATTGAATTAAATTTAAAGAAAAATGTCACCGAAAAGTTTTTTATGAACATATTTCGAAAAGTGTAATGACAATAAAGAATATGCCAAGTGAAGTTTAAAAAAAAATATGTTTAAAAAAAATTAAAACTTGTGGAAATACTTCAATCTAACCTGTCATTTAAAAAGTGTTCACAAAGATTATGATAGATCTAATAAATCAGTGGAATCTGTGTCAACTCAAGCCACATCTAATGTATCCAATAATTTGTTAGTTTCTTCAAATATATGCTTAGTCAATAAATATTCCATTTTAAATACCAACGATAGCGATACGTTACCCAATGCGATTTCTTCCACCAATAAGAGACAGAAATCGATTCATGAAGCGTTTCATGATATAACAGATTATCAACAGGGAGGCCTAAAATATCATAAGATTACAAACGCTTTATTGTTTATGATATGTCGGGATTACCAACCAATATCTACAGTTGAAGATGAAGGTTTCCAATTCCTTATTAAACAACTTTCAGGTGGCCACTATAAAATACCTTCTCGAACAACCATAATAAGGCTCTTAGAAAATAAATTTGAGTTAATATCCAATAGATTTAAATTTAAAATGGCAAAAATTCAGTATTTTACTATAACTACTGACATTTGGACGGATTGTTTACAATCTCGAAGTTTTCTGGGTATTACTATTCATTTCGAAGAAAACTCTAAAATTGTATGTGCCACTTTAGGCGTATTTGAATTATCTGAAAAACATACAGCCGCTTATTTAACTCATGAGTTTAACAAAATTTTGAAAATTTGGCAATTAGACCAACGAAACGTTACTGCCGTGGTGACTGATGGTGCCAAAAATATGACGAAAACAGTAGAAAATATATTCGGCTCGTCAAAACATGTACATTGTTTTGCTCATCAACTAAACTTATTAGCACAACGCGCTTTACAATCAGTGGAGCCTCTAACATTTCTTATTACAAAGTTAAAGGACATTGTAACTTGGTTTAAAAAAAGTAATAATGCTAGCGATGAACTTAGAAAAGCTCAACCAGAACATAATATAAAAAAGCTTGTGCAAGAAGTTCCAACGCGATGGAATTCAATTTATTATATGATTGAAAGATTTCTTGAACTACACGAAATTATAAATCAAATAATATATCGTAATCCATCTTCACCACTCATGATAACTGCTAAAGAAATTCAACAATTACAAGAATAGAAATCTTTATTACAACCGTTAGAGGCTGCCACAAAGCAAATTGAAGGAGAAAAATATACAACAACAGTTTAGTGATTCCAATGGTGTACAATTTGGAGAAAAAGATTTCTGAAATTTCCGATGAATTCAAATACGAAACCTATAAAAAATTAAAATCAGCATTAATCACCGAGTGTACTAAACGGTTTGGATCTTTTGAGCAGCATATTATCAATTGCCACCATATTAGACTCGAGATTCAAAAAAGCGTATTTCAAGAATAACGTAAATTCATTGAAAGCTATTGAAAAAATTTCAAAGTTGTTGAAACAAAATACTAAAGAAGCCTCAAATTTGACGTTAGAAGGGCCTTCCATGGGTAATTAATTATTAATTGAAATTTATATATATACCATATATGAACACATTCTTAATTAGTTCTTTGATACAATTTCTAAATAAACCTGCATTGTGTAACCCAAATTTTGATCTATGGGACCACCACAAAATATTAATTAGGGATAATTTAGGAGTGGAGGAAGGCAATGTCGATTCTACCAAACTAACATTATTTTTAAAGAGTCCTATTATACCGTTAGAAGAAAATCCATTAGGATGGTGGAACAACATTGCTTATTCTTACCCAAAACTATGTAAAATTGCAATTCAATTTTTGTCAACCGTTGCAACATCGGTGCCATCAGAAAGATTATTTTCAAAGGCAGGACTGGTTACGAAACAACGAAACCGTTTGAAAGGAAAACGGTTATCAATGCTTCTGTTTCTACAGTCGATAGATCCAGATCTTTGGGAACTTTAAAACATTTATCCATATTATATATTATTTGTATAATTTATGAAATAAATTTTTCTTTTCTTTTGTATTTCATGCATTTAAATTTAAACATGATAATCATCGATGATCATTAACATCGATGTATATTGTTCGATGTTTTTCAAATATCGATGTACATGTTTCGATGATAACATCGATGTCAGATATCGATGTTTTTGCTCGATGGTACATCTCTAGTTGGAAGTGATAAGGATCTATTACACAATGAGTTTGAATGTACAGATACTGACGATGAAAAGGAAATTATTGTGAATATATGTCGTGGACTTAAAAGAATCAGTTTACTCTCAAGTTCTGAAGAAGAGATAAAAAAATGAAAAGCATGTTCCGATTGGTGGATCGGTTTGGAAGGAAACACAAATAGGTTACACAGCTGGAAGATCAGCACTTCATCACATTTTCAGAATAGTAGCAGATCCAATAGGATATGCCAAACGTCATATTGTAAACATAAAGTAAAGACTGCATTTTCGTTGATAATTGACGAGTGTGTAATGAAACATATAAGAAGATGTACAATAGAAGAAGCAAAGAAAGTGTTAGGAGCTTATTGGAGTTTATCTCAAGAGAAATTAGATGCATTTATTGTAATTTTAATGCACGAGGTACATATGGAGTAAATAATTTGAAAATGCCTTTTTTGTAGAATAACATATCCATTTTGATAAAAAGGAGAGCGTAGCTAACGTTTGAAAACAGCCAAATGCGCCATGATAATATTTCGTTTGGAATACTTTTATTGAGTACAGCCACAACTGTTACAACTATTTACGACTTAAGTAAGATGTAGATTTACACAATACATGCCTAACAAGCCTGATAAATTTGGAATCAAATCTTGGTTAGCATCGGACGTCGATAGCAAATACATTATAAATGCACTCCATATCTAGGAAAAAATGAAAATAGGCTCTATTCAGTACAACTTTTTGAATATATTGTACTCAAACTTATGGAACCATTTACGGGTTGCGAAAGAACTGTAACCACAGACCACTTCTTTACAAGCAAATCACAAGCTACACAACTTAAACAGTACTATTAGACCAGTCACAGTAATAATGGTACAAATATTCAGATGTGCCTCATGGGCCACGTCTTTAATTTCTTTGGCTACGACTGATTATTAAAATAATATTATGAGATAGTTCAAATTATAATGTGCACATTCTAAAAGGTTTAAATAGGAATGTGGCTGCACATTTTAAAGTCGCTTTTACACATATCACAATTCGAACCCGGATACCTTCCCATCCAAGTACCACAGCTTTAACCACTACAAGCCATTTGGTTGATTAAACGAAGTAATCCGATGTTTATATAGAGTTAATAATAATATATGATATTGGTTTTTAAAGTGATCAACAAATCCAATTTTTGGGATGGAAAGGAAATTATTAATTTTAAAAGCTTATAAAGACAGTCTTTTTTGATTCCCTACAAAAATTATCGCACTTAAGATTATATTACGGTTGTTGTTGTATTCGAGTATATTTAACAATAATTTTTTGATCAAATATAAGTGATTCAAAAATCTTCAATCAATTTTAAAACTCAAAGTTAATATTTTGGGATAAGTTTAAACAAAACCCAAATTAACGATAACACTTTTTTTTATCGAAATCAAATTTCGAACCAAAATGGTAAAGTTTCAATTTTCACCGAATTTTCTCAAAAATACATTTTTATTTTATCTACATTTTATTTATTTAAAACCTCATAAAACATATAATATGTATGTATGTACATATACATATATTTTAACACCATAATCAAAAACCAATGTAAGAGTTTGTTTTCCTCAATATTTTATTAATAAATATTTCATACCACTTTTTGTTTTATAAAATTCATAAATGGAAATGGTTTTTATTGAGTTTTGTTACTTATTTATTAAAAAATAAAACAAAGAATTGTTAAAGGAGCTTAACACAGAACAACTGAAGTAAAACAATAAAAAAAGCGTATCATAAAAAAAAAGTTTTTCTAAATTTGAGATAAAAATCGAATTTTAATAAAAAATTTCATTTTCGATCAATTCTATTTTTTTATTTATTTTCAACAAAAACGAAATCTCTTCAGCTGATGTAGGTTGGGCCTATAAGAAATTTGAACTGTTTCGAGTACGTACTTATTTAAAGTGAACTTTTTCATTTTTTGGATTAAAATTGAAATAATTACTGCATTCTTCATATGAACAATAATGGATTCAAATCCAGAGAAGACTGAATGTAAACGTGATTTTGAACTGAACTTACAAGTTTTGCTGACCAGGCTGTTACAATTACAGGAATCTTAATAGATTAATTCTATGCAACAATATTCCGATGATACTTAAACAGTTTTAGAAGTGCGCCATCAATATATGATTCAACTAATTTGGCAATCTGGTTGACAACGTAGTTATAATTTCTAATCTTGAAAATATATACCAATCAATAATTATGGTTGGGATAAATTCATAACCATAACTTATGACATGTACTGCTACTTTGAAATTTTACGATTTCGTTAAATACGAAATCATAATATACGATCCACGGCGGATATTCTTATATTCACAAAACATTATACTTCTGCGTTTCGTATTTATTTCATAAATACGATATTCGTCACCTACATAATAGTCTCATTTTGACATAAATTTTTCTTAAAATGCGACTTCGTTTTTATCTTTTTAGTTCATAATATCGCGAAATTTATGATTTTCGTATTTTACGAAAGGAAGAAATTTTCATAATACGAATATTCGCGGCGGATCGTAAATTATGTAATCGTTAAACTTTAGTGCAATCAGATTTTGAGATAAGGTTATCGTCAAATACGATTTCGTTCATAAAGCCGACATTATGCTTGCGTTCCTTCCTTCCTTCGTTCCGACTTTTTTTTTGCGATATCATGGATGATGGAAAAAGTACAGAACGATTTGGCTGCCATCTATAGGTAAATAATTTAAGTCATTGTCTTTATTCGTGATGATGCCATTATTCATAAAATTTTGTCGATTTTGTTTGGTGATAACTATAAAATTTTTGTTTTGTGTTTTATTAAATTTTAAAAACTATCAATGTGATAATTTGTGATATCTGTGTTAAATAGTTTTGTTTTATTTTTGTGGATATTGGAGCAGATATAAATTTATTATTATTTATCATAACTGGTTAATAATGATAAAATAATGTTAAGATAAATTTAAATTATTTTATTTTTAATAAATTTATTATTTAAAAATTATAAAATTATTTTTTTTATATATGATGTTCTTCCCTCGACATACCGACATAAAATGTTTGACATTACATTTGAAAGCATTTTATTTTCGTTTCTTTCATTTAAATATAATACTATCTTTTTCTCGCCATGTTCGTTCCGACAAAAAGATAAAGTTAAACCATCTTGATGAAAAAAATTTACAAGAAAAAACACGTCATTTTCAATGAAATTGCTTAAAAAAAATTTGGACGGAAGGAAGGAAGGACGGAACGCAAGCATGAAGTCTTCTTTAAACGGCGAAATTTATCATTTCGTATTTTACAAAACGAAAAAAAATTATAATAGTTTCCCCTGGTAGAAGAAATTTCCGAACATAACAGTTCTGGGAAGGGGTGATATATAACATTCGACGAATGGACACCGATGTGAATTCGCCGATATCTTAATATAAAAATTCATTCTGAAGCTAAGTATTGGGTTAGTGCGGATCAATGGCCGATTTTGATCTTGCCTAAGAAAAAAATATTATGTGTTTGAAAAATGTAATAAGTAGACAAGCTGGTTCCTGCTTCGCTACAGTTGTGTTACGTTAACAGTTTACAACTTGCTGTTATTACTGTACTTTATAAAAAACAATGGTGATTAAAAGAAATTTTGAAAAAGAAAAAGTTTCTATAAATTCTGATGAAGATGAAGAGAAGTGCTTTGGAAACAAACGATGATGGATTTTCGATCGAGTATGATGTATACCGTCTAAAGAAACTGATATTAGTCATACCGAGCTAGGAAAACTTACGAAAAAGATTAGAAAAATTGTCAAAAAATGTCAACGGTCGCCAACTAAAAATGATGTTTTGCAGATATATGTATAATAAATTTGGTAAGGAATACTGTCTCATCCTAGAATGTAAAACCAGATTCAATCGAAATTCTGGAGAGATTTTATATGATGAGATCTTATCCTAGAAATACGATTATAGATTTAAATTTTTCTGATTCTGAGTTCAATGAAGTGTCTTAGCGATGTCTTCACTTCTTCCAGTAATATAGGCAGTCGAAGCACTTTACCGTGAAAATACCAATTTTTTATCTGCAAATGCAACATTTGAATTTATGTTTGCACAACCTGAAAAACAAAATCATCCTTAAGCAATGAACTTTAAACTGCATTAAAGTAACGCGATTTCGAAAGAAAGTACTAAAAACTTTTGGACCTCATAAGATATCTCATAAGGGGACAGAGACGATTTACCCACAGATCGGAGTAAGGATAATAATTTCAAATTTCGGAGTATACCAAAAAACGATATAGTGAAGTTTTAAACGTAGTAAATCGAAAGGAGAGGGGGGAGGGGGGTTATGGAAACCCAATAATAAGACCATAACGGAACTCATGCAAGATAATGTCGAGTTTATAGAAAAAATGGAAGATGAAACTGAGTCTTAGTTTGGAAGTAAACACCTAACTTCAATAAAGTTGAATTACATAGTTACATAGTTAAGCTCAAAATCAAGTAAAGTGCGTAGGAAAGGAAATGAGACTTTTCGAACATTAGCGAACAAGTGGAGTATATTTGCAGCAGATTTATGCTTTGCTTTTTCTTACTTCTGTCGCTGACCGAATAAAAGAAAAGTCATTCTTATTTAGACCAGGTAGCACCAACAGTTTTAGGGTGAATAAAAAAGATGACCAATGAAAGGCAAGCGTAAAGTAAAATAAAAAGTGGAGTTGGCTGCTGTCTATTGTTCCAGTCCTTAACTCATTAATTGTAAATGCTGGAAAACTAAATTGAAATTCTTAATTGACTGTCAAAATTAGTGAATGAAATATTTTTAAGCAATATAGAATGAATATTAAACATTATAATAGCTTAGCTGCCAGACTTGATTAAATTAATTCAAGTTACATTCGGTTCAAGCGGCTATATTCAAAAATGAAGTTAACGATCCACAAAAAAATTAATTAGGCCTCCACATAAAAATGGAAATTAAGTGCTATATTCTGTAAATATACCGAATGGAAGCAAAATGTATATTCGAGTACAATGTGACTTTTCGAGTACCGACCTTTTGTTAGTCGCATAAAAACTAAACAGTTTTTATTATATATGTAATACGCTCACATCTAGATAAAATCTACGTTTTTAATACACAAAAACACTATGTGTGATTCGTTATATAATATATAAAGTGTACACTTGGTACGTGAAAATTTGATGTTTATTAAATAAAATTCGGAAAAAAATCTAAATTGAAAATAAAAAACAAAACTACAATTTTTCAATATATTAACAATAAAGCTTTCAACATGTAGACACAAATATACAGCTATTATGTCTTATCAAAAAATATATATACATATAAGCACAAAAAGCTTTGTGTTGTACAATATTTTTACTAGATTTTGATATCGAAAATTAAAATTCATAAAAAATGTATATAAAGCGTACATCATGCTTTTAAGAACGAGAGCTTTTTGCTGTATACATTTTATATGATTTTCTTGTGATGTGCGATGGTGCAATGAAAAACATAAACTAGACGTATTACATATTATTCATAAACATAAAATGTATGTTTGTACAGCATATATTAAAATTTTTCCGTAAACTAATTGCAATTTTGTTAGATTGAAAATGTTAATAAATTATTCATCAAGCTTTTTGCGTATCTCTTACTCAAGGTTATAACCTATCTATAAAATATCTTTACTAATTGGTATACCGATATTGTATACTTCATTACCTGGTTCTTAAGAAGTATTGAATTAACAAAAAGTGTACAAAAGCTCTATCTGATTATTGATAAAAAAATTCTGTTTCGTTCGGGGCTTACCAATTTTGTCTTTGTCGTTGGTATATAAGAGAAATAAAATATTCCAATCAAATCAAACGAAACAATCTAACGAAACAAAAAAAAAAATAATAAAATTAAATAAAATATTTCGGTTGGTTAAAAAAACAGAAAAGCGTAAAAAAAACATTTTGTCCCATTTCCATTGTACTAGTGTGTAAAGAGCTTTTTCTTGGTTTTTTTTTTTGCTATTTGTACATCTATTTTCCGATTGAGTTTTACCTTAGCCGGAATAACCATAATACTGATGAAATACACAAAACTGTTACAGATGATAAAAATAAAAAATAAAATCTCGAAAATAATAGAAATAAAAAAGGTCGAATGTTTCTACTGTCTATTCGGGTATGTTGCTCTGTTGTTTTCATTTCAGGATAAGCAATAAAAATTGGTAAAGATAGTTGAACTTAATCCTAATACATATATCCATGTATTTACATGAAACTCCCTATATATGTATATACATATAGATACGAGTATAAGCCAGAAAAAACAAAAGTTTAATCCTGGTTCATACCTACACAAAAAAAATGAGTCCAATTTTTGTTGTGTTCCGCTGCAGATTATATGTGTGGTTAACCTGGTAATATTAAATTTTTGATGTGATACCCATTTAACCAATGCGAATTATCTTAATGGATGTACATACATTATATCGATATTAGATATTCATATATAGCTCTAAGCTTTAAATCGATTTAATCATGTAATTTTTTGCTTTTAAGTCGGAGATGAACGTGAGTTTTTTTTGGAACAATTCGCCGTATAATGATTCCTTGTAAATTTTCACATTTTGGGGGGAGAAGCGGGGATGGTGGACTTAAAACGATTTTTTTTTGAACCTGATATTAGATTTATTATTTATACAAAAATAAAATATTTATTGTTGATTTTTCTTTATAAATAAAAGAAAATTTGTTCTTATTTTGTTCATTACATAGTTCATGGGTTTGTGTGTTTGAAAGTCTTGTACAAAAAAGTATCCTATGTATTTATTCAAAACATCCTTGGTAATAAAGAAAAAAGGAAACAAGAGTAAATTTAACTCTATATATATGTACATAAGTTTTGAACAAAATCCTCAATAGAATCCTTAGAAGGCAGGCACAAAAGAGGAAACCCTTTTTTTTATTAATGCTGCCTTTGTATATCACGATAAATTTTACTTAATTTACACAGTAATTTTTGCTTGTACATAAATTACAGCATTTTTTTTATTATACTAATTCGTCATCATCATTATTATCATAATCCTTAAATAATAATTTAAGATGTACATAATAATCAGTATCATTAATAACACGGGAGTTGATGAGATGTGAATTTTTTTTTATACAGAAGTAACAAGTTGTCAGTCAGTGGGCTTGATTAGGTGAGAGAATTGTTAACATTGAAATATAGGGGAATTCAGTCTGGCAGTGAAATAAATTAAGAAATTATTAGAATGTTGTAGGGTACTTGAAGTTCAGTAGGGAAAGCTTATGGAAAATTATGAGGTTTTGTAAATATATAAGCAAGCAAGACGAGAAAACTACATTTTTGAATAAACGCCCAGGTGGCGCAGTGGTTAAAGCTGCGGTAGTTGGAGCGGGAGGTATCGGTTTCGAATCCAGATAAGGGCAGCACTATAGGCTGGCATGAAACTATGCAATGTGCAAATGGTTAGGAAAATCGGAGCTATAGCCGTACGTTCTTGACTTTTCTGTAATGGCGTAACATTAAGGACGTAAATAAGCGAACCGCGAACAAGTAGGGTGTGCCTTGAGCCCAAAACAGATTAGAGATAAAAAAAATGAAAATAAAAAAACCGCCAGTGTTCAATTTTTGCTATTTTCTAATATGATTTGGATAAAATTTATCGGACCACGAGTTTTCTGATATAATATAGAGTCACTCTAATTGGAAATCCAAATTTAGTGGTTATTTTAGACTAATCTTTTGACCGAAAAATATTTTTTTTATTGAATGAAAATCTAAATCAATTATTTTAAAATATGACACTGCTTCACACTGCTTCCCACATCATTACACCACCACCGTTACTGTGTCTTTTGTTAAAAAAAAATTTCTTTTTATCTTAGGTCATGAAAATAATAGTAGAACCCAACTAGTAGAACCCACCAAATAATTTTTTTTTTAAATTTTAAAGACAAGACAAGTGCAAAGCAAAGGCACAAGTTTCTGTTTGGCACATTACACGGAGGTATGTCCTTAATTTTTTGAAATTTTAAATTACGGTTGCACTGCTGATCATAAACCGGTGTAAGTCCTTATTTTACTAACGGACAGCGTTGAATTTAAATCTTATCTAAGAATGTCCAGTCTTCGACTGTTGTATCTATCCTTACACGGCCTTTACTGTTTTTTTCCATAGCTTTCTATGTTACTGGGGAAATTCTGCACAATGGTTCAAACTTCTTCCAATTGTTGCAGCAATTTGGCAAATGATATGACCGTCCTCTGGGAAATTCTTCTATATTCAAGACTCTCCATTGGGCATGTCAAGGATAATTCACGAACTGATTGTTGAGCCAAAGAAATTAGTATTATAGTTGTTTTAAGACGGAGTATATGTCTAGACCATAAATTTGTCTTGCGGACGGCATTGAATTATTAATCCTTCAATATTTTACCTAAGCAATATTTTATTATATCAAACCTTAGAAAAACCCAATCTCTTCAAGGTTGGATACAGTATGTTTCTTATAACCCTCTTGAATTAGACAGTGCTACATCTACAAATTCTGACTTCCATTACATCTACAAATTCTGAGTCATTATGTTTTTTAACTCGGCCAAGTGAACTACTCGAGTTTGAAGTCATTTAAAATTAATATATTTGAAGTTTTCGACGGAACACTTTCAATTCCTTGACTATATCGGCAATCTAACTCACTATACAACCGGTCTTATTTTAAGTTTAATTTCGACTGATATAGACTTTTGTTTTACAATTCAAGGTATCCATTGTGAAATTGAAAGGTGGAGTTATTCTAACACATCACGTAGCTTTATGGCAAAAATTATACATCTCGTCACAGCCTAATGTTGCAGAACAAAGAATCCTCTCTGAACATATCGGTTGGGGAAAATAAATCCATTACTTTTTCGGTAGATGGCTGTGGTGAACGATATCTCGTAAAGTATTAATCAAACAATTTCAAATTTATGCTAGTTGTCAAGGTGACAATTCACACTAAAATTATTTACTATTTTTTGTTTAGTCCATTCAAAACTGTAACAGTTGATTTCGTCCAATTTTGGTTTCGTCGATTCCGTCAAAGGACAATACGAAGGACAATACCTGGCCACACACGTCTGTATTGACTCGTCAGAAACTCAAGGAGCTTGGTTGGGATGTTTTAATGCATCCACCATATAGTCCAGACCTGGCGCCAAGCGATTATCACTTTTTTTCGCATTGCAAAAGTTTCTGAGTGATAAGAAATTGGGATCAAGACAATATTGTGAAAATCGATTACTATAGAGTTTTGAGAGGGACATTATGAATCTACCTTTCAAATGGCAATAATTATACAACAAAATGATGCATATTTGACCCAAATCGTACAACTCAAAATATGTTAGATAAAGTCGTTAATTTCACGCAAAAAAGTGTACGCTAATTTCTACAGCTTTAGTTATAAATACGTGATATTTGAATCTATTCATCATACAATTACCAGTATGAGACTGTTGCTAGATCTACGACTATTGCAGAACCATGGAAAACGTTTGGTTTAAAATGAGGCTGGGTCGATTGGCATACTAATTGTTAACACAAGTAATATTACAGTGCTGGTCTAGTGTGCTAAATTGACAATATTCTGTGAAATCGTCTTTAGGTCAGTTTTGTTGAGAAAGTTTAATCATATGTATAAACATAAAAACAGCCAAATACTCTACTTGTGCTTTTATTCAACCTACCAGTATTATTTTTTTTAACATTTTCAATTTGATTTGAATCATGTAAACTGCCACAAACTATGTTCTACTGTATAAGAATGTATTAACAATCAATGGGTTGTGCTAAAAATAATAATGACACCCATCTCGAACAAATATAGACCTCAAAATTATGGATAGCTCAGTTCGTAGAATCCTCACTAGTTGTAATTACGAGCTTTATGCTCCTAACTTGCCAACCATAATTGATCAATACACGAATTGTTAATATTGCTACCAATCTATTGATATGCAATCTGGATCTTATAAAAGCTTTCAACAAACATAGTTCAAGTATAAATTTTAGTAGATTTAGAATTTATTCTGGCAATAAGGTTAAAAATAATTTTCCAGTTCTTGAATAAGTATTGTGAGTAAAAATTTTAACTGAAGGACACTTTAAACAAGTTTTAAGTTAGCAACACTCATTTGTAAAAGTAAAAAAAATACCAACCTTGAATGTTAAAAGTCCAACTGTTCGCCAGACTATAAATAACCATCTGCTGGGAATATTTCCAGTTGGTTGGATTTTTTTTTGTTATCATCTTCAATTGACAAAACACAAGTTCAAAACCACTAAAAATCAAAAACACAACTAAAGTCATTGTTTGATTTCTTCGTAGGGATTCTTATTTATTTCGTTGCTTTATATAGGTTTTGATTGAAAAGAAATTCAATTTTTTGTCGTTATAAAAAATACAATATAAAAGTAAGAGTATCAAATGACGAAATGAATCGAAAACAATGTGTGTAATTCAATATAATAATATAAAGACAAGGAAAAGGGTTAAACAGCTTTTAGTTGTTGTTAATAATCAAGAAAAAAAGTATATATAGATGTTATAAGGTGGTGTAAATAACACAGGAAGTCAAATTTTTGACAACCCTTTGGGGTCACATTTCATTAGGATGATTCATAGCGATGATAATAAAATAGGTAATAATATATAATCCAGGATTATATTATTATACGCAATTTGTCGATACACGAAAAGGATACAATTTCCCACCTTTGACTTTCATTCTTATAGATACAATATTTATTATATAGACGACAATACAAAATGTGTGATATTAAAAAAAGCTTAAAGCTTCATTTTTATTTATACAGTGGCGCATTCCCAAATTTAAAACTATAACAAATATATAACCTAGTTTTATATTGAATCGGTTGGCATAATATACGAAATAAACTCGACATAATATTGTAGAACATAAATATGTAAATAGAAATACATATGTATACGTGTATGTTGTACATACATATATAGATGTACATAAAACATAGAGAAAATATCGCGTGACGCCAATTCAATTCACGTAATAATTTTATTTTCGTTTTCTTCGATGTAAAAGAGCTTTTCGCGGAAAAAAAACAACTTTTTATGTATTTTATTGGATTTTCGATTTTTTTTGTACATACATATATATGTATTACGAGAAGTTGGAATCAAAAGTTCAAAATATTAAATTATCTGTTTAGTATCCTATATACTGATATTTTTATGATAGTTTATATAGTATTTTAGTAGTCCATATAGTAGAAGGTGGATAAGAAAATACTTAGTTTTTGTTATAATAAAGTTATAATGCTATAATTAAAGTTAATCATTTGGAGCTTTTCTCCTATATACGAGACGAGTATATTATATGGTTAAAATAGCGTGTTAATTCTGATAATAAATTATCTAACTACATTTTAATTGTTGTATAATAAATTCAAGTTGAATTATTGTTGAAAATATAAAAACTTTTCTGTTTTTGAATGGTGATGTTAGATGTTTTGTGTATGATAATTTGTTAGGATTTTTAATTACAGTTTTTGGATGGTATTATTGTAAATACGAGCAATTAAACACGGAAGAAATAGATTAACAATGGTTGGACAGTGAATCAAGAATAATTATATTTTGGTTGAGTTTTTAATGGTATGACAAACTAGACCATGGTTGTTTTGATACGTAGATTAAATTAATTGTATACAATCTAGTGTAGAAAACACGATGATTAGAAACTAATACCATAAGAGGATCTTAAAGTTGTTGCAATATAAAATGTCTGGGACGTTAAGCCGATGATGATTCAAATTTCTATTTTCTATATTCTATGTCAATACCGATAGTTATACTAAATGATTTGGCACCATTTATTTTAAAAGCTAAAACTAGGCTTGGAAATGGATCTGAATTTAGAAGTCTTAGTAGATGTAAATTAAACAATGGTGATCATAGAGGTCAGCAGTTTAGTTTTAGTACACCTAGTTTCAATGTGTTGTCATTGTTCCTGAAATTGTAAAATTTTTGATGCGACAAAATAAACAAAGTTCGATTTAAAATTTCAATGGATGGTTCATTTAACTAAACAATCTTACTATACCTACTATAACTTCAAACAATTTAAGCATTAATATTTTATCAGTCCTCCCTTAGCGTTTTTAACAGCTTGTAGCCTGTTTAGCCTTTGGTATACTATCAACATGCTTTGCTGTAATCTCTATTCCAATGTTTTCCCATGTCTCCTTAATAAATTTGATCGACCACCAATTCTTTATCGTTTTGAGATTTGAGTTTTGTGGGGAGCACTCAACTTAAGCACAGATTTTTATAAATTTTGATTTAATGTATGGGACGACTAACCCCTTTTGTTATCCCGTCAGTCAATAAAAGCTTACCGGATCCGTTAGCTCCCCCCATACAATAATACTACCACTACCGTGTTTCACAGTCTTCTTTAAAAATCTATCTATGAGTCCCTCACCCCGATCTTGCTCAACTGTTTTACGCCTCTTTGACCCAAATAGTTTAAATTTGTAAACAGATTTGTCGTTTAAGCTCATTTGTAAACAGATTTGTCGTTTAAAGATTCCTTATGTGTAGTTTGAATCACCCTTTGTCTCTCTAATTTACTATCGTATCACAACTTATGTGATTCATTCATGAGACATAAATCTACCAACCACTGGATCCAAAATTACAGGATATATATGCATAGAAAAATTTGTATAGAATAATTTTGATCATTTTTCGCTAATTTTTTTCTAGTGATAAGGAATGTTTAATTTAGGTAAGAAAAAGACATTAGTTAGCACTTGATATCCTGATGCTGAAAACAGATTGTCAGAATTCTGACAGCAGCGAAATAAGAATACACACGTTTATATGAAGTGAACTACATGTATTCTGCTCGACATGTAGAATTCTGCTTCATTTCTCTATTTCTAATTTCGCTGATCAGAATCTGTCAAAACTAAACAATACGTAAATCGTGGCTAAGTTCAAGTTGGTTTTATTTCATTTAGTTTTCTGTTGATAAAAAACATTTAATTTTCTGTCAAGTGTCAAATAAAAATGGAAGAAAAGATAATTGAATTTTGTGATTTTTTTAGTGGATAAATTAAAATCGAGGTCAAAGACGCTTTGAGATAAATTTCAAAGGGAGATAAAAAATAATGAGAAGTCGGGATGTGCAGCGTCTACTCCAAAAAAAGAGTGGAAATGGTAAAAGGCAATGATATTCCTGAAAAACGTTGAAAATGCCAACGAGAGGTCAATATAATAATTAATATTTACAATATTATAATTTTAATATCGGTTTTGTTTATAGAACAACAAGTAATTACGAAATTACGCCGGAAGAATCATTTGAGGAATTAAGTTAACAAAGTTTCAATGATTATTTGAGCGAAGTAATCTTCGCCCTCAAACCAAAGCAACGGTTAAATGGATTCGGCACTAGAATCTGTGACTAACCAGCAGTCTGAGGTGCAAAAACATCATTTCTGGCCCTACCGAAACCAGAAAGCTAAACACAACACTTTTTTTATGGTATATCACGACAAGTAGAAGAAGCCAAAGTTTGGGATGTTATTAGGAAAAATATTTTCCCCAAAGAATAAACTTTTAATTAAGTAAAAAACTTTTATTTCAATTTTCTGTTTATTTAAAAGTTTGATACATTGTTGCGAATGCAACTCGTGTTGAATTATATTGGGAAGAGGTTGTGGATTTACCTCTTGTCTCCAACTATCTTCTATAATACTAAAGACAAATGTCTGGGTTCGTAACGACAGTTTCGAGTTAACCATGACTTCGTTGTAATGTGTCACCGCTAACCATGGTTTGCAACTTGGATAAAACATGGTTTCGGAATGAGCTATTTTTCTCATACCATGGCATTTTAGTGACGACAGTGTCACTTTATACAGTTAGTGAACAGCGAAAACTATAAATATTGGTTTTTTAATGTACATACTTGTTTATTTATTTTTTTTCTAAAAGTTTTCAAAAAAAAAAAATAAATTAATACAGAATTCGATAAATTGACGGAAAATAAAATTACAAATGGAAATAAGAAAATTTGGGTGAAGGGTGAAACAAAAATATTTTTAAACCACACAGTTAACATAAGAATTTTAATTTATTATGATAAACTGTCAAACTAAATAAGAACTGTAGTGTGTCAAGTATTCTCATTTCGAAAATCATAGTTTCATAATCATAGTTAGAAAACTAGATATGTGTCTATGGTAGTAGTTCGTCTTCGTTATTTAAATGATCGAAAAAATTATGTGATATATGCCGAGCCATTTAACTAAATGATATTGTGATGAACAACTGTTGCTTGCACTTTTTTTCAGTACTCTCCGGATAGACGTTTAACGAATTTGTTAAGACTCGAAATTGGGCAGTTAAAATACCAAATGTATTTTCGATTTTTACCCGTGCTGAAGACAGCCGTTTATTGACAAACTTCTTTTGGAAGGAGTTACCCAGGATACGATCGCATTAAATTATTCCGCATTGGAAATGCGCGCCACCGATGAAGTAACACGGAAATTGATCATTTGTGTTTGGTAAAAGCATTGATTTTAAAATATTATCTTTTAAAATCTGATCGCCAAATATACTGGGCAGTAAATATTTATGTGTTTGCCATCAATTGCTCCAACAACATTCGGCATCTAATACTACTTTCAATATCTTTAGCAATATTTCTTTTTATGTTGTAATAAAGTTTAATAAAACCACATTTAAATCTAGAAATTATTTAAAAAATTTTTACATCTAGAAATACCGACCAAATGGCGCAGTAGTTAAAACTGCGGCAATTGGAGCGGGAGGTACCGATTTCGAATCCCGATAGTTGCAGTTGGTTTTACTTAAATTGAACATACAGAGGAACGTCCTCGATTTGACTATGTAATGGCGTAAAGGACGACGTAAATACTAAAGCCCCAAAACAGATTGTAACAGACAGACAGTCTGTTTGATGTAAAGCCCTCCGCCAATACTTTACTTTTGAACATGCATAATCAAAACCACTTAACTAGACATCTAATTGTTATCGTACATAATATATCTATGATACTCGATGTGCATAAGTAAATTATTTAAAACGTATTTACAAAACAGAACAGCATAAAAATGTAAATTTTCACTGTAAACACAAACTATGATAATGTCTTGCACAACTCGAAGTATTAAAATAATACTACAAATCATCCAATTGTAAAATAGCAAGACAAGAAAATCAATTCATTCAATATTCACATAACATAACAACAAATTCAACATCCTTGAATCACACTCAATCACAACAAATTTTTTAGTACATACAAAAGCAAAAAATTGGTTTTAATCACTAAAAGCTTTCGTCTAATTAGATTTTATGTTTGTCATATTGTTCATTTTTGTTTAAAGCATTCATAATTTCAATTATCTACTTCGAGTTTTTATTTTTGGTACTCAACCAATTTTCCAATCATTCCAAATTATTAATTTTCTTTCGCTAACATTTTTTTTTATAAATTAATTGTCTTAAGAACTATGAATTTTTTTTTCTAGCAATATTATTAAAAATGATGATAATTATAATAAATAAATAGTATATAAATATAATAATATATAGAGAACATAAAAATAAAAAATATAATTAAAAGCCAATCACATATTTTAATTAAAGAAAATTTAAAAAAAAGAAAATTGGTTTTTTTTAAAGAAAATTAATTTTTTTTGTAACTTTTAAGTTTTGTTTTGTTTACCCTAAATAAATTTTGTAATCCTTGTAATTGATTTTGATTGTAGATTTCCCAAATAGTTGTATCAAAATTTATATCAGTATCAGACATATAATTACCAGAGTATTCAATATCATCCGGATTATTATTGTCTTGTATAAAGTCATTCTTTAAAAAAAAAATGAAAAGAGATGTAAAGAGTACAAAAACAAAAATAATAAAAAAGACATATATAATTTATATAATTAATTAGAAATTAAAATTTAGTTTCTACATAAAATTAATTCGCGAATAGTGTATTATTCATATTTATACGTGACACAGTATTTATTGGGTGTCTGTGCTGTGCGATTCTTATTTTATGTATATACAATTGGTGCGATTGTGAATTCGAACACAATAATTAAATTGCATTGATTAATTAATTCGTTGGTGTTTAATTATATTATAAATAATCCAAATATCATAGAGGAGGAACTTTATGATGTGCAGATGGCAGAAATTTAACTCTAAATGCTGAACTTAATTCGACGAGCATATGTAAGTTGGGTAGAGTGAAGGAGGAACCAATATTAACCAAGACACCACTCAGTTAATATAACCGGCTTATTTAATATATGGTGGGTTTCCAAAAACCATTTTACTATGAAATCTCGTTAATCGAATTATGAGTCCACAAAATTAGTTTGTTTTACTTTGACCTTTCGTAATATAGTTACAGCTATTGGTGAACTTTAAGATGATGTTTCCGAATCTTTATTGTGATCACAAGGGATTCCATTTTTTACTGATACGATGAATAAACACTTGCATTATATTCATGTAAACTGGTGTGAAGCACGTATATAAATATGCATAGGTGATCTGTCAAATCGAATCTATAACCATACCTTCCAAATTACTAGCCCAAGGCCTAGTACTCAAATCAAAGTGAAATGAAATTTTACCGCGATCTCCAAAAATTTATTTACTTTCACGTGAAACAGAAATGATTTTTTTTTTGGAGAATTCAAATGTTCAAACAGTTCAAATCATTATTGAAATAAATTTGTAGAGATTGTGCGCGCCATCTTTGGTGCATTGAGATAACTATAGTTTTCGCGATAATGCACTGAGTGCTTAGTGAAAACAGAAATGAAATTTTTCATTTTTGGTAAAATCGTCACTTTGGTAAAATCGTATGGAAATTTCATGCGAAATCGATCTGAGTACTAGCCTTAACTGATTAAAGCAGCCCCCGAAAAAATAAGAAATATTTGAACCGAGACATAACCAAGCACGTTAATTATAGAATACAAAAACGGATTTGATATGACATAAAAGCGGACTAGATGGGCCCATTGTAATGTCCTGGTTAAATTAATGTCCTTTTAGTACCGACAGATTTAGATATGTTTAACGTCGTTAGTTAATCTTCAAGAAGGAACCGCGACTAAAGGCAAGCCAGTTGGTGGAGAGAAGCAGGAACAGGGGCACGAGAATTGGTCGACAGAAACTGTATCCTCTCGCCTGCACTGCTATAACTGTGGCATACGATAACTCAAAAAATAGTATCAAATGAGAATACTCAGTAAGGCAATCAAAGTAAATCTATCATAGTTTAAGTACTGGGATCTTTGCAGTTGAATTGTCTTAACCAATTCGGTTGAAGGTAGTTATTGTATACCAAATAAGTTTCAAGTAAACAATATGGGAGCCAATAGCTCTTAACGTACCCTGTCTATCACCTCAGGATTTTGTACATAAATCAGCCAGATTTGTTTTGAATATGTAGATGATATCTGTGTGATTGAATTTAATGGCAATGGAGTGAAAGAGCAACTCGATACACTGAAACAGCGTTCAGCTTTCGTTGGTCTCAAAATCAACGGGTTCAAAACCAAATATCTGTTCTCGAGAACAAGACGCAATTGATTTCTGTAGTGGTAATCGCACTTTTGAAGGAGTAATAAGATTCAAGTATCTTGGATATCTCATTACTCACGATAATAGTATGAGAGAGGATATCAAGGTTCGCCTTGTCGAATACTTCTCAAATTAAAATATCTTGAAAAGACCCGTTGTCATGTATGCAGGTAAGAGCTGGACCTTGACGGATGAGTACAAAAGATGTCTTCTAACATTCGAGAGAATAATCATGCGTGTGATATGGCCCAAAACGCGACGATGATGGCACATACCGAGTTCTATTGCATTACGAGATCAGGAATTTACAGCCAATTCCTGATATCGTGCATGAAATCAAACGACAGTGACTACGCTGGCTCGGTCACGTACTGCGTGCTGATCCGAAACGAATAATACAGCAATTTCGACGAGAGCGATCTGGCATCTTCTTACTGCTCAACACGGTACGGGCCAGCAATGGTCGGTTGAAAAAACCGACAAAAAATAAAGCAACCAGATAACTAAGTACACGATCCATCCCTATATGGATAACCAAATCTCAATCAGAGAGGTTGGACTATTGTATTTCGATTTATACTACTCGCTGAAAATTATACTAAATAATTGCCAAAGAGATGTTGAACATTTCATCTAGTGTCCGTGGGCATGTGGACGATTATGTGATACCACCATATTGTATGCTGTACTTTGCAGGTGAGCGGTTGGAAGAGCCGCATCTCTTTTGATCCAGTTGCTTTATTGCATTTCTCTTCAAAATATTTATGGAAGAGGGTTTTTGAAGAGAGTGGAATAACATGATCTTTATTTTAAAGTTTTTCCAGTGTACTGGGTCTAATTAATAAAACAAACCATCTCAGTTCTTTTTGGATTAACTGATAGGGTCTGCTCACAAAACCAGCTCACCACTATTTTTATGTTATTTTCTATGTGATCACATATATTGTCGTTTAGTTGGACTAGCAATGAGTGACTACAAGAGACGTTTCAGGTTCTAAGTTAACTCCAAACTTGTCATTCGCTTACTGTCGGTTGCTTATCAATATCTCAGAATTTTAAGCATATACATATTTTTTGTATGCTAGAAATATATTTACGTTGATGGATACAGAATATATCTTTAGTAATTATCACAATTTTATAAGGTGCAGAGTCTATTATCAACGATTTGTATATTAATGAAATGTTTATTAACTGATTTACGACCACATACGATATACCACACCTATGCCGTATGATTAAAGTTGATAATCAAATGAAATGAAGACTTATATTTTAAATCAGTTTTTGATTGCTTAAGTGCGAATCAAATTGAATAGTTTCCAACTTTATATTCGCCAATTTGTATATTGTTAATTACCAAGCCCACCTACAGACAACCAAAGGTTTAACGACACAAAGAGAAAATCAATTAGTATTTCACCATCCTCAGCCTATTGCTTTAAAGCTAACGCTATATAGCCGCGTAGACAAGTTAATCCACTTCACAGAGTACACACAAATTGCTCATATATATGTTTGGTCGGTTAAAACATCAAACAGCCCCCGTCATAAAATATAAAAATATAAACAAATTAAAATGTGTGCTAAAATCAAATAAATAAATCAATCATTAAGATAAAACGCGGAACGATTTTTATGAGATTTTAAAATGATTTTTATGGCACAAGTCCAAATCGTGTGTGTGTGTTTGAGTTTGTACAAATTAATCCATTTCATTAAATCACAATAAAAGTGTGCGATCACAAATTACAAACAAATTTGCTAAACATAACTGAATCATACATATGTGCACATTTGTTGGGGGTGAGTAATACAGTGGGATATAGTTGGGCAGCGTATGTAACCTGCGCAATCCTCAGACTCTATCGATGCGATATTGAATTATTCAAAAAATTTTAATTAAAATTTCGCGGTATTTGCAATTTTATGTATCGATTTCACTATCGCAATTATTTATTTATGTTATCTTTATAAAATGTAAATAGTATTTCGTAGATGAAACGTTGGTATTTTTATGATAAGACAATATTTTTTATTTCTTTAAAATGTATAGAGCGAGACGTGATAGCAAACTCATGCAACGAAAAATATATTGTTTAGTGCTTAAGCCAAATTTATTTACACCAATTCGTAATTTTTTGAATCATCGTACCGTTTTCGAGAAAAACAAGATAAGTTAAGCTTTCCAGCTACAATAACGTTGATAACTTGTTATTACTTATTACTGCCACACGATATTAGGTTATATGTAACTAAACTATATATGAAAATGCAGCTAAAATCTAAAGAGTACTAGTATGCCTCCCAGAACTGACTAGGATCAAAAAACTAGTCATTCAATCATCTGAAACAAGAATTCAGAGAGTGTGAACCAGTTATATTTTAGGCCTCAGTTGTATCAAAAAACAATACAATATTAATTACAAGCAATGAAAATTATAAGATGTTCCCTATGGTAGAGAATACGCACGTTATTGACTATTCTCCAAAAGGTAAGCAAAAATCTGCATGTGAAATTCTATACCATAAAATCACAAACAAATCATATGTGAAGTTAACTCAGCCCAGTTATGGTCAAGTTTTGGCAACAAATTTGAACTTGACATGAATTTGTCACTTGGTTTGACGAAACAAAAGAGGTCTCGAAGTAGGGCAGTTTTGGTTTTATAAAAAGATATCATAAGTAAACTCTAGAGAAAAATATTTGGAATTGTCCAAAAATCCAGCTCTGATCAAATTAACTGTAGACATCATTTTAATTTATAACTTCACAAATAATTAAAATAATCAAAACCTGAACTGGGCTAACATTTACATTTATTATTTTAGTGTTGCCATATGATCTTTATTTTATTTTCTAGGATAAAATTCACATGCATGCAAAAAGTGTATTTATGGCACCAGAATAATAGTGCAAGGTTAAAACCAACATGGAGTCCAGAATTGAATCACCAATTCAATTCCAAAAGCAACGAAGCTCCTACTCTATAAACCTAAAACACTGCCTCTGGTATACTCATTACTCAAAGATACGAATATAACAGCTCAGTTACAACTCTACAAAACATGGTGGTAGTAAATACCGATATGATACAGACCGATATATCCTAAATAAATATATAAAACAGTTACGAGTGACCGCCCAGGCTGCGCAGTGGTTAAAGCTGCGGCAGTTGGAGCGAGAAGTACCGGGTTCGAATCCCGATAGGAGCAGGTTGCAAAAGGATTTTTCACCACTTGATTACGATCGATGGTGTGAATGAACACAAGTATGACCCCCTGTTGGAGGGCAGAATCCATGGGCCGACCCATCTTCCATGTCAGTACTATAGGCTAGCGTGGAGCTATGCAATGTGCAGATGGTTAGGTAAATCGGTCCTATAGCCGGTCCGTCCTCGATTTGGCTGCAAAGCGTAAGGTAAGGACGTAAATAAGCGAACCACGAAAGAGATGGTAGTGCCTTTTGTAAAAAAACAAAAAAACAGTTACAAGTGGGCATAAATAAATATGTTTAGGTTGTGGCGAGATATTCCTTGCAGCTAACAGCATACAGTTTAACCAAGATTAATTTACCGATCTGCTTTTTTTTCAGATAAAACTTTGCAGTACAGTATAAGCAATAAAAGGTGAACTCCTCTGCTTTATGAAAGAAAGCTTAAATAAAAGTATTCGAGTTATGTGCAACTATAGTACTACCATATATGTGTTACTTGTTGATCACTGCACAAAACAGCAAATAAGTCAGACATTGAGACCGAAAAAAGAAAAACGATAGAAGGGTTCTGGTCTAGGATCAATCTCGATACTCCAAAAACGAAGTTACGATTTAAAACGAGGTTTCAAAAGAATCCAGGGTACAGTTTCTCGAATACGAATAGTGTAATCAAATAGGTACTTGGTGTCATATCGTAATAAGAGTGTTACAAACTATTGTGCACATTCTTATAACTGTATGATTTGGCTTCATCAGCTTTTATATACATAATAACTTCGTCACCGGTACTTTTAGTTTCAAATTTTGCTATCATGTCCCGCTCTATCATATAATGCATGGCTTATTTATATTATTGTTAAACGTTTAAGACAAATAAATATTCTTTTTTTGACTTTCTGTTTAACAAAACCGAATTTTTTTTTTCAGCTGTACAATAATTGAATATTACATTTTGCTTTTCTAACCAATATTTTGTCGTCGTCTTGGAAAAAAATTATAACAAAGTGAAAATTTAGTGTGTGCATTTGAACAAAAATATTTTATGAGAATTAGAAGTTGAATAAAAAATTGCACAAATTTAAAAATAAAACTATATATAGTTCAAATCGATTGTTTATTATGATTATAGATTAGAATCATACCTAGATAGCATAGTAGTGTACCTAATTAATTAGCTTACCTGAAACAACGGTTGGTCGACTACTGCGTTTGCAGGAATTTGAAATTTATAAAATTTATGATCAAATTCGGGACTATGATCGTTTACATCGGCCACTTCGACTACAACCCGTGTTGTAGACGAGAGTTGGGGTGATCCATTGTCGCTTATCATAACCTGTGGGAATTATAAAATATTTACTTTTTTTAGTTGAATGCAAATAAAATAATAAGATAAATTGTATTTTACCTCAAGTATATGTTCCGATTGATTTTCGCGGTCAAGCTTTCGTGCGGTTGTTGTTATCAAACCTGAAAATCATTGACATCATAAAGTAATTAAATCCAATAGAAAATCATATTAAAACTTGAATTATATATATATATATATATATATATATATATATATATATATATATATATATATATATATATATATATATATATATATATATATATATATATATATATATATATATATATATTTGCTTAAATTAATTTGTTTGCGTTTTTAGAATTGAATGTGTATGATGACATGTACGAGTACAAACATATACACAGTGGAAACGCATGAAATGCTAGAACAAATGTTCTTCAATTAAACTTTTAATTACCGTATTTTATTTCTAAATATTAATTAAGGATGTTGTTATAAAAAATAAAGCAGCAGCAACAAAAAAATATAAGAACTAGAATATCTACGGAATTATTATATTATGAGGAGATTTATGGCTGATAAAATATGGTATGTTGAATAGCGCTTGCGAGGTTTATCGCCGGCAACAATCTGGGAAATATTTTAATGGTCGTCTCTTTGAAAATAAACTTTGTTATTTTTTCTGGTTTATTATGTTTCATGATAGAATTTGGAAGTTGTATAAATGTTTTTAGTATTGTTTCTATGCCATTTTGTTGGAACGAACGCAATTAAAATATTTATTTTTTTATGCGAGTCATTCACTCCGGAATTATGATTAGATTTTTTTGTTGAGTAAATAACCAACGCATGATTATATTGACTACTACGTGAAGTGGAACGCAGTTATACCCCAGAAATAATATTTGGCATATATAAGGATTAAAAATACTTGGCATAAAAATTAAACCTTGATGTAATAGGATGGATGGGTTCTGACATATAAATCAGAAATTTAATGATACTTTCTAATATAGCTGATATTGACTTGAATAGCCAATTTCATTTTCTTGATAAATTAAGATGGATTGCGGCAAAACGGATTCTAGAAACGGATTTATTTGCTGCTAACAAAAGGATGGTGTTTCTAAACTTTAACGGGTCGATAGATAAAAAGGGTAAACAGTGGACTCAATTAATGGTTTATAACTTTTCATACTAAATTGAGGTTCTGATGGAATTTTCAAATTTCAAAACTACTTTTGCAAATAACTTCTAGTCAAAGTAACTTTTAGTTAGTGATTTATTTAGAATCTGCAAAAAAAATTTACTCAGTAGAGTAAATACTATAAAATTAAGTGCAATTTGGGAGATGTATCCTAAATAAATCCGAAATAGCATTGCAACCAATATAATAATACAAAGTTAATCAAAACTACCTTTGTCATGGTTCATCAATATACCTCTTTCAAAAATGACCACCGAAAAAGCAATCGAGCCGTATAATAACTAACAGCTTTCATCGAAGTAATTTTAAACTTCAATATCTCGGTAACTAACAATTGTGAGCACAAATTGAGAGGTTGAATAAATTATGTTAACATAGAAGACTTTTATCATTTCATTTAACGTCAATAAGAATTACAAAACCATTCTCAACATCGAAATATTGATATGCAGTAGCTTCATAAAGAAACTTATTCAGGACAACAAATCGACTTGAAATGGAGTGGTTAGAATTCTATAGGGGTAGTGAAAAATTAGTTGTCATTGTCACCCATTATATTATTTGACATAAAAAATTTATGATTTTAATAACAAGGCAACACAACACAATTTCCCAGAAACACAATTTCCACCAGGAAATGGCATTATTATTCCACGAGTTTTTCAATGAGCAGTTTTGTACTTTAACTATTTAGTTCTTATATAAGAACGTTTTACTTTTAACTCCCCTCCCCCGATTTGTTTAACTTATTCCACTTAAACCTCTGATTAGAATCTGTAAATAATGCAGTTGAGGAGGGTGATATCTGAAGTATAAAAAATAAGACTAAATCCGAAACTGGGCCATTTACTTCAATACTTGATGGTCACCGATATCAACCACTTTCCATTTCTCGGGTAAATTTTATTTCTCCTATAGCAATCTAATAGGGTCAAAACACAGTACATAAAGTACATAACCTCTCCTATATATAAATCTCAATAAATGTTATCAATATTCAGTAAAAAATTATTCGTTATCCTGCATGAATTCAATGAACATTTTAGAGATCGGTGCTAGAAGATATTTAGTGACAGACCCTGACTCATGAATATTAAGTAGATAAGTAAAATATTACATGAGAAATCGAACACCAAGATTGTCGAGATATACCATTTATAAATATTTTTTCATGACTGCACGACGTATCACTACACTAAAGTCGGAAACAAGTACTTGTCAGTGGTAAATGATTTATTTAGCAAGTTCGAATTACTAAAACCTGTTTGCAGAACTGGGGCGATATCACTGACGCAGAACTTGGCGGAGAGCGTTTTCCTAGTATTTGGGGTGCCAATCTTTGATCTCAGATAATGACAGCTAGTTTGCTTCAAAGATACCATTAATGAATGCATATTATCACCTTCAGGAAAATCACGCAGAAAGATTAAACGGAAGTGTATTATTATAAAAAGCAGTTATATCGCAGATTAGGATGGGACGAAAAAATCAGTCAAATAGCTTGTACATTTAGAACTGCCGTGCGTGAATCTTCGAGATACACGACATTTTTCGTCAATTTTGGAAGAAACAATAAGGTTTCTGACGCGCAGCATGCCGACATGAACGATAAGAAAAAATTTCAAAGTCAAGAAGAGCATGCACAATTTATGAAGAGCAAACATCAAACGATTGAAGAAAATTTGAAAGGCGTATGCTCAGAATACCAGGAGATATAACTTATGGACACGTCCCATTCAATTTGTTAAAGTAAAACTTTAAGCAGTCAAAAGCAGTTTAGCGTAATAATAGTTAATTCGCATCTCGGTTTGAAAAATGCTGGGTGGTGAGGAAAATAGGTGGGTTCAAGTTCGTATCAAGTTCAAAATATGAACGGATAGAGAAATTTCTTGCCAATGATCTTAGGAGGTTTCACAGTGTGAATGAGTTGGATGAATGATTTAATGAATTTAGAATGCGGGTGAACAATTTAATATTTAAATTTAAAAGGTGGTTATATAATGTTCGCATTTAGAGTACATCGAACCATTAGTTTGTTTAAGCTTAAATTGAAATTAGTTGTAAACAGCGTGTATTAGTTATTTTCTATATTTGGGCTTATTCATAATTATTTTATGCATAAATTATCACCTAGGTTTCCGTAAATTCGCAAATCTACCAACTCCGTAAATTGACATCTTTGCCTCGTTCAACTTGTGTTAGTCATCCTAGTTGTAGCTTTCTTTCCATAGCAAATAATCCCACCTATTGAGTCACCCCACCTATTGATAGAGCTAGGCTAGGGACATTACGTGCCGGTAGCTTGGCGCCCAATTTTGAGTGTTGTACTTTTGTCTACCAAAGCAAGTGCTAAAGTGTGTGTGGCACGTTACAGCATCTACACTGTTCGAATTTCAGACAAAAAGGTAAGGTTGGGTTGAGTGGGTGCTATAGCACACTTAGACCAACCACGGTCCGTTGTGATACCACAGGATCTTACTTCCCTATTTCCTTTATGAGAACCAGTTTGAGCTACTCATGTAGCGTGATAAATTTCGCACCTTAGAGTTTTCGATATCAGGGGTAACCCATTTAGAACTTACCCAAATATTCATGACTTTTGTGTGCCAAAGTCGGGAATGAGCATAGGAGGTGGACTACTGTCAGAGCTCCTGCACCCAACGCGCGGTTCTTCAAGTAAAGGTTGATAGATGCCTTAAACTTGTACATTTTATACTCAAACGGAAACTGAAAACTGAATAACGAATTCCACTTCCTAGATATTCGATAAATAAAATCACGCTTTGCACCTTTAGTTCCAGTTTTCGGAGGCTTCACCGTAAACCTATGCGGATTGACCGTTCCTGGTGTACCCATCCTGGCGTAACAAATGGAGGTGTTTTCTCCTTTAATTCTGCAGAACATTTATTTATTAATCTGTATAGAACATGCATAATTCTGCAACATCTCTGCAGTGCTGTAGGCTGTCTAGATCTTTCGTAAGTTTGAGGTTTCGTATTATTCGGATGGCACGCCCCTGAACTCGATCCAGCAACAGGAACTATTGCTTTTTTGTTAAGCACAGTCTTGAGTGCTTTAATTGGCTTCCCCAACGCCCTTTCCGGTAGCAGTGGGTGAATTGTACCCTGCCTCGCTAGTTTCCGATGACATCCGAGTGGCCAGGAACCCTGACTATCTGAATGTTGAAATGCTCACTCATCTCATTCATAGTCCAACGTCACTCTAGATGTCGGAGAAACAGAATTCAGTGAATTGATTGTCGCCTGACTGTCTACATAGATTACAGGAAAGTCTCAGTATAATCAATCGAATTTTGAATTTAAATTCAGCAATAAGTTCATTTAAATTAAGCTAAAAGCTTAAAGAATTATATTCTAGCGACAGAAAGCTCAGTCTACCGAACTAACAAAATAAAATCACTTTTTTCGAAAAGTTCTGGTTTCAGGTGGTAGAGTTATATGGTTATTTTGTACGTGCTGTTTTACGAAACAGACAAGCCCCTAAATATAAGGCAAAGTCAAATTTACAAATATTTTTCGAGAGTAATATTTATTTAATGTACAAAAATAATAATTTTATTTAATTGTTGCTTGTTATAATATCGACACTTGAACACACGAAATGCATATTATGAAGTAGTTAATAATTATTCTGAAGGAGTCTTAGAAAGTATTATATGCTAATAAATTTTTCACCCTTATGGTGTTTGCATGATATACAACGATCACGAATTATTTGTGTTTCCTCACTCAGCTGCCCTACTTAAGTCGACTATATAATATTATACAAAAAATAATAATAAAAACTATTCCATATAATCACGGTTTATATAAAATTTATATATTAATTCAAGAGCTTGCGGCGTCATTATACAATGTATATACCTAATATAGTAATTTAAATACCCCCCACAAACCGTAAAAATAATATACAAACAAATCTATTCCAAAAAAATAAATATAATTAATTTTCGTTGAAATAAGAAATTTATATATAATTAAAAAATTTAATGGAGCAAAAATAATTTCGAACAATACACATAAATAAATTTCGTATTATCCGTGTAAAATTCCATTTCTTACGGCTTTTCAAAAGCAAATTATTAATTTTGGAATAAAATATATATTATGTAAATATGAATATAACAATAACAGGTCAAGCATATTATGATGCCTAAAGGTAACCGATTTTAAATACATCCAATTTGATATTCAAAAGTAATTAAAGGGAAAAGCTCAACGAAGTTTTCTAATTATTCCCATATATAGGTATGTAAATATATACAACAATGGTACGATTTTTAATTTCCATTTTATTTCCGGTTTTATTTTTGTGATTAATCCAAAATTACTTTTATTCTTATCACAACGAAACAATTCATAAGGTTGTGGCCTTATTAAAGAAAATCTTCATTATTTTATACAGTCCTTATAGCCGTATTCTACACACACGCGGTATATAATATTAAAATTTGCGTCTATAAATATAATTTCATTATATAAATCATCTCCTTATATATATATATGTGTGCACCCTTAATCCACCCACCTTGTTTTTATATATATATATATATATTAACCGAGCGCGATTCATACACGTCACAGTGAAAATGATTTTAATTTACATACGGATTTGGATTTTTCAAAATATATTACGTTCACTGAGATTAATTTACCAAGTCACAGCACAGTGATGATATTATGTGCAAATCACTCACCTGTAAATATGTAGAACATTTTTATGTACCCCCGACAGCCAAATTTCATAAAATATATGATTGCGTTCATATATTATTTGCATAGAGCTTGACACACAAAATAAAGCATTTTCTTTTAACGAAAGATTACGTCATAATGAAATGTGACAAGAAGATTTTATATAAATTTTTTTTTTATATGAAAAGGATATTAATTTAAGGATTCATCGTCTTTTGTGTTTAAAATGCAACAAAAAAGTTTTAATAATCCTTAATCTTTGGTGTTGTTGCAGACACAAAATAATTTATTTAATAGTTGATGGCTTAGTCGATGACGAGGCACATGGGGTCTTTAAAAAAACCATAAATTTTAGTTTTTTCAACGCCTATCATAAAAATTTGATACACGTTGCGGCGGTAAACATAAGTAAGTTCTGTTTTCTACATCAATTTTGGTGGTATGTGACGTAATATCGAGCTGTTATGTCATCCATGTTGATCTGGTCAGCCATCTCATTAATGGGTGGGAAAATCTGTTGATCTATACTTTCTACGTGATTAGACTACATTACAATTTCATTTGCAATTTAAAGAAACTAGAGCGGTTTGAGAACAGATTTACTTGGTGCCAAGAATACATGGTGAAATAGTTTAGTACAAGTCGATATAGATATCGATAATCTCCAGTGCTTGAGCTGATAAGATAGATCAACACATACCCAATAATATTTTTCGTGAACTTTTATCGATTGGTTGATCATTTTACTATAAGCTGCTCACTAGATCAATAATTAGGCCTTACAATACTAAGAGCATAACACGGTATTTATTGACCATAAAGTATGACATGTCTTTCGACAGAAAAGAAGAATAATGCACCGTCTTGGGGTTTAGAATGAGCTTGTTAACTCGAATGAGCTTTTGATGGAATTTTCATAGTTGAAACCTATACTTAACAAATAAGTTAGTCAAAGTAAATTAGAATTAATGATTTATTAAACATATCTTCAGAGATAGTGGCCATCATACTGAAAAAACTTTTAATCCACATAAGCTTTTGATGACTAATGATACCGAGAATTTTAAAGCTTGACATAGAATAGTTGTAAAGATTCGTCAGTTGGTTCTTTTGAGTTCGGGAAAAAAATTCCTTTCTGCTTTAATTGATGTTACTTCAAATAGTGTTACTTGGCCAGTTCGTTAACAGTCAATTTATTATTATTTCAAGAATTTGTGTAGATAATATACTATTTTCAGCGTTGTTTGTTGCCGTGTATTTCAAAGCATACAATATATTATTCAATTAGCTAACTGCTAGAGATAAACCTTAACGATTTCAACAAATAAATAAATTGGATATAAATATATAAAATTTGCATAAATAAAATAAATTGAAATAAATAGATACACATACAATAAAAAAAATTTTTTTTGGTTAATTAATTCCATTAATCCCTTCGTTTCTGTATTGTTATCAGTGAGTTACGACAACGCGCAGCTATTGGTATGGAAATTTTTTCTTTTCAATTTTAATCGTCAAACTGTTTAATCTCTTAATAATATATATAGCGAATGAATAATTCACTCGTATTATAAACAATATAGTTGAAATTAATTTTAATTTTGTCTTACATGAATATTTAATTTTGTTACAACTTGAAAAGGTTAAAATGTTCAGTTAAAGCAGTCAAGCTAATCTTAATTCAATGTACACAAAACTTTTCATCCAATTATTAAAGCAGTGTTAGAAATCTGCTGGAAAGCATGGAATATGCAAATAAACTAAATGCTCGAAATGTTGGAAAGTGAGACTCATGAAAGACGAACGCACACTCAAAAAGGTTTCTGTTTGAGTGGTTTCGGTCATAGATTCAGTTTTATTAGCGTTGATAATAATTAATGGTATACTCAGTATATTAAAATATGCAATAAATTTTTCATACAGAAATATTTTACAGGGACGCATCTATGGTGCAGCAACTGTATTCCAACTAATAGCATAAATAAAGATTGGTTTATGAATTCCGCAGACCGGCATACTGAAAACAGAAGTGAGGAGAAAAACAATAAGAGTGAAACCTATTTCCACTCATGATCAAAAACAAAAGAATGTGTACTGTTTTTTATAAACATAGTCCTAAGAAGTATCATAACCTGGCTTAAGTAGAGAACTCAATACCCAACTATTTAAGGCTGGATCCAGACATTAGTACACATTTACCATCAACAGCTAAAAAATGATAACAACAAATCAACATAGAAAATATGACAGCCAAAATTAAAAAGCTCTAAAAACACAACGACGAGTGTATTGAAATACAGGAGCAAACTATAACTAAGTGAGTAAATTTCACTAACCATTAGAACATATTTTTAGTAATTTGAAAAACCACTATTATTAATAAATGGAAACTAAATATTGTATCATCAAGATGTATTTACCTTGTTATCGTTCATTTCATCCTAGTTTTTAATCATTTGAAAGTTGTAAATTGAAACTTTAAATATTTACCGCGAAAAATATGATAAACAAAAAATTCAATTTGAGCTTTTGTAAGCTTAATTTTATTTTAATTAAAATGTAATAAAATCATCTGATTTTTCACATTAAGATGTTTTCTATTTAAGAAACGGAAATTTGTAATAAAAATATTATTTATGGGTTTATTAATTTTCCGACCCATAAAGCTTGCTAATTTTAAAAAATGGTCTTAATAGGATTGTTATAACCGTTTAAAAACGATTTCATTTGTGAATAAAAAATTAAATATATAATTTAAAGTTGTTGAGTTTTATTATTTTTAATCAATAGATTGTTTTGGACTAACGATACAAAATGGATTAGGAAATTTGTCTATGATCAGCTGAATCGGAAGATGAAAAATCGATTCTACACACACACATTCATTTATATACAGGGTGATTCCTAATAAATGCAGGGGTTTTATCTCGAGAACGGTGCTAGATAGGAGAAAATTACTCATAATGAAATTTATTAAGAGTCGAAGGGGACGTCTAGTGGTGATCTTCAATGATCTTGAAACTCATTAGTTTCGGAGATATAGGCTAAAGTTAGGTTTTTTTAAATTAGAACCTATACTTTTGAGTGTTTGTTTTTATTAAGCAATTAAAAGTAAACACTTTTTGCTCACACATCATTTTTTTAAAGTGTATGATTTCAGAGATATGAGCAAAAATGGATATTCACTAAAGCAATCGAATTTTCCCCAAGTTCTACAAATTAAAATAGATAATATCAAATGTTCTTTGACTTATTATGCAATTTTTTTGTTTTATTACTTTGTGATAAAATTACAATTATCTTAGAAAAAGTTTTTTATCATGTTGTACACTAACCAGGAAGCATTCGTCATGATGATGATCTACGGTGAGTGTCGACAAAATGAAAGAATGGCGATTAGATTATACGCTGAACGACATCCAGATCGTCGGCACTTTAGAAGAGGTGTATTTAAACGTTTAGCAGATAAGCTGCGCACTACCAGAAGCATAAGAAACCAAAGGAAAGATCGTGAGTGTCCTGAGGAAATTGTTGTAGATGTGCTAGCTGCAGTATCACAGGATCCACACACATCAACACGAAATATTGCACGAGATAGATGAATATCTCAAACCACCGTGTCTCGCGTTTTAAGAAAAAACAAATTCATTTGATACAAAGAACATTTGATATTTTCTATTTTAATTTGTAGAACTTGGGGAAAATTCGATTGCTTTAGTGAATAACAAGTTTTGCTCATATCTCTGAAATCATATACACTTTACAAAAATGATGTGTGAGCAAAAAGTGTTTGCTTTTAATTGCTTAATAACAACTCAAGTGGTCAGCCCAATAATGAATGCTTTTACACACAATCGCTTTTTATGATATCTGGTGCATGTTTAATTTTCGGTCAACGGCGGGAATCGAACTCGAGATCGCGGCGTGAAGAGAAACTCTCTTAACCATTAAACTATAACCAGCGACAGTACTATAGAGTAGTGTTACTATAGAGTAGCGTATGCTGTTTGTTACATAGAAAGTTAATAAATAGAAGAAGCAATTGATTGCAAACCATACAGCAAATACATTTAGTTAGGAGATTAAGCTATTCTGACAATACACTCGTCGCATCACTTAAGGTATGTTTTGGAATGTTAAAAACCCATAATTTTTAACTAATATTTTACTAAACACTCCTTTTGCTCTTGATTATATGGATTGTCTTATGTGAGCAATAAAAGTAGAAATTCTAGAAGTACATTTCCTAACATAAGGATGCGGTTTTAGTAATATTTTTTTCAAACGAGATGGAAAATTGAATTGGTATGTTGCAGGAACTCAAGTTTAATAAAATTTTGCTATGAATTTGGTTTATTTTCAGATATGTTAAAATTACTAGTTGTAAATCCATTAAATATTGGAAGAGTTGAGTTTCTTAGTACGTTCTATAAATTAATTAAAAAACTGGTTGAACGAGGAGTACCCTAAATTTTTGCATTTCAATCCTACTAATCGATGCCGGCGAAAAATTTACAGAAGAAGTAGTACTTTATTTCTTGAATAGCATTGAAACCGTTGACAGGTTAATAAAAGGAATGAATCACAAACAGTACCCGCTGTTTGAACATGTGACGTCCACTAATTGTCTGTAACGTTTGGTATGGTGGTTTGGCAAATAGGATGACGTCATGTGGACTGCCATTAGCGAAGTTGCATTTCAATTGAATCAGATTCCCTCCCTATTTAACTTTCCTTAGCCGGTTCAACACCCACCCAAGATTCATGTGCCACAAAATAATTATCCATCCAAGACTCACTTGTTATCTTCGCCAACCGATAATTCGTCATAAAGTAACATAACAATAAGGGTAATATTTATTTTGACTGTTACTATGATAAAAGAGAGATAACTCGATTCCCGATGTCTGCGTCTTGACAGATGTGTCTTAAGGTAAGAAAAAAATCGACATAGAATAATGTATTTTTTTATTTTTAGATTCAAGAAAAAAACAAATGACGGAAAGTGAGAGGTGAGATGGAGGAGTTGAAGTTGGGCTTGAAAGTACAACAGAATACAAAAACCAAGTAGGAATAGCAGAATAAAAAACTGAGCATAGTACAATACTGAAGCCGAGGCCATAACTCACACACTCTTTTTTTCGTGAACTGGTTCTTAATCTATGTTTTTTTTCTTGGTTGTAAAGAAAATAAAGAACATCGAGAATATTACATAAACAAATTGTGTATTAATTACATACATATGTATAATAGACTCTGTCTGTGATAGACAGAGTGCTGTTATACATATGCCTATGTGTACTTATGAATGACTTGAGAGAAAGAGTTAATGGTATATTGATTTGCATGATACAAGAAAAGAACTGATATTGTCTTCTCATCAAGAATATAATAATGGTTTGTATAGAAATAATAGAAAGCATAAAGTACGTAACGCGAAAAGGGTCAGCAGAGGACTAAATTATTCACAGGGTATAGAAACATTCGGTGCAACTGAGAGATACAGGTATGATCACATGTGATTTTTGATAACGGAGTCAAACATAATAACTTTAATATCTCGTTCTTTTCTCAACATCGTTTTTCGTCCTCCTCTTTACTCGTTCTGCGACATTCTTAATGTTTGATTTGTGTTTCTTGATGGTGGTTCACTTGATGTCTGGGAAAATTACGTGCCGGCCATTTTTTCGTTACAGGTTAATTCTTGGGCTATTATTCTAAATTGATGTCATTCAATTTTATAGTTGATGGTTTGGTATTATAGACTGATAACAACTTAAAAATTCATATAGACATCGACCTAGTACAACAAAGAAATTTATGTAATCTCAGTATTGATTGTAAGTACTACCATAAACTTTCTGGATATTATGAGTATATAACATAAGTATTATTAGTTTTCTACAAAAATAAGCTTTAATGTTTGTTTAACTCCCATTTATCAACTAATTTTTTTTTGAAATAATTATATGCCACTATTGAAAATAACTAAAACACCATTCGGAAGATATAATAAAGAGATATAAAATAAGTAGCACTCTAAGATAACTATTTGAATAAATTACCTTTGGTTTAAAATAATTCAGAACACCTGCACACAGAAAAATTTGGCACATTATTTCGAACAAGTTCAAGAAGATTTCTTTATGGTTTTCATCCAAAAAGAGTAGCTAATTAAAACAAAAAGGAAAATCTATTTAAAATTTAATATGAAATCCACATTAAGAAAAATGATTTCTTTTTGATAATTTCATTTGAAATCGTTTTAAAATAATAAGAATTCCATTTATTTATGCAAATTATAAATAAATGGAAATTCTTATTATTTTAAAACGACGAACGATTCAAATTAAAAGGATATCTTATTAGATTGATTGTATCAATCTGTTTATTTTTAGTTGCGTGTTCTTCTAATTTTCATCGTTTTTCTGAGGTAAAAATAAAAAATCGTAATATCGAGACAAACCAATAATATGAATTTCATTATTATTTATTTAGAGTTCACATTATGTGTATACATAAATATTTTAAAAACTAAAATTAAAAATATACATTATATACAATACATTAGTTCAATATTTATCAATATAACTTTAATTTTAATAGCTCAAGCCCATTATTTATTAAGTTAAAATGTACAGGAGGGCCATCAATATGTTCAAAGTCCAATAATTTAAATTTGTCTGTTTCCTTTCCAACTATAATACAATTACCATGTTAAGTTATCGCAGGATTTCATCCAACTAAATAATTAAATGTTCATCAGGTAACACTAATTTCATCCCATTCCAGAATTTTGCAAATCATCCCAGAAAACTGTGTAATTTATCGTAAATTGAGAAATAAGATCCAAATTAATTCGACCGTCCATAATCAAAAAGTGAGGACTCACAATAAATTGGAAATACAAATCAAAGGATAGTCCAAGGCTTGAAAAAGAATTGTTCTAAAAAAATGTATGCTAATTTGCTTATTTCAGAATATTTTGTGTTAAAAACATAGCTTAATTTTATTACTATATCAGTGCAACGAATGAAACTTAGCGTATTGTATCGTACTCAATCGCAGTAAATATAAAATTCTGTTAAGTTATACAGATCAGGCCCAACAGCAATAATTTTGGATGAATAAAGAAATCTTCTTGCGCATCTAAAATTGTAGGTTTATGGTCCCTATTAATTCTTAACGGTTGAAGAACGGCATGAAGGAGAAGAATTAGCATACAGTAACGTGATTCTGAAATAAAATTGTTTTGTACAAAATATATTTAAAGTTCATCTATAATTTTTACCTGGATTTAATTGATTGGCATTAACTGCATCAAGATGCTCAAGTGCTTTTTTGTCCTTAATTTCATCTGCATATAGTTTTAAAATTTTAGAGTTTAATGAATTAAAACCATTTAGCAACAGAAGTTGCTTTTTAGGAAAGAACGTTTCAAAATCAATATCTATCTAATAAAACCAATCATAAAATATAATAATAAAAATTTCATTATTATTTAGTAATGGGAACTGGTGGCTATCATGATTTTTATACAAGGGCCAATCTGCTAATAACTCGCTCCCATACATTTTAATTCAATGATTCTTAGCAAAGATGTTTTCGTCCAATTCTCAATTATTATATTCCATGGACTGAAATTATTTTTAATCCTTGTTTTTGTCGCAATTAAATCTTAAAAAATGAAAATATATTCACACAATATAAAGATCATTTTCAAAATTAATTGATATTATATATTTGTACCTGTTCTTACCCCGCCATTTTCGTAAATTTGATTTCAAAATTAATTTCTCGCCAAAATAATCATTATTTATTTTTCCAAAAAGATCATCGATATCTGATAACTTCATTGGACGTAAATGATTTAATTTAGTTATACCAAAACATATAAAAAATCATACATAACCCTTCTGTGATTTCCCACTGTTCCAGCAATTCTTTTAAATCGGGCTCCATTTCGGCACCATTGATAAAAATAAATGTGGAATTAGCATCATCCATCGTTATTAAAATAAAAAAAATTAAGTGTACCCAATTTAAATTAATTTTTTAAACACAAATTCACTTATACTATATACACAATTGAACACGTTCAAACCACATAAACAAAACTCTGTAATGATGATTTATAAATTTGTGTTTTTGATGTACGATCATATTCCGATTACCTCCGAATATACTATTTATTATGTGCAAGCCTATTTAAATCTATAAGGAAATCCATTTACTATGCAAAATTATTGCGCAGTAATAAAGAATTAATAGGATTTCTGATTTAATATAATAAGAAAACCATATTTTGATAAATGGTTAATCAGAAATCATCTATTTTCAAAAGGAAAAACTATTAAAATAATAAGTCGTTTTTTCTATTTAAAATAATAAGAAAGAAATGTAACATTAAGAGGAGTTTTCATTTAATTCTAGGAATCTATAATATGAAATCATATTTTTATATCCATATGGTTACCTTATTAAATTTATGTGGCATATTTTTTTCAGTGTGCTCGACCAATTCCGATTTAGTATTTGTAATTTTAGGGTGAATATATTACAAATACTATCGAAACTGCAATGGGCCGAGAAGCTTGAAAATTATAATAAACCTAAGAGATTATTAGAAATATACGAAATAATGGCTACAGCTTCAAAGGACGTTCATGTTTCTGTTTACAGGTAGATTTGAATTTAAACTAGCTTACCAATCGCCCTAACCTACAAATATATATATATATATATATATATATATATATATATATATATATATATATATATATATATATATATATATATATATATATATATATATATATACATATAATTGAATGATTTTAATGTTAAACCTATAAATTAAAATCAATCACGATTGTTCATAAAATAAATATAAAATTTAACTAGAACAATGGCTTTGTATCACCCATTTTCAACTGTTTATTAAATGGCTTAAATCTTGTAAAAATGAAAAAAAAAATCGAATCACTTGAAACTTTATTGCAGTTATTCAAAACAGAGACTTAAAATTTTGCACAGTATTTTTTTAAAAGCTTAGAATGCTTCATTAAAACCAACAACAAATATATTTTTATAAAAAAAAATTAATTCTATTACAGTTTTGATAGTTTACGATAAAACATAAGTACACTATACATAATATATACAGTATGCCATTAAAATAATTATAGTCAACTATAAAAAAATAAACTCTAATAAAATACAACGAATATTTTTTTTCGTACTGTAATATACTGCTGCTGGATGAGAGCATTAGAGATGGCACTTTTACGTTCATATATACGTATAGGGTGGTATGTGAAGGGGTTAGTTTTATTGTTTATAAAATTCATTAAATGTAAACTTTTTTTATCTACTTATGAACTATGGACGATTTACTCGAAATTTATTGTCCTCTTTATATGTTTTAAATGTCTTTGCTTTGTTTATATGATGTTATTATTATTATTATTTTGATAACTAAAATTTTTAATTAAAAACTATATTTTTTAAAAAAGCCATTTAGAAAAATAATAGAAAAACAAATTTATTGTCATTAAAAACTATCTGAATAAAATATTTAATAATCACAAATCTTCTATTATACCTACATGCTTTTTGTATATTTGCTAAATAATGAGAAAAATACTTAAAATATATTTAACAGAATATTTAAGGATTAAGTGATTTAGTTATGGCATAAACTATAATTAAAAGTTTTATAATATTGGTTTCGAGATTATGCTGGTTGAACGAGCACATTCGAAACAAATAAAATAAAGCACCTAAGATGAGTACTTGGAAGATAACCAAGCCAAATCACAACACCATACTGAACACTGTGTCAATCTACTTATTACCAGTTTTGAGGCCCAGAATTAAACTTCCAATAGAATCACTGACAAGTTTTTGCAGGCCATTATTGGCCCGTACTGTATCAACAATCTGAATCCATCGATTTCAAACACATTAGAACACATCAAGGTCCAACTCTCACATCCGTACATGAGGGTCTGATCAACATTCCGTACAATTTCACCTTCCTGATTTCAGAAGTAGACGTAGAGGATTTATAGCTCGATTGCCCTTCCTCACTATTATCGTGAGTATAATGAGAGATACAAGATACTTGAATATCATCACTCCTTCAAAAATGTGGCTACCACTACTTAAATAAATGCGTCTCCGCTTTGAAAACCAAAGATTATATATTTGGTTTTTGACTCATTTATTTTGATACTAACGGAAGCTGATCAAGTAGCTCTTTCACTCCGTTGCCATTTGCATATGCTGATGATATCACACAGATATCATCAGCATATGCAAATAACTTGTTTACTTTGTAAGTACATATTTGAAATATTGGGTTGGGTTTTGAATCAACATTTATTAGTACTAAATTGCTTTAGCTACCTTTAACCACATCATTAAATTCGATAAATTATAATGATCAACCGCAACATTTTCCTAAACATATTTGATACACAAAGCTTAGTCTTAAAAATAAATTTACAGGTGCAGTGGAAGTAGAATGAAGTCAATTTTTATTTTCTGATAAATTGAAATAAATTCAAGTTAAAGATTCACATATTTCAAAAATTATTAAGTTTATCGACATATCATTAATATCTTGAGATTCATGGTCTGAGAATTAATATTTATCTCATCTACCGGTTATTGATCATTTGCAATATCCTTTAAGGTATGTAATATTCCACATTGTTTAAATGATATTTTCAAGTTTCATCTTAACTCACTCATGAATGGTTTTAATTTAGGTTAGGTTAGGTAAGGTTGTTGTGGCTGCTATCGCACACTTAGACCGGGATTGTTCCATTGTGATACCACTCTATGTACGGCTATAGGTCCGAGTTTTTTCGTAGAACCATCTGCGCATTGCATAGCTTCATGTCAGCCTATAGTACTGACATGGAAGATGGGTCTGCTCATGGATTCTAAACACGACAGGGGATCCAGATATATGATCATTTTACACCACCGATTGCACACCCATACGATCGAAGGTGAAAAACACATTTGCATCTTGGCCCGAATCGTGATTCGAATCCGGTACCTCCCGCTCCAACTGCCGCAGCTTTAACCACTGCGCCACCTGGGCGGTCATGGTTTTAATTTAATCCTTTACAAGCTTAGTCACCTATTATAACAGGATTTTAAGTATTATATGGTAATGAATAAATTATACTTGTATTCATTTCTCAAACATAAATAGGCAGTTTCTTCCAAATATGTCCTTCAACTGTATAACACCATGAACTATCTTCGGTCGTTATTCGAAAAGAGTCATTGGTTTTAACTTCATAGTAAATCAACTTTTTAATAAATGGTCTACGTCAAATAAGTATAGTTTTTAGTCTTTTAGTGTCCATAGTTTGATTGCTCATCATTCATATCCAGTAGTGTTCAATGAAATAGGACACTTTACATATGTTCCACTAGCTTATAATTTTTCTGGCTCCAAAAATTGGAGAAAAATAATATGGACCAATGAAACAAAAGTGAATTTGTTTGGACTAATGGCCGACATTAGGTACGACGTCAAAAGAATAATTAAAAATGGTGGTGGTTCTTTTATGGTATGGGGCGCTTTCTACCTAACCAGGATACAGGTTAAATTTAAACGATCGCATGACAGCAGATGTTTACGCCCAAGTATTGGACGACGTGCTACTGAAGTATGCTGAAGACACAATCCCGGGTGAATGGATTTTTCAGCAAGATAATGACCCCAAGCATACCTCGAGGAAGGCAAAGATTCGTCTAGCGCTAGCAAAATTGATGTTTGCTATGGCCAGCACAGTCTTCCAACCTGAATCCAATAGAGAATTTGTGGAATGAACTCAAATTAGTCAGAAGGGTTGAAAAATATTTCAAATAATATAGTAGGTCAGGATGGTAAATGGATTTTTTACCATACGATTACGATCGGAGATGTGAATGAACACATCTATGACCCCCTTTTGGAGTGCAGAGTTCATGGGCCAACCCATCTTCCATGTCAGTACTATAGGCTGTCATGGAACTATGTAATGTGCAGATCGGACCTATAGCCGTACGTCCTCGATTTGGCTGTAATGGCGTAAGGTAAGGACGTAAATAAGCGAACCGCGAAAGAGTTGGAAGTGCCCCGAGCCCCAATACAATATTGTATAGATAAAAAAAATATAGTATCGCGAAGAATGAATATGGAACGCAGTTAGTTTGACTTTTGACCGTTACCACGTCAGTTGGACTACGGATGACTCTAATTCTGTGTCGTTCATCAAGATTCAGTCTGCGATCATTGGATGGGTGTAAAAGTATCGATAAGAGTCCCACTTCAGTCCCACACTACACACTAATGGTGTAGGCAGGTAATTATGCTATCTTAATTTTTAATTCACGTGGTTGATTTTAGTAAAAAACAATTGTTCTATTAGTGCCTATTTGGCGCACTATTATTTCTTACAACCACTACTCGAATAATACCAATAGTTACCATAAACAAAAATATTTACTGAGGTTTGGACTTTTTTTGTTGGACAGTGTAGTGTGTTTACAAGTGTGTTTACAAAGTGACAGGTTTATCTGACCCAATTTAAAACGTTTATTTTGTCTAATATCTCTATTTGTCATTAGGTACGATAGCCAAAAAATTAGGATCGAGCTTTCGCTAACAAGCTTAAATTAGAAAGAGTACTCTCTTTCATAACCCAATGGAATTTTTTTTCGGAAATATGATTGGATTACACCAAAAGATCAATTTATAGAATTTGCATGCATTTTTATAGTGTCAATATTCAAATAACGTCTACAATTATAATATATTTATATATTACAACAAACTCTGTATATATGAAACATATCGGCATTAAGTTGTCAGTATGACATTTTAACTGACCTAGGCGCATCAAGATAGACATATTCCCTACGGCGATTTCTAATCCGAATAAATATTAGAGTGATGGTTCCAAAAAATGTACAGCATAATGTGCTCACTACAAATTAAGGTGAGTTACCTCTTTGAAAAACATAAAAATAGCAATAAAATTGTTTTAAATTCATCCTCGTTGCGAACAACATCCTAACAAGAGAAATCCAACAACCATAGCCACATAATATTATTCTAAATTTAAAGTTCCAAAAAATGTATTCCAAAAATACGAATATTTTATAAATAAAAAAAAATTATAATTTCCTTCATTTATATACGAGTATATACACCTCTATACCTTCACTCTCGTACACTGGAAAATATATCAAATGAAAAACCCGGAAAAATTATATACACAATTATTTTTATGAAATGTATGTACATTCTTCCGAAGACCGAATATTCATAATATTTTTAGAATTTAAAATTAAATTAGATATGTATGTATAAATATTATGACACAGACAACAACATAAAAAAAACAAATGAAAAATGGTTCCTGGCCTGGAATTATTTTATGGTTTAGCTCCCAACCGTAAGAATAATGAACGAAAGGTAAAAAGGTGAACAAACATGCCATAGACTTAATTCGTATATTGTTTTAAATTTATGAATACATATTCTAATTAAAGCCTTAATGTTACATCAACACTTACCGGTTGTTGTGTTGATTGCAAAAAATCCTTCTGGATTGCCCGAAGTAATACGATACGTGATACGTTGCAATGGTTCGTCGTCGAGATCGTTGGCCGCTAATTGCAATACAATTGTACCAGCTGGACTACTTTCAGGTACTGAAGGATAGTAAACTGGATTTTCGGTAAGCGGTACATTGTCGTTTTCGTTTTGTACTTGGATGTAAACCTATATCATTTCGGATATAATCGTTAATACAGTGTTGCCAAATAAAACGTAATCGTGTACTAAAACAAAACTACTTACTTGGACACACGAATGCAGAGGGACGACTGCATGATCTTGGGCGCAAACCGTTAACCAATAGTGTGATTTGGTTTCGAGATCCAATGTTGCCAATGTTCGTATGGAGCCTGTAAAATAAAATAATAAAGTTAATAAAATTGGTAAAAAAGTTATTTTAAAGTTAGAAAATTAGGGAAAATAACTGAACTTAAAAAAGTTTATGTACTAAACAAAAGAAAATCAAAATATTATTTGGTTTATTCACTTTAGATATTTAAACAATAATAATAAAATAAAATAGCAAACTAGCAATATTATTATTATTATTTATTTTGTAAGAGAAATAGAGAGTGAGGGGGAGGAGGGAGTGCGAGAGTGGGATAAAAAATAAAATAATTAAATGGAATTTTATTATTAGATAATGGAAAATGAATGTAATTAATTAATTTTAATGTTTTGTTTGGAAAATAAATTTGGTTGCTCCTTTTGCTGTTCGCTTTTGCCTTAACGAAAAATAATTAAATTTTATGAAAGGAATTAAATTTTTGAACTGGAAAATTCGTTCGTTTTTTGTTTGTGTGTGTGTGTTCGTGATTTTTTATTGTTATTGTTGTTGTTAGTGTGGTATGGGGTGATAAAAGTTTTTTTTTGGCAGCGTAATGTTTTAATTGCCAATGCTTTGATTTCGAACATAAACATATACATATAAATCCATACATATGTACAAGTACGTACATGAGCAAATTACTAAACATTTAATTTTTTTTTTGCTTAATTTAATTATTATAAATGGTTTTATTGCACCGTGTAAAATTGTATGCAGTGGGATTTTTATATGTTCAGGAGAGAGGGTTGTCATTCGAGATGAGTAATTAATATATATTAAATGTATAGTTAAATTATTTGGAAAATTGGAAAGCATGTTTGAATATGTGTATTGTCAAATAAATATATACTACATAAAGTAGTACCTGTATAAATTAATTTATTAAATTTATTCATTAATAGTACAATGGAACAAAGAGCTGTTCGAACGTAATTAATAATTATATGTTCATGGCGACTGATTTTTTAACGACAGTTTGGTTCAAGTTGCTACTTACTAACAACATTTCTTTCGAAGGACCTACGAAACTTGTACAGCAAAAAATAAAGCTGAGCTACCTAAAGTCACCTGGTATATTTAGAGTCATTAGAACAAAATTACAACACGGTTAGGAAGTTTTGTGGCCAATCGATTGTTTTATCAGATAAGAGGTTACCTCAGCTAACCGTACCATGGAATTATGTATTAACAAATAAAAACACAGATGATTAAGCCATTACAGCATTAGCAATCGACATTATAACGAAAGTAACCAGCTAGACTAGATAATTATAGGAATATTCATACACATCTCAATTGACAGTATCTTACGAAAAACCTAAGAAATCAATCTTCAAATCAGCAAAGTCCAAACTTGCATGACAGTTTGCAGTTGCACGTATACTAATACTTTGAAGCGTAAATCCGAGTTGATTGCTTGTATCTTTGTAATCCACTAGGCCGGTTTCGATGACGTCATAGAATGACAAAGTGATCGAAAAGATCAAATCCATCTCATCCGATTAGTATGTAGGCTTGTTGCGACATGAAACAAACCTTATTGAATTTGGCTTTGTTGCAGCATGAAACGAACTTGCTGAAAATATCTATGCCTTGAACGACCACGTATTGAAAGAGAAGGCCGGAAATTCCAGTGGGGGAAGTTAAAGTTTTTGCCGTGTTAGGTAAGGCAGGAGTAGGATGAAATTAGGGGTGGTTTGTGTCAGAAGATCTTGACGTGTAATGCCCTAAACAAGGCCGTTGGGGTCACCAATGAAGAAAGCGTATTGCTTTATGTAGCTTGCTGTAAATTTTGAATATGTATTTGTAAATCCGAGTTGCTTGGTTGTATCTTTGTAATCCACTAGGCCGGTTTCGATCTGATGACGTCATTGAATGACTTAGTGGTCGAAAAGATGAAATCCATCTCATAAGGCATATGCTACCGGACTTGATGTTCATACTACAGTACTAGTGAATTACAAAGAACTTAACTCGAAATGATGTAAGATAATTTAATTGATTTGTTGAAATTGCTCAGAACGCCACAACTTCACTACAGGAGACTGAAAATTATCAAATAATCCGGACAGGTACGTAAAAGGCGTACAACTCAGCCATTTTAAAACTATCCTTCAGATTAGAGTTTAACAGTTCTTTCTAGACTTCACAAGAATATAATTGTGGAAACCATATAAACTGCATCTATTGTAAAAAGGAGCGTTAAAAAGATCTTAGTTGGAAAATTGGGACATTCAATATTCTCGAGTATTATATTTTAACATAGGTCCGCTACATATAGGATATGATACGTTGGTTTTAATACTTAAGCCAGACGGGATATTTCGCAGAGTTGGTTAGCCACGGATATACTGTTTAACACCAAAGGTATTGTAAATCGCTAAGGCTAGATTATAATACAAGTTGCTTCGAAACTGCAGGATAATATTAAGTATTAAGAATAAAGGTAGTAAAATATAAGTGCTTTAAATTACCGCTTGGGCTATAGTGTTTTCTGTTATTTGCTGAATTCAATGATTAGGAAACCCAGCGAATAAACAGATACAATATTCCAAAATATCACCAATAAAATCTAATTCCACAACCATTGTCGCATGCGGAAAACAAACAACCGTATACAAAAACACAAATATACAGAATAGAAAATATTAAATTCGTTTCCGTTTGGAAAAGACACAAAACCAAATAAACATTTCCTTGTAATTTTCTTTCTGTATATCAATAAAAGAAAACCTAAGAATTTCCTTTTGTTTGAAAGCATAAAAAAGGGCAAACCCTTCAAGCAAAATATATACATATATCTGTTAGTATGTAGGACCAAAAATAATCGATTTATATCATGCTCGTATGTAAACATAATATATACACATCTATATATTCATTTCAAAATGAAATTAATATGCCGAATACAGGCCACACAAAATATATGAAAAGGTCAAAACGAATTTCACTTCAACAATTCCACTATGCTGCGAATAACGTACATATATATTCATATATACGTATGAATACATTGCGATATAGTCAAACCATTCATTCATCCAAAGAAAATTAAAATATTTAATATTTATTACCTATATATCTGCGGCCTCAAACCAAACATCCAGAATATGATAAAAGTTAGGGCACATATAGTAAATGGTTGAGTTTTCTATTTTCGTTATCTATATATGATATTCTCGTTCGACGGCCCAAAAAATCAACAAATCATTTTGAGGCGCCTAATTTAAACGAAGTACTTCTAAAAAGGATATATATAGTTGTTCCATATGTCGTTGCCGTGCAAACATGTCTATATATACATACTCATATGTACGTATTCCAAATTGCCAATGAATTTTATATAGTGCTTCTGTTCTCAATTGTATTTTCGTAACGAGCTATGAAATTGTTTATCTTGACAAAAAGCACACACGTGACTTGACAGTTTGTTATATTTGTTCGTAAATATATCAAGCTTTGTAAAAACGAAATGTTTTAAATGTAACATGCTCACTATACACATATATGTGTACATGTACGTTTGTATTACGAATACGATGCGTATCCATACTATTGATTTCCCGATTTTTCGTGTGTATTTTGTTTTTGGAAAATCAATTGAAAATATTTAATGGTTTTTGCCATTTTCCTCTATGTTGTTGAATAATATGTTTGATTTCTTTCCCGTTTCTTTTATTATTGGATTATGATGTTTGAACTTTTTATACTCGGTGGGTGTGTGTTTTGTATTATCATCGATATATATTTAGTATTTTAATCATGAATGCATTTTATTGGTTTTATTGGCAGCAATAAAATAATATGAAGAGTACATTACAGACATTCGTGTATGTATATACATATAGAGAAGCCGAAACGAGATCACAGATATATACTCTGATTGAAAATAATTAACACATTCTCACATAGTACACATTACGACATTTTTATCGATATTTTCCGGAATTGTTGTCGCAAATATGGCTCGTTGGATAATATGAATATGGCTTATTGTTGGCAATAAAAAAATATTTTAATTTTGGATTTCTTTCCCTTCACCGATTAATATATTGATCCAACATCATTATTATCATAATCATTGTCATGTGTGACTTGAATGGATTTTTATCGTTATACACATTTTTTGAAGAAGGTTTATTGTTTTTTGTTTAATTTCATTCGGGATTTCCGTTCGATTGTGTGATTTGTACATATATAGATGTACACTGGCGGAAAAAATATATATTTAATTGGATCATAATGGCGACTCTTTTCATTCGTCTTTACGAGTTAACATTTTTCATATTAAAGTTTAACTTGAATAAATTTAAACAATATTTTACACACTCCGTTTAACTTTATATAAAACCCAAAAGTGCTGAAACCATCCACATTTACTTCCCCAATAAAACAACAATCATAAACTTTATGAGTGTATATCAACAAAACTAGTAAGTGGCACAATAGCCACGAACAAAAAACCAATTTGAATATTTGCAAGGGAGAAAAGCCATTACTCCCACTTCAATGATCTTTGAGAAAAAAAACTTATTTTTTTAAGCCCTAGTTTTTGGTGCTTTTGGTGTTCTTCACACAAAAACCTATAAATTTTATTATTATTAAGTCAAAAATATTATTTATCACATTAAATTGTCATAAAGCAGTAGCAAACGACGACGAATAATATACAAAATCGAAACTTTTTGGCATACCTCCAAGAAAGCTTTAAACTATAAAATAAGCAATGAACGACTTTTATAAATTTATTCGATATTTCTACATACGAGGAATAACAAAATATTTTATATGTATGTGAATGTGTGTCTGTGCGCTTAAATTTGCAAATCATCACTATTGTGTAAGGGAAACTGTTTTGTATAGAGTTGCTCCATGCATGAATTTGTGCATATCCACAAATTTTCCGATTTGCATTACATTATCATAATTTAAAACTTGTTAGTATAGAAACATCATCACCCTTATTCCACGTGTGAAATACACTTTCTATATATTGTTTTTCTCACATGTCTATTTTCAGGACCCCATGTTGATCGTTTGGCCGTACATAATTATACACCCCAACTATAGCACAATATAATGTTATATTCATCTCGGCTCTGGGTTATCTCCACACAGTCGGTTTCGACCTACTTTATTTAACTCAATTGATTTCACATTTTTGTGTGTAAATGATTTCCTATTGCGATGCCCGCTAATGATAAATGAGGTGATAAATGATATAAATCTTAACGAACATCCATATAACAAATAGAAATTCCACATGTCTTGTAAATGTGAAATGTTCAAGTTAAATCGATTTTCTATCATCGCTGGCTTAATTAACTATATCAGAGTCATTGTTGTACATATTTACACATTTAACAAATCGCATTCAAAAATAAGATGTCGATTGAAAATTTATATACGGTTTCAGTGGTTAGCATAACAATGTTAAATAATACATGTTTTTTTTTGTTGTACATACATAAATAAAATAAATCAAGTGGCATAGACACTTTCGGTTATGTATATGTTTATTGTAGTACTACGGATACATAAACATAAAATAAAAAGTTTATAATAATTCAAACTGCGCTCGTTGATTAACTATCGAAGATTTGGCCTTTTATATCAACGAGGTAATATATTTGTTGGAAGTTTTAAATTTATTTCGTTGATTTAAATATTTTAAATATAATTTTTCATTTGAATAAAATTGAACAAACGTAATGTGAAAGCTTGCTTTAGATTTAAAACATAAATTATTCAGATAATAAAATAACTAAACGTCGATCATTCAATAGATCGAGAACGGTTACTTAGGCTGCATGCAATACTCAAGGTAAATCGCCAAACTATTGAACTAATTTTTTTAGGTTAAATATGCAGGTTGGAAGGGTTAAAATCTCTGGCTTATAGGTAATACAAAAATTGTTTTGAAATTTTGGATTAAAAAGCGTAACCCAGATTTATTCTAGCTAGAAGGAGTGTCCGTTCTTCTTCCAATGTCTCTTAAATTAAGGTACCTTATATTTATTTATGTTCAGAATAATTTAGTTTAATATTTTTTGTTATATAAATTATTAAATTTATGGATTTATATTCGCGGGAAGTTTGTCCTAAACTGTCCTAAAATCCAACAATAAATATTGAAGACAGTTTTAGGAAAACCTTCATATTTCAATATAGCAATATGAAGTTTTTCTTAAATACTAAATGTGTTTATATGTTTTAGTGACGATGAAATGTGAGTATAACTTTTAATTGCATTTGCCGAAATGTTGACATTTTTCAAATAATTTGAAACTAAAATAAAAATAACACTGAAATTGGAAATTTTCATAATTATTTATGAATATACGCAGACAGCTTACACTTCTGCAATCAAAATTCTGATGGTTTGAGGAATAAAACAATCAATACACAACCTGTTCAATCAATTCAACCAATACACAACCAATTCTTTGATCGTTCCTTATCATAATCAAAGATTTTCATGATTTTTTAAATAAAAGAAAAAAGATTACCACACCTGGAATTGCAATTTTCTAACCACGTCTGGGCTGAACTTTTAAAAAAAAACCGGTTCTTTGAAAAATCTAGGTGAGAAAGTGGTTAGTATTGAATGTTAGAAAATTGCCATTCCAGGCGGGTAACCTTTTTCTTTTATTCAAAGAAAGTTCATAAAAATCTTTGATTTCTAGGTAAATTGTCACCCAAAAACATTCAATACTAACCACTTTCTCACCTAGATGTTTCAAAGAACCGGTTTGTTTTGTAAAGTTCAGGCCAGACCTGGTTAGAAAATTACCATTCCAGGTGTGGTAACCTTTTTCTTTTATTCAAAGAAAATTCATAAAAATGTTTGATTTCTAGGTAAATTGTCACCTAAAAACATTTAATACTATGTAGTTCCTACTTTTATTTTGTTATCCTACAGGAATACAACATTTTCATTCCAGTATCCTGTGTTCATATTATCTCCAAAATATATTGTTATTAGTTACATGTAAAATGTATATTTTCGATGAAAAATGAACCATTGCATCTTATAAATATTTATTATCTTCTAACGTTTCATTTTTAAATTCATATTGGTTTAACGAAAGCATAATTGTTTTTCGCCTAAATGAAGATTTTTCACGTTTTGGTTTATCACTACTACATTCTCAATATAAATGTTTTTGTTGTTGTGTTAAGAAAGTTAGGACAAACTTCCAATACGTGGATTTATTAAGTTTAAATTACTTAAAACGTTTACATTATCATTTAAATGTCAAGAAAATTACAACAACCAATTACTACTCATTCCATTTACTCTACTTTTAAGAACAGTATTTCAATATACTAAAAATTAACTAAAAATGTCATTTACCCTTAATATGGCAGGCAGCCTTAGTTAACTTTCAAAGCTCGTATACAAGTAAAGTTAACCTCCTCGGAACATCAAACTTAACAGGGATATCGTCTCAAGTGTTATTCATGAATCAGATAAAACCGTTTTTTTAGTAATTATGATTGAGTAATTGTAATTGTTTTAAGCACAGTTGGACGTGTAAATTACACGATTTTTTACATAAGGTTATTTTTTGGGTTCTATTTGTAAAAAATCATAAAATATTATTTTATGTAAAACTAATATTTTATGATTTCTCCTATTAAATCTAACTAAAGCTAAAGCGCCATCTGTTAAAAAATCGTTTTACTATTTTACGTATAGAATTTGTCAAATAATTAACTGTGTACGGTTTTTTATACTACAAACTGAAATGTTACAATTTTTTAATTTAAATTTTTGAATTAAATTAAAATTATTAACAGGTTAATTTCGTTAAACATCATATTAACTGGCTCGGGTGAAGGTGAAAAAAATCGCTTTCCAACTAGTAACGTGGATCTGAAAATGAAGGTCGGTAAATTTTTGACATTTTAAAACAGATGGCACTGCGAATGATGTTGTCCCCGTTTTTACATATATAATTTACGTTTTTTGTAATTTACGCTGTTTTTACATAATTTACAGAAAAAATGTAAAAAACATAAAAATAAAGTTATTCGTTATTGAAGATGTACACTACCGTTAGAGCTAGCTATAGAATGCTACTAACAGCTTCTTACAAAATCACCTAATTTAAATTCAATTTCAATCAATTTTTATGTTATATAAGATCAAAAAACGTTCAGTTCTTAGTTATGAATAAAAACTAATGAAATGTCAACAATTGAAGGAAAACATTTAAATATATTTTCACAACATATGTGTTAAAGAATACAGGAAGCAAAGAATACAAAAGAGTTCCTTGCAATCAATAAGTTGTTTACATAAATTTGCTCTATAGTTAAAGTTATTGAATGCCAATAAATAATAGATATGTTTGATATGTCAACAGTTGCTTTATATCATCGCATAATCATGTTTTGAGAACAAACTACAAAATGATAAAATAGATTGGTTACGAAACTCCTCGCAAAACTTATCGTGTTTCAAAAGCACAATCATCCAATGTTGGAATGACATCTTTTACTTGCAACAGATAACCTTTTATCGTTCTGTACTTTAAACCCGAAGACAGGTAGGTCGACTACGTATATAACAACAGGTTGTGTTTACCTAGATCAATTATATATATATATATATATATATATATATATATATATATATATATATATATATATATATATATATATATATATATATATATATATATATTACATAGTTCTAGGGCATCATTCAGAACTGAAACCTGTCGTGTGTGCCAGTGCAAAAGAGAGTAGCTCGTTGGGAATAATATATCACCTATCAGCAAGCAGAGAGGACATTGAATGCTAGAAAATCAGTGGATATCAGTGATTCATAACTGGATCGATCCAGATCCGTATAACTGATTTCGCTTTCACAACATCAAATAGGTGCGGTTAAGGTACACTGTCTTAAAAGTAAGCATGCGAATATACTCCAAATAGAGCCTTCGAACACGATTGCGGTCGTAGCTGAAACAACGTAGAGATGTCAGATGCGTAGCAAGATTAAAGTTCTGGAAGCACACCTTTTAAAACGGATCTCACTGAGAGTGACATCAGGAATATACGACGCGTCATTATAAGTTCAGGCTGGTTAGAGTAGACATAAAATAAGCACTATATGGTATGGTTACGAAAGTTTTGTGTATTGTCACCTTATCAACTTAATATTGAGAGAGTCAATCTTAAATTGTACCAACTTTAAAGGTTTCTTAGTTTTAAATTCAGAAGTACTATAATAAACAATTTTTGTATGGTTTTATGTTAAAATTTAAACAATTTCACTTCACCGTAGATTGTACTTAATATATACTTATTTAGAGCTTATAACCAAAAAGTGCAGTGCAGCCCATGACGAGGGAAAATATTAAATCTGAATGGCATAGGCTGAGTCTCAGAAGCGCATTTTTTGGTGGTAAACTAAAAAACAACAAAGTTGTGACACATAAAAAAATAAATTCTGCCCAATTATCTTCCACATCGCCAACACACACAATAGACTTTATTGCTGGATTGCAAGAACAAACGAGATATATATTCAGACTACAAATAGAATTTTAAGATCAATTCATTCATCTCCAAACCTCATTCAAATGACATGACATGTTATAAGTATACACAACAATCGTTTGATAATTTTTCACTCAAGCTTTCATTCCGCGTCATATTGAAAAGTAGATATTTTTGATATGATTACATCTGTATGTTTGAAAATACTGAAAAATTATTATAGAAGCTTTTATAAAAATGTTCACATTTCATAATAAACATCCGGATCATGTTTCAACCATATGTATATAATTCAAGGAACAAACCCAGCTTACACCAATAATAAGTTAATTTGAATCCATGTCTGTTTGAATAAGCATCTCAATTAGATCATGTACATGAACGAATGTGTATGTGTGTAATATAATTCATTTTCTATATATATGTTTGTATATATATATATATATATATATATATATATATATATATATATATATATATATATATATACGTACACTGTTGGTGTACAGTAACATTTTCCTTTTCGCATAGTCGTTATGAAGTAGAATTAGATTCAATTTAAAAGAAACGTGACTTCCTAGCAAGTTTTGTGCTACATGTTACATCTTATATTATATTAACTCAAACTATATAGTTGTAATTTTTTTTTCGTCTTCATTATATTAACAAAACTAAATCATATCTATCTCGTACACACACACACACAACTATATATTATATGTAACATATAAAACATATATTTTCGACTTCTGGTACAATAAAACATAATACAAATGTTATATTAAACTTAATACCTATATAGATGTAAATATTTCATTCAGAACCATCATTTCAGCTCGTGTATGTAGGGATGACAAAATTAAAATATTTTATTACATCGTTCAAGTCTTGAAAATACGAGAACGACACAAAAATGTCTAATTTACATCATATTTCATTATGATAGCTTGTTTATCAAATTAAAATTATGCTTCTTTATGTTTATTTTTCATTAAACAATATTATCTGTGTATATGTATGTTATATATGGATACGACCGTATATAGCTATTATTTTCAGGTCGAACTATATATACCTAACAAAAATTTGTGAATGATCAGCGAAATTTTGACTAGAATATAGAAATTTATAAGACAACGCATAAACGACAAATTTGTTGTTTACTTGTGACGAAAGGCCATGTGATATAGACCAGTGATAACGAAATAAATCTTTATTTATCCTAAATTATTTCGAATAAGCACATGTGTTCCGGAAATAAAGGAGGCAAAATAAATAAAAAAGGTTATTGGATCATTCCAAGACGTTATACATATTTATTTCCAAGAAATGATAGTTAGATAAATAAATTCATTTTGAAACGCCGCCGCCACTGTCAAATTACTGTATAACACTCGAGCAAAGTATTTTGAAATAGAAAAACTTTAAAGAAAATGTATAATTTTATACAGGTATTGTTGTTCTTGTTGTTTTATGTGAAAAGTTTGTCACAAGCTTTTTTCTGTTTCCGTGTTGTTTTGCGATTAAATAATATTTTTCAGGTGTGGTTATATTTTACTACTTTGAGAAAAATAAATTAATTTTTCATCTGGATGTAAAAAGAATTAATTTTAATTTGAATTAACTTTGAAATTAGATTTGGGTACAACCAATTGTGTGTGACATGTTGAAACCATAAATTACAGATTTCTATTTACCGTTTAATATAATTTATTAAATAAACTACATAGGTTTTAATTTACATAGCCTGCTATTTGGGCAGTTGGCTAATTTTAAAGCTGATTTAACACCTTAAGACATTTTTCTTTGAGGCCACGTGAAACAAAAGGTCTATGCCAATGTTTCACAATCAATTCAAGACTCTAAAGATGGAATTCGTGAAGTTATTGAGGACATACTGCCGCAAATGTGCGAATTGGTAATGGAAAATTCCATGAAAAGGATATGGTACTGCGATTTGGCTGATATCGTTTTCAAATAAACAATCATTGATTTCTATTCAAATATACTTGTTTTCTTTAATATCAAAATGAAACCTCTTATCAAAAAACCCTTTATATAAATGTATATAGTTGTGCCTAAAATGATCATCTCAAGAAAACAGACATACTACGAGGATTATATGCACTTCCCTATCTTGTTGAGTTTTTAAAATAATAGTCTGCTTTGAGTTTTTTTAATTTAACAAAAATCGTCTCAAGTTGCCTCAAGATTACGGCACATTAGGAGTGTCGCCCCTCCGAATAAACGCGATCATTGAGATATACGTTTTTGTATCATTTCTTGAGCTCTTTCGTTTCGGTCCCATAGGGCTTAAACTAATTTTCCATAGAAGTTGGTACGAACTAGCGAAAAGGAAACGAAATTTATTATTCAAAGAACAACAAGAACTAAACTTTTTGGATAATGAAAAGAGAAAATAAAAAGAAGTTGGTGTAGCCAGCTTGCGAGTGCAGATAAGGAGACAGTTGGCTGATTTTTAAGGACTTCAACAGTGGTGGATCTGAAGTATATAATCCGGAGCTGTAACGTATAGCGGACTATTGAGGTCGTGAATTTTTTTTATTAATTTTCCTTTTCTTACTGGCGAACTTTGGCCCTAGGTATGATATACCTTGGTACAATCCACGCACAACTATGATTTAAGCCAGGACATTATTGGGAACATTTCGATTACACATTGTTTTAAAGAGTTCAAATCACAGATTTTGATTTATAATCGCCATTGTTGTTCAACAAATGAAAGAATATAGCAATGTCATCATTTACATAATAAAACGTCTAATAGCTAAATTACTTTTTTTCTATGCTTCTGGACAATTGAGAAAAATAACTTAAATATAATTAAAGCATCTCAACCCTATGTTGAAATTGTGTATTCAATTATGTTTGAAACACTGCGATTAATCCAATCAAAATATATGAATCAATGTTAGTACCCAAAACCAATTTACTTGTTACTACGAGTATATTAATATAAATTGATGTCGAGTAAATTTTAGATATAATTGGAACTTTGACCTAATTACATAATGCATAGATGTGTGGCGATGACAATATATAGCCGACCAAATAACTCAGTGCGGCAATTGGAGTGGGAGGTACCAGGTTCGAATCCTGATAGGAGCAGGATTCAAAGGGGATTTTTCACCATCTGATTACATGCGGTAGTGTGAATGAATACATTTTTGGACCCTTTTTGTAGTGCAGAATGCATGGGCCAACCCATCTTCCATGTCAGTATTATAGGCTGCCATGGAGCTATGCAATGTGCTGATGGTGCTACGTTAATTGGGCCTATTTTTATACGTCCTTGATTTGGCTAAATAGTGGTGAGAGTTAGGACGTAATAAGAGACTAATAGAAGAGAGCCCCAGACTAATAGAAACTTGAGCCCCAGACTAATAGAAACAGACAGACAGAAAGAACAATTTTTATTTAGTGCAGGCTTTACGCCCGTACAGACTACATATCTAAAATATATGTGGGTATTTACTACTACATACAAATCTCTAAATTATTTATTGTTACTATATATATAATACATAAATAAGGTTCATGAAAGCTTAATTTGTTATAATATATTCTAAAAGCATTCTATTGAGATTTTTCTTTAATTAAGAAATATTCGATCATACATGAACCAAAAATAGTATTTTATTCTAATACCAATCAATTTCACACATATGTATGTAATTTAATGTGACGAAGTTTCCGTCTCGTTTGATATAGTTATATATACATATATATTTATATATACTATATGGTTGCATTATAAATTTGACATAAAAAAAAATAATTAAAGCTTCATTTATATTCCATCCAAAAAATAAATTACATTCAGTTGCACAATCTGATTAAAAGAAACAGAGGCGTTGCAATATATGGGACAGGAACAATAGATTAAATTATGACATCACGCCGAATATAATCTGAAGCGCACAGACAAATAAGGTCCATGGTCGATTAAAATCATACAATTCTAAGAGGTGACTTGTATTGGTCCCAAATATTAAACAATTGTTCGTTTGCTGTTTTGAAAACCGAGTGGTTTGTGAAGCCAATTCATTTCTGGTCATCAGAGATATCCAAACGGAAAGCACACCTACAAATGTTTTGAACCTTAACTAAAGTTATACACTTCAATTTTCACATATGTACACATTAATTGTCGAAAAAACCGACTACCCTAATGATTACCTTGGTATTAAATTAGGAAAAAAGGAGTCATTTTGGTATTTTGGACAGTATATCAGATTTTATGTCAAAATTACCATTTTAAACTATGTCAAAATAAATTTATAGAGAAATGGAAAAGATGGTGGATCGAGTTGGAATAGGTGTAATCAGGAATTGTATACGAGGCCAGTTTCAAAATTCATTTATATTACATAATATTTTGTTTTACCAGCTAAAAATAAAATTTACTACTTAGAATTAATTTAACCAGCTAAATATAAATTTTACTACTTAAAAATGTTTTTGTTGTAACCTACTAACTGTAGCTCAAGTTTTTCTTATGCAAACAAATGTGTGTTTAAGCCTAATTTCCATTTTGAAATACTGACAGTATAGTAAAAGTAGGATAAAAATATATTTTGTCGTTATGTGTGAGAGAAATAAAAAACATTTTCAGTATAAAAAAAGTATTCAGTACTGCATAAATTTTTATGGTTACTGAAAAAATTATTATAACAGTACTGACAAAATATATCAAAAGAAGTATTTTTATTCAGTACTGCAAAAATATTTTATATGAGAAATGTATATGGATGTGATATCGTTTCTATGCAGTGAGGTCATATTTTAAAAGTGAAGACCTTTTGTTAAATATGAAACATTTTATAGTTGTGATAAATTCATAATTTCAATATTTTTTGTGTCAATTTTGTATTCATATAGTGGAAAATGAATTATTAAATTAAGATTATTTTTTTTATATATATTGTTGTCGATTCAAAGTGGTTTTCCAATAACTATTTTTATGGTTATGTTATATACAGCTATACAAATATATCCATTTAGGTTTGCTATAAAAAAAAGGAAAAATGTTCTCTGTCACTCTTATGGTTTTCTCTTTTTTTCTCTTTTTTTTCCAGTAAAAAATACTAGCAGTAATTTTTCATGAAATCAGACTTAAGTGGTTACAAAAATTTGTGTATTTTGTGGAAAACTTGGAGGAATCCCCTCTTTATATGATTGATCGAATTTTACCATACTTTCAGCTTTTTGAGAGTTAATTATTTTAAACAGGGTTTAAGGTAAGTTTTAATGTTACTTATATTATACAAATATTATGCCCAGCTTAACTTAAATATTTTCAAATCTTCAATTGTTATTTAGAACAATATAGTAAAAAAATGAGTGGAACTAAAATCGTTGAAGATGAGAATCGACAAAAAACAACGATTCGTGGGATTTAATTATTTTTTTGCATTATTGGAGTTGAAATTAATAAAGAGTTTAATATACAAATAGCTAGTTTTAGTGCCCAAGGAATATAATGTTAAACGACGATACAATACGAAAATGCATCAACAATCAATGCCCACGATGGTGGCATAAGAAAGCTAAAGTTAAATACATTGAAGAATTCATTAAACGTCCAACAAGATTTACTAAGGAGAACGTTCTTGTAGGCACCCTTTATTGTGAAACTCATCTATTCAATTGCCAATATCTAAGAAAGAAAAATTAAACCATTCTCTAAAAGTGATTATGATGGCTGCCGTTGAAGAAATTTACCTAAATAAAACAAACATTTTCCAATTCAAGTATATCTTGCCAAACTGTTTGTCGTAGAATTATTGACATCGCCACAGAAATTACTTCTGAGTTAAAGCTAAATATAAAGAGTTTTGAAGCATTTTCACTAGCATTTCACGAAAGCACAGATATATCTGATACTGCGCAACTTTTATTCGGGGACTCGATAAAGAGTTTAAAATAACTGAAGAAGTCCTTAATCTTTGCAGCCTTATAGGTACAACCAAGAGTGAAGACATTTTCAATGCAATTTTAGGAATTTTAAGCGGCCTGACCTCTGGTAAAGCTACAAAATGGTTGAAAAAGAAAGTAGTGCAATCAGTCTCATATAACTAAGGAAGTGGGAATATAATAATACAAGTACATATATTTATTTTTCATTGCCTGATTCATCAAGAAAATATTCCATGCACTTAAAGACCGTCAATTTCAACAATATCTATCTGAATAAGATTCAGATTCTGATAATATTGTGTATTTTTCGAACGTGAGCTGGCTGAGTGGAAAAAAACTGTCAATAGGTTCTACGCGATAATGTCGTACATTTTAAAAATGAAAATAATGTGAAGGTCATGCCAATCAGATTCATGTCAATTAATTAAAGCTTTTAAAGCAAAACTATCGTTTTGGGAATCTCAATTAAATAATTAGAATTTTGAAGGTGAAAACCAATATACAAAACATGCAAACGAAGTGAAAAATTTGTTAGCGACGTTTCATAAACGTTTTATAAATACTTATGATTTATCATTCGAAATCATCACTTCGCCATTTAATATTGATACTAAAACAGTTCTAATGTAATTTCAAATGGAACTAACCAACCTGCAATGCAAGATTGAGCTGCAGCATTTATTTTTTTAATTAAAGGAATTTTATTATAAATACGTGACCGAAAACAAATTCCCCAATTTACGACGACATGCCATAAAAATTGTTAGTATGTTCAGATCGACTTATTTGTGCGAGTCGTTTTATTCGAAGATGAAATACAGTTAAAATTATAATCGAAGTGTCCTTACGGATGTTAATTTGGAAAACAATAAAGCTGTGTCACAACTAAAAAGTTTACATATTGTAATATTTTATATATGAATTTTTAATTAATGTGTTTATAAAATATTAAAACCTCAGTCTTAGAAAAAAATATGCGACCCTCTCAAAAAAATAAATTTAATCCTGGCCCATGGTGAAGTTTAGGCTTCCCACCCCTGTTTTAAATAAAACAAGCATTGCAAAATATTTTATACTTAAAAGATAACAATCCAGCGCATAAATAAGTAAAGAACCTTACCAATATAAAACTACTTGAAAGATATTCATTAATAATTTTAAAAGTCTATATACCGAAGAAGTTTTCTAAAAAAGCTTGGGGCAGTATTATCAGGGTGCTATATGAAATTAAAGTAATGATATTAAATAAGAAGAGGCTGACATAATATAAGTCAATTAATTTCAACACAATTGGCAATATAAACCATATTCGTTGGTGCAATTTTTAAAACGTATACTCTGGCCTAATACACAACTTTCATAAATACCGAACCGATACATATTTTTTACTAACCTTCATGACAGCTTTAAAATATAATTTTATGTTACCATCTTCCATGATGTGAGCACAGAGTTAAGTGGAATAAAACGAATCGCAAGGAGGTTGAAAACCGATAAGTGTCACACCATCAGATTTTGGACAACAAAAGTTAAGTTAGTCCACATTGTTTATGGTTGCATGTTAGATCCAACCATTTTTCAATTGCATTAAGAACAGTTCAAAGGTTTGCTTTTATATGTGAATCTTAAAGTGTATAAGGAATTGTTTCATACGTTTTGGATAAAGGTTTTCTATATTGGAATTAGAATACATTATACAGTGAAAGGTTTCACCATGGAATATAAAAGAATTCAAGCACTAAACATTATTAACAAAATAGGTGATTTAATAAACCTTATATGCCTAAAGAACTACCTTTAAAATAAACGGTGCACATATGGAATATAAAGGGTCCGCCATCTAAAGTTTTTTTTTTTCAACTAGTGCTTATTTCGTGAATGGTAACAATTAGCTCATGTCTGATTTGACAGATAATTAGTTTTATCTTTCCGCTGAACGAATATGGTTGTGTATACGCTTGAACAACGCTGGGAAATATTGCGACATTACTTTGAAAATCATGGTAATGTTGCAAAATGTGTGCGAAAATTGCGTACGGATTTTGAAAGAAGAGAAGCTCCGTCAGCTCCGTATGTTCGTTATCTTGTGAAAAAAGTGAAAGAAACTGGCATGATGCGCCGAAACTGGCAGAAAGTGTGCGTGATGCGCCATCAACATCAATTCACCGTCGTTCTCAACAATTGAACATTTCGGAGACATCATTGAGACGAATTTTGCATAAAGACTTTGGTATGACGCCATACAAAGTCCAATTAGTTCAGGAATTTAGGCCAACTGACCATCCAATGCGTTTTCGCTTCGCTGAGTGGGCCTGCGATCGACTTACAGAAGATGCCGATTTTGCCAAAAAAAATCATCTTTTCGGATGAAGCTCATTTTGATCTTAGCGGGCAAGGAGTGACCGTTACAGTGAATGGCGATCGTTATCGGGCCATGTTGAACGAATTTTTGTTCACAAAAATTGAAGAGGAGGATATTGGCAACATTTGGTTTCAACAGGACGGCGCTACGTGCCACACAGCTGAAGCTACACTCGATGTTTTGCGCCCTGTTTTTGAAGATCGCATTATCTGCCGCAGAGCTGATGTCGTGTGGCCACCTCGGAGCTGCGATTTGAAACCGTAAGACTATTATTTGTGGGGTGCCCTCAAAGATAAGTGTTACGCCGACAAGCCAGAGACGCTTTAAAGGACAATATTCGTGAAGCCATTGGTGAAATACAGCGGCACACAATCGATAATGTGCTTGGACCGATCGTGTAGGCATGCTTCTGCATGGCCGGAAGGATTGTACTTTAAATAAAAAAAGAAATTTGAGAAAATATTCAGTAGTTTTTTTTTATAGCATTTTCAAAAAAAAGTTATTTGGCGGACCCTTTACATATGTACATGTAGATATATTTGTACAAACCACTGCCGTTCATTTTCTCATTACTTTATGTCATATCGTTTATATTCTATAAATATAGAAAATATATTTTTTTTTTGGTTCCTTTGACATAGTTGTGAAATGTCAAACTAAACCAAAAAATGATCTGTTGAAGAGAGATGATTTTGCATTATTAGTTTTTATCAATATGTGGGTGTGAGGTGCGCATAAATTACATGTGGTTCAGCAAAATATGTATTTAAATTTGTATATGCATGTATAGGGTGTCTCAATAACCGGTTCAGATTTGACATATCGAATAATTTGGTTCTGGCAACACTTTCGGCTGAAAATGTACATCGAAAATAAACATCAGCCGATTTTTCATCTCGATGGATTCGTAAATAAACAAAATTGTCGCATTTGAGGTTTGGTCCTTAAAATCCACAAGGATTTGTGGAGAAGGCAATGCATCAATCGCGTGTTACTGTTTGATGAGGCTAGTGGCGTAGCGGCATTAGTGGGCCTTATTTCTTTAAACATGGGGTTGGTCAGACTGTTAAGGTCAACGAAATCAACTGCCGACACATAATTCGATGGCTGCATTACCAGTCGCAATGGTGACGTGAGTAGGCCGGCAAGAAGCCGTGATTTGACGCCTTTGTATTTTTATTTGTGAGGTGTCGTTAAGGACAAGTGTTATGCAGACAATCCACAAACAATAGAGCATTTAAAAGCCAATATTAAAGCCACCATTGTTAAAAATAGAGTACGCCAGGCAAGTCGCGGCCCGTTTGAATGAAATAACTTTCCAAAAATAATTCCGAACTTCTTACTGGGACACCCTGTATATATGGTCTTTCGTAGCATATTTTATTTTGTCTAATTTGAAATCTTTTACAAACCAAATTTTTGGGTCGTCTGAGGGTTTTAATAAAACAAATAAACCTAATATTTAGTTGAGAATTCGATTGAATAAATAATAAAATATGTTTATTATGTACTATTTTGTATATACATACATATATTTTTATGTATATCATGAGAAGGGGTTTGGGTTTAGCAATTATCTTAAAAACAAAATTTAGTCGATAAGTGGGTTTCATAAACTAATTACAATTAATTCATAATTACTTTTTATTATACAATTCTCTATATCATCCACGAATGGCATTAGTATTATAGTATAATATATAGTTGAGAAGTCCTCTTGTTAAAAGCAAAAAGTAATTTCGGGTAAAACCTTAAAAACCACTTAAAAAAACCAAAAAATGATACACAAGAGATGTGTACTCTCGTTTCATAAATATTCCATATTAAAATTAAAATTTGTATATACACTCCCTTGTACATATAAATAATTAATGAGACTTCAAATTTTGGCACGTGAACACTTTTGTTCCTTGGTATAGTATTTTTTTTCTCAAATTGATAATTAGGTTGATGACTGGAAAAAGATCAACAACCGTACAACATAAAACATAAAATATGTTGTTAATATAACGGATATACTCCATTGTAGGAAAATCAAAGGCATTCAATTAAATTGATTTGAAACAAAGACCAAAAACAAAAAATCGTTAATCAAAGATTTCGATTATAAATTGCCTCCTCCAAATCACGAAGAAGACAAAAAAAAAACGTTCCAGATAAATTATGTTTACTCGATTTTTTGCAACCTCTTTAATCATTTTTTTTTTTTGGTTTGGTATGTGTGGAAATGGAAAATCATAATAATGGAAAATCACAATAACAACAATACGATACCGATACCAGGGCCCATGAAAATATGAAATTACATAACAATATAATATGTATTATGTACATGTATTAGCGCACATAAAAAAGATTCTTTTTGTCTAAAGGTATTACTAATATTATAGGAACCAAAGATAAAGGAAGCATTAATCAATTTTCTTTCAATTTTTGTACATATCTATAAACAGATTTATTGGGTGTACAGTGGCGTTATAAAATACATAAATTTTTCAATAAACCACCCTTTTCTCTGTCTAAAATTTTTTCCAAATTATAGATGTAGGTCGATAAATCTCGTATATCTATAAATTTGCTATTTATGTTTTGAAAACGAAGATCATGCTTTGCATGAAATAATGATATAGTCTAAAGCCATTTGGTCAGTGATGCGATTGAATACGACCAGTTTTTGTCGATATATGATCTTCATAGAAGTGAAAATGATTATTCTGACGAATATGATATTTGTTTTAAATCTTTGGAATCTTTTTTGGGGTTTACTCCCAACTCTTTCGATTAAGGTCCGATTTACATAGAACAGCCTGTAGTGCTGAGATAAATTTTGCACTCCAGCAAGGGGTCATACATGTTTTCATTCACACAACCGTTAGTGAAAATATCTGTTAGATCTGGTATCAGGATTCTTACCCAGTACCTTCGATCGGAAATCGTTTCAGAAAGAGCTTTGGACTAACGAGGCAAATAAGAATTGAACATCATGGTAACATATTACTTAACAATCAAACCACCATCATTCGAGACCGAAAGTACGGTCTGTGATTCCTTACACTTTTATGGTTAATTTGGGCACATTCGGGGCATAGTAGTTTAAGGTAATTAAAATTGTATATCTGCAACGTGCATTTATTATATTGAATAAATATGTGGAGTAAAAACAGCTGTTAAACCATTAAAAGCTACCGATAACAAAAAGTGCAACCATTTTAAATCACAGGTTATATAGAACCGATAGAAGAAAAAAGCTTATCAAAAACGACACTTCAGTCATAACAATGAATTTCTCTTGATGAACGTTTGACTTTAACTGGAATTGTAAACGGCTACAGGATAATATTATGCCTCTTTATTAGATCAATTTGAATTGGTGAAATACTAATACCATTAAACGAAGGATAAAATCGCTACCACCACGACAATGAACCATCTCATGCGGTTACAATTGTTATTGCTAAAATTGTCAAATTGAGCAACAAAAGTCTACTTTACATATATTCTCCAGATTTGACCGCATATCTTTGCTCCGTTTTCCTAATTTGAACAAATCGCTTCATAAAGAATTCTCACATCGAACGAGGTTATACACGAGATGAACTTGGGAAAATCATATAATTTCAGATTAAGAAAGATTATATTGACAAATAAATCGGAAATTATCATGCTCAAAACTTCTCACACATACATATACAACACCATAATATATGTTTTACGGTTGATAGTATTAACTAGCGATATGCCATCCTGTAGTGAGTGCCATAATTACTGTGCTATAACAAGCTAGTCACGTTACAAACTTCACCCAGTTTGCATATTGTGTGTTATCATCAGAGTTAGCTCAGCTGTATATTGCATTGTTCCATAATAGCACAAGGATAGGAAAAATGAGTCGACGTATATGTTTCGCACTTTCGCCGGTGGTAAGATATGTATTTATCTCAGATCGTATGATGATAATTTTTTACAAATTTATGTTTCGACGACGAAGATGATATTGTTAGTAAAGAAGAAGAAACATCGGCGAAATAGCGATTAGAACAGGATGCAAATTTTTTTTCATGATTCGATTACGATATTGGCTATTATTAAAGGTTAAACTGAAGTGGTCGACCCATATCAGTATGAATATCTACAAATATGCAGTTGGTACGCGCAAATCAGGCATACAGATATATATATATATATATATATATATATATATATATATATATATATATATATATATAAATATATTTATATATATATTTATATATATATATAAATATATATATATATATATATATATATATATATATATATATATATATATATATATATATATAAATATATATATAAATATATATATATATATATATATATATATATATATATATATATATATATATATATATATATATATATATATATATATATATATATATATATATATATATAAATATATATATTCCCGATTTACGTTCGCCGTATTGTAGGACCTATAAAGGATAGGTAGTTAAAAATACAAAATAATTTAAAAGTAAATTATTGTGCACTCTGCATGGTAATGGTTTCTATACATCATGCAGCAATGCTCACTCGAAGTAAAGGACAAAAATAAGTTTACTATTTAATAAAATACTTATATTATTGACAGTCGATAATTTTCACTAATGAAATAAAGTGAAATAAAAAAGAGGTTCGTGACCATACAGTGAAATAATTGGAATACTGCGAATGAAAAGTTAAATCTTCTTACCTCATGATCTAAATTTAAAACCCAATAGATACATACAATTAGACCAAATATAGAATATCAGATGAGGTTCTTAATCGTTCCAACCAATAGTCTAAATTATTTGCACATGACTATACAATTATTTCTAAATAATGTACGAATATCGACCCAAATAACGTTTAAAATCCCGATTGGAACAGGATAGAAAAAATATTTTTCGTGATTCGATTGAGATCAGTTATGGAAATGAAAACATCTATGACTCCTATTAGGGTATTATAGACTAGCATGAATTGGCCAAAGAGGAATACATTCTGGATTTAACTTTGCCATTTTGTAGGACCTTCAAAGGTTAGTTTGTTGGAATAACTATACAGGTCCTTAACAGATTGTAGTCTATCAGAAGTGAAATCAAAAAGAGGTTCGTGACCATATAGTGAAATAATTGGAATAAGTCGAATGAAAAGTTAAATCTTCAAGTCAAATTTAAAACTCAATCGATTAATATAATTAGACTAAATATAGAATATCAAATGAGGTTCTTAATCGTTCCAACCAATAGTCTAAATTATTTGCACATGACTGTACAACAATTTCCAAACTATGTAACTGAAAAAACCAAATAATTTGAAACACAACATATTCTGCCACTATACACAAAAAAAAGTCTAAATATTTTCCTCCTTTTTAAGGGAATTCCATTATTATTTTTGATCAAATGAGTTGGAAAATAATTCACCTGAAAATTATGAACGCCAAAAATACAACAAAATAACATCGTTGATTTATGGAAATCATGCTGTGTAATTTATTTAATATTTTTTTTAAGGTCGTCGCTGCTATATATATACTCGTACACATACGTATACATATACATATATACATCGAATTTTCTATTGTAAAAAAAAATATATTTTCTCTATGTTAATGTAAATTATATGAAACATAATTTAATTTTTTTTTACTAAAAATAACCAACATGTTATGTTTTGTATTGTGTTTATGTACAAAACATAAAAAAAAAATTACCCGCCACCAAACCAAACTATTCACTGCCAATGGTAATGAATATCAAAACAGTGTGGACTAGGTAATTATTTTTATATTAAATTCGTAATCTACTGGTTGTATGAGCAGTATGAGCATGTATAGCGTAACGTATTGTAGAAATAGCAAATCTTTAAAATCAATCCCAAAGCACATGAAAAAATAAAACTTTAATCCATTTTGATTACATTTCAATAATCATAGATATATATTCCAAGTATATAGAAAAAAAGCTCCTTACAGAAAAGGAAAATAACTTTTGGTTTGGTTTTCCTTTTTAATATCCCTTTAACTAGAAGTCTCCCAAAAAAATGAGAAGAATGTAAGATTTTTAAAACTTAAATCCTATTTTTTTAGTGCTTCCTTTTATATAATATCTCGGATAAATAGATTATACAAAAAAAGGATATGTAGATATGTTAGTAAGTTTGCTAATACTATGCTGATACATTTTTTGATAAAAGCCAATTTTAATTAAACGAATCTAACACTGAAAATTCTTTACATACACGATTACATATATAAGATTCTCTCTATATATACAATATTAAAAGGGATCATCCTTAAGCAACAACAACTACGAAAAAATATCCATTTTAGAGATAGATTTTATTTTTGTTTATATGCATGTATGTGTATCCTTATTTTCCATGTAATTAGGTTAATGAAAATTTGAGAAATGCGTGACATAACTCAATTTTAAAGTTTTCTACTCGTATCTTCCAAATACAATATATAATGACACACAAAAGCAGGTATAAATATGAAAATCATTAATTTTTCAACAACAACAACAAACAGGTAGATATAGATAGGAATCACAAAATAATACTGACTCGAAAATATGTTAGAGAAAATTATAGTTTTGTTTTGGGAATTTGAAAAACTGAAAAAAAAAAAATTTTCTTATTTTCCATAATATGGAAATTAGAAAATAGTATGTAAAATAATGTCTTCGTTATTATGTTTTGATGAATTTTTGACAATTCGATAACAGAAAAAGGTATCACATACTAATGGCGCAGTGTATAAAGCTGTAGCAATTGGAACGGGAGGTACCGGGTTCGAATGAAGACATATATCGCCCTCCCGCTGGAGTGTAGAATTCATGGACCAACCCAACTTCCATGTCAGTACTATAGGCTGGCAAGTATAGGACGTAAATAAGCGAACCGCGAAAGAGTTAGGAGAGTATTGAGCCCCAAAAAAGATTGCAAAGATAAACAAAGACATATATGACACGATATTATAAAAACGGTTTACACTGTTTAAACCGTTAAAACAAAAAAAAGGGAAATTGAAAATGTGTGAACCAAACAATATTTCCAACGATTGGAGTTTTATTGAATTCCGCCAAGATATTGCCATCAATTTTATGTTTATTACGAATGTTATTATATGCGGGATTTCATTTTAATTTAATGCCTGATTTATGATATAGATTTTATTAGCTAAAGGATATAAAACAATTGGATAATATAAAATAAAAACAATTTTACTGATAAAATAATTTCAAATAAATCGATATATACATATACAATATTCCATCGATATAAAGTTTAACGGAGTCGAAAAAAGCACGAAAAAAAAATTTATACTGCAAAATCCATCATCACCCAAAAACAATCACCTCTCATAAACGAGTATAGTCTTGATAATGTTATAGATTCATTTATATCTGTGAGTATAATATGGTGGGTACTGAAGTGGGACACAAACTAATAAATCGATTAACTAGTAGAAACAACAACGAAATGACTCATCGTAATATGTGCTTTTACAATTTCAGTACTCTTCTCCTACTAATGGCTTTTCTATATATATACTCGTGTACATATACATACTCGTACATATATATTATTTTGCACAAAACTTTTTCAATTATAAAATGTAAATCGATTTAATTTAATTTTTGTTTTTATTTATAATTAAAATTATAATATAAATATAAAATAAATAGAATAAACATCAAAAAATGTGGAACGAATTGAATTATGTACTCGTATATATAGTATGTACACATCGAACCCAACAGAAGTGCGAGTAGAAGTAGCTGTATATATAGACACTATGAGGTAGGGATTTTAAACTGTTTCGTTAAACTTCCAGGCTCTACTACTAGATTGATGGAAAAAAATTTTGGCGATAGAAAAAGGTGCTTTTTTTAGAAGTTCACACCTTTGAGTTGGCAACCCTTGCTTTTAGTTAAGTTTGGTTTGAAATTTCACTATAGATAGACTTACATCAGAGCAACACTTGCAAATTGTTGATTTTTGCTTATCAAAATAATGGATCTGTTCGTCAATAATTTATGACGTATAATGGTCCTTTAGAGCAGCATATTTGAATAACAATAGATCGTTTTCGGACCACGTTTACTCTTAATGCTAATGTGCATTCTGTGAGACACCTAAAAGTGCGCACAAAAGAAACTATAGCCGTTGTACATGAAAGAACAGAAGAAAATCCAAATATATCAATTCCTCAGCAACTGGGGTTGTAACCTTCCACTTTATGAAAAATTTTACGAAATGCTCTTAGCTTAAAAGCTTTCAAGATTCAACTTGTGCAAGAATTAAAGCCAAACGACCATCGTATGCATCGCCAATGCGGCAAATGGGCTGAAGCACAAATTGATATTGATTTGGAATTTCCAATCAAAATTTTGCTCTCCGATGAAGCCCACTTTTTAGTGAAGTAAAAAAGGACAATTGTCGCATTTGGAGTGAAGATAATCGACAAGCTTTTGTTGAAACACCATTACATCCAAAGAAAATTACTGTTTGGTGCGTTTTATGGACTGGCGGAGCCATTGGTCCAGTTGTCTTCAAAAACAAGAGGGTTTTAAAAAAACGTTTCATAATGCTAACCACCTTCAGACTCTATTACTAAATTGATAGTTAAAATGTTAAGGGTTTGAATTGTACTGATATTTTGAATTTGAATAATATTTGGGTTTTAAATCGATACAAAGTTTTGAGATAAGGGACCAACTTTACATGGGTTGTTGCACATTCGGATAGTTATGTATGTACACGGCAGCTAAAGAATTTCCAGACAAATTTAAAGAAATAGTAACTGGAGGAGAAAATACTCCTCAAAGTTGATAAGACTTTAGAAACGGAGCTTTTATTTCCAAAGAGGAAAATGCCACTTCTTAAAGCCAATGCGTCTGGTGATTTTAAGCGTACTATGAAAAATATATCCAAGAAAACTCTTTCAATAATTTGGAAATCTAGTACAAAGCTTTGGGCAATGACTGGCATTTTTTCGAATGGTTTAACAAATATATTTGCCCGGCAGTTAAATCATATTGGGGAAAGACTTAATTTGGCACTAAAGCGTTGCTATTAACCGATAATTCCCCTGGTTACCAAAGTTAATTTAAATGAAGCAAACGATCAAATTAAAGTAATATTTTTACAACCAAATACTTCTTCTGTCCTTCCAACCACGGAGGAGCTATTGCAGTAATTAAGAAATATTACTAACGTCAAATGTTGAAAAATGTAATCGATACACTGAACAACGAGTTAAAACAAGCAAATGTTAATGAAATCATTCGAAAATTTTGGATTAAATTCAGTATGTTATGCAAGCAGAAAACATAAATAATGCACGAGATGCAAACAATGAACAAGGTATGGAGAAAAGTAAAACATCGCCTGAAAGTGAATCGACACACGTTCTTTTTCCAATACGAAAATAATTAAAAGTCATATTGATCAGACCCGTAGAAATCTTCGAGGAATATAACAATCATTCGGAAGTATTTGAATCAATAAGGAATTTAATCTATGGTAGTGTGAGCCAATATAAAGATAAGTAAGTGCAAAAAGAACATAATTTAGAGCAAAACCCTTTTGAATCATTTTTCAACCCAATCTTCAAAAAGACACACCTGGACCATCCTCAAATCTTCTCGATTTTAGTTTTTCGGTTTGCGTCGCTTTATTTTCGAACGCTTCTCGACTTTTGTCGGGGGACTGCTGTATTACTTTTGAAACTGTTAAAACCCTGATAATACTCAACTGACTGTGTTCAAATTCTGGAGATGACTCTAGAACTTAAATTTGACTCAGAATCTATGGAACACCTCAAATACAATTCAGGCACTTGTACACTATTCGTATCAGTTCATAGTATTTTAAATTGTCAAATTACTTCCTCAATAAGAAAAACAAATACTGAGTCTTCGTTCAGGCTGACATTATTCAAAAATATTAAATCAAACCAAATCAAATTGTTACCTTATTTTACATAATATAATTGTTATCCTCGTAGTTTCGAACTCACAGAGTTCCCTACAATTTTAACCCGAAAGGCAGATCATATATAATACTCAGCTTCATGATATACAGAACTTTTTATTTTCTTACTACTTTTATTACCTTGCGCTTTTCCCACTGTTTTTTTAGACATCTTATCAATAATATTGGTACGCGTGGTAAAGGTTGACTGTGTCTGGCCAGTATAAAATGTATTCGATTTCAATACAATGACGCGTAAGTATAAATTGTTTTTTAGTTTGCGAATTTAAGAAAAAAGTTGAATTTTTGTTGTGGCACGAAAATGAGCTTTTCAAAATAATTTAAGCTTTTAAGCGAGTATTTTTGTTGTTCTATAATCTTTGTTTTTCATTATTTTCATGTTCTACGTTCTACCTCATTTATAAACTAGAATAATTTGATGAGGTTGACATGCTCGTGTTTTAATATAAATTTGTAAGGTACAGATGTAGGCCTGAATGGGATTGAAACATGAGTTCTGACATCATTACAACTTGTGTAATATATATTTTTAGATTCTTAGCTTTCTGGTATTTCTATATTACAATGTCACATCAAAAACAAAGTATTAACCTTATTGTTTGGATCTCATAAGTTTTAAGAACACGTGAAATCTATAGGTTTTTGATTTAAGACTTCGACATTGCGCTCCTCTTTCTACTACTGCGATTGCTTGAAAATCGATTGTTTTCAATCGATTGTCTCTTTCTACAACTGCGATTGCTTCAAAGCTTGAATGAGGTCTTTTCTTTAATAAAAGTAAAGAGGGATCTGAGTTAGTCATTTACAATGAAACCTAGTCTTGCAGGCAGAAAAATGCAGTTTAAATTGCAATTTTTTTATTTGGTCATCATGAGCCACCCAATGGCATTTCTAAATTATCATTATATCTCTAGGTTAAAACATTACAAGATAATTTAAAAACACAGACTACTAGATTAGTGAACAAATGGCAAAAAATATTAAAGTTAAAACTATCACGATCCACGTTCATTATCGGGCTTGATGCCAACGAAATTCTTCATCATATTATAATTATGGTCAGTGATGAATTAACCTTCTCAATGTTGGTTATAGACGAATTGGTAGCACACCCATTATACTTTTCAGCCATCAATTTTTGATGAACTATGAAGGTATACAAAAGTTTCTTTAGATATTTCTGGAGCTTTTGATAGCACTTCTTTTATTACTATTATAATTTTTTGTAATCATTTTGGTATTAACGGCACCATTGAATCTGTAGCGACAAACATTATTTAGGTACTGCATGATCTGCTGAAATGTATTTGATCATGGAATGAACAACAACAGTCGTAGAGCACAAACATTTTTTCAAGAACTACTCCTGGCTGTTACCAGAATATAACTTTTCGAAATTATTTTCGGTTATTCAAAAGGTTCTTTATGGTTGTCCGGGGGGACTCCGGAATAACTCTTAAATTGTTTAACTTATGAAATATAAACACTTTATATAAATCGCCAAAAACTTTTTACTGTTACCCATTGTTTTATGAATGCTTTGAAATTTGCTGGAAATAGTAAAATTATTACGTAAAAATATAAAATCTCTAATCAACTCATTAAGCGACCCTTTCAACTCTAAACTAGTAAAAGAATGTAAATACTTAAACAACCTTTTTTATTCTAACAATAGTGACCGGGTTAAGTGAGACCGGCTTATTACAATATTGAAGGCAACGAGACAGCTAACACTTTTTAAAATGTTGTGTTATGGTTAAAATTAATCGATTTTAAGCCAACGATCGATTTCAATTTTATAATATGTACCAAGAATTTGCGTTTAACATCTTAAAGCAAAAGTGGGTTAATTCTGATAGCAAAAGTGGGGTAAGATCACGAGGTCTTGTATGAAGACGAATGATGATTGCTCGACTTTGGCTCGATTATACATTGTTAACTCACCATCGATGAACTCTGATAAACCTGCTTTTGTCTCTTTGTCGCGACTGCTGCAAATTGTGGATTTTGCGTGAATTTTTAATAAATTAATAGTGATCAAAACAGACTTCGAAAGACTACGAAACGGTTAGAATGGTTCTGAAATTACGTATATGAACAATTATAGTAAGCGAAGTGTAACTTTCAATATAAAAGGGTTTTTGTTTAGAAACACGATTATCTTTTTATTCAACCTAAGACTTCAGTTTTATTGGCATTTAAACTTGATTTTGGCTTGATTTTTAAACCTTACCTAATTTTTTGACTTTTAATTTAATTAAAATGCTAAGTTTTAACTTGGTTTTAAGTTTTGCTGAACTTTTGACACAAATTTTAACCTAAACCAATTTGTTCACTTTAGAGTTTATTTGATACTGACCAAATGGTGTATAGTGTTTGAAGCTGCGAGCGGGTGGTAAGCAATCCGAAAATGTCCGCAATCCGAAGAATTCATGCCCCAAAGAGTTGGAAGAGCCTTGAAACTTCAAAATTTGCAAAGGTTAAACTGACAGACTGTCTGACAGTTTATTTGATTCGTTGATATTTGACTTAAAGCTTTATTTTGTGGACGTCAAATTTCTTGGATGTATCATCTGGATAAAGTTGAAAATCCAGATGATACATCCAAGAAATTTTACTATCCACACTATTAACCTTACATACAATCGCTTTTTATATCATCCGAGAATCGAACTCGAGACCGCGGCATGATGAGAAACTCTCTTAACCATCAAGCTACGGAGTACCATTAAACCGGCGTATGGAATCCCTACTTCCTTGTTTATTGTGTTTGATTTTACACGCAAACGCAATTATAAGAGTCATTCCATATTATTTCTTATCATCAGTTTAAACAACTGTCTAGTTTCTTATCAATGTGTGTTTAACTATAACATAAGGATTTATACAAACTAATATGCAACATCAAACAACAAACTGAGACAGCAAACCATAAAATTGTATGTGCAATAAAACAAAAATTTGTGGATAATTTTCATCAAATGTATATTCGTATTCGAGATATTTCACAGTCGAGTATGTCAGTACAAAACACAAAATCACGGTCGGTGGTTATATGTTGTATAATTTTTACATGATGACATAAAATTATGATTTATGTATTCATTACATTTTGTTTTTTTTTTTCTGTTTGTAAATCTCCGTCAACCGAAACGACAGAATACATTATATATATATATAATAAATATCACAAAAATATATAATTAGATCATCGCCCGATTCGACGACATAATTATATTGAATCAACCGCATTATGTATATATATGTATACATTACCATATCCATGCATGTATTCGAATAATGTGCGGGAACAGATTCACACCAAATATATACGAAAAAAATTCCGAAAATTCTATAAACAAAACCTCAAATTATTTACTCGTTCTATATCGTCTGTCGTGCAGTGCCACACATACCAGTACGAAAGTCGAACCGAGAGACAATACGTTTTTTATATATGTGCAGAAATTGTTTAGAATGTTATATTCCATCCGAGATACTCACATGACATAGAGAAACTTTTTGTTCTTCACCAAATATTTGTTTGCCACTTAAAACTTTTGTCTTCTATATATGCAGAGTGAATAGAATTTACATATTTTTGTGGTTTCGAGTTGTTAGTTAGATGAGACTGTAATGTAGCAATTTTATCGTTGAAAACCATTTCGAAAATATATTCAATTTTTTTTCATTTTTTTTGTTTTATATTTATGGTTGGGTTAAGTTTCTGCGTTTAAGTGATATATTAGTTTTTGGCTTAAGGTTAAATGAAGTGATGTCGAGAATGGGATAATTTAATTTTTTGAACTTGTCTAAATTCCAATGAACACATTATTATTATTTAAGTTGGCTGAAACCCTTTAAGGTTCCGCACTCAATGCTACAAAGCCCCTAGGTGCAAAACTAAGATATCATTAAAGCGCACAGGCCCTCCAACCTTAGCAAACTGAAGCAGTTTGAACAAGGGCGGAGAAGACAGTTCTAGAGTTAAAAACAAGGCATCTCTGGTAAGTCCCATGAGATGAAAATCACTTTTGAAACGGACATGGCCAGAAAATTACAAACCCCATATTCTCAAGGTGTTCTTTTTCAATGAAAGAACATAGTTGGTCAGCTTCGGGTTAAGCGCCTTACAAAATATTTCGCCATACGACAAGTAAGCAGCTTTATATATTGATTGATTTTTTCACTATGTAAACAGGTAAAGAAGCAACTGGTTTAGGGCCTACGAAAAAAAATACTTCGTTACCGTCAATGTCACAATGGGCAGGACTCACATGACCGTTACCTTATAGTTAGAACCAAGGAGGTTAAAAATTATTTACAATCCTCTACCAGTAAGAGCTGGTTCGAGGATTGTTCAATGAGTGAAGGGCAATATTAGTACCCAATATATAATCTATTTGTCGTCGGCAACGAGATTAAAACTGCCAGAGATTCTCAAATCATGCGATGGATAGTAAAAGCCAAGGCCAGCACGCTGTTTAGAGACAGAGCCACCTGAAAAGAATATTAGCAATTCAGATGTCTCTTTGAGCAAGTCTGTTGAAATTAAAAATAGACAGATTCTAATCAATTACCATGTCGATTTTGGGCATAGCTCGTTCATAATTCCACGCCCCAGCACTCCTCAAGCAAAAGACAGTCGAACAAACTATACCTAAAAAGAAGGATTGTAACTGGGGTAGGAAGAGAATGAACGTAAAGACATGGGTCTACTACTTACAGCCCTACAAGCGATATTTTGCGAATAGTTGAGTTTACAATTGAAGATTTTACTTTAACCACTAACCACCAAACAACATATGCATTGGTTAAACCATTGATTTGTTGGTAAAATAAACCATTTTGAACGGTAATTCTCGAGAATTACCAAAAACTCTTCGGCATTGCCAAAAAATAGCAGTGGTTTTCTGAAGTTTAAAATCCAGAAGATAAAATCCAGAGGACACACTATCTATCCACACTATTTACCTTACATCCGAAAAGTTATGGTACACACAAAGCTGCAGTGTTCCTTTGAAAATATAACCAAATCGGTTTAAGACGGATTAACATGTAAACCGTTATCTAGATACCACTGTTCGATAATGAGAAAAGCGTGTGGAGTTAAATCTGATAAGACATTCAGGTACTGAATGAACTTGGTCGATGACCAGAAGGGTGACCACAACAGGAGTGAAAGCACATCTTGCGGGTATCCTCTGGAAGCTTTACCGAATTAAAGATATCCCTGAATCTCGATAGGGCTCTCAATCCTATAGTTACGATTACATATAAAGTTTTACAGGATTTGCCTATTCGGTAAGCATGTTTTGTGTTACTGAGCGGAGCGATGACTAAATGTTGGCCCCTGATAAGCCTAGCAACAATCCTTTTTAAAAATTTCAGAAACGTTGATGACAGACATATAGGCCGAAACGATTTGGGGTCGATGTATTCCGACTTGCCAATTTTAGGAATAAAAATTACTTTTCTACTGTTCCGAGATACAGTAGATGTTCCTTAATGAGTGGATACACATGCAATACAGCAGGAAACATACCATCAGTACACATTGTTTATTACGTCTGGAGCAGAGGGGCGTCATTTATTACAGAGTTGTCAGTCCAAGAAAATATTTCTATAACGTTTAGACCAATTACCACGGTATAAAGACAGATAGCTTTCGTGACGTCTCCAACAGAAATTGTTATACTTCCCATGGGTTCGATAATGGTTGGAGGTAAACTTCCTATTATATACCCTACATGAATTCATTAATTTGCAGAATTAGACTATATTAGAGCCATAATTATCATCACCATCATCATCATTAGTAGTACCATTCGGAATTAAAAACATATAAAAACAAAAACATAAAAAAGCATAATACGTAGAAATAAGAAGAAGAAATGAGCAGAACTATATGTTCGTACAAGACAGCATACATCCACATAAGAGACAAAAATAAAACAGAAAACAGCGCATAAACGCGAGGGATCATCCCACGTATAAAAACGATATATAATTTATATATACGTAATAAACATTACTTTTTATATTATTTAAATAAATTAGGTAAATATTTATTTATAAACAAAATAAAAGTTTTTCATTCAACATTTTAATTTTAATACAGCATATAACCTACATATGTACATATTTGGTTTTATAATTATTTATTTATTATGTATTATGTACATCTATATATACATACATGCTTATATATACACGGGTTTTATGAATGAATTGAGTGCTTAGTGGTTTGATATATGCAAAGTGCACTTTTGTATTTTGAACGAGCTTTTTCATATTCATTTCACTATAACAAGTTGTATGACGATTATAAATATATACATATTTGTGTATATGAAAATGGTCGATGTATATGGTTGAAGTTTGTTGATATTGTTAATTTATAAAGGGATCATAATATAAAGCTTTTAGATTTAAATTTGTAATTCATAAAAAATTATATATCAAAATGCGTATATAACTCGTTTTATAATTGATCTAAATCAACGAAATCTGATTTAAAAGTTCAGCAGTACAGTGTGTAAACGTGATGGTTCAATTCATATGAAGGTTAAATTGGTTAGGGGATCCTTATACGTGTCTATCACTAGTGATTTACGGATCTGAATGGAAAACAACATACGAATGGTAAAAGGTCACAATTCATCTCTTACTTCCATACATGACAACGAGTTTGATTAACACACTTTACAATTTCGGATACGAGTTTTGATTTCAGCTATGCACACAGTTGGACGTGTAAACTACACGATGTAGTTTTACGTAATTTTTACATGTCAAAAACGTATAATTTACATAAGGTTATTTTTAACATTCTACATGTAAAAAACGATTTCATGTAAAAAAACGCGCCATCTCTTTTTAAATCTAATTGTAAATAAAGCGCCATCTGTGAAAAATGATCTTACTATTTTATAAATAGAATTTGTGGAATAATTAACTGTGTACAATTTTTTTTGACTATATATGTACTGAATGTCACAATAATTTGATTTAGATTAGAATTATAAACAGGTTTATTCCTTCAAAAATCACCTTAATTGGCTCAGGTGAAAGTAACAAGAATTCCCAACTGTGATCAAAATATGGTTATATCTAGTGTCGGTACCGAATACTTATAACGTAGAATGGCATCACTAAAGCTAGAGTGTTCAGCACGCTCTTCACTAATTTTAAAGATGATCTTACTATTTTATAAATAGAATTTGTGGAATAATTAACTGTGTACAATTTTTTTTGACTATATATGTACTGAATGTCACAATAATTTGATTTAGATTAGAATTATAAACAGGTTTATTCCTTCAAAAATCACCTTAATTGGCTCAGGTGAAAGTAACAAGAATTCCCAATTGTGATCAAAATATGGTTATATCTAGTGTCGGTACCGAATACTTATAACGTAGAATGGCATCACTAAAGCTAGAGTGTTCAGCACGCTCTTCACTAATTTTAAAGATGTTTAAAATGAGAAGCACTATCTGAATCTCCAGTGAGTTGTACAGCTCTGATTCAGTAAATCGAATTTATCTCTACTTCAAAATAAGCTACTCTTGCTTCAAATATCTCCTAAAGCTCAACCTAACTGTTTGTTTAGTTCACAAGTGTTGTTCCGTGTTTTGTGACACCTATTATTTCAAAGACGTTTTGATGTGCCACTATATCTTCCCTGCTTTATGGTAGAAGCGATCGTTCCTCTTGATTTTTGCTCTTCTTTGGGAGGAATTGACATACTTCGTTATCTCTAACAACATCAAAACATCACAATGGGGTATATATGTCGCTGTTGGTGAAGGAGTTCAACCGGGTTTCAAACCGCTTCAGTATTATTATCTGCAACAACCCAGTATAAAATCCAGTATATTTTGTGGCTGCATAACAAATACGCAATCGAAAATAGATTATGACGCGGAATATGTGAATGACATAAATTGTTGAATACACAATAAGTGGATGAATTGTTCGAAATATATTGAGAACATTCTTAAATTTACTTCAGAAGTTGTTCTAAAAAAAAAGATGCAAAGGCAAATGATCTTAAGTGACACTGTTATGAGCTTAACACATAGTTCATCGATTCACCCCATAGTTTTATTGAAATGTTGAACGTCGCGTTAATACCACGCTTTAGATTTAACGGCTGGACAACTACCAATAGTTAAACGTCTAAAGTCACTCAAAAAAAATCGAACAACGCGAAACGTGTTATGATGGCTGTGTTTGGAATGTCAAATGGAACCAATAGAATCTGAAGATACAATATAGTACATCGATATCTATAGATATCGATATGGAATGGTTACGTAATTAATTGCCTGGCAATCCCCTCGACGTCACCATTCTACGTTCTTTTGTCGTTTTAAGTTCAATCGAATGTACATTACGAACTAAAACTAGGTTTACATAGCCTCTATGATATATTTGCAAAATAATCGTGGACAGTAACAACCTTTCTTTGACGAAGTTTATAGACTGATCGATTTGATTTTGTTGTAAGACTTTAAAATTAAATGAAATTTGATCGTTGGAAAAATTACATGTAATATACTTTGGTAGAGTTTTGACATTTAAAAACAGATGGCACTACCATCTGTATGTTGATTTAATGTTTTACATGCAATTTACGTTTTATGTAATTTTCATGTAAAATCCCAACTGTGGACTGTGCACGTAGAGTAAACAGAAACGACCATCTGAATAATAATATAAATCTATTCCATCTTAACTCTTATAGTGGTGTTAGCTTTTCTATGTGTCTCGGGAAATAACAGACTGCTATAAAATAGACGATATTTAATATAATTTTACACTGGATACAAATCTGAGGATAATTTTTATCGTAACGACAATCTGAAAGAGTTTAACAAACGAAATATTGTAGCAGAAGGTATAATACAGTGAGCGATCTGAAAAGGGTTCTATCTAAACTAGTCATTGCAAATTTGGAGTGATATTCTAAAACCGGTTTTTCGGTTTTATTTACAAAACAAAACCGGTTTAAACCGGTTTTTTTATACAAAATATATTTTTAATTTCTACAAAATGTTTACCAGAATTTAAAACAACAATAGTTCAATCAAAAATCTATTATATTATATTTGTATTTGAAATAGGTTTTTCAAATGCAAATAATAAACAATTTAGCCAAAATAAAATAATTATACAAAATAATATAATAATTTAATTATTTTTCGGTTTTAAAAAGTGTAATCTCACAAAACACAACATGTCTATAGTGTTATCCACTAGACTTGATCGAGTTTCATGCATACTTCCTGACGCCGAAAATGCTCTTTCTGCTTCCACGCTGGTCGGAATAATCGACAGTAGAAAATTTTACACTATCTTGAGTTCCAGGTCTCTGATCCCATTACGATGAACGTTAGTGTTTAGATCTAAATGAATAATCTTTCATCACAACCACTGTTGGAGGTTCTTATTTCTGTATTGGTTTAATAGATTGGGATTGTTTTTCTTCTACTTCGATCTTATCGTCATCGCCTGACATCATTTTTTATTGTGCCAGACATTCTTTCAATCATTAAACAATCAGTTTAACAATCGATGATTTAGCAAGATTCCAGAAAATATTAGCATGTTCATATTTTTCGGCATCCGCCCCTTGATATTTGTAATGAAGATACTACAGGAAGCAAGTTAAATTAGTTCGTCTTTCTTTAATTCGGCATTTATTTAATTCGACTCCATTTTCATGCCAATTGCCAGTTGGCCACTATGTTTGTCCAAATGTGACAACATAATATTCATAAAATTTTATAAAATAAATTTAAAAGGTCGCATTGGCAGTCAGAAGAATTGCATATTGCCGACAAAGTGACTCTACTCCCAATTTCGTTGGTAAAAGAACAGAAATAGGATCTGCTTGAATTTTAAATGCATCATCAGAAAAAAATACGATGATTTCAGATAAACTAAAGGATTTTGAACTCATGTTCGTAATTTATAAAATCGCTCCAATATGAAAAGGAAACTGTCGCGTTTTCATACCCAAGACTAAATTTTTTCTTTTCCGAATTCTAATACAAGATATGTATTTTTGAAAATTGTCATCGTTTTTCACTGGTGTATTTCTAAGAATTTTATAACTTTTCGTACTTTGAAACGGTAAAATTATGTTGATTAGGATTTACTGCATTGTTCAGAAAGTTATCATCAGCACCGTCTGACTCGGAATCATCATACATATCAAACATACCATCATTTTCTGTCTGTTTAAATGCATTCAAAGTATTCGAGCTATAGAAGATTTATCTTTACAATATAACACATTCAAAATAGCCATTAAGCTACAATCGGAGAACTAACCGATCTTTAATTAGTCTTTAAATTTTTCTTATAATAATCTATTCTTATGCAAATAATGCCACTTGCAAGACAAAGTACCGAATTCCATGAGCTATTATTATGCAAATGTAAAATTAGGCCAATTTTTTGTTACTTATTAAACCGGTTTTAAAATGTAATAAAAACCGGGATTTTGGTGATGTAAAATAACAAAAAAAACGGTTTTCGGATACTGGAAAACCGGGTTGCAATCACTAATCTAAACATACTCAAATTGTTTTCGTTTTCGATAAACAGAAACTATCCGATCTTCAATTATCTTAATCCGAGTATGATGTATTAATATTTGGATTGTTTGATTACTACGAACAGCATCTTCAGGTTATAAAAATATATTTGTCTAAATACTTGCTGAACCACAATCAATGATTATTACTTAATATTTAAAGGTATGGGAATCCCATTCACGATAACAGTCCGTAACTGTGTCAAATCGGTTCCTTTTACCTGACTTCATTATTATGACTTGTAAATATTCATTATTATGACTTATTTTTTAAGAACTAATTATAATGGCATAATGGCAACCTGAGGTCATCCCAATTTTCGTTTCTTTCATAAACAGTTCTGTATCTTAAATTTGTCTAGCTTATGAATATCGATATACAGCACTGTAGATCATACGACCATACCCTCATTTCAGCCAGCGGTATATATATATATATATATATATATATATATATATATATATATATATATATATATATATATATATATATATATATATAAGGTAGAATTTCACGAAACTCGGACTATAATATATGCACTGTTCCATGTTGTAGGTGTATCGGGAAGATAGTTTGGTCTTCACATGGTTCTGCACACGAATTATTATAATTCATGTTTGTATTGTTTAAATGAAAGCGGCTTCCAATTCTAGGAGATTTTGTTGATCTCAGAACATTATTTTGAGATCTAAACCAAACGTAGTATAGGTATAAGCATCATTCGCAATAAACCAAACTGTTGCAAAAGAACGAAGTACTTGAAACTAATGCTAGACTGATGAATAATATTTTTGTTTATAAATAACAGACTAAGTGTAGAAGTTCAAAGTCTAAACTAAAACCAATGACATTTAGACCAAAACTATATACCGAATTTGGCGCCATAATATGCACATCACTAAATTGGTCAACATACAAATTACTAACCCCTGACATTCAATTTATATATTTATACGACTATAATTTGCACCAACGCTTTATTCATTCATTGCAAATTTAATTAAAATTATCGATGACCGCACACATTAGTGCACGACGAACATGATATTGTACAAAAGCAGCATAACTTTCTTCTCCTTCGTCTTGATATACTAATGAATTACTTAAAGTTAATTTTTTGTTGTTGTCTTTCGTAATTCAATTAACGACATTTTGCCTTTTTCAAATAACAAATTATAGAAATAACAAGACACAAACGAACAAATTTTAATGTACAGTTTGTTAATTCAACTAATTTATCTCATTTAAATTACTCAAATTATTTGACCTAAACAATTAACCATTCATTTAGAGATAAAGAGACGCATCTATAAACTTAAAGATGGCAAATGGTATAAGTAATCATTGTATGAGAACCAAATATACAATTAAACAAAATATATATTTAAGTAGACTTACCCTCATTATCTATCGAAAACAATCCTAATCCATCTCCTCCCCGGATTGTATACGAAACGCGTGAGTCGGGTCCTGGCGGATCCAAATCTTTGGCTACGATTTGCATAACATGAGCACCTGATGGTTGATTTTCGAGCACCGAACCATTCAAAACAAAATCGTCGAATTGCGGTGCATATCGATTCTCGTTCACATCAATAATTTCGACTATGACAAGTGTTTCGGCCGAGAGTGACGGTGTACCCCGATCGATTGCTTTGATCATTAGACTATGCGTTTGACGTTCCTCATAATCTAAATTTTGTATTGTGCGTATTGTACCCGAATATTTGTCAATTTTAAAAATTTCTTCACCATCACTACCTTCACTAAAACTGTATAATATTTCACCACCCGGACCTAAATCAGGATCTGTTGCGGTGACTATTGCGACGACAGTACCTTTTGGGACATCCTCTCGAATTCGGACCGTATAATCGTTTAGGCTAAATTCGGGTGCATTATCGTTTATATCGTCGACTGTAATACGAACGATAGCATCTGAATAAAGTGCTGGTATATCGTTGGTTCCACCACCATCTGTCGCTCGAATTTTCAATTCGTACAGCTCTTGACGTTCTCGATCGAGCGAACCGGACAACGTTATCACTCCACTCTCTGTATCAATCTTAAAGTCTTTTGTGTCCGTAATCATGCTGTATGTAATTTTAGCGTTGTTTCCAGAATCAGCATCTGTTGCATTTAATCGAAAAATGACTGTACCGTTTTTAGCATTTTCGGTTACTCGAAAACTTGCAAGTGATTTTTCAAATTTTGGATAGTTATCGTTTACGTCGAGAACTGTGATTGGTAGTACTTTTGATGCGCTTTTTTGTGGTCTTCCCAAATCGTAAACGGTTATATTGAGAACATACTCATCCTCCCGTTCTCGATCTAAATATCCAATTATTTTCAGCTCACCAGTATCTGGATCCAGACGAAAAACTGAATCATGATCTCCACTCGATATTCCAAATACTAATTTTCCATTATATCCTAAATCTCGATCGCGTGCTTTTATCCATCTAATTGTAGTTCCTAAAGGCACTGTTTCGTTTATCGGAATTTCCAGTGGAAAATCGATAAATTCGGGAGCATGTACATTCTCACCATATCGTGATGGCATCATCGCAAAATCATCAGTATTACTATTGTAGTCCCGACCTGGCATATTATTTCGTTCAGATGATGCCAGTATTTCAAGCGACCTTCTAGCAACTCCTGTGTCACGGCATTCAAATGCTCCACTCTCCTCATTTGAATATCGGGCATGTGATACGCCCATATTACGTTTCGCCTTTACTAGATTTATTTGTATTTTCATGACATCGGCAAAATGAGTTCCATCCGTCGCCGTTACATTAATATCCCGTGTCTCAGTTCCGACATCGTTTAAATCACAACCAACAGAAATGACGCCGGACGTCGAGTCTAAATTAAAACATCCATCCTCGTTTCCTGAAACCATGCGGTACGAAATCAAATTTCCCGCATCAAAATCAATAGCCGATAGGGTGAGTATTTCGGTTCCTATAGATATATACCGTGGAATGTGGCCGACACAGTCGACCCGTTCAAATTGTGGCCGATTGTCGTTAACATCGCGTAACTTAATAACTAATTGCATTTCAGTTTGTCGTCGATATGGTAATCCCCAGTCTGATGCCCGGACACGCAACACATACTCGCGTCTCATACTCTCATAATCGAGTAGTTTTGAAGTTCGAACTACTCCGGAAAAATGATCGATGTCAAACGGAACATCATTTAAATTTGCTATACTATATGATATGTATGCATTCTCGCCGGAATCTTTATCGCGTGCCGTTACTTTTGTTACTGTTGTACCGGCTGGTTCATTTTCGTCAACTAGTATCGTCATATTTGATTGTTCGAATATTGGATCGTTGTCGTTGGTATCTTCAACGTTAATTTTTACTTTGGCAGATGATTGTTTTCGCGTACCTGTATTTCCTTGATCGATCGCCGAAACTGTTAGTGTATAAAATGGTTTTGTTTCGGCATCGAGTGTAACGGCAGTGTATAACATACCGGAGTCCGGATTGACAGCAAATTCTCCACCCTCATTGCCGCCAACAATTTCTAAAAATACTTGAGCATTTTTGCCGTCATCACGATCGGTAACTTTTAACCGAATAACTGGTGTATTGGGCGGTGATGTTTCAGGAACGGACACTTCGTATATTTCCCGATTGAAAACGGGCGCATTATCATTTACATCCTGTAAAATGACCGGTATGACTTTGTAACTTTGTCGCGGTGGTACACCATAGTCGATAGCGCGCAATGTTAAATTATAACCCTGAGGTGTTGTTTCGCGATCCAGCAGACCATGCACAATAATATTATATTCGCCCGGGCGATTTGTCGGTCGTATCCGAAAATGACCATCCGGGTCACCATCAACAATATCCAAACTTTTTATTTGGCCATGTATTCCTTTATCTTTATCGTCCACGCGCACTATACCATAAATATTTGCGTTTGAATTTTCTACAATTTCAGGTAGAGCCTGAACATAAATATCCGGTGGGAATATATTCACTTGTTTCACTTTAATTTTTACTCGAGCTTTACTCGCCTGGCTCAAGCGATTCGCATTGCCAGTAGCACCACGATCTGTCGCAACCACCACTAATTCATGCAATGATTTTTCACTTTGTAGTAATGGTCGTGTTAGTGTTATAACACCACTTGTAGGATGTACAGCAAATTGTTCTGTAGCATCGAGAAAACTATAATATATTTCTCCATTAATTCCTAAATCAGCATCTTCGGCAATTACGCGCATCAAACTTTTATGCAACGGTGTATCTTCGGGTACAGTTATCGAATACTCCGATGGATAAAATAACGGACTCAAGTCGTTTGTATCGAGCACCTTAACAACAACTATTGTATCCGTTTCGAACATAACCTTACTTTTACCCTCGCGCCGTATCACCGTCGCTCGTATATCTAATCGATATTCGTCGATTTTTTCACGATTTAATATCACATTGCCGCCGGTTTTCGTTCGTATTGCTAAAAATGCAAAATCACCAACGATCCGTTCTTCGGTCTTAAATAATTTATCCTTATCACCATTTATTATTCTATATTTAACATCTAAATCGGGCGTTATATATATCCCTAAACGATCTTCATTTGGCGGTTGAAGCGCATACGTTTTGCCAACACTATTCTCCGGTATTGATACATTATAAACCGGATGCTCAAATTTAAGTATTGACGGTAGTGACGTTGCGGATGATGATGATGACGTTGTCGCCGTCGTATGATAATGATGGTGTATGGATGATGTTAATGATGGTGTATCGAATGGATGTGGAACGGGGTCACTTCGAGAACATACTAGTTTAAATGCTACTAATATTAGTAGAATATAAACTAGCTGTGCTCTTAGTACTCCGCCCGCATTATGGGCCATTTCTTTTATGGCTAGCTCATATCCATTTTAATTGGCATCTGAAACGAGAAAAAAATAACAAACAAATTAAAATGGCGAAGACCTTTTGTTAATGTATAAAAATTTGTCTGCATTCAAAAAAATTTATATCGATGAGATCATTTTTCAATTTGAATTAAATTTAGCAGCCAGACGCAAACCAACAACAAACCGCCGATTTTGGTAATTTATACAAAAATATTGATTATTCATCTTGATGGAATTAGAAAGATATGTACATACATGTAAGCATATAGTGCATAAATTTGCAACATTTCGATGATGTTAATGACCCCTTGGTAAATTGATACGTGACAATAACAAACAAACACTGTGTAAACACAGTCTCATTATTCACGATTTTCTACCAAGCAAATTGGAAATATTTATTTTCTTTTCGTATATTTTCACTGTGGAAAAAAATAACAAACATAACCGTTAGAAAATGTTTTATAGATGAAAGACAAATTCACAATTTATGCATTGTTATTGTGCTTGAGAAATGAAAATTATAGAGATGTTGATTATAATTAACAATATTTGTGGTTTGCACGTGTCCAACAGTTTTTTGTATGAATCTAGATATCGTGATTCATGAACCTTGTTAGAAAGATTGTTGGAACAAATTCAAGACCATGAGTAACATAATATGTGTACCACCTACGGATAGAAGGAAATCAATTTAACAGGTGTTGGCTATATCGATTTCAATTCCGAGAAAATATTGTTGTTGTTTCATAAACTTAGAATAAATGTCTCTATGGACACATTAAATGTGATCGAGATTGTTACAAAATTTGGAGGGAAATTCATACCGTTCTCGTTATTATTCCCTTATTGATAATTAAAAATGAGACATGAAGCAACAAACATTAACAGTAAATTAAAGTATGGAAAATATAGGGCTGTAAAGATACGCAATACGATAAATATAAGAACAAATCAGGCGAATAGTAACTGACTTTTATTATACAACATTCTGGTATGTGTTTAATAGTATTAAATACTTCCTGAACTAACATCGATAAGAAGAACGCGTCACGACATAGGTAATATTGGAAATAAACCAAATATGGCATTGATGCATTAACGCAATGGAACAGTCAACGTTCAAGAATTTCCAACCGCCCAGATGGCGCAGTAGTTAAAGCTGCGGCAGTTGAAGCGGAAGGTACCGGGTTCGAATCCCAATAGGGGCAGGATGCAAAAAGGAATTTTCACAACTTTATTACGATGGATGGTGTGACGGAACACAAATATTACCCCCTGTTGGAGTGCAGAACTCATGGGCCGACCCATCTTCTATGTCTGCAGTATAGGCTGGCATGAAACTATGCAATGGGCAGATGGTTAGGAAAATCGGACCTATAGCCGTACGTCCGCGAATTGGCTGTAATGGCGTAAAAGCAATGACGTAAATAAGTGAACCACGAACAAGTAGGGAGCGCCTTGAGCCCCAAAACGTATTAGAGATTAGAAAAAAAAATTCCAGTGTCACAATGAAATATCATGTCACGATATATTAGAACCGGTATGTCAACAAGAATAATTTTTCAAATAAAACTCGTTTGTGTTTAAGTTAGGTTTTAAGATAGAAATTTAGAGTAACGTGCTTTCTTCAAATAGTGTAGCTTTTGACAACGTCTTGTCATCCACTATGCAATATTTCGGCACGCAAATTTTCGGTAGTTAAAATTGGGGATTCGTGTAGGTCCGCTTTAAGGTGACGAGGACAACTTAGAATCAGTGCATAAAATCGGGGTGACATATCCTGATGTTAAACTAATTAAAAAACTGTCGTTTAAATCTAGACCGGTGAAAAGGGTCAATGGCTGGTATATGGGCATTTCATTACCATAAAACTATTACCATAAAAGATAACTTTTAACAATTACCACTTTATCCAACTGGATGCCAAACATGTATCTTGACAAAATATTTTACTGTGAGGAATTATTCAAGATCATATAGTAGTCAATTTTAACTATTATTTATTCAGTAAGAATTCCAAAAGAGGCGGAATGCATAATTCGAGCCCATAGCCGTATATTTTCGATTTGAGTATGTGTATAATCATATACGGTGTATCGATGCCTTTATGCATTGTCAAATCTAAATAAACTTATTGAATGAGACAATTTCAGGCTCTCCCAAACGTATATGAACTATACACTGAACCAAATGTACCACGTAATATAATAAATTTTAGCGATAAAAAAATTGGTAAATATTTGTCAGTATTTTTATTGTTTTTTTGAAAAAATTATTGCATTCTGATAATTTATTTTCATTTCGAATTACAATATAACAGTTATATCTTCATTTATATTTTTCAACAAAAATATAATTTTTTATTATTCTTAATGAACAATATTCTTAACAATATTTTATCACTATGATTAAAATGTATTCTATATGATAAATTTATCAGTTTTTCATAAATGTTCTAGCTGATCATTTTGCGTTCAAAGTGAACATCATTCTAGATCGATAAGAAAATAGAAATTTGCGAAAATGGTCGATATTTCGCGTAAGTTCTTGTAATTCGCTAGCACTGAACGTACTCGACTGAACGTATATATAAGAATTGCACATCAAGTCTGTTAGCATACGCCTGAAGAAATGGATTTGATCTATTCGTTGCACAGCAATTTGATATGACGTCATCCAAGACCTGGAAATCGCCCAAAGAAGAATTCATTGGATATCATTTGATAGATATTATAAATAAATCCAAAATTCCTACTCTGAAACCGACCTTTAAAAACAAAATGAGAAACTCCAGTTATAATAACTGTGGGAGAGAGGTGATTATGGAGGGGGAAGTTCGAAATACGTGTACACTGCCACTCGAATGAATGTTCCAAATTAAGGAAGCTTTTTATTTCTTGTATATTAACTTTAAGCATGTATTTTTACTGAAATATATAATTTACTGAAACATATGAAGTTAATTTAACGGAATTATTAAAATCAAAATATAAACTATTCCAATCGATAAATTCACTTTTCTTATTGATTATATATTTGTTGAACTTTTTAGTTGGTGATAAATTCATAAATCTCATTGATAGGAATCTTTATCGGTTGTATATTGATAACGAATTATTCAATGTGATCGTAATTTTTATCAGTTAGAACAATTATTTTTTTCAGTGTACCAATCTTGTTAATATATGTTGTATCATTGTCAAACTTAGACCAAGATTTAATATTTGTCCCATAAAGAAATTTTGGTTTTGCGATGAAATTTTAGGCCAATTTTACAAAGCTGGAAATTGCAACATCTAGACTGTAAATGTTGTAAGTATATAACATATTCCTTAATCAATTAAAATTTTGTATGCACCATTCTTAAATAATATCTTACTTTTATGACCTGTGTAGAGTAGTGAATAATTAAAGTTAATAATTTTAAGAGTCAAAATATTGTCAATTAATCGTGTAATAAATAATTAATAATCTATACTCAATATTGGATTAACCAATCATTGCAATTCCATTTTGGCAATCGTTTCCTTTGATTTGTGAATCTAGATGGAAATTAAAATTTCATTTAATTGTTCTATGTAGTCGCCGGTTGTTTTCAATTCTCATGCTCGTTTTCAAGCATTCGTTGGGCCACCTTCAATGTGCACCAATCCTTATAAATGGTTAGTTCTCAGTTGAGGCGCGGTTAGGGCCTCACAGTTGCCATCGCCTCCAGGGTGACGTTCAATGAACGGGTGTGGTAAACTAACCTAGGTGCGGGGTAAACTAACCTAGGTGCTGGGTCTAAATGGTGGCAGGGATCGGCGATCGGCTAGAATGGGGCCCCCTAAACAAAGCCCAGTCGTGAAAGGAGCCCTCTGAATACCTGGCGACCTTCAGTTGTATATAGCCTTACCTGCACATACGGATCTCTGTGCAGGCGAACCTCTTTACTCGTGGAGGCAAAAATGAAAAAAATAATGAAAGAAAATAAAGAGACCGTCGTTCTTAAAAGACGAACAAAGAAGAGGTAAAGCAGCAACGGTATAGACTTTGACGCTCAAGCAAAAACAAGCAAAGGTATAGACTTCGACGTTCAGTGAAGAGAATACTTGATAGGTGGGCTACGATCCCTGAGGGAGCTTACATCAGAACAGAGGCAATCCGTGGCTTGGGCCAAAGAAACCTTCTGCGGCGGAAGGTCGGAAGGGGACAGCGTGTCTAAACGACAGCGGTCCCAGGATGAACCGAAAGCTAGCGGAAGTAAGCGGGCGAAGCTACAAGTGGATGCCAAGGAAGGGTGTCGCTGGAGGATCATCGAATAGGGGATTGCTCAGTGACATCGTAGAAGCGCACGGAATGATGCTAGCCGTCATTGACCAAGATCAAGAAGATGGGAGCATCACTGTGGAGAAATGGTGGAAAGTGTTCAACGCGCTTAGTGACACCTTCCTGAAGTTTGTAAAGGAACATCCGGGGCCTCCACCGTCCTGCAGAGATGCAGGATGACATCAGGGGCACGCAAAACTTATTGCTTGTCTGGATCAGAGATCAGTGGATCTGTACAGACTAGCGATAGAGGAGATAGGCAAATTGTGGCCAGGCGCGAAGCTTGCGGCTGTTAGCAGGGAAGAAATTCCTTGTAGACCAAGGGCGCACGTCTGGCTACCAATCAAGCCAGATAGGTACGAGGTGCGTTAGGCAAGAGGAGGCCAAGGGAAACTTTCGTTTGTCAGTATTGGTGATAAACAGGGAGTCCCTTGCTCCTCTTGCCAAGTCAAAGGGGGTTATCGGTTTCGGGTCGGTAACCCTCAACGTTTATTAACGTGATGAGGAGGCGAGTACGAGCACCCAATCAGCTGGCACGCCCTCGGGACAGTCAACGGCTAAGCTAGCTGTGGAGGACAAGTCGAGCGACAGTGAAGTTCTGGGGTTGGAAAATCTCCTAACTCTGGGCTCTAAGGAGGATGTCTCAAATGATGACATGAATAGCACGGTGGTAGCGATAGACAGTGCGACGGTGGATGCCGGCAGCTCCTACAGCACCACCCAGAACTAGGTAAGTAAGGGAATTAGAAGTATGCTTATGGTGCTTCAAATTAACCTTCATCATTCGAGGGCTGCATCGGCAGCTCTGCTCCTCAGAATGACTAGATCGGATGAGGATATAATCTTAATCCAGGAACCTTGGATTAACAAAACCAAGATATGTGGTCTTCGAATGAAGGGGTATAGTATTCTATACTCAAGAGGATCAGATCCTGTATTCTAGAGATGGATAACCTAAATCTCTTCATTCTTTCCCAGCACAGCGATGGGGATATAATGGCGGCCAGTCTGGAGGTTGGTAACAATAAAATCTGGCTGGTGTCGGCCTACATGAGGCAGGAGAAGGAGCTTCTACCGAATAACCTGGGGGAACTGATCCTCGAGGCGAAACGCAGTTAAACCGGTATGATTCTGGCCTGCGATGTTAACGCGTATCATACGATCTGGGGAAGTTCGGAAATTAATGAAATTAATTTTTTCGAGATTAGTTCCATGAGCGCATACATATGTTATATTCTTCGACAAAGTTCAATCTATTGATTTGTTAAATTGGATTTTATTTACCCTCTGACATTTTATGTAAATTTATCGGGTGCCAACTCATAGATCAAACCAGTTTCAAAACAATATTTGTATGTTGTCTTAACGGTGACTATTAGTCCGATTTTCCATAATACTGAATGTTTTCTATTTCTACAGTTGATTTAAAATACCAACTAATAATGTCACATATTATAAAATCAATTATTAAATATATCAAACTAACTTAACCAAACACCGATATACTAAATATACTAAATACTAAAAATTTGTATACTAAAAATTGAATTTCGAATTTATTGCAACGTGAGAACTTCTTTTGTTTTTTTTTTAAATAAAGTATTCGATTGCTAAAGTTTACCAAAATTTTATTTATTTATTTTTTGTGATCTGTCTACAGTAGGATTAAAAAAAACAATTTGACATTTAAAAGGTTCCATTATGTGTGGTTTTTATATGAGGCAATTTTTTACTTATTTTGTTAATTCAAGAATGGCTCATATACAATTTTATAATTTTTATATATTTTGAAAAAGTGGTCTGAGCAATCAGAAAATTTCAAATAATTGTTTATTACATATGTGTGGGTTACATAAACAGATCCATTGATGGAAGTAATAGTTTTTGCCTTATTCGAGATGCCCGTTGGATAATTTCGTAAATCTATAATTTAATGATGAGACTATCATCTTTATTGTGGCTTTATTGAGAAAGCCTCCAACCCTCTTAATACCTTATTATTAATTACGGGCACCAAATAAAAACAGCCTTAATGTCATTCATCTTAATTAGAAACAATGAACAATATATTTTGAATTTAATATAATCTCATAAATCACCACTATAGTGATTGACCCTTCACTTCTTCCACACACAAAACACAACGGTCTTCCAAGGTATACTGTAAACTGATATAATCTTAAACAGATTAATTGAAATAAATATAAATTTATATTTCTCCACACAAAAGACATGGAACGTTGTAATTATCTTTATAGATTGGAATTTAGGTTTTCCAGTTTTTTTCTTATATATTATGTGTGTGTTTGGTAACGTGTCTAGTATATAACAATCTTTTATTTTGCTTCTAATTAATAAATGATTTGATTGTGAACAAACGAATACGAAAAATAAAAGCTCGATTTGTATTTATTTATATATGAATCTTTGTATATATACTCTTGTATTGTATAAAATGAGCAATCAGGTTTACCTGAAATTCAATTTCATTCGATATAGCTTTTCAATATAGGCATTATATTCTGTATAATATGCTTTAAGGCTTAGCTAATTAAAATTGAAATGAGTATTAATTTAATACATGACCTCATAAAAACAATTCATCAAAAGTATTGTCTCAATAGAATTTTTTTTTTTTTGGTATCATTCTATGGAATTATACCTATGTAGGTTGTTGTTTTGTAAGCTTGGCTCGGGTAAATTTGATTTATTACCCACTACGGGATTATTGCGTAACCATGAAAATTGATAAAATTTTATTATAACAACAAAGTAATGAAAATATTCGCTTTGTTGATGATAAAATGGTATCGAATCGATATAGCATACCACTCTCAATATGCATACTCCACGATTGTGGGGGTAATATCGTTTTGATTATCTCGCCCAAAACAAAACAAAAATAGAATAATGTAAAGTTAAATAATCGAAATATAATAGTTTTTATTTTGTCAAAACTAAATGATTGATGCGCGCAAAGTGGTTATATACGATATAAAATATAATTATTAATTTGCTCGCAACAAATATACTTTCTAGCAGTACAACAAGCACTTATATGTTTTTCAAATATTCATTAAAATAACAATATTGTGCTCAGGCATATAGCTACAATATATCACAAATAACCATAATACTATCCTAATGTAATTTTCTTCATTGTTATTACCACGAATAAAGTGGAAAATTTTGCTGTAATGTATTCTTATTTTCCTATGGTCGAATATTCGGTACAGAAACAATAAAAGTAATGTAATCTAAAATATAAATTTATTTATATTAAATCTACGGAATAACAAACCGATTGGTACAGACCATTGTTGGTCAATACCATGTCAACGATAAGGCTTTTAGTTTAGGGCGTATCTCACAAATGAGACTCAATAATAGACAAAATTGTACTAGCCAACCGAACCAGGTCTGTTTATTTTCCAAGCCAGAGGCTTTAACAAGCACCGTAAGTTCAATCTTATGAAAATTAAGGGAGAGTATCCCCGTCATCAGAAGTATCGGGAATTGAAATAATTTAAAGGATTAAATCTAGAAGACATTTTTCCCAGAGGCATACAATAGAATTAATGGACAGATTTCAGCAGATTATTTGGATTATTAATAGGATATAAATAGCTTCCCGAACGATTTACATGTTAAGAAATGTTTTTTGAATCGATATAATTTAAAATCATCATTGGCCCGTACTATACATTCAAACTTCAACTCTAACGAGTGTTTAAAATCAATGAATCAACTTTTAAGACCGTTACAAAAGGTTTCAAAATGCTGTATCTACTGACAATTTTTCATATTACGAAGAGTTACCTTAAGTTAAGGGAAGAAACCCTTAATTGTTTCTCACTTATTACAATGAAATATAATTTTCCTCCGCCAGAGGGATTTGTTAATTTGTTGCTATTAGGACTGCTTTTCATTAGTTTTCACCATACTGAGATTTTGACGAGTAGCATCGTAAACGGAAGGTTTAAATATCGTATTTGCCTTAAATGTATTGTGGTCAAGTGATGCCACACCTATAGGATAAGCACTGCTTTATGTGGGCAAAAATTTGTACTTTTAGGTTTTCCTGAATCATTTCGAAGTGCAGGACAAAATGCATACCCATACATTTATATCCATTATACTAAATTATCAGTTTTTTGAACAACATTAATTAATCGAAATGACAACATCAGTTAATATTATTATAATTTATTGGAAAATTATTTATAAAATTTATGTAATAAAACTACAAAATACAACAAAACAATCGAAAAAAGAAAATATCTATAAATAAATTTAATTATGCAAATTAATTCTTTTATTTTTGCTTTCTGGGTGTATATGAGTGTTCATAATATATGTAGCATATGTCTGTTGTGTGATTACAGAAAACTTGTTCCAAATAAATGTTTTTTTTTATTATGACAACATAATTAAAAATTAATATTATATTTAAAGTTATATAGACTCGAATGCTATAGAGTATGTAAGATGAACTATTATGGAAAACTATTTATTAATTATAAAATAACATTTAATGTGCCCTTGATTTTTATAGTAGTTTATTAAATAGTTCGAATCGTAAGAATGTAGTAGTGTCAAAATCGAAGTGAATATGAAAAATGTAGGTTGTACTATTTAATATAGGATGGGAGTCAGCTGGCATATTCGAGTTGTTTATATATCCATTATACGATTAAAGATATTGATATCGATCATGTTATAACATTTGAAGAATTAAGACCGTGCAGCAGAAAAGTTATTCATTGACTGAAAATAAAGAAAAGACAAGAGAAGTTTTCCAGCCTTCATATGACCAGAGTTATATAGACTTGGGGAACAAACGTTTTAATTTTACACATAATGTTTGCGATTAAAAATAACTTGTCAGTTTATAGCTGTCCAACTGATGAAAATTATGGCAATTGCTAAGCTTTAATTAGCAAAAACTGTGTTCGACATAATGGTAACAAGAATCGTTTAACTATATAGAATTTGTGCCTATGGAGATTCATAACCCAAAACTCAGCTTCAATTCTAATTCTAAGGAAGAAGACATCTATAGAAACATTTACTTTCGATCACTTCTTCAAAACTAAGTAAACATATTTTATTAAATTATTTGATCCTATGTATACCACGCAAGCTGAAAATATTGCCATCAATTACATGTGGTTCTTGTTCAGCATATATTAAATATTGAGATGTATTTTGGGATTTAGCATTCGAGATATAAATATTTGCTTTTTAAAAAGTAAAAAATTACCCATCCAACACTGGTAAAAACGTGTCATATATATTACAAACATCATTTGTTAGGTATTTGAAATTATTAAAGATTCCATTTTTTTCATAGTCTCAATTTTTTATACAATTTGTCATCAAATTTTTTCTCCCATATTTATGAGGATTCGAGTATTTGAACCTGTCTTAATCTATAATTCCAGTCTAGTCAGACAAATAATTACTGCCGTTACATACAGGACCATCTTTCGGTTCTGTTTTCAATCAATGTATTTTAGTACTTATTTGACATATGGCAAGTGAAAAATATGACGTATAACATTATAAAGACGCTATAGAAAAATACAACACCGCGTCTTGATACTCCAAACTTATATTATGAAAATAATCGTTCCAAAACCAAATTTCGTACATTACGTGATAATTTGGACATGTGACATCAACTAGACATCGTTCACTTTAAACATTTCTCGTGCCACATTACGACGCATTTGGCACGTAAATCTTCATTTGCACCCATTCAATAATCAATTAGCTCGAAAATTAAGGCCAGCAGAACATTTACCCTGTCGTCGTTATATCATTAGAATCATCTTAATCGCTGAAGCTGATTTTCATCTTATTGTCAAAGTTGAAGGATAATCGTCATCATGTTCATAAAGCAGAACTTCATCCTTTCCCATTGGGCCGTTTCACATTACAGGGAACATTATCGTAGCATGTTAACTGGTGTTTTATGGACTAAATTTAATGAATTGTCAGTTACCTTTGGTTTCACCAACGACATGCCACACAAGCAACAATCACTTATTTTCAACATAATTTGCTAATAATTTCAAGAAATTGTGAAGTGTTTTAGGCCACTAACACGTTTGGATTTAACACTTCTTGATTATTTGAAAGACAAGGTGTATCCTAATCATCCACAAACAACTGCACAACTTTAAGATAAAATTCGAGCTGACATTGAAGTTATTGACCTGCTTTTATTGGAAAAACGCATCATAATTTTTGAAGATCGAATACAGATCTGCATACGAAGTCGAGATGGACATCTGAACCATATGGTTTTTCATATACATTAATCGGATAGAACCACCTTTTATTCCTCCAGGCACTCAAGCTCAATTGGCTCATTGTGACATCACTTCCCAGGCGAACACTCTTAGTCTCAAGGTCGTCAATTGGTCCTCAAATAGGAACATGAGCGCAAAAAGTGCTCAACAGTTTCTTCTTCCCCATCCCCACACTGTTCGCAGAAAGAGGTGTTTCGATCATTCGAAACATATAACTATTGAGGGAGAAGTGCGTCTATCATAGTTTAAAAAAGACTAGAATCTTTGCTGGTTTACTGATCCAAAGAAGATTTTGGATAAACGACAAGAGATGAGATTATGATAATCAATTTCTTGTTTAAAAGATAGTGACGTCACTCCTAAAGTGGGCTCAGTCACATAGGTATATTCCCTTTGATACCCATGTGACTGGGTATCCAGTGGATCCTACCTTATTCAGCCCGCCTAGTCGATTTAAGGGCTTATCGTTTCCAAGACAAGTTTAGATGAAACAGTATTGGAACCAAGAGCAGCATGTCTGTCAGAAAGAATGCAGATACGACAATCTCTGCAATTTATCTCTTTTACAAAGAGTGCGGTTTTCAAAATTGCAGCAGTTTCTGCCTGAAAAACAGTAGCGTACCTATATTAAGCCGGATAGAACCACCTTACATTATCAATAAAAAATGATAACTTTTCATTGCAAAATGTATGTTGTTTTACAAATAGAAATACAACTAATAGATGTCCCACCCTGGATTGTCATACCTCCAAAATATAGGAATTTTCCTTATTATCTAGAATATAACCGAAGTTTTTATGTGCTACTTCAAAAGCCGTAATATTGAAATTCAATCTGACATATCTTTCACAGTTCTGTTTTAACGAATTATTTTGACGACAAAACCAACAAGGTTTCTAAGAAGATAGCTAGCCAAGTGTGTCCATAAGACATTTTTCTCAATACAGAATTATAAGTAAATAGCACAGTGAAGTCACTAAATTATCACCTATAATTTTTCAACCATCAAATTACCGTAAAACCAGTAAAGCTGAAAACTTTGAAAATTTGTAATTTAACGATCCATTAACGACCTTAATAAATTGTTTAATTTGACAATATTACGAATAAAGCATAACATTCAATTTAATTGGCCGATACTTGGGTCCACATGTGGTCCACAGTTGGCACATTGGTATATACATATAAATTAATTAAAAAATTATTTTCTGCATTGCATATCGCAGCTGTATACGTTAGTCAAGCATATTTGCAATACACAACTGTTAACTATAAAATAATTTTTATTGTACAGATAAAAATGTCAAACTCTACAATGAAACACATAAGAGACCTGGCTAGCTGAATAATCTTGTATAATTGATGGATAGTATACTCTTATATTGAAGGATTTTTTGTGCAACATTTCTTATGGCAGTGGTGTGTGGGAACTAAGTTGTTTGTACAGCGATAAAAATCGATGGGAATAAACATTATTTATATGTGTATTAACCTTGAAGCAAGCGTCTTAGAAACGAGTTCTTATATAAATACATCAATATACTTAATATATAAAAAATTTTATAATCACATTAAGTTTAATTACAAGATCTTATATACTGTTCTAAATCAGTTACATATATGTACATCCACACACATATGTATGTACTACATAAAATATGGTATTTCATTTTCGAACTATAACAAAGGTCATTAGAATTCGTCGAAGAACATAAAAAAATCCAAAACCGTGATCTGCATACGAATAAGATGAAATAAACGAAATCTTAATTTAAACATGATTTTATAATTAAAATAATTGTTTGTGATTTATTTCGTTTTGTGTATGGTCTTGTGGAGAGAGTTGATTTCATCAGTAATTGCAAATGTTAACTAATCGCAACGACTTATGTTTAACCACAATACGTATACAAATCCAGAATTCTTAATGTAAATCTTTTTGTTTTTTTGTTCAAACATTAAGATCGGAATGGATATAAAAATATTTAATTTGTTACATGATTAATTTGTTTTAATCAAAACTAAATAATAATAAAAATGTTCGTTGTACATAAATTGTGAATTAAAATATTAAACCGAGTTTATGGCATATATAGGGGAAAGTTCGTTTTCTGCCCTGTTTCGTCTTAATGTAAAAGCTCTTATCTTTTGATATATTTTTAATATACGATTATAAATTTCGAAAAACAAAATTTTATGTATCAAGTAATAATAATTTAATTTTGTTAAAGAGATGTAAAATTGAGATAAAAATTGAGTAATATCTTAGTGATGTTGTTGCTGCTGTTTGCGTCTTTTCCTATATATATTTCCATTTGAAATGGCGGCGAAATGGGCTGGAATATCGAGAAATACAAAAAACCGAAGATTTATGTATGCCAACAATATTAAAAAATTGTAATGATAAAATCATATCAATCGTAAAAATTCATTTAATTAGAACAAATTCGTGTTCAATGTTTTCGTGCGCTCAGCCTCCATCACGAACTTGAAGCTCGTTGAATTTAATGCAATATATTAATATATATATATTTAATGCAATATATTTAATGCAATAAATTCCTACGAATGCCATTCGGATTGAGAAACGCGGGGCAATCGTTTTAGCGATTTATGAATCAAGTATGTCAAGGGTTAAATTTTGTATTCACCTACATTGATGATTTACTTGTCTTCAGTCGTAGTTCAGAAGAACACAGCATACATTTAAAAATCATTTTTCAGCGACTTACTGATTTCGGGATTACAATCAATATGCAAAAATGTAAATTTGGAGTTTCTAAACTAGATTTTCTGAGCCACGAAATATCCGAGGACGGTATAGTGCCATCGCGAGATAAAGTTGAAATAATCGAGCAGTTTCCGACTCCGAGCAGTTTACGGCAAGCCCAACGATTAGGAATGGTAAACTATTACCATAGATTCGTTCCGCAAATCGCAAATTATCTAGCCCCGATCTACGAACACCTTGCTAAACTACCAAGAGAGGGTAACTCAAAAAGAATTCTCATGGACGGAAAATTGCCAACAAATGTTTGAATCAACAAAACGAGCTTTAGCAAATGCAAGCATGCTGGTCCATCCAGCCGAAAATGCCGAACTTAGTATTACAGCGGATGCGTCGAAAATTTCTGTTGGAGCTGTTTTGCAGCAACGAAGAAGCAAGAGCAGTTGGGAACCTCTCAGTTTTTTTTTTCAAAAAAATTAACAATTGCTGAACAGAAGTATGTAGCTTTCGATCGCGAGTTGCTTGCTATATTCTTGGCAATAAAGCACTTCAGATATTTTTTGGAAGGAAGAAATTTCATAATTTACACAGACCATAAACCACTTATAAACGCAATTTTCTCGAAAACAGAAAGAAGCCCGAGACAATCTCGCCAGCTTGACTATATTGCACAGTTTACGGTAGATATAAGATACATAAAAGGAGTAGATAACGTCGTTGCCGATACCTTATCCAGAGTATCAGATGGCAACGAAGCAGCAGCGATCAACCAGCAGAGGTTCTCACTAGAAAAGTTGTCAAAATTACAACTCACCGACGATGAACTCAATGAATTACGAGAGCAAAAGAACACTAGTTTCAAACTTTTGTTGGTGAATATACCCGAGACAGATGTTAAAGTATGGTGTGAAATTAGTACAGGTACAAGTCGACCGTACGTACCGAATGAACTTCGTCGAATTGTATTCCACTGCTTACACGGACTATCTCATCCTGGTGTAAGATGCACACGAAAATTAGTGACATCTAAATATTTCTGGTCTGGCATTAACAGAGACATAAATCTTTGGTCAAAAGAATGCTTAAAATGCCAACGGGCGAAAGTGAATCGTCACACAAAATCGGAATACGGACAATTTAAAGTACCCGATCAGAGGTTTGAACACATTCATATGGACATTGTGGGTCCGCTTCCACCATCAGATGGTTATTCATATCTCTTGACCTTGGTGGACAGATTTACCAGATGGCCCGAGGCATATCCAATGCGAGATATGTCAACGACAACAGTTGCGAAGGTTTTTGTGTCAGAATACGTATCTAGATTTGGTTGTCCAAAACGCATTACAACTGATCGTGGAACTCAGTTTGAATCAAGACTTTTCCAGGAGCTGACGAAATTACTCGGCATACACAGAATTCGAACCACATCGTACCACCCGCAAGCGAATGGCTTAGTTGAGAGGTTTTATCGAACGTTGAAAGTTTCTTTTTATTCTAAAGACAACGTACAATGGGTAAGTGAGCTTCCGGTAATTCTGCTAGGAATACGTGTCGCGGTAAAAGAAGACTTTAAATGTTGTCCAGCCGATCTAGTGTATGGGCAATCCTTATGCGTTCCAGGTCAACTCATCACGGGTTCATCCGATACTGTTATTTCGCAGTCAGATTTTATAAAAAATCTACGCGAATATATTAAGAAAGTTCGTCCGTCCAAAGATAGAAATAGTGGTTGTCCTACTGTATATATTCCAACATCGCTCGAAAGCTGCGATTTTGTTTTTGTAAGAGTAGATTAGGTAAAAACTGGATTGACACCACCATACGAGGGTCCCTACAAAATCATTCGTAAGTTAAGGAAACAGTTTATCGTAGATATAAATGGAACCAATCAAACAATTTCCATTGATCGAATAAAACCTGCGTTTCTGCAGACTGATGCGATTTGCACAAATGAATCAAGGAACAATAACTAGAAGTTTGTTCGATTTAGTCTATCACATAACCATAAAAATTAAATGTATACTCACCTGAAAATTTTCTACCTTCGAATCATCATAATAATATCCTAATGTCAAAATAAAACGTATGTTGTATTATACAGACGAAAGAAAACGAAGTATAGCTAAACAGTTTTCACAGTAGTCTAGTTCGGAATAAAGTACCGTTTCCGTACGCTGTCGCTGAGGGGGGAGTAATGTCGGGTTTTGTCATGCCGACAATGTTTGTTGTGTGTTTATTTGTAGTCTAAAAGAAACAACAATTAAATTTAGAGTAATCGATTCTCACAGTTTGAATGCAAAAGAATAAGAATCACATAACAATTCGAGCTCGAAAGTGTGCCCACGGAGCAGTGTTTTCCATATGTACTTCACGTGCTCGCTGTAGTGTTGAGAGTAGCGTGACGGTCGATGGAAGACACGAATGTCAGATTGTTTTGGTTCGGGTTTTTTTGGATCGTAAAGCGGTGCTAGTTGGTTAGCATTTTAGCAATATTTACCGAGTGAAGAAGAGAACAAGGTAAATTATTTTCGTTTATTTTTATTAATGTATTTTTTCATTCAATAAACTAGTTCCATATATATACGAACGATAGTGTTTTTGGGGTATATTGGTGTGTGGGGCATAAGAGAGTGGGTATTTGCGGCGCAGATAGTTGGACTGAAGAATCCAGGCAACTATAAAACTTTCAAATATAGTAGGTTGAACCATTTCACCATTTTAATCGTCACCTGATCAAACATGCTTTTATATAAGCGGCCTAAATTCTGAACTCCTTTATTTATCCCTCAAAGATTTTGAACAATGCATAGTGCTCACGAAATTCATATAACACAAATTGTACTACTTCACCAATTCGTTTTCAATTTTAGTTAATAGTCCCAAGGGTATAAATAATAAAGAGGTACGGTCTTGATAAATTATGTTTTCAATTGTAGATGATTCACCTCTAGATTACTACATTAAAAATTTGGTTAACAAATATTTCGAACATCCGACAATAGCTTCTTGATTGAAAATTGAAGAGGGACAATTGTACCTAAAAACAAGATAATAATTGCCATTCGCATAATATTTAACCGTAACAAAATGTCTAGTTCATATAATATTTAAATATACACCACCCAAACCACGTCTCAACACTAAATCATCATAAAATCAATTGCCTCTTATATCCACCTCCTCGCAATGTACTCAAATAAAATGGGACCCACCCTCCAATTACCGAAAACTAACTTAATAAATGTTCAGCATGAGCAGCAGCAGCAGCAACAACAACAAAAAGGGAAACAAATACATAAACATGATTAAATTGGATTTTTTCGAGAGTTTTTCCATGTTCGGTTTATCTCTCCATGATGATGTACTCGTATTAAGGCACAGCCCGAGAAAACAAAATTTGTTTGGGTATTTTCCTCCATTCATTCGTTTCGTTCGTCTTATTTATCTTCTTCGCTGATAAGATAAAATTAAGATGAAATAAAATGTAACAAACAAAATTAAAAGAATAAAAAAAAAACTTCTTGATATTAAAATAAGATTAGAAGGATCTTAAGGTTTCATCCTGTTTTTGTTGCCTTTATCTATGTACAAATATAATTATTTATTTTGGCAATATACATATACACAAAAGTAGATATAGTACAGTGTTTTGGCTGTTTAGGTGGCCCAAGACTATTTTATAAAAACGAGTGATATTAGCAAGATAACGAAATGTATATAGAAGACTTATACTTAGTATATACATAAATTATTCATAAATTTTTTTTTTATCGAAAATTACAATATTTCGCTCTTAATTTATTTATATAATTTTAAATTAAATTGAATAAATAATAATAAGATTTGTTTTATTTTGTCTAAAAAATAATTATTATCTTAATAAAACCCAATCTTTCTCGTAAACAAATAATTTAAATATTAATTTAGCATTTTAGTTCGTTGGGGATGGTAAGTCATTAGCGTTTTTGTCAAATTAGCGGTTATAATAAATAATAAACGAGGCCCAGTGATTTTCTTTTCCAGAAATCAACTTTGAACTCTTTTTTAAAGCTTTTTCATTTATTATCTAAATAATCGGGCCGAAGCACTTTCAAATCAAAAACATAAGGCTATAGATCTACTTAAAATAGACTGACACACATATGAAAATCCTAAATCTAAACTGTTGACTTTAACATTTATTGATTTATTGTAAAAACAAACAAGCAAGCAAATCGAATCAAACCTTTAGCGCTCACAGAAATGGACGTTTTTCAGCTTAAATATGCGCAATTGGATTCATGTCTGGACTGAGAGCCAGCCACTTGTAATTTTAATATGTTAATCTATAATTTAAAGGCCCTAACCAAGTCTCAACTGAGACATTTCGAACCATTTATACGTACTGGTGGACATTGTAGGTGATTGGTCCAACGAATGCTGTTAAACCAAATCGATTTGTATGTCATCTAGTGATTTTTGGTGAAAGGCGATCACTAACCTATAAACAGCGATGATTTGATAAAACATGCCAAAGTTTGCTTTGTATCACAATTGGCGTAGCTCTACCTTGAGAATTATCATCATTGAGAATCAATAAGCGAAATACTATACTAAATTATAAAAATAAAAGTTCATATTATGATATCCGACACCTTTTACAAAGTGGTTGTGCATGAGCCTATGAAGGTTTCTGAGTTGGTACGACCAAATTTCGACAAATGGTGCCACTGTCATTTCAATGAATTGAAACGTAAACAGAGAACGAATGATGACGTTTCGAGTTTTAGGTGGCACAACAATTTATGTAAATTGAGAAATTTATGTCCAGCTCACATGAATTCACAAAGATTATTGAATTTGTATGTGAAGAAATAGACTGCTGATTGACTGCTGAACACATTTGCTGTGTAGTTTTTTTCGGATATCAATAAGAGTGGAATTTAAATCGATTTCAACAACTCTCGAATACTGAATTTTTTCACTTCAAATTTCCCTCAGCGAATCACCTTCAATATTAACATTTCCATCCGTGTGTGAACAGCCGGTTCAATTGGATTACATACATTCGGATTGCTGATTGACATCTAATAAATTCTAACGCATTTTTTCGTCGTTCCCGTACAATTATGCCTCAAATTAACAAGTAATTGCCCGATCTACACCTCAAGCACGGAATAAAAGAGCTTTACAAGCCCCAGAATGAGACAAGCAACGAGCATTAAGGCTAGAAAATCTTCGGGAGAAAAAACAATGAGAGAAAAAGCTACAAAATTTCCGAATAAGCACCGCTCGATCAAGTCCAACACTGAATGCTGATTTAAATCTTGGTGCATTCCATTATGACAGTAATAATTATTAAAGTCTTCTTCCAGTGTCATCATTGAAAAACAGGATCAAATTTGCATGTATTGTAGTGTCCTTAAAATTTAAAAACGAAACGCCAGAATTGTGCTGCGCCAGTGAAAAGTTAAGCTCCCATAATTACATCCACCACCCGAAACATTATCAACGTTGCTATCACGTGTTATACGTGAGTCAAAGCATTTCTTGAAAAAAATACAATTAATGTTTTCAAATGATATCGTGCCGGATCCCTTCTACCATTGCTGAACGCAGATCACAAGTTTCTTCAAATTTATTTCATAGCAAACAGTGATGAACCAATTGAACAACGATGTCATTACAATGCAAGCACTATACGAGAAATCGTGGCTGCGACAAGTCCTTTTCTATCAACACAATGAAGTAATTCAGTTGGTTAAAACCGCCATTCAACGAATGCCAGGCGATGACTACGCAGTTGTTATTCTAGCAGAGACCTGTAGACCAACACGAAAGACAGTTCAATGAACCAACAATCGATGAAGCGATCGCGATAGTTGGCAAATCACTATAATAATCAAACAACTCTTATATATTCGTTTGAATCAAACCGAGTTGAGTTCTAAAGAGTACATCCATTTACGAGACGCAACGGTAACGTCAATTCAAACGAATTGGGAAAAATGGTCATATTACCGTTAAATTCACGGGGAGTACACGGCACATACAATAATACTCACAAGATGCGATTACATACGCTTGCTCATATGGTCGTTCAGATTTGTTCATCACATTTACAGGCAATTCAACATGGGATGAAATTAAAGAACTTCTGTTAGCTGGACAATTATCTTCGGGCCGCCATTATATTCCAATTAACTATAGTTGAAAGCTAGACTCATAATCCAGATAGTCGATGCTGACTTATAGCCATGCGTCCTAGATTTGATCCAAAAACGTTCTTAAACTGATTCCAAATAAGCCTGTATCAGTTCCAAGCTTTTTATAGTGTTTCTTTTCATCTGTTGGTCGTATAAGTGCTTACTTACGACTCGAAATAATAAAATGATAGATTAAGCCTTAATAGAGAATTTGGGTTAAGCTCTAGGCCTGTTGTTATAATAATTCATCGTAACCGTTTCTATATTTTATTCTTGACTTCCAAAATGGTCTTTGTTTTAATTTAAGATGAAAAATAGGTTCAGACTTTGTTGTTTCCTGTCAATTTTTTCTTAACTGTCACTTTCATTTTAAAGAACTTTTATTTTTCTAATGTCCTTTGAAGTTTTAAAGGCGAAACATACCAATTTCTACTGTATCTCTTGACTCACTTGCAAGCAAGTTAATTTTTTCAATGGACACAACGTACCTACCACGGGATTATCTGCATCTGCCGGACCTTTTCAGATGTACGGTGCGTTAATTGTCACCCAGAATTTCCTGACGGAATTCCTGTTCGAATATTGAAGGAGTTTGCCAGTGACTTGGCTCCAATATTAACTAAAATTTTTCTCCTTTCTTATAAGCAAGGTAAATACCCGAACACCTGGAAGAGTGCGATGGTGCAACCGGTCCTTAAACGTGGTTGTGATAAAACTGACCCTTCAAACTACCGGCCAATATCAATTGTGTCAGCCGTGGCTAAAGTTTTTGAGAACTGCATTAACCAACAACTGGTGAATTATCTTGAGATTAATAAAATAATTTCAGATAAACAATATGGCTTCCGTGAAAGCCGCTCCACAACCGATCTTTTGACGTATGTTACAAACAAATGGAATCTCGCCCTTGAGCACCATGGAGAAGCCTTTGCAATCGCTTTGGATATATCCAAGGCTTTTGACAAGGTTTGGCATGAGAATCTCACTTGTAAACTTGTGGCATACGGCTTAGATTCGATGACCATCAAGTGGATAAAAAGCTTTCTCAAAGACCGAAAGATCAACGTTGTGCAAAATGGGAGATCATCAACGACACACTCCCCAAATGCCGGAGTCCCTCAGGGATCAGTTTTGTCACCAACTTTGTTTTTGTTATACATTAATGACTTGTTGGATAGAAATCTGTGAACCCTATCCACAGTTTTGCCGATGATGCAACATTGCACTCTTCTATTTCATTCGAGGTCGAGCCTACTCCTTCACAGTTAAACGATAAACGGCTGGAAGTTGTCACTTCGCTTAATTCCGATTTGAGTACAATATTTGAGTGGGGAATTAAGAATCAGGTCAAATTTAACGAAAAAAAAAACACAAATATGCATGTTCTCGCGTAAAAGAAGTCGCAACGAATACCCTTTTGTGGTAAAAGGCCACGTTCTCGTGGGTTGTGACTCAATTCGTCTGCTTGGTGTTCAAATTAGTAACAATTTAAAATGGAATGAACACATTATCGCATTGGCCAAATCAGCTTCACGTAAACTCGGGTTCCTCAATAGATGCAGACGGTTTTTTAAATCGCATCAGGTTCTCCAAATATATAAAACCTTTATTAGACCGTGTATAGAATATTGCTGTCAAGTTTGAGGTGTAGCATATGGCAATGCTCTCCAGTTGCTGGATAGAGCTCAGCGGCGTGCCATACGAATAATACGAAACTCCAGACTTACGAAAGATATAGACAGCCTACATCACCGCAGAGAGGTTGCAGAACTATGCGTGTTCTATAGATTAATAAATGGTAAATGTTCTGCAGAATTAAAGGAAAAAATACCACCATTAGTAACGCCAGGACGGGTAACACGAGGAACGGTCAATGCGCATAGGTTTACGGTGAAGCTGCCGAAACCTCGAACTGAAGGTAAAAAGCGCGAATTCATTCATCGAACATCCAGGAAGTGGAATTCGTTATCCGGTTTTCAGTTTCCGTTGGATTATAGAATGCACAAGTTTAAGGCAGCTATCAACCTTTTGTTGGGTGCGTTGGGTGTAGGAGCTCTGACAGTTACAAGGAACTACACCCAATTAAAGCTTAATTTAAAAAAAAAAAAAAAGGTTATAGTTAATCTCCAGTGTATGTAATTTTTCACAACTATTTATTACCCGTTGAGTGTTTAACTTACTCGTCATATGATACATGGTACATGCTAGATATACAATAGATTGCTATCGATTCTACGAATAAATCGATTTGGTACATAAAACGAACGCTCTATAACAATAACGTCTAGTTGGGATGAAGATGTTAAAAATTCCACAATAATAATAGGTCGTTTAGATCACGCATTAGCGGTGCATAATAACACTATAAATATTAATTTTAGTCTAAAAAATTAATAATTCATAGCCGAAAAAATTAGCAGAGTGGATATCCTCAATAGTGATATATATCTTGGAATGACTCGACCGGCATTCAAATACATTTGATTATTTTACTAACCCAAATGATACGGTCTACGCACACATGCGATTGTTAGCATAGTGAAAGTCATTGCATTGAACATACGTGAGTACATATGTGTGTGTGTATATGTACCATATACATAGATTTTAATTGTTCCATTTCCGACATTCAGAAAATTTTTGTTTAAAATAAAAACCATTCCATGAAATTAGAACACCATCTTGTTAATAAATTTATTTATTTACATAGTTTATGTTTTAAATTTCTACTTTGGATAAATAAATAAATTCGAAAATGACCAAATAAGATTTTGTAGTTCTTAAATTTTTGAGAATAACAACAGTAATCATAAATTTTTTTTGGTTCATCTCGATTCATTTAAAATTGTTTATTTTGGTTGCCTTTCACATAATTTAGCAGTTTTCCTCGCACCACGATTTTTCCGATACCAGCAGCAATTTTTTATATATACATACATACATTCATATAAATAAATAAATAAATATTATAAAAAAATTTCATGTTGTGTTGGAAATCGATTTAGAAAAATTTTCAAATTATTTTGGTGGTTTCCTATTATGCATATACATAATATAGCTAAAAAGTGCTATACCGAGAGAAAGCAACTTGCTGTGAAGAAAATAATAATATTAGTATATGTAGCCACTTGTGATCGTAATGGACATTCGAACTTTAATTTATTTAACGGAAAAGTTGGTGTTTTTGTTGTGGGTGATTGCTAGCACACCCCCGATTAACGATTTTTCATCGTGTCGTTCCATTTTCTAAAGAAATCAAAACAAATTATAAATTAACTTTACTTTTCAATCGCAAACGAAATGAAACAAGACGGGTCGGAGTGAAAAAAAAATACAAAAAATCAATTTTCTCAACAAAAAATGAAATAAAGGAAAAATCACTTTTCACTTTAAGCTTTCAACCTACAGCGTTTATATACTGTTGTGTTGTGTATATGTACGATGTTTTTATTTATCTTTCTTGAAGTTGGTGTGTTATTTTTGTGGCATTGTTGTTGCTGATACATGTTATGTATATAGTAAAACTTTAAAACATTTAAATATTTTATTTTACTTATTTCGTTATTTATTTTATTTTATTTATTTATTTGTATTTTGAAAAAATAAAAGTTGATTTTGAATACATGTATATCTACTGTATGGTATGTGTACACACTTCTAAAGTATTTCTGATAGAGAGAGAATTTATTTATTTTTCCCATTTCCACGTACTATAAAGACTATATGAATTTTTTTCTAATTTTGAAAATTTAATTAAAATTTTTGTTATTTTTTTGTCTCTTAAGTTCAAAAGTTGTTTTCGTTATTTCAATAATGGAATGTATATGTGTTCCTACAACGAAAATAGTTGAAGAAATCGAAATATTTCAAAATTTTATGAAAATATAGGTTGTCCTTGTAAAACGCTTTTTTCTACAGGATCCTTAACTCAAAGTGTTATGACAGATTGCATATACGGAGGATACTCAAAAATGACAAACTCGTAATTAATACAGAGCTTTTCGAGAGCGGCTACGAAAAATATTACATTTTGCATAAAGTAGTAGTAATATTAAGTATCTTGAACGTGTCTTTGTATTGTTACGATTTCCCCTAGTAGGATTGTGAATAAAATACCACTTGCTTGTTTTCACTAAAGTTTATTATTTATCAATCAATTTCTTCACAGCTATCAATTAATTCTTTCACTGTAACTGTCACTAATTATTTCACTTGCTATCGCTTTTCCCGGAACTAACTTATCGCTGTTCCAATTCAAACTGAAACTCTACGCTTTCTGTTCGCACATTTATAGTCAATTGGTCTGCTTGTAGGTCATAGTAGAAGTTTCCTTTGATTTATTATTTTGCATATTTACTGTGCTCATGCTGCTTTTCAATAGCAAACATTGTCCCGAACAGGATCCAATTCTATTCCTTTACAGAAAACCAAATTTCCCAAGGTTGTAAAACTAGACCAACTGCTCTTTTTAAAGTTTTGTATTATTCCCTCGGATGAGGTCCGAGGTTTCATCCTGCTTTTCTTTGCTGAGCTTCACACCTTTCAACCTCTCCGTAATAATATCGATTTTTCGGGTTCACCCCAAACTTCTGTTTACGCAGGATTGGTTAAGTTGTAACTAAAATGTTAAATATCGTCATAATGACAATATCTGCTTGACTTTGTACTGTAGGGGAGCGGCTGTTTGCGCTGCACACCTTCTGATCCAACAATCAAGCAGCAGCAGACCCACAGCCATCTCAAGAGCTGCAGTGAGAGTGGTGGGCATAGCTCTTACTATTCCAAGACAAACAAGTCTTTGAAGGCGGTTTAGAGGTTTCCAATCCCGCTGATTGTTCTACGCCACCAAATGAATGCGGCAAACGAGACTATGGGTCTGATCACTGAAACGTATAGCCAGTACACGCGTCTAGGTTTCAGGCCCGAGATTTACCAAATGACTATTTGCATTTTCAGTAAATATTGCTTGCTTTATTGCATTTCTCTTCTATATGTTTTTCCAAGTAATCTTCAGATCTTATCAGACCCCCAGATACTTGACTTCCGAAGAAAGTGGGTTTGTATGAGTTCCAATTTTTGGAAGACTTAAGTTTCCAAGACTCCTGCGTCTAGTGAAGAGAACTATCTCAGTTTTACTAGGAAGACTCTGGTCACTACACCAGGCTACAACTATGTTAATCGCAGTTTGCATGCGATCACATATCACATCCGTATAATTACCTACCGGTATTATGGCGATATCATCAGCATAACCATGGCAGAAAAATCCGGTTTTCGTTTAGTTGACCACAAGACACTACAAGAGCGGAGACAGAATTCCTCCCTGAGGACATACCTTTCGAAGAACGCATTGTCAAAAGCGCCTTCAATATCCAAAAATGCCCCAAGGCAAATTCTTTGTTGTCCAGTGATCTTTCAATCCGTCCAACGACTTCATGGAGCGCTGTTTCAACAGATCTGCGTTTCTGGTATGCGTGTTGTTTGCAGTGTATGGGATTTACCAATAGTGCATTATCCATAAAATACCTGTCAACCCATCGCTCTTAAGTTTAAGTAGAAAAGAGGACAGGCTGATAGGCCGGAAGCTTTTTGCCTGATTTTATCTAGGCTTTCCATCTTTTGGGATGAACACTACCCTGACAGTTCTCCAAGATCTTGGAATGTATCCCAGAACTAAACTGGCTCTGAAGATATGTTCAAGGTGGTCTATGATAATTTTCAGTCCTTCCTGTAGGAGACCCGGGAGTATCCCGTCTGGACCTGGTGTTTTAAATTTTGAGAAATAACCGATGCTCCATCGGATTCTGTCGTTTGTTACCACCTTCGCCACCAGGCTCCAATCTATGAAACTTGGTAGTTTGTGTGGAAGCTGATTTCTATCAACTTCATTAGAATTCTCAATTTCGAGAAAATGAGTTTTCGTTAGTACATCTAAAGCTTCCTGATTTGTTCTCGTGTGAGTTCCATCAGGTTTCTCTAGAGTTCCGATAGTGAATCTCATGTTCCCACAGAGAACTTTCTTGAGTTTAGCGGTTGCCGTAAGGATATCCATTCCTCACAGAAAGATCACTATTTCGATGTTTTTTCACTACGGATACTTTTCTTGTACTCTCTTTGTAAATATTTGTATAAGTCCCAATCTACCGTTGAACCGGTTTTCATGGCTTTGTTTAAAAGTTTTCTTGTCTGTTTCCTCAGTCTTCCCAATTCCCTAATCCACCATGGTGTCCTAGTTCTTTTAGGCCTACTTGGAGGAAAGCTCTTCTCATAGGCGCTAATAAGTGCTTCTTCAAGTTTATCAGCTGCCCTTTCCATTCCCCCGAATCAACATACTAATTGGTCTCTATTTAAGTCTACAATAACCTGGAAGTGTTCGTTAAGATCGCTATGCCGATTAATTCTGCTAATTTTAAGAAACGCCATATTTTTGTGAATAATCAACAGCTGCTAATGACAAAACGCTCAGTACGCAAGCCATGGCAACTCCACAGGTCACTTACTCTTAAATCAAGGTTAAATAAATCGATTAAAACGCTGAAAATCGCTTTTTAAAATGAACATGACGAAGAGTTTCCACATTATCTCAAGGGACAGCTACTGAAGCAACGGATTTCTTACTATGGAAATCCACACGTAAACGACAATTACTGTCATTTCCTCCAATACGGTTCTCTGACGAAATTCAAGAAGTGATGTAGAGAAAGCAAATATATTTGTTAAACAAATTAGAAAAAATTCGGTCAAATCTACTGGAAAAATGTATCAAATTGCACAGAGTCGTTTCTGAAATCAGGAACTACCTTGAACAAAACAAGTTCTGCTCTGCCGCTTTTTTAGATATGGCCCAAGTTTTCGATATGGTATAAAGGACTACTACACAAAATTAGAGCACAACTACCGACAAGTTTCTGTAAAATTATTGAAAGGTATTTGCTCAATCGAAAGTTTTAGGTGAAATATAATATCCAAAAATTTACGGGGGCCAGTATTGTACTTGATATATACAGTAGACTTACCAACATCAAATTGAGTCAAATTTTCTTCCAAAACTTCAGGACAAAAGTCCCTATTACCAATTCGTTTGGTCACTTCCTTGTTTCCCTTGATTTCTGGACTTTAATCTGTTGCTGTTGCAGTTTGAATCCTCCAATTGGATGAAGATTATTTGTTACTAAATCACTACTCAAAATCGTCCGCAGTGCTTCTGTATCTAGTTTTATTACACAGGCTTTTCCGTTATATCTTGTCAATCGTGGAACAGGGATAGATGTCATGCCGGATTTAGTTGTAGAAGTTAGCTTTCTTTTTTTCTGATTCTCCTTGTCATCTTTCCTTTACCTCTAATACCACGGTGATAGTATCATTGCTCGCCTACGTATGATTTCCCTGCAACCCATTGAAATATGACCAGATCTGTGACATACCAACATCTTATTGTACCATTACCAGCCCGATTCTTTATTGGTAGCTAATCAATTACTGGATTATCGTAATCTCTTGAATTATAATTTTCTAGATCCAATCCGACAAGTCATATTATAGCCTCGATGGTATAAAATGTAATTATAAACAATTTCGATCGTTAATGCATAAGTTTATGCGAATATTCTTTTCTACAAAACACTACCGCTCGTTTTGTGATCGACATTTGAGCTTCATCCTGTATAGCTTTTGCTTGTAATCAGCACTTTATTTACGTTCAAAGGCTAGTATGATTGCATCATAGTCCCGCGTTCCGATTCTGGAACAATCTATAATATATCTGCTGCACCGCCTTTTAATGCCACTATAAGATCTGCTACCTGGTTTTCCTTACACGAATTATTTCTTAACGCTACCGTTTCAAATTGCAATTTGAAAATGTTAAACGATGTTGTTCCATTGAATGTCGGAGGTTTTAATTTAATTCCATTACTTTTTGGATTTAACACCCTTTAAACCAATTCTAAATAATTTCTATGTAGAAATTCTAATCTTCTAGTACGTATAACATGCTAGGACTAATTTATGTAAAGCTTTATTCAGCTTATATACTGAATATAACATTTCAACAGGACGTTAACAGACTTTCAAAACAACATAGGACTTTAACCGGTCACAGCCATTTCGGTTAGTTAAGTAAGGGTAACCTCTGTAACCCTTGACTAAAATATCCAACTATTAAATATATAAGTGTTTCCAAGAACAAGTGAACCCCTCAAATATATTGGCGCTTTTGGTTAAGTTGATAAGCTCTTATGATTTTTTCATGAACCATAACGTAAGGGAAAGTATTAATAAAAGTTAAGTATTACATAAATGATGTGGGAAAGAAAGACGAGATTGCGTGGGTCTTTATAAAATAATACAAACTGCTAATCTATGGTACAATTACGAGGCTGACCACATTGACAAAATGCTTTATGAAACATAAGTCAAATAAAAGGTTAGTTTTTTACCAATTTGAAAGAATGCGACTGCATCACCACTACATCCACCAATTGTGAATATTTTATAGAAGATCGTGTATAAGGAAGTTAAAGAAAGCATATAGTGCTGATTATACTCCGAAATAAACGTCATCATCATCATAATATAAAATATAATAGTGTTTATTCCATGAAATAACAAATTAATTCAACAAGTCGAATGACCTCATTGTAACTTGACTGTTTTTCATATGCATAACATAAATAAATCGCGATGTTTATTATAAAACAAAAGAAAATCATAAAATCACGATATTTATAATATATATAAGAAATATAACGTTACATAATTTCTTAAGAATTTCGAATACAACATCATAGCCAAATCACGTCGCGTATATATCTTTTATCCCAATCCCATTTCCATGAATAGCACACCAAAACCAACCAACTGCCGCGCGCTGTTCATTTTCGCACAAATCTAAAATCACAATGGCTGTATGTATACATGAGTACGAGTATGTGTACCAAAATACCTTAAATTAATTTATTTTTCGACAGCTTTTTATAATTTTTACTTTTGTTTAGGGTCGATCCTCATGAGACGTAACCTTTTTTTTTGTTTCGCATTTTTGTGTATATGCTTGGACAAAATAACTAAAAGCTCGGATACGTTATTTTAGGGTGTATATATACCCGTCCGTATACATATCACAGATTTAGGCATTAAATTTAGTTTTGGTTAGGTACATACATTTTATTTGACGGTTATTTTAAATTAATTATTCAATAAATAAGTTACTTATATAGAAATGAAAGTCATCTTTTTGTTAGTGTTCGCCTTACAAAAAATATATACAGGGACATTTAATTGGTTAATTAATCAATACGTAAAACGTGTGTGCATGATTAATGAATGTGATACATTATATATATACACAGTGAGGTTTTAATTTTTGTTATTATCATATTACGGGTGAACAATTTGTAAACACTACAAATGTAATTATTTTATTAAAATATTGCGTGAGATATCTATCATATATACAATAGTATAATCGATAGAGTACCGATCGATCAGAGGTGCTCAAATCGTTAACCAATTAATATTGATTTCGAATATTTTGTAAATATATAATCGGTTCGACTCGTCTGTATATTACAATATAACTTACTTTTATGTATACAAATTGTCAAATATTCAATCGGTTTTATATTACGAGCTTAAAAGCTTATGTAATTAATATTAAATATTTTTTTGTATTTATTTAATGTGCAAACTACAAATATCCGGTACTTTGTAACTTGATGCTTAAAAATTTTGTAATTTACAATTATTCAAATACACGAAAAAATATTTTTTATATTTTATTTGACTTTTCCTTTTTTTCTTCACAAAAAAATCTATTTTCCATTCCCACCCCAATTCCCATAAATATCCTATTTTATTTAATTTCCGTTCAATTTGCATACGCATGCATGAATTCATTTGTAAATATGAATGACATGTTAAATTATTTATTAATTTAAAATCTGCCGAAGGACATTAATTTATTGTATTCCGATGTGTTAAGCGAGATAAGAACGATGGAAATCTATAACTTAGAACTATCATCGAACTTTTACTATAAATCTCTTCCAATAATGCTTGATTGGAAATTTAAAATATTTATAATCAAAATGCGTGTGCCAAAATACATTTTTAACCCAATGCAATAAAGCTTTGCTTTTCTCTTAGCTTGTAGCTTTAACTATGACCATTGTTGTGTTTGGATAATAAGGTTTTAACTCCTAATAAGACCTGATTACGATATTTCATTATGAACTCCTGTATAATGGGAGTATCTAACTGTTTCGCAAAATCTACTTCCGAACATAGGCCTCCACCACAGTAACTATAGCTTATTATAGGAGATTTTTACTTATTAGTTTTTATAAAAAGGAGTGAGCTTTTGATTGGGGTGTTTTTAATATGTAAGCATGTGTGGGTATGTGGATTGAACGCTTTGGTTGAACTGTGCAGCCCTAGTAAGTCTGACACTCAGAATAACACTAAGTCCAAGAAGCAAACCGAGGACTCCGATCGAATTTGAAATTGCACTGTATTGATTTATAGTAAACTACAAGAGCTTAAACCAAGCCAGGGAGACTACTAGAACTACCGTAAGAAAATGTAAAAATCAACAAAACACAGATTTAACAAAATACCTAGTCAAAATGAACACTGCAGTCAGCAACTTCTTCGTGACAGTTATCTCACAAGAACTATCAAACACGTCCTATTCGATTAATCTGCGTTTTAATACGACAATGAACCGCAAAAATACCAACATTTTCACATAATCGTTATAATATTATTGGAATCGACTTCAGAAGCTTCAATCGTACAAGTGTTCAAATTCTGGTTTAAATCATTTGTAGTAATGGAATATTTTAATGTTTTGCTAAAAAGCCACGGAACAAACTGCTGTAGATAAACCCTCCAGCAGGTCCAGCAACAAAAAGCTCAATAGAGCAAGTATTTGGGTTCCATTTTTAAGATTGTTAAGTAATGCAGTAAATTCAATCATAGCTACCAAACATCATGCAAAAGATAAAATTAGCATTTTAGAGGCAGTAGCTTCATCTAATAATCAAACCAACCTCTCATTCTAGATGAAGTATGAGTACCTCATTAACGTTGGCCACAGTTTGATCATAGAAACAGCTTTGATAGATTCGGCAACTTACGAAACTATAAACCTGTTTTAGTAGTATGCCTGGTTTACAATCAATGATTTCGCAGAAGCAGACATATGAAATGAGATAGCGCAATGAAATTGTCTGTATACAAGTAAGAGACAGACTGAAGAAAAATATTTTTTTTGTATTGTTATCCCGCTTTAATCGTCTGCATCTGCAAAAGTCATTGAATGTTAACCAGGTTTTAATCACTTATTAGAAAATAAAAATTCGTTTGTAAGCTTTAAACATCTTTCACAAATTTTAGAACCGTATCTGTTTCGCCGTTCAAAATACTGATTCTCTCGGCATAACCCTTTTTCTCTTATTATATGAAATTACCCGTTTCAATCTCACCCTTGCGAATTTTTACGTATTAGTGTACATTGTAGGTGGTCATCACAACGAATGTTTCGTACTTCCGGAGCATGTTAAGTTTCGGTCAACGGCGAGAATTCAAATCGATATTGCAAAATGTTGAGAAGCTCGGTTAACCATTACGGTACAACCGGCGACTACTCTGAATAATTAGATAAAATCATTTCTTCTTCTATCATATCATGCCAAAGCCTCTCGATTCCCTATTTCAAGATTCCATTTACTAATTTTAAGAATAGATACTATAGATAAGAGTATTTAAGAAAGAGCATCAGAAGTCGGACGGCAGACTTGCATATTTCAATTTTTATAGTCCCATAGACAAACAGTTTCTAGACACAGTAATAAAACTTTACAGACGTATTTGTAGTCAAATTATTTTACGCTTGTTCGTCATTGTTAAAAGCTGAACTAACCAAAGCTCCAAGATAAAAAACGTTATCTTTATTGCGATTTTAAGAATACATGCATTAGTCGCTCAAACGATTAGACTACATTCTTGAGTTATAATGTCATTCTATTATCAAAACTCGAACAACCAAAAGGTGTTGTTTATACAATGTCATATAGTCTTTGAAATCCGATAATCCTCACAAGGTTTTCCATTTTTGGTTGGTTCCATGTCCACGGATTAGATCACCGGTTTATACATTTATAAGTATTCTTTGAAAAATTAACCTTATCTGGTGATAAATAACGAACATTATATAGCAACAAGTAGAGCAACTGATAATTGACTTAGAGGATTATGAGCAATTTCATTGTAGCTTATCAATAACTTAAAAATATCTTATATATCTCTTTTATTGACGTTATCAGATAAGGTTTGGTTCGTTACCCTGTAGAATAAACCCACAGCATGTGTTGACGTATCGATAAGGTATCGATAATTTTTTCCCATTTAGTATTAACTAAGAAACCTGTGCCTAACTCATTTCGTATTATACTTTCATGATGACCTACGTTATGTCCAGCCAATGCTTAATGAGGAGGAACATTTAGTCAACTTTTGGTGTATCTTTTGATGTGGAGGACGTGAGGACGTTTGATGGGGGATAAAGTAGTGACGAATTTCGTCACCTAGAGTTTTCAATATCAATCTCTTCCAATAATGCTTGATTGAAAATTTAAAATATTTATAATCACAATGCGTGTGCCAAAATTCATTTTTAACCCAATGCAATAAAGCTTTGCTTTTCTCTTACCTTTTAGCTTTTATATTAGCTATAAGACTAACTATGACCATTGTTGTGATAAGATAATAAGGTTTTAACTTTTAGAAAGACCTGATCATGAGTAACTAGAGCTTACCATAAGAGATAATTATTAAAGTTAACCCTAGTCTTGGGTTCGATTCGCGGTGGTTAAAATCACAATTGGGGTGTTTTAAATGTGTAAGCATGCGTGTGTGGGTTCAACTGTGAACTGTGCTGATTTAGTAAACTACAAGAGCTTAAACCAAGCGAGGAAAGTTAACAGGCCTACCGTAAGAGATGTATAAATCAACAAAACTCAGATAACAAAAAATCGAATGCTGGACCGACATACAACTGTAGATAAAATGACCACTGCATTTAAGTCAGCAAGTATTCTTAAGACTGTTAAATTATTCTAAGGTAGACTAAATCCACCAAACAACACGCAAAAGATAGTTTTTTCACTTTTGGGGGCGATCTAATACTTTTCTAAAATTATTTTTAATGTTAAATATTAAGACCAGCAATAATTTTGATTATTTTAAATAAAAGCTCTAACCAATAATTAAACCAACTTCTCATTCTAGTTTGATCATAGATAAATTCCGCAACTGACGAAGTCAAACTATAAACCTGTTTTAGTATTATGCCTGGTTTACATTCAACAATATCATTAAATGTTAACCAGGCTTTAATCACTTATCACAAAATGAAAATTCGTTCGTCAGCTTTAAACATGTTCCGCAAATTTGAGCACTTTATCTCTGTCAAAGTTATAAATACTGTTTCTCTCGTCATTACTTTTTTTCTCTTATTATGGGAAACCATCCGTTTCAATGTCATCCTTGCGCATTTATGCGTATAAGTGTTCATTTTAGGTAGGCATCACAACGAATGCTTCTTACATCCGGAGCATGTAAATTTTTGGCCAACGGCGAGAGTTAAAATCGAGTTTGCGGAATGTTGACAAACTCTGTTAACCATTAAGGTACAACCGACGACTTCTCTTAAAACTAAGCGCTATACTTTTAAGTTAACTCTAATTATGTTAAGATGATCCGTGAAACTACATTGACCGATCTATTATCCCAATCATCTACAATATAATCTACAATATATGAGAAACGGTTATTCAACCTGTTTCTTATGTGAACATTTAAAATTGGCGGAAGTCTAAGTTTTACCACTTCCTTTCTCACTTATAATTGCTTTGATTTGGCACAAACAAATGAAGTCACTTATATCCTTAGATTAATCAAAGCTTATATCTTTTAACCAATCACACAATTTTTGCAAATGTTCCACCGTTACTCATCTGAAAGTCTCTCGATTCTCTCTTTCAACATTTCAAGTACTAATTTCAAGAATCTATATAATGGATACTATCGATAAGAGTATTTAAGATTTAGCAATAGATGTCGGACGACAGACTTGCATACATATTTCAATTTTTATAGTCCCAGACAAACAGTTTCTAGAAACAATAATAAAACTTTACCGACGTCTTTGTAGTAAAATTATTCAACTCTCGTTCGTCATTGTTATAAGCTGGACTAACTTGGGCTCCAAGATAAAAAAATTCTCTTTTTTGTTACCAGATGGTGTGTGATTTGAAGAATACATTATCAAAACTCGAACAATCCAAAAGGTGTTTTAACAATGTCATATATGGAGTCTTTGTAAATCCGATAATCCTCACAAGGTTTTCCTTGTTTGTTTGTTCCATGTTCACGGATTAGATCACAGGTTTATACGTTTATAAGTATTATTTGAAATAATAACCACCAGATAGTAAATAACGAACATTATATAGCAACAAGTGGAGCAGCTGATAATTGGCTTAGAGGATTATGAGCAATTTCTTTCGTAGCTTATTAACAACTTACAAATATTTGATTTTTTATCGACGTTATCAGATAAGGTTTGGTTCGTTACCCTGTATAGAATAAACCCATACAAATAGTCGTACAAAATACACAAGATTGGCTAGCTCTAAGTGGAGAATTAAAGTATACTCACATTAATTTCACTAATAGATCAATAGAACCACTCTGGTGATGCTCAATAATATTCCTGTACCAAATGCAAATCAAGCAAAATACCTGGTATGAATCTTGATGGAGAGTACACGGGGAAAAAAAGGAAGAGGTCCGTATAGTTAAATGTACTAGTTAATTGGAAGAAACTCTCAGTAAACTTATGCTTTATAAATAATTGTTCAACTGGGTCTGGACATATGGTGTTCAGCTATGGGGTTGCACCAAAACCAGCAGATAGTCAATCAACAGATAGTTCAACGATTTCAAAATAACATAGAGATCCCGGAATTGACAGAGTCACAAAGGCAATAAAAATAAAAATAAATAAAGGATATCACAAGAACACTCAAAAGACTAAACCCTTTGGAATTACAAGAAAAGTCCGCAAAATGCAAAATAAACCAACATTATGGAAAGAATACATAGAAGAGCTTAGTTATTACGTTACATAGAATACATAGAAGAGCTTAGTTAATAGTTATAGTGAGAATCAAACGCTGCTAGTCACAAATATAAACGTGAAGTTGAAAATCAATTTTTATCATCAGACTCATCAATCATGATTTAGGAAAAACTTCAAGGTTTCATCATACACCGTTTAAATACAGTCCACTGATGCCAATGACCCATAAACCGCAGCACAGAGTTAACATTTCAGGATGCATTGCAAACTCTTGAATCTCTTCTGACTGTTGATCAGCCCTAATACGACAATTTTATTTCAACACTCATTCATTGACTTCATCTATGAACAAATTTTTGTATGCCTGCAAACCAAGATCTTTCTTCAAAAAACGAAACAATGTGCCATATGAGAGAGCCAGAGCTTGACGCGACGAATTGATCGATTGCGACCTTCACGTAGACTTTAGTCTACAGTAGCAATTATATCGACTTGTTCGCACATTAGTCTGGAAATGAATATCCAATGATGCAAAAGTGGATCGAAATTTATTGATTGTTTCGCGAATTGTGCGTTCAGTTGGACGATTATGAACACCATGAAATGGGCGAATAGCACGAAAACAATATTTCACTGAATACTGATGTTTACCATAAACTTCCACAATTTGTCAAGCATGAATCATAAGTGGAAAAACTACCTCCAATTGGATTACTTTTTACATACTGGGCCATTCAATAGGTGCGCAGGATGACACATAGATGGCGTTACGTGTGGAAATTTGCAGCAATCGAACTCTTGATTCCTGAGCTATAGCATTTTGTGTGAAGCAACTTTTATTTTTTAACAAAATGGAAAACATGGAAAACGACACTCCGCGTTTTTCTCGAAAGTTTTTCGAGTTTTTTCGAAAAGCAATGCATTTACATGTAAAAAAAATGCAGTAGAAACCAAACAATGGCTCGATAAACATTATCCGAACTCTGCTCCATCGATACAAATCGTAGAGAAGTGGAATGTTGTTACAGGAGCAAATGAGGCTATAATTCCAGAAAACATCAAAAAACTCACAAAATGGTTATGAGCTAGCTGACATTATAAAGATATCATATGGTAGTATGATATCTTTATAATGTCAGTTTTTTACCATTTTACACGAATTTTAGGGTATGTGAAAGCTTTGCGCAAACTGGGTGTCGCGTCAGTTCACACTCGACCAAAAACAACAACGAATGGATGCTTCAGCGGAGTATTTGGCGATGTTAAACCGCAATCAAATTGAATTATATCGTCGATATGTGTCAATGTATAAGACATGGCTTCATTTGCAAAAAAAAAGTTGTTCACCAATACAATGCACCGTACCATAGATCGATGAAAACGATAGCGAAATTGAATAGATTGGGCTTTGAATTGCTTACCCACCAAATTCTTCAGAGTAGCCCTCAACTACTTTTCTTGTTCTCAAATCTCAAGAGAATGCTTGCTGGAAAAAAATTAAAGTCTAATGATGAAGTAATCGCTGAAATTGAGGTCTATTTTGACGAGAAAGAGAACTCGTACTATAAAAGTGGTATCGAAAAATAGGAAAATCGCTATACTCTAAAATCGGGTTTTGTCAAAATTTTGATTTTTTCTAAGTTATCTTACGGACTTATTGAATGACTTGTGACTAATTGATGACACGTTTCAGCGAAACAACAAATTGTCATATTTTAAAATTTTACCGCAATTTCCCAGAAATTAGCTGTTTGCGGACAACAACTTTCCCAAAAGTTGCTTGCCAACTGGATATCATTTTAACTGACGCATACAATTTAATTATAACACAAATATCTTCCAAATCCTCGTAAGAAATTTTCTTGGTATCGCGCTTAAAAGTATTTACCTTAATGACAACGTATATAAGTATATAAATATTAATTATTTACGAATATCCATTTTTAGTATTAAAAGGACTTGTTCTGAGATGTCGTATACAAACGAGACACACAGTCAATATACACCGACACTCCGCGTTCCCTTTTAAGACAAAAAAAATGTTTTCTCGCAACTTTTATGTAATTTTTCGTTCAAATAACTTTTTTGAGTTAATGTTGTCGTCGTTGTTGGTATTTTTGTATCGCGAAGTTTTTAATTAGGACAAATTCCATTCGCGATAAATAATAAACCAAGCATTTTTTTTTGTGTGCTTCTGTTAAAGTATCAGTAAATTATATCAGTATAGTCTTTAAATTTTGTTATATATACAATGCGAGAGTGCAGTCATCATCTTAAAATTTTTATCAATCTCAAATTAGTCTGTAAATTTAATTAAAATCAATTATACACGATTTGGAGTTGTTGCGTTGCTGTGTAAAAGTAATGCATTCCATTTATATACGTGGTAAACATGATTTCATTAATCAAATGGAATTAAAAATATAAAGTAAGGTAAACTCGACAAAAATTACTTCATATTTTCTTATCTAGTTTAGACTTGGCGCCAAATCGCCAATAGTTTTTTTTATTCGTTCTTTAATTAACATTTATTTTGTGGCATTCATTTGTGTTGTTGGTTTGTATAATTATTTGCGCGAAATGTTTATTTTTCAAAAATAAACTCGCTGATAATAATTTATTTGTAATTATTAATTGTAAGAAGTAAACGAAGAGGCGCACATAACCAAGATAATATAATAATTAGTTCGGCGCGATGAAAGCTGTATTCACTGTGTGCCAGCTCTCTGAGCACACACACACATTATATATACATACTTATTTGGTACACACGCACGCTTATCTTAAATTAATATCGTTGTTAGTATAATTATTACGTTGTTGCAAGAATTTTAATGGGCGAGTATTAAAATTTATGGTTGGTCTTAAACATTTAATCCTCCCACACACGATTTATAATGTCTTAATGTTTGTTCATGTGTATACGATGCATTTCCTCTTCTTGGATATGTTAATACACACCATGCTTAAAAAGGAAGTGTATTGTTGTCAATTAATTATAACGGCTATATAAGGTTCCCCTAGTGTTATTCCAACACTATATTGAAACGAGATAATAGAGTACGTATAGTAATATAATTATGGGGGTTAGTAAAATTTACTATGCGCTCGACCGATCTATTTACTGCAGCATCATAATTTAAATCGATCTAAATTATTTTTGTTCGTTATATATTCATCTTGATGTATAGATGCATATACGTTTTATAAGACAATTAATTTCACTTGAAAATTGATACGCAATGTGAAAAACGACAACGGCGACTAAGAAGAAGAAGAAGTCGATGATGAAAAAGCATAATAAATACAAGAAGCCAATTAAAATAGTTTTCCATTCTCATCAAAAAAAATCGTTTTTTTTTTGCTTTCGTTCGTACTCATCTCATCTATGCTGATGCAATAAATTAGAATCGATATAGTGTATACAGAATCAAGTATCAATCAATATCTTAATTACACAACAGTACTTAGAATTATAACATAAAACCTATATAGCTATACATGTACATAGATTAATCATAATACAGTATTTGTGTGCATACAATATGTAGACACTGTAGGTCGAGATTAGTTGTCGACACAGAAGGATTGATACAGATCTGGTTTTTTGGATTCATTTAGTAATACTTCAAAGACAAATTCTCTCTGGCTATATACGATGCGAAATGTGATTTGTATATTAGTTTTCGGTTTTCAGATATTAAGGCGGGTGTATATATATATATATATATATATGGTGGGTTTGAATTAAGTCGCGTATGGTAAGATTATAATTTTTGATTTGAGACAACGCACAATCGCACAGTATTAAATAAAATAACTGTTTATTATACTTATACAATGCGCTACTGTTGTTATAAATTAGTACCGATATGTGTTTGTATAAATATGGTCTGAGTCATGTGTGTATATAGATATTAAATAACTGTGACAAATTGGTTAATATATAGAAATTGAAAATAAATTAAAATCAAACCGCGTACTATAATCGCGAGGACAAACATCTGCCGTTACACACAACCCTAGACATAATAAATAACTAATTTCAGCAACAATGTTATAAGTTATATTAACGCGTATTAACAATGTTATATTAACGCGTATTGAACGCAATCTGTACACTTAACAAGGTTAAGGTTCTATTCCATGAGAAAAATTGACTGTCAGTAAAAATTAAAATGAGACAAAAATATATATTAAACAGTAGAGCAAACGAAACAAAAAACCATCTCAGTCAAACTTTACTGGCAAAGTATTTGTGTTTGTGGTAGTGTGGCTGTCATAAAAAGTATAAAATTGAATACTTTTTAAGGCTCTATTCCATGAGACAAATTTACTGATAGTCAAAAAAGACGAAAATATAAAATAATTATGAAACTCCAACTAAAAGACAAAGCCAACGTTATTGTTTATTTATTTATTTATAGCAAATTATAGCAGAATTTTGACCGCTATTCAAGAAACCATAACCAAAAAATTCATTAATAATTTATTCTTGGAGGTTTTTGTAATTGTGAATTAAAATTTAGTATTAAATATCACAATGCTAAACAATTATGCTTTTTTATTTCAATTCAATTATAATTTTACCAAAATAATATATGGAATTGACTATAAAATTGGTTGTGTGCGAAAATAATTTCTTGTCTTACACAAATTTTATGTAGAAGGCTGAGTGTGACTGCAGTAAAAAGTATTCAATTTTATACTTTTTATGGCAGTCACACTACTACAAACACAATATTTTTCCAGTCAAGTTTGACCGAGATAGCTTTCTGTTTCACTTACACTACTATAAAATCTATATTATTGTCTCATTCTAATTTTTACTGACTGCCAATTTTTCTCATGGAATAGGGCCTTTATTGCAGTCACACTCAGCCTTCTACATAAACTTTCAAGAAATTATTTTCGCACACAACCAATTTTATAGTCAAGCATTGTGATATTTAATACTAAATTTTAATTCACAATAAAAAAAAAACTCCAGCAATGAATAATTAATGATTTTTTTGGTTATGGTTTCTTAAATAGCGGTCAAAATTCTGCTATAATTCGCTATAAATAAATAAAGAAACAATAACGTTGTCTTTGTCTTTTAGTTGGAGTTTTATAATTATTTACTCCTTTTGTCTTTTTTGACTGTCAGTAAACTTTTCCCATGGAATAAACGAAAAGTATTTATTTTTGTGGATAGCATGCTAAGGTAAAGTAGAACTGCCGGCGACTTAGACACGATACTCAAGGTGGTGTATTCCAATGTTATGGTGAAATATTGTCGAAATACTGGGTTGGTAAATATATAGATATAGGATCACATAGTGCTTTATAAATGGGAAGTTAATGGTATTAAAACCGAAATGATTCTTACTAATACTCACACGACTTTAGAAGTCAAATATCAGGTGATCTGGGATAGATCGACATATCATCTAATAAAAATACATTGAAAAAAGTAAAGATTCATTCGGTTTCATTGCTAAGAATTAAGTAGGGTCAGAACCACTTTCAAAGTTATGTTTTGTTGGGTGAATTGTGAAAAGGGAGCTGGGAACTGCCAAATATAGATGAAGGTGGTAGTCCGCATAACTGCCTACATTCGGGTTGTTGCCGAAGCACTTCTTTGAGGAAGTGAATTAGTGTAATTATAAACGAAATACTTAAATAAGACTATAATAACCCACCCTTTCACTCTTATGGAGATCTTAGTGAATTGGTTGCACAGCAGAATTTGGCTGAGATGAAACTATTATTTCCGCTTGGCAAATGCAACTGTTTTTCTGAAATATGTTACACTTATTTTGAGAGCGATGGAGACAACAGATCATGAAGCTTTGATGACTCAAATCACATTATATAACGTTTATTCAAATATTGCAAACAGTTTTAGAACACAACATAACATAGGTGGACGTCATGTTGAATTCTAATTCAAATTTGTATAATGTCTCAAGAATGTATTTTCATTAGAATTCGATATGAATCAATTTTCCTTCAAATTTAGATAAGAAAATATTTCTGGAATTTTATCGTAACTATACAAGTACACATATTAAAACTGTCATTTGCCGTCCATTGCAAATATTTAATTATATAACACGATTAAAGTTGTGTTACATCCGTCGTAAACAAGTTAATCGTGTAAACATTTTATGTAATGATAACAACGTGGCTTTATATTTGCACAACTGTATATTTATCACCTTGACAGGAACACTTTAATAGGCACATAGTTTTTGGTATTTAAGAAAAACTGTAGAAACTAGGTCATTGGTAGTCCATATTTTCGTGTTAACAATATAATTTTATCGGTTTCGATACTGAAGATGCAAGATCGCTTCCTCCCGAAAGGCGGCTCATTTCAAATCCGATGCACTATTCCGGTCTAGATAAACTCGTCGAAAGTGACGGAGCCAGTGTACCCACTGTCTTTTGATTTCACTCACAGTGTCAGGGATTTGTATTAAATTCCTGTTTCTTTCGAATTTTTGAAGCCATATCTCGTACTGGTCGGCCAAGGTCAAAATTTCGCATTCATACATGACAACCGTTTGATCTGTACCATTTTAGTTTATCCGTATTCGGAAGATATTTTGATTTCAGTGGACGTAGTAGATATAAAGCACGATTGTCAACAACAAGGCGCACCTTGATATCTTCTTTCACACTATACTAGTGTGTGTATCATCACACCAAATTTGTGATTACCACTGCTAAAATCGTTTGGGAGTTGGTCTCTGATACCAGAAAACAGATATTTGGTTTTGAAACAATGGAAGCTCTAGTAGATCTAATCACACAGCCTTAGAATCTAATCTAATTACAACACCTTTATCATAAATAAGCATAAAGATTAACATTTCTATATATTAAAAATTCAATTGAAACACAACAGCTTGTAACACAAGACCATTTACGACACCATACTTAGAAAAATCAATATTTTTCTGACGATGAACGCGAGATTACTATGAGAACTTTTATAACGGGTGGACCATTTATCGGTTTAAATTTGAACCACCGGTTATTTTATATCTGGCAATACTTATGTCATTCTATTCTGTCACAAAATTCAGTATATTATATCCATTGAACGAAATTAATCGATTTACGCTTGAGCAACGTTGGGATTTATTGGAAATGTATTTCCAAAACAAAGACAATTGGTCGGAAATTGCACAAAATTTTGTCATCAACAGTGCCCGGTATACGCAAGTTTATTTTAAAAGTTCGTGATACTGGTTTCATTGTTGATGCACCAAGACGTGAGCGTCCTCGTACAGTGCGTACACCCAAAAATATCGAAGAGATTGAATGAGGACGGCGCAACCATTACGGTCAATGGAGACACCTATCGCACCATGATATTTAATTTTTTTACACCAGCTGTCCATGGTATTAATGTGGAGAATGTTTGGTCTCAACAGGATTGTGCAACTCCCACACATCTCATGCCACAATCGAATTATTGCGTCAAATGTTTAATTTAACACCATTTAACGATTTAACACCATTGGACTATTTTCTGTAGGGCGCCGTTAAAGACAAGTTTTTTGCCGACAAACCATCATGAATGTTGAACTTCAAATTGATGGATTTCTAATCGGATTAATTGTACTACACAACAAAAAAATAAATTTGGTAAACTATCAAACCGATTTTGTTTTATTTCATTTTTAAATTTAAAGTTTGTATGGCCCACCCTTTATATCCAGAACGTTATTTTCGCATTATTGTAAAAAACAATTAGATTTGGTTTGCTCCAGAATTGGCGATCTCGATAGGCCTGCATGGTAAGAGCATAGAAATATGAGAAAGGAATTGTTGGTAACGATTTAGCGCTTCTATTTCTGATTAAAGTTTTATTAAGACTCCAACCTGTCGTAATTTTTCTACTTAGATAACCGCCGGGAGGCTTTTGAGAAAAGAATACGTGCCGAATATGTTGAGATCATTTTAAAATCAGAGGCAACACGAACCTCATCCTAGAAGATATCAAAGGTAGGATAATCCATGGTTCGCACACACAAACACACTCATGTAAACACTCATGTAATTAAAACTAATTTAATCGCAGAATTATTTTATAAACACCCTGTTCAAACTGACATCATTACTCATTTGAGTATTTGTATTAAAAGAAAGAACCCAATTGTGGAAGCATATGGGTATCCATCTAAAATCGAATACTGATTGTTTGGTAGCCAAACCTTTCGGTTATATTTCTATAAAATGAACTAACTCGATTTCAACATCGATTGATAAAATCAATCGTTACTGTACACTTACCAATAATAACTTTTGCACTAATTGACACACTCAGTTCTTTATATTCAATCAATAACACGTTGGCAACAGTTAAATCAAACCTAGTTCAACAGAAACTAATAAAAACTGTTAGGGCTGCTACTAATAACGTATCTGCGGGTACATCTATATACGCTCTAATCGAAACTGTGATAAATAAATTATTTTACCAAAAATTTTAAGTAACATACATGTGCATATTATGTACACATACGTCCATATACACTTACATATATTTCGCCCATTATAGTGGTGACAAATTTTTTGTTATCTATAAAAATGAAAGATAAAGATTCGAAATAAAGAAAGTTTTATCTATACAAATCCGCGACAAGAATTAAACAAAACAGAGTTTATGGTAGTGGGGTTTTTTATATTCTTACCTATATTACCTATTCAGTTGCATAAAATACATGTTATGGTATACTATTATTAAAAATACCTTGAGGCAAAGAGCTCGCGCGCTCGACAGAATTGAAATTAATTTAAATCAACCGCTAAACAACAACAGCACAAGAATACAAAAAAAATGCTGAGTATGAGCGGCTTAAACATGAACATAGCATAAAATTTATACACACACAGCATGTTTTAGCAAATAAATTTTACAGTTTTCTACACATACGACGAGTATAATATATGAATAGCATTATTATATATGAGTCATCATCGTCTTGATATCGCGCAACTTCTTACATATTTGCAATATACGTACATGTGTGTAAATGTACAGTATATAAATTATTAGACTGTGTCGTGCCGTATACTTATTTACGCGATTATAATCAGGTTGAGTATATAAAGATTTTTCACCCAGTGTAATTAAGAGAGTTGTACGAGCACACAGTATTTTTTATTTACAAAAACAATAACCACCAAGCATTTAATAATCTGAATTACAAATTGTCTTATTCTGGTTTTCGAAAAAAAAAAATGAAAATTGTAAAGGGTTTTCTAATAAGAGCTTTCATTTTGATATTAAAACAAGCATTTGTTAAGAGAAATCAATGAATGTTTATTTTACCATTAGCATTTAGAAATGATATAAGCGATTTAGAAATGATATACGGCTACTCTTCGAGAAATCGGGGCCAATTATGATCACCTCTTGGAGCGACGCACACAGTTTCGAATCTTCACATCACTAACTATAAGACAAGCTTCTAGTTTGAGTAATGGCGTAGTTTTTACTTGGCAAATGCCAATAGATGACAGCTTCAAAATTAACAGCTGCCCAAACACTAAGCTTTAGTCAAAATGAAACTTTTTATTGGAAAACCCTTTACTTATATATAATGATTTTCGAATTTCTGTAACGTCGTGTTTGCCTATACCACGGCGCACGGTAGTTGATAAATATCATCACATTACTATAATTCGATTGTACTTGAGAGTCTATAAACATTTCGGATTAGAAGCGAGAAGCAAAAACTAATGTAATATAACAAATCAGCGATCTAAGACAAATGGCATTTTGGCAACGACGGTGTGCTAACGAGATGTAAATATGCCGCCAGAGGATATAAACCACCATTTCTACCCAAGGCAGTCTAATATACGCATATATGTAAATAATTTCGTTTCCCAACTTAATTGATGAGTCGCGTTCTATTAAATAGCAGCAGATGTTTGTGATTAATTAAACATGAACTAGCGCTAATATAATAAAATGATACAGGTAGATATATATTTTTGCTTTGTTTTGTGAAAAGTGTCTGCCTTTGTGTGTGTTCATTAAATTCGATGAATCAACATGAGATGTTAGTCAGTTGATTAATAAGATGATTAATAAATAGTAACAAAAATCAATAAATTATATAGTGGTTTAAATTTGTTGTATATTATATATAAATTTCAAATCATCTAGAACGTATTTAAGACTAATCATGAACACCTGCCAAATTTAACATTGAGACTTAGTGGAATAGATCTATTTATGGATATAAGATGTATATATTTGCATTAATGAGAATATATTTTGTGCTTTAATATAAGGCTTATATAAAGATTTATACTAGTGTCGGTCTGTTTACAAGATTTAAAGATAACAGAACCCATGAGTAAGTACACCTTTATAAAAATATTGTATAAGTTTCTTCGTTTGAATTTGGCACCATTCCATCCGATAAAGAGCCGAACAAATAGTGGGTTTTCCATTTAGAACTTGACTTGAATTTTCACTATGAACGCACCCTTAAACAAATAACCAAACTGTCAGTGTCAAAACATTCGGTAAAGATAACATTTTCATCATGGCGGAGTACACTAACAAACAATTTTTATAAATAATTAAAATCTACTACCAAAAAAATCCGAATCGATGACTGCAAGTTCAAGAGAGTATTCTACATTTAGGGTCAAAAAAATCGCACATTGTTTAATTTCCCACAAATTGTCAAAAATATCAACAAAAAAAAAATATTTGTTTAATTTTATTGCAGAGTCAAATACCGATCCAGTGGTACCTTTTTTGTACTTGTACCATGCCAACAAAGTGATTTTATTTCATATGCATACAGCAGGCTTTCGAATTAAATTCTAAAAATAATTCAACAAGATAATACAATAGCATGCCATGAAATATGTCGCTATGAATTGTGATCATTCACACATTGACGCTTACCCTGAACGGTATTAATTACGTCTTCAACATAGAAATGGATGCGGAGCATAGAAATGGATACCACACCTGAGAGTCGCTGGACAGTTAGAAAAGACTTCGAGAAGTTAATTGCCGAATTGACCACAGCTTATTGACAAGCCCGTCGTGAAATCACTTGAGAGTTTTGAATTGGACAGAACAAGAATGGATAAAACTCCTGTTTTTGGACTAATGCAGGATGTGTTATATGGCACCGATAGACGCGGAACAGATTACAGAAGACAAGGAGAACGATATTCACAGTGTTGCATTTAAGAACGTGTCTTGTATGGCGGTGGGCGGTGGGGAAGCATATCACTCGAGGCGAAGACATCTTGTATTCATTAACCGAACCAAAACTGGCTGTTGATCAAGAGGAATAACTTCTGAACGGTATTGAGGTAGCACTCGATAAGTACGTCGTTCATTTACCGGGTTTATTGGTAAACATTTTCTGCTCATGCAGGATAGTGCGAGACCACATACGGCTGGTATAGTAAACCAGTACATTTAAGACGTGGATGTGCATGTTATGGAGTGAACAGCTCGAAGGCCGAACCACAATCCCATCGAACATATATAGGACGATTTGAAAGGGTTCGAGCCAGAGATGTTGCTCCAACAAATCTTGAGGTATCGCCTCCCATTCCTCTACGATTGCCTGTTGTAGCTGCAATAGGCAATCGTAGAGGAATGGGAGGCGATATCTCAAGATTTTGACAAATTCACTAAAACGTGTACCTTTGATGTTTAACTCCAAAACTGTTTAATCTTTTGCAACCAAGTGTTGTTTGGTCGTAATTATGGTCCTGCACAAGCAATTTATAGTCTAGTGAAAAAAATTGAAGTTTAAATATTCGTTGCTAGATGTTTTCGTTCTAGTGAGACAACGGGTTGGTAAATTTTTAAAAATTTTGCCTGCGTATTTTTAGCTAAACGGCTTCGTCAACAAACAGAGGTCAGATGAAAACCCCCATGTGCTTAAAAAAACCGCTTTACATGCTAGTGGTGTCATTGGATCATTTTTTTTTTGATGAAAATAATCGTTTATATGAAACAGTCAATGTAGATCGCTACAGAGACACGTTGGCAGATTATTTCTTTGATTAATTGCATGAGCTAGACATTAATGATATGTCATTTTTACAAGGCGGAGGGTCATGCCACACAGCGAGTATAACAATCAACTTATTGAAATTGAAATTTCAAACGTGTTACAATCAGAGATCGTGCTATCGATTCTAGATCGTGTGCTTTGACAGGCTTTTTTAATGGAGCTACGTTAAATCATTGTTATATAAAAACGACGTTTTTGATGCCTAAAACGACGTCGTTGGAGGAGCCAGAGTCAATATTGAACGAGAGATAGCGGCCATTTCCATCGAAATGAGTGACCAAATCATCGAAAATTGGTTTCAACGAATCGACACCTGCAAACGAGTCGGTGGTGGACTTATATTAATGATGTTGATTTCCATACTTAAATGTTTTGATTGTACTTCAAGCCAGTAATAAAACTTTCGAAATGTCTCAAATGGTTTGCGTTTTATTTAAAAACTAAATTGTCAAGTCCTTATTGGAAAAACGTCGTTATTGACGTCATCAGATAAATTCGACTCTTTCATTCGTCATTTAAACAAAAAAACATTGCAGTAACATGGTGAACGGATTTGAGCATGTTTTATAAAACGAGACTATTATAACGCCAAGGAGACTGTTATTAAGCCAAACGTTATACAGAATCTGACCAGATTTCTTCTTAAGCTTGAACAGTATAATGCATTGGCAACAAATATCTTTCTCACGAAACATTCATGACACATAGAAAGAAATGCTGGTGCTGGCCTATTTCGTTTACCAGATTTCATAAAAGGACAAATAATATGATTTTTGAAGGTCGAAATTGACAACCGAATATCTTAATACTAAGCCAAACTGACATTTATAACTGTTACAAGATTTACAGATGTTGGTCGTCAGCTCAACGATTCAAGCAAGTGATATAATTGCATTATTTAAATAAAGCGAATTAATTCTGTTACCTTTACCCAAACTGAAATCTTAACTTAATCCGATAATGCCTTTATTTGTAGTGATTCTTCGAGATGCATATGCTTCTGTTATATCGTTTACCTGAAAATATGAATAAAAAAAATACGTTAATAAGAATAAAATAAAGTCATAATATATTGTAATGATTATAGAGCAAACATTTTAACAGGTCTCTGATCTCAATTCCCAAGTAATAAACATCCATTACAAATTTCTCGTTATATCAATACAATTAAAGTTTTTATTTTAACTTCAAACCTAAGGGCCGGATGGATTTTATTTTATATTTTCATTGAAAAGCAATATAATATGAAGAGGATGTTTCATTTATAAATTCATATTTTTATTTAACATCAATTTTGTATATAAGATATATATATATATATATATATATATATATATATATATATATATATATATATATATATATATATATATATATATATATATATATAATATACCTTCTCGATTGTTCGTGTCTGTTTTTTAATAGCAACATTAATATACAAATTATTATTGTTGTTTTTTCTGGAAAATTGCTATTAGATTTTCATTTCAACAACAAGCCATATACAATCTAAAACAATAATACATCCGGCTAAAGCATATTTTATGTAATACGAGAATACGGAATATGAACGAAGAACCTACTCGTTTCAACCAAAATCATAATATAATTTGAATAGTAGCCCCGCAGTGTTTTGTTTTCTCCTCGGAACAAAACATATAGTGGTATATGTACTGTATATGTGCACAACAGTTGGGTACATTTATATTTATTGGCTGTATGTATAAACTCAACCTTTCATGTATATAATATAAGCTGTCACTTTGACGTTAAACAAAACTGTGTATGTACCCTGAGTTAAATTCTAGATAAACAAAACTTACATTATCCAATATTTTCCCGTCTATGTATAATGTACCTCTTGTCGCTCTAAATTATTCTTATTTTCAAAAGACAATTATCGTTTTGTTGTTTTTGTAGTAAACTGTGTACAAAAAAAAATATGTACTTCACCAAAGAAAATATAAAGCAGTATACAAAATAAGTCTACCACTTCACTTCGTCAATTAAAAAAAATAAAAATGAAACGACAAAATCTCTACAACATTATGCTATAGTGGATTAACAAATATGCTTTCCAATGAATTGAAAAAATTTATCGTCAATAATTTACCGAGTGTACAAAATAGAAAAACTCTAATATCCTTTATGCATACTTACGTAATTATTATTATGGATATGTATGTACGCTGGTAAAATGAAATTGAAAATTAAAAATTAATTGTAAAAAGCACGAAACACCTCTTATGCATACACACTCGTGCAGCATTATGCTCGTAACTCTTTTTTATGCATACTTGGCAGCATGTACAAAATATAGAAAAAAAAACATTTCTGCTGTAATTGTTTTTATATTATTGAGAAATGGGTGACGTTTAAGATGTACATAAAAATAAATATTAGAAATTTGTCTAGATGCAACCAAACGATTAACCGAAGCATAACATCGCAGAGATGGGAAGATAAAAATTTGTGTGGAAACGAAAAACTACTCGTTGCCTTGGATTTTTCAAACGACAGTTTATGAATTAGGCGATTATATTTTGCATTTTCAAGATAAAATAATTTGTTTTCGAGATGCTTGGAGATAACGATTTTGTGAATAATTTGTTAGGATTAATTGGTAATTAATTGTTGGTTTGGTTGAAAAATGATCATGTCAGTTTTAAACTGGAAAATTTTTGGTTTTTATCTCTTTAAAACGATAGCGTGAAGCAGACAACATTTAATAAATCCTATAAGAATGAAAAATTAGATTTAAATTGATCGAGTGAACTCGAACTTTTCACGACCTCCAATCATAAATTCTTGTAAACTTGTACTTACTAAGATTGTTAATTTTATATTTAATTAGAACATCTTATTTCAAACCTTTATGTAACACTGTAAATGCGGTTGTTTCTATATTATACTACCATAGTAAGCAGAGAAACCAAATGTGTAGGAATGACAAGTCAGTATTCGTACAAGGACAAGGGAGGACAAGGATATATACAATACAATTCTTCCGTCAACGCAACGAATATTTTAAGATTTTGTCGGCAATCACTGACCAGAAAGTATATGAAACATCAGTTCTTCATACCACCCAGCATAATAAAAAAAAAGGACGATTGGTTGATAAGAAGTGTCGTCTTGTAAAATTTTTTCGAACTGTAAAAGGTTGAAAACCTTACTAGATTGAAACAGCGAAGACAACTATCGATGATTCTAGAATGAGTTCATCCAAATCGGTCTGTTGTTTGGATCGGAAATGTTTTCGTTACGAATAATTATAAAGATATTACATCTTTTGTAAAAATGAAACATCTAAGCACATCATGATATTTCGACAGTACAATCAACGTTTTGAATATGCTGATGATATCTGTTGGTCACGGTAGGCAAACGAGAGGTGTTGAAACTGGCGAAATGCGGTGTTTAAGGTTATATGTCACGGCATCAAAGGCTGGAAAGCTTTCAAGGCCACATATGGATTTACTGGATTTTTTAACGCTATATACGTTTGTGAATTTCAAACATATTTTAATTGCAAATCTTTATGGATCTAAATACTCTTTATGCTATAAGATCTCTATTTATTCGAATTGTATTCCTTAATTTATATTATTAGTCTGTGTATTCATATAATTGCCAGTTGTAGCTAAATGGTTAAGAGAGTTTCTAATCACGCCGCGGTCTCGAGTTCGATTCCTGCCGTTGATCAAAAACCTAACATGCAACCGGATGGCATAAAAAAACGCGTTTATGTGTAAAAACATTTGTTTGGGTTGACCACCTACAATGTGCACCAATACGTTAAAATGGTTCGTAAGGTTCTCAGTTTAGACGCGGCAAGGGCCGTTTACAGCCTCTAAGTCATAGATTATTTATAAATATAATATTCAAACATATTGAATAAAAGTGTGATTAAGATAAATATGGTCGGGTTGACATATAAAGTGAAATCTCAAGTTACTTCTATATATAGGTTAACTAATAATATCTTTATATTTAGACTTTATATTTGAGACTTTAAACAGGTATCAGATGAGTTAAGTTTTGTGAATTGATATATGTTAATTTTAATTTTCACTTTTTTGATTTATTTTGACCTGGTAAGTCTCCCCGTATTGAGTCAAATTAAACCACAGGCTCCACTCTTGGTGTTAATTGCTTTAAATTTCAACTTTGGTACCATATTTCCTCCGGAGCACAAAAGCTTTGGTTTCCCGGAAAGAGCCATGTATGTAGCTCCATCTAATTATTCGCTGGCATCGTTTATTGTTAGAACTAAGGCGGTATCTGATCGCCTTCGTGCCTTTAATTTTGGTTATCGATTACTCAAAAAATCTTTCGCAAATTCTTTCGCTTATGTAAGTCTTACGACGGTCCACGAATTTCATCGCTAGCGCCGTAATACTAATGCCCTCGACTGCTTTTATTACTTACTTCATATTTAACTGGTATTAAGATTCCATGGGTCTCACAAGGAAGTTCAACACCAAATACCTGATCTCTAACCTACGCAAGTGATGTCAATTGATGACGCAATTGAAGTCAATAGTCGTAATCACACGATTAAACGAGAGATAAAGCTTCTAAAAGTTGATAAAATATTGCTCATGATAATAATATTGCAGAGGATATCAATAGCTTTATATTCGTATCTTGCAAATGCGGCTGAAAATAAACTGAAATGTTACAGAGTGTTGATCAGATGCGCTGTCAATTATTGATGTGATAGTTAAACTCGTAAAGGATTAGCAGATGTTGATAAAATGTACCGATATCGTTCATAATATCAAAGAACATTGAGCATCACTCTGTTATATCCTCTTAATAAATGGCGGTATCGCACGGTAGAGTCGATAAAATATAAACAAGCCTCACTTACATGTTAGGAGAGAACTCTATTGCATGTTTTCTTTCCCAAGGACTTTTATGCTTGTCCCATCATTTATATTTGATTGGTCTGTATTCCTATGACCGCTGTTCGAATAAGGCGCCTATATTGCTGAAATAATATATTTTTTATCGATTCTGTAGGTGAGTAGTTCATTTTAATTACATTGATGATATCGTTTCATTTTATCACAATAATACAAATTATATAACGATGGATATTCAATAGACAAATAAATTGATTAATAAATTTACTAGAAAATATGGGAGTCATAAAAGTGAAATAAAAACTATAAACTCATAATGCATTTTAGTATGACTTATCCAAACCTTTAAAGTTATTCCTGTTCATTCAAAATACTGAAAATTGAATAAAGTGAAAGCTTGAAGATTCACATATCTAAAATTACAAATTTTTTCAAATGTACATCCAGATAAGTATATCGTCTAAAACAAACGCATCAACTAAGCTATCCTTAAATTTTAATCAGTATTTAAAAAATAGCAACGTGCATCTTAAAGTAGGACAATTCTTGACGCAATTAAGGAAGCAATGGTTCAATGTATTGCATAGATGGTCTCCGCAAATGGAATTTTTGTCGTAAGAAGTCATACATTTGGCTACTTGTTCTGTCCTATATCTAAATTAATGGTCCGAAATCAAATGTCAAATTTAAGGACCTACAAGATTCGATCTAAGACTTAAGGCTTTTAAAATTCAGTTAACACAAAAGCCCAAGCCGGTCGATTACCATAAACGTCCAAGCTACCCCACCTTCGAGTATTAATCATTTACCATGTATCTTAGTTTTTGCAACCAACCATTCACCTTGTATTATTACTCAGAAAACGTAAAATCCGCATTATTACACCGCACACACATGACGATACCTTTTTGTATACGCCTCGATACAATATTGTGCATTACTAAGCAGCAGATTAACGATAAAATCGTGAAGATAAAAATGAAAGTTTTTTTTTATGTTTATAATTAAAAGACATTTAGACAAGACACAAAATGGATTTCACTATTTATCATTATTATTATACTTGGATGAAACCGTTATGAATGAGTTAATCAATAGGCGGCAAATAGTGTGTATATATCGTATAATTATCATTCATCTTTTGGATTGTGTTGTTGAACACGATACAACGGCAAGCTATATACATATATATGAATGGCTGGTTAGAAATTAAAGCCTACACATTGCAGACAACCTTGATTATAACAAAACTTATTATAAAACTATAACAATAGTTTATATATGCACGATGAAAAGGTCATTTAATTATTGATACACTTCCGTGAAAAAAAAATTTTCTCTCGCGATCTATTGTTGCATAATTCACGTGGGATAATGTGGGGTGCATATATGATACAACGAACAAAATAGATGTCATCAGATGTTATTAGCTTTAAATCGGGCCATGTATAATACTAACTAAATATATAATCAATTTATACTTTTTTAACCGATGCTGTGAGCTTTTAACCATCATTTTGCTTAAACAGTATTACACATCCTCGTATAACATAACTAGATAGTGCACAGTCTATATAGATTTTTAAACGAATGTTGTAAATGTTTTACATAACATATAGCTAGTATACATATTGGAAATTCTGAAAACACATCAATTATGAAATAACAACAATGAATGTATGTACATACAAACATAGATATGTATGTATGCGAAACTTACATGTTCTAAATTGTCGTTTGTGCAATTTATAAACTATATATGTGTTTATAATGGCCTACATATCTGTTTATACCAAAATTGTAACTTTATGTTTAATCAATCTAAAATTATATAGAATTGGGAATATGTATATACGTACAGAGGTACATTCGAGTATGTCTATGATACAATAATAAAAAATTGTAAATATAATTGTGTTTACTTATAGTTGTTTGTTTTTAACTATAATACATGGAATGAATATGCTTATGGAGTTGCTTAGTTGTTAAATTGTTTAAAATTTATTCATTAAGAGCTTTAATTGAAATAATATCATTAATTATAAACAGTCCATAATGAAACTTAAGCTTCGAGAGACGCCTCTACCATATTTACCTGCAGTTTTTAACGGCCATTGTTGGCTCTAACCGTGTCAACATTCTGACTCCATCGGTTTCGATCACGAGCCAGTTCTTCATACACCGGTTATTTCCTTAAATATCGCACGATATCAGTAATTTGCATAAAATACCTGATTTCGTGATTGAAAAGAACTCGTTATGTGCCATTAACGTTGTGTTTTGGGCTATATATCACATGCATTATTCTTCTTTCGAATGTAAGAAGCAATGTTTCGTACTCATCTGTCAAAGTTCTACTCTTACATCTAAACATTATCTACATCTGCAAGATATTTTGATGTTAGAAGTGAATGACATATAAAGTCCGATTACCAGAGGCAATTCGAACCTTGATATCCTTCCTCACACCATCATCGTAAAAATAAAAGATCCAAGATAGTTGAATCTGATTACTTCTTCAAACGTGCACTTACATACTACTGAAATTAATTGCTTGCTTTAGGCTTGCTTAAAATCTAGGAATAACTGTTGTAAATCTCGAGATGTTTCGCAGTACTTGGAAAGAATCATCCGTAGCGAAAAAACTTGATCATTACTTCGGGTATTTCTTCCCAAGATAATGTACTACAGTAACATATTTGTCTGTACATGGACATGGTGAACTCCTCATAGGATGGGTCCTCAATGAACATCTCACAAGCAAGACAACATTCCTCATCTAACCAATCATTTTTGGGTTTAGTATCCAAATTACTGTAAAATGGCACATGTACACATTCAATTATCAATTGCTTGGAAATCACAATCTTTTTTACATGTATAGTTTCAAATGTATAGTCTTGAGACATGGTCCACTTTTAGGTCATCTAGTTTCTTGTAGAGCTATTCTCAGAGAAAAAAGGAATGCTTTACATGTGCAAAGTAAAGAAAATTTATGTAAGGACTAACTATGCTACGTAAATATAGCAAAATTTGACATGTAATATTTTTAAAACCTGATTTACTATTGCTTTAGTAAAGGTTTATGCTGCTGTATGTATCTTTTAATTATTATTTACTTCAAAATTACGTAACTTGAAAATATTTTAGAAAAAACTTATCAAAATATTTGCCGACGTTATAATTAAAAAGTAGCAAGTCAAGAAAATTTATAGAAAACAAAATTGTTGCAATCATTGAGCCAAAATGATTTAGATTTGTGTATATATACAGTGAGACCATTTAATATTTTGACGAATGTAACATACAATTATTCATGAGATTATCCGTTATCATATCGAACTTAAAATAACTTTTATTATAAGAATCTGTTTATTTATTTATTACTGTAATATGATGTGTGCCTATAGTACATGCCAGCCTATAGTACTGACATGGAAGATGGGGAAGCACATGGATTCTTAACTCAACAGGGTCTCGTATGAATTTTAATCGCATTACGGATCGCAACGCCCAAACTATCGATGGTGAAAATCACTTTTTGCATCCTGTCCCTATCGGGAGTCTTTTTTTGCTAAAAATACAAAACTTTTCAAAGTAGTTTGTTTTGGAAAATATGAACTGGAGGTTTAGGAGAAAAACTCCTCAAAATGCCAAAATATTCGAATAAGTTACTCAAATTGATGATTTTGGCGCGAGAAAATTTAACCACATTTACTAAAAGAACTGTCGCGTGGAATATGATAAAATTGCGGGAGATGGACAGTACACACATAAAGAAAGGCTCTGGAAGGCCTAGAAATCCAACGGCAGTGGAAGATCGTTTCATAATATTACAATGTCATCGAGACCGCTTTTAAATGTCATCGGACATAAGATGAGATGTTGAATGAACCACGGGAAAACAAATTTCGGCCAGCTTAGTGAAAAAAAGACTTGTTAAACCTGGTTTGAGAGAAAAACGTTGCTACAAGCCCAGGAACATGTTTCTTGGACAATGATTTGATTTTTTTCGATAAATCAAAATTCAAGTTGCATGTTGGAGATGGAAGAATTATCGTAAAGAAAAAACCAAGCGAGAGACTTAGCAACGAATGTCTTTTAGGACTTCCACCGAAAAATGAAAGAGTTATGGTCTGTGCTATGCTTTTCTTGAAATGAAACCGGTCGATTGTGCTTCCGTAATTCCAGCATTACAGCAGCTGTGTATCTGCAGGTCCAATTTTGCTTTATTCGCCTAGCATTAGGTTGGTTGGATTCGTAACTATATTTCGGTAAACTTTACTTATTTTTTAAATAAAATGCGCTATATTTTTTCTCCGAGTGTACAAGTTACAGCCGATACTCTTTCATAAATGTGATAAGGCCGGCAAACGCTCTAGGTTAGGTAAGTGACTGTAGGTTTCACGTCACTCTTTTCCAGGTACGAAAGCAGAGGTTCATTGTTATTTTGGCAACCAGATTTAGTCACCTCCTAGGACAAGCTCTGGATACAGTGGTGGTATTTTATGGGTCTTATGTTTTGTTCGAATATTTACGTAACATGAAATTTACGCCACATGGCCTTAAAATATTTCTAAACACTTTTTGAAATCTAGAATATCCAATTCCATCAAAAACATTTTCCGATTTTCTCAATTTTGTTTTTATTCATCCCATCAAATAGTGTAAAGTAAAAGAAAATATATGTTTGTGAATTTGGAATTTTCAATAAAATTCTAATTTAATTTTATATATTCAAATTTGTTGTTCAATACTTGATGGCAAATGCCAACATACTCGTATGTATTTTCTCTTACATATAAGATGCGATTAGAAATTTATATGTATATCGATTTTGAATATACTATTACAAGAGGACGAATTTATGTCATATTATACGACAAAAACGTGAACAAGCCTTGTGTATTACTTATATACACTTGGTTGTTTAATAAAATTTGACAGAACCTTTAAGTGCTGCAAAATTTTATCAATTGATTTGATCGGCTTATGTATATTTACGACACAGAAATATATTTTCGCGCGTCCCAAATCGACGAAATTGTATTTCATCTATATATCGACACCAATCGCAATATAAATAAGAAAATATATCAACATTATATATTTATTATACTCGATAATATATAGGGATACTATATATTTGACTAATTAATCAGCATATAACTCGTGTATTGTTCAAATTGGGTCATAAACTTGCGCTATTTTAATACTCTTACATATATAAGAAATTTTTATATAAATATTCCATTGAAACCCAAAAATCCATATACACTACATGTATGTGTGTGTACGATACATATCTCGATTCAATTCAACCTCATGTTTTATTCATGCTTTGAATCTATTATCCTTTAATATTTTCTTATATGTTTTGAATATAAGCTTGATATTAGGTTGTTTCATAAATTCGAACGTTCGATCGGAAATTTATAAATAAAGTGTTGTATGATGTTGCACCAAATATTGCAGATAGCTAACAACATGAACTAACCTCTGTCTCTCTCTAAACCTTTTTTATTTATATATCCGAGACAAAATGATAAATGACTTAAAGATAATTTAAATTTTAATTAAGTATATAATACTCGGTTGCTTAAGATAAATCAATAATATGTCGTTTAATTTGTTTTCTCTCTCGTGTGATTTCGATTGGATTAGCATTAGCTAGGTATTAGAAGATGTAACAAAAATCTAGGTTAGCTTTATATACTAATTAAAATTTTCAGATTTATGACTTTGTTTTGTATTCTAATTCGAGTGTGTATCACAATTTGTTGTACGTTATTGTGTTCGACAACACCAAACCAGCTTGTCGAATATCGATTGTGTAATTTGTTACGTAAATTAATTGCAGTATAGTTTACACCAGCGGGGTGAACCTACATGAGCATACAACATTTTATCGTGCCACGAAAATCAAACCACGTAAATATGTGTGTGTGTGTAACACAACACATACGTTTTGTATGTACAGTATTATGAAATGCGCGCATTTGTGCCAAAAAAAAAACTAAAATTTTAATTAATTACTTTAAAGTGTTGTTACTTTCGAATTTAAGTTTTTACGAAATTTAATTGATGTGGGTGGGGTGAATATATCATTATTATAAGATTTGGACTTAATCTACGAGTATTTTATTTAGATTTTGTAAATTAATGAAAGGTAATTAGTGTCGCTTCTATGTATACATATTAATTTAGAATTAGCCATGTCGTTAGTCACACTTTCGAATGGATTAACTGAAGGTTCAAGAGTCACTGGACTACTTTTGAAATTTAAATTAATATTGCAAAAAGTTAAAATTGATTTCGATTAATTGGTTCGCTATAGTTCCACTTAAAAGCTCGACTTTTTTAATTTTTTGGAGCAAACACTAATTAGTTGATTAATATTACAATGGCAATGTTCTATTTGATATACATACTTATATGATTTTGAATTTAATTAATATTTCAAAATTTTTGGACATAGCTTCAAAAATTGATGCAGATAAAACCGTATAAAATTTTTCCGGGCATGCAAGTTCTAAAGGAATATTTGCCGGTTTAAAGATCGGTTAGAGGGAAAGTAAACAGAAAATAATTATCCTGCTTTTATGATTTGAATTTTGTAATTTGAGTTGTAATTCGCTAGGCCAGATCAAATCTATCTCATCAGGCATAATATACTATGCCACCGGAATTGATGTATGTACTGTGGCGCGAAAGGTATATGTATGGTCGCGACAGTCCTGCTACCGAATAACGACAACTTGTTTGAAGGGAGAAAAGATAATTGTATTACAGAACTTGGTTTCTTCTAACCATCAAACATTACTCTCTCCGTTTTATCTATATAGCGCGTAATGCGTTGTGGTGCCTGATTTTCACACGCTAAGTGATTATGCTTTTGTTGCGGTGAGGATCGAATCTGACTGAAGCTGTATTTCTATATACTTGCCGCATTCGTCTGGAAATATTTTGGAGAGTCTTGAAAAGCGCGAGACAGACTACGGCACCACATTGAGCTTTATAATTCCATTGTGAGAAGTTAATTTTTGCCGTGTTAGGTTAGACAGGAAGTATCATGAAGTTTTAGGATATTGTATTAACATGTAAAAATAAATGTTAAACTTGACCGTTGGGGTCACCAATGTAAAGTTTGATGTTGTTACTGCCTTTTATGATTTTAATTTTTTTAATTGTTGTTGCTTGTTGGTCTGATTGATGACGTCATTGAATGACTGCTTGAACGAAAAGATCAAATACATATCATCGTGCTACCGGACTTGATGTGTGTACCGTGCGATTCGTAATCGTGTCGCGAATTTTGGTGTGAAAAATTATAGAATTATTTGGTTACTTCTGACCGCCACCACCTTAAAATGTAAATTTAAATACACAATTTCAACAAGACACTTTTAAATACCATTTTAAACCTAAACATCAAAACATACAGTATTGATTAGTTAAACATGGATTAGTTAAACATTGATTTCAACAATTAGTTAAACATGGATTTGATAACATATTAACTTTTGTTAATGCACAAAAGGAGTTACAGCTGGATTATTTTACTTCTCAAAATTGGCTATTGTGAAACAATTTCTTAACTATTTTGACAAATATGATTATTTTGGAAGGTATCAAATTACTAGTTTGTTTGGTTGTTTTGTATCCCTCCAATCTGGTTTGGTGCTCAAGACACTCCCAACTCTTTCGTGTTTTGCTTATTTTACGTCCTACCTTACGCCATTATAGGCCAATCGAGGACGAACGGTTATAGGTCCGATTTACGTAGAACTATCTGCACATTGCCAAGCTCATAGATGGTGCATAGATTTGTTCATTCACACCACCGATCGTAATCGGTGGAGAAAAATCCCTTTTGCATCCCACCCCTATCGGGTTTGAACCCGATATCTCCCGCTCCAACTGCCGCAATTTAAGTTTGGTCGAAAGGCGGATTTATTTAAATGCTAAAAAACGTTATCATCGTTGTTATTTTTCATCATTGTTGTTATAACAATATTAGAAAAGATCGTTTGTTATTAAAACATGTGAAATGTTTTTTGGTTTATAGTTGTGCCTGTGACAATTTTATAGTATATTGTACACGTTCTAGTTTTCAAAATAAATTAAGATTCATGTATGTTAACTTTTATTTACGATATAGTCTAATGGTTAAAGTGATCCGAAAAAATTAAGAGTTGAAATATTTGTAAATAAATATATCCGTTTTGATTTTGACATACTCACACGAAAGAGATTATTTTATCTCAACAATCTGTTACGAAAAGTCATTTATTTTGCTATTTAAACGTCAATCTGTTTTGTTACAATTCAAAAAAGTTCTCAACTAAAATTCAAAAAAGACTATGAGCTATACGACATTTACATGTGAACAAAATGTTTGTGTATCAGACTTAGAGCTTGCATTATCGGTAAACGGTAAGTCGATTAACCGTACAAATTGCTTTACCGAATTGTCGGTAAAAAATCACTAATTAACCTATAAATTTACTACCGGCTTTAATTTCAAGAATAGTAGCCAAAGGTAGTTTACCATTTGTAAAATTTTGTACCTCTTATGATTTAAGAATGTTACTAATCGCTAAAAGATATTCCATTCCAAAATCGTCAAATTCAATAAGAAAAAATTCGTGATGAAATTGGTTAACCAATTGTAGAAAACATGTTGCAAGAATTTGGAATCAATTTTAGAAACATTGTAATAAAACAGAAAGTACAGCAGTGCTGATAAAGATAGGACCATTTTTCACCATCAGCTATGTTTTACGCTTGGTATCCAACTGGCGGTAATTGCAGTTTTGTATAAAAAAACTGATGCGTTATTTAAATTAGAAAATGAAGCTACTTATTCTGAATCTGAAGTCTATGAAGAAGATGAGAGGGATCATGATTCACTAGCAAGTTCAGAACAAGTGCAGATGCCACTATTGAATTCGTGATAGATGAATTATTTGCTCAGACTTATGATATACTCCAGTTTCTACAAAATCCGATGGATCATGTCAAAACAACTAAATATAAAAATTATGGTTTATTTAATTAACTAAGTAAAACTGCAATAGACAAAAATATTGTTGGCATTATTAAGCTTTTATTCATCGAATTCATCTGAATTTTTATCATTTACCGGTAAATGAAAAAAATCGGTTAATTTGCAACCCTTTATCAGACCACACTTCACAATGAAACTGGTAGCATCAAAAAATACTATGGAGGTGAACATTCAAAAACATCAAGATTGCCAGAAATTTAGAAAGGTGAAGGCTAGAATGCAACGTAATCCACGAAAATCACAGTGTAATTGGCGAAAAATTTCAATGTATCTGCTCGTAGCATGTGACGCATATTAAAAATGACTCGTGATTCAAGCCTTACAAAATACACCTAGTGCAAGATTTAACACTTGCACAAAAGCCACTTCGCCTTACAAGAGCAGAGATACTAAAATACTTCAACTACACTTGAAAATCAAAAGACAATTTAGACCATCTAATTGCTCTATTAAATGAAGCGCCCGCATCGTGATGATTTGGGACGCGGCTGTCAGAGGACGTTCACCACTCGTTTTCATTGTTGATGGCATAAAGGTTAATGAGCAAATTTACCGTGAAAAGATTTATAATGATATTTGTTCTCTTGAGTACATAAACAATTCAGTAGAAACTATTGGACGATATATAATATGACTCGACGCCAAGCCCATCGTTTTTAATAGGACAAGTTTCCAGCTTCACAACAATGACCACCATATTCCCTGGACTTAAATTTAATGTTCTTTTTTAAATGGTATTAACTACAAACTATAAGACGGTCAACATATAAGACCTTAAAGACTGGTTTACGCCGTAAATGGGGTAAAATACCATCCACGCCACATTTGAGTTTTGAAATACCAAAATTTTGGAATACAAATAAAAAAATGTTCAACTAATATCCCAAAACACTTCAACTAATATTCGATCTTTGGTTATATACCATCGCGAAAAGGGAAAAACAATCGATGCACTAGAGTAGCTATTAAACGTAAGTCGTTCAATTGTTTTTGATATATGCAATCGATATTACGGTGAATACAGAATTGAACATAAATCAGGTGCTGGAAGAAAACGAAAAATCACTGTTGAGTTACATAAAAAATTAGTAGCATTTAGTGGTACAGCCTTGTCTGATTCAGCAGTGCGCAAAAAATTGCAGAGTTTAGGTTTTAATTCACGCATCGCCTTAAAATACCGAAATCACTAAATTGATTTTTGGAAAAAGGTGATATTTGTTGACGAGAGTAAGTTTAACATCCTTCATAATGATGGTAAACAGCAGAGTCTGGTGAAACCCGAATCAAGAATTACAGTTAAAAAATATCAATTTAACGATAAAACACGAGGGTGGAAACATAATAATATGGGGTACAATGGGATATTATTGCTTAGGAAATCTTAAATTGATTGAAAGCAACATGGATAGCAGGGTGTATTTAAATAGTTTAAAAGAAAATTTAAGGGCATCGGCTGAAATTAACCATTGTGGGACGGATTATTACTTGTATCAAGACAATCACCCAAAACACAAAGCATATATTGTAAAATCATGGACATTGTATAACTGCCCACATATCCTGGCAACCCCTCCACAAAGCCCGGATCTGAATCCTAAAGAGCATTTGTAGGACCACTTGGACAAACAAATTCGAAGTAACCACCGAATAACCAACAAAACCGCATTAGGATCGGCAATTGAGCATGAATGGGAAAACGTTGACACTAGATTTTTTACAAAATTTGGTGGAATCTATGCCACGTAGACTACAAGTTGTGCTGGATAATAATGGATTACATATACCTATATAGATATTAATACATATTTAACCTATAATTTTACTGTAAAATAATTTTACAAAGTAATAATAATGTTACTGTGAATAAAAACCTTTGAAGTATAACTGTGTGCGGATAATTTTTATCATTAATTTTGGTAGGTGAATTCACGTTTCTACCGTTAAACCGGAAAGTTACGGTAATTTAACATTTTATGTTTACGTTGACATGCTCATTAGTGTATCAGCGAAGTTTGATCAGAAAAAATTATAAAAACGCAAAAATCACTGTTAAATTACAGTTTGTTTTTATAGAATTTAGTTTGTCCGGAAAATTATTCACATGAGTATATATATATATATATATATATATATATATATATATATATATATATATATATATATATATATATATATATATATATATATATATATATATATATATATATATATATATATATATATATATATATATATATATATATATATATATTTATATGGGTAAACTTTGCTTAACGAGAGGGTTCGGTTACTGGAAATAGTTATCTAAGCGAGTATCCTTTAATCAAGGTATACAATTATATGATTTTATATCGAACACTCCTGTAATACCAGCTTGCCGTGCCCTTATCAAAATATTTCTGGTTTTGTGCTACATTTCGATTACATCAGATACTGCGCCTACTATTTCGGCCTATAATTTATGTCAAACTGTACTCATTCCGTGATAACTCATCATTTTCATTGCCCTTGATAATTATAAATTGCATAACGTGATCGATCAGTTGCTGTAGAGATGTAGTGTTCGAAAATAATAAAACCCTCTCTATGCTTTTGAAAATATTGTGGATCGATTGAGGATCTCCAGGCGCGTTATACTAAATAAGAAGTGTTTTGTATCTAACTTTATATTGTATTCCTTGATCTCTTTGCTAAGGTAATTCTTTACGTAATCATCACAAAGTGTACTAGTCATCCAAGCCGTAATGTTTGATTTATAAATAACCAGTAATGCTCAATTCAAAAGTTGCATTGTTTAAAGAGATCGATCAAATAAGTCGTCAACAAATTGTGATTGTGGTTGACTACATGTTAGGTTACATATTTTCATAACACACAGTAGATTTCTATTTATAAGTGTTCAGTCAAATAAATGAACTTATTATGTAAGTTCGTTATACTACCTACACACAGTAGCTTAACCTTGCAGCGATCATCAATCTATTTTAAATTTGAATAATCTGCTTATTCTATCAAAACAAAATTTTTAAACCTTTCTGGATTTTGGCAAAAAAGCTAATCTCGACTCCTGTACAATTTTTTGTTTTGCATAAATTTAACATTTTTTTTTTTGATTTCGAAAACAAATCTTTTTTTGAAATTCAAAATACATATCCAAACATACATATATAGCTGTATTATGTTTATACGAAAATAATAATTCTACTTTGCATAATTTGTTCGTAAAACAAATTTAATATTCACACAATCTTAAATACAAAATAAAATTTAAATTCTGTTTTTTTTTTAATGTTTAAATGTAATTCAAGAGTGCGGCTCGTGTGCAAGTAAAGTAATTCAACGACAATAACAAACAAACAAAACACTGCGTAAACCAACCATATAAATTTCACACATTTTTTGTTGTATATTTATGATAATTACGTTGGTTGTTATATACCGCATTACTTACTCTAAACTAACAATCCCACTTTGCTGTAACACAATCAAAAATCAATTATTTGCAGGCAAGGGCGCTAAAACACCAACGAACCTCAATATTTTCAATATAAATAAATTTGAATTAATTTGCAAGACTTTAAAATTGTTTAGTCGTCCAAATTTCGATATAGTACATAAATAAATGGGAGATCAATAATAGGAGGTTATGAATTCGTTACATTGGAGAGATCTTTTTTTTATTAAAGAAGGCGGAAATTATTCCAAAACTCAATGCCACTTGAGAGCCCACGGTTTAACCCACATACACATACAGATTAAAAACACCCAATCGTGATTGGTGAATGGTCCCCGGGAATCGAACCCGAGACCCCGAATGACAGATCAAGTACACCACCTTCTCTCCCACGAGAGCAACACAAGAGATTGGAGAGATCTGCTTTGAAAGATTATATAAAGAGGTAAGAAATTCTATTTCGCAATAATGAATGGTTCAGATCGTCCCTGGAAACTATCTCCCATTATAGAGTTATTTTAGCATTATTCACCTTTTAAATACAAACGAACCAGTTTAAAAGAACTTTAATTTTTTTCCATTGACCAATTTACATTCAAGATAAAACGAATCTTTTTTACTCTCTGCATGAAACTTGTGACGTATTTAAGTAAACTGTTCATTTGAGAGTTTTTGAAAGTTACTTTTTTTTTTTTTCTTAATATATTTCTTTATTTTCAGCTTATAAAATTGTTTACATTTGTTTGTTGGGAAAAGAAGATTACAAGAAAAACCAAGGTAAGTTTGTTAGTATTGAAACATCTGATCCAAGTAGGATTCTCATGTTATTTACTTATGGTTTTTTATTATTATGCTAATGTAAGACTATATTAATAATTTGATCTGTTTTTAAATAATGATTGTTTGGCTAAAAATAATGCTGTATTAAAAACTTGCCAATTCATTTCTTTAAAGTTTTAAACTAAATTATGCTACTTATTAAAAAATTATTTTAGGATTGCGTTCTCCACCAGTATTTTCTTAATATTGCGTTATATTTGTCTTCTGGTTCCTTTTGGAATGCAGTATTATATCTCAGATAATTTTCCGGATTTGTGAATTTGGTTGTATTGAATCCTTTTTCATTGGGTCTTCTGTTTACATGGCTGATTATTGGAAGTTGGTCATCATTTTGTATGTAACCGGATTGATCTAAAAGTATAAAGGCTTCTGGGCCAGGAATATTATTTTGTTGAATACTGTTTTGTATTATAATAGGATTCGTATAATATGGAGCATATATTTAAGAGTTGGTGATGTTTCCCGTTGACCTATGTATATGTTGTCGTATTAACTGGAAGATGTGTATATCAATTCTCGATGCCTTGAATTGCGAATATTGCTTTTTATTGGATACATAGTGTAGATATTCCGTATCGAGTTTGCGGAACACTCCTCTACAATGCCGTATACATTTCCTCTCAAATTTTCTTAATTTTTCGTAGTATCTTGGACTGGTATTGTACCAAATTGGGCATCCGTATGTTAGTATAGGCCTTATTAATGTTAGATAGCAAATTCGTTTTACATTGCTATCTATAAATTTAGAGTAGAATTCTTTTATTTGCCATGAAGGCTTTTCTGGCTTTATTTATTTGTTCGTTTATGTGCTCATTAAGATAACATAATCTGTCTAGATGTACTCCTAGGTATTTTACTGTGGGTTTGTTTGTTATTATTTCGTTATTTATTTTTATTGTGAAGTTTTTCCAGTTTTTGCGGGTATCCCATGTTGCATTTGTCGTCGGTTTATGGAATAGAATCGTTTCACATTTTTTTTCATTTATCTTAATTTTCCATGTATGCAGATAATCTGTTATAAAATTAACTGCAGTTTGTAAGTTTTCTTGTATTTCGTTAATTTTTGGCTTCGCGCAATAAACAACAATGTCATCTGCGTATGCGATTGTTTCTATATTATTTGAGTTGAGGTTTTCACTGGATATTAAGCCTTTTGTATAAAGATTAAATAGTACTGGAGCTGTGATGGTTCCTTGTTGCAGCCCATTATATATATTAAATGTGTGTTATGATGTATCTTTTCCGTTCGTCGTTACAAATTTCCTGTTGTATAGCATTTCATGCAATATTCTTATAATATTAAGATCAAATTTCATTTTATTCAACTTGTATAATAGTCCGTCTAACCATACCGATTCCAAAGCCTTTTCCATATCGATTAAAACTGCTCCAGTACATATTTTGTTGTTAAGTTTGTAACATATATCTGAGGTGAGTTTGGTGATTGCATGTGTCGTGGAGTGGCCATATCTGAATCCGAACTGATTGTCTGGTAAGAGGTTATGTTTGGTAATGTGGTCCTGTATTTTATTCAAAATGAGAATGTCGTATATTTTACTGATGTTGGATATTAAACTTATCGGTCTATAGTTGTTTGGATTTAACTGGTTTTGATTTTTTTTCAAAATTGGGAAGATCCTTGCTATTTTCCAACAGTTGGGAAACGACATATTATTTAGTAAATTGTTGAAGAGTACGCAGAGTTCTGTTATTAAATTATCAGGTAGATGTTTAAGTACTTTATTAGGAATTTCATCTAGACCATATGATTTTTTGTTGTTCCCGCATTTCAATATTTCTTTTAGTTCTGTCACTGTTGTAAAATAGTTTGGTTCTATTAAATGGTTGTTTGGAGCGCTTGCTTTGTTTGTTTCACTGAATTGAACTTTCGTGTAGTGGTTACTTTTGTCTTGTACAATTTGTGCTTTTAGTTTGGAAATGGTTTCTCGTACGATGTTTTCGTGTGCTGTGTTCTCCAGCGTTGTGTTTGTTATCGTACGTTTCTCAATATAATGTCCTAAAATATTTAGGTTTTGTGTTTCATCGTGACATTTATATATTGTACCTACTTTTTGTAGACTCGTCCAGTCTATGTTTATTGCCCCCATATTAATTATTTCACTTTCCATGATTTCTAATTGTTCCATTCTTTTGTCTGTTTTTGGTTGACAGATTTTTTTAATATTCCCAAACATTTCTGCTCCAGGTTTTATTTTTGAAAATTTGTCTTCCCAATATTTATTAACTTGAATTTTTACGTTCTGTATGATTAATTCATTTGTTCTTTTTATTTCTGTTTTAATTGTATTAATCTTTTGATGAATCTGGCTGTCCTGAGCATTACCATTTCTTTTGATGCGTTTAATGCAAGTCACTAATCGACTTTTATGCTTGTATAAGTTACTTATTACATTTACCTGGTCGTATAGCAAAACCAGTTTAATTTTTTCTGAAGATTGTAAACCGTGTGTGAGCTACGTTCAGAAATATATACTGGCTTTTTGAGAAGGAAAGACCAAGTCATTGATGGATCACGGGAGGTAGCGCAACAGTTTAAAGATTAAATCTGTTTTTCTTATTTTTGTATATTAGTCACAGTCCTTTCATAATGGATGATCCAAACCTTATATAGACATCTAACATAACGAGTTAAAGAGAACCGAAGTTTTTAAAACTCCCAAACGAGGTTAACTTAATCAGAGTAGTTATATTGCAGATAGTTTATTTAGCATACTTGCTTCAGGAATTGTTACTAGTTTTGTATACTCCTCTGCTCTTCCTGAATAGTATGAAAGTTTATATATTATAGCAGAATTGCATACATATTGCGTCCCAGGACAATACATTTACATTTTGGGAACCGTACATAGACTACATTTAACTCCTTTTTGTACTCTTTATTTAAAATTACGTCACAAATTTCTCTTATACCCATTCAATATTAGATGTATTACAAATTCTATCTTTCAGAATCGATCGCACTAAAGAGTCATGAGGTGCTCGCTGTTGTTGTTCTGAACTACTATATATATCTACCAATAGATTATTTTTTTCTAGAACAACAACTCAGGTTATGGTGATAATTTGTCTATAAAGATTTCTGACAAAGTTTTCGTAACCAGCAAAAAAATGTGTTTCGAGTTTTAATCAATCTATGTAATAACCCCAATTTAATATTCATCCACCTCGCTATAAGTTAAGCGGATTGTGCAAAGATGTTTTGTGACAGCATTGACCACATCAGTAATATATTTTGGCAAGAATAAATTTTCATCATTTCCACCAACAGTCTTAAACTATTTTAAACCCAGGATTTTTAGCATCAACATTTAAATGTCACATTTTTAGCTTACTAAAGTCTATCTGATAAAACCCAGTCATTTTAATCTATATTATATGTTAATTAAGAATAAATCTGTTTTATTAGCGAGTAACGACTATAAAACGAAATAAGACCTGATAATTGTTAATTTATGAAGCAAACTTCAGAATGACCTAGGAGTAGTCGCTCTCGTGGCAGAGAAGGTATATTGTCGCTCTCGTGGCAGAAAAGGTCTGTCATTCGAGGATCTCGGGTTTGATTTAAGAGGTGGTGACGATTCATCAATCACGATTGGGTGTTTTAATCTGTATGTGTATGTGGGTTGAACCATGCGCCTCTAGTGGCATTGAGTTCTAGAATTATTTCTGCCTTCTTTAATTATTTTTGTATAAGGAGTAGTCGATTGGCTGAAAAAAAAGACCCATCGATATTACTTAAATGTTAAACGATTTGAACCCTAACATTTTTAACCGTGATTTGGTACCACCGTACTTTGTTTTACAAGATAAAATAGGTATTTCAGGGAGATAAACCGAAAAGTGTTTTAACTAAACATGTAGATTTGTGAAGATTCAACGTGAAATAGAAAAAATCGAGTATCGAGCTGCCATTAAATATTTATCCTTGAAAGGCAATAAACCTACGCAAATCAAAGGAAAGTTGAATGCTGTGTATGAGAACTATGCACTAGCATTTAACACTGTGTAATTTCGGCAACTGAGTGGAATTTCGTTTAAACGTGGCCCTAAAAATTTGAATGACACTAAGAATAACATCGCTTAAGTACAAGAGATAGGAAAGGCTATAAATATGTCCACAGAACGTGTTTGTCATATATTAAATCAAGAGTATGGCATGGAAAGTAGCTGATTGAAATAACATTGTTAATGCTGTCTTATCTCAGTCTTGAGGCAATAAATTAGATTTTGGTAAAACAGTATTCTATACCAAATGGAAATCGTCTCTAAAAAGGCAAATTATGTTTCATTGGCTGGGAAAGTAATGGCGACTGTTTTTTGAGACCGACATTTAATTTTTTAATCGATTATATTGAAAACGAGAAAACAATTAATTGCTGGAGCATACATTTTTTAATGCACCCAACGGAAGATAATAATTCGCAACATTATGCCTTACTTTACCAAGAGAATGCACGGTCTCACAATTCCACGGTTTGAAATACGTGACCATTTTTTTTGTTCGATTTACTATACCACTTAGCTTTTATCTGGTTGCGCTAAGAGAAGACCATCACCTTTGTAACAACAATTTTGAGAAAAACGCCGAGTACTATTTGATCTGATATGGGGAAATCGCTGGCAGAAGTTTTAAACCAACAAGTAAATTTGAAGGGAGTCTTGTAAGGTACAACCTTTCCTGCTGTACTGCTGTTTCAGAGAACGAATTTGTTTGATCAAAGTGAACGTCATGATTGGTTATGAAGATTGGTTAAGTAGATTATAACTTATAAATTTTCAATCACAGTATTGTATGAATACGAACCAACAAGCTCTAAACACAACATACGCAGTGGACGAATGTTTAGCCAAACGATTATTGGTTAATCTCACCGCGACTCAACCGAGATCTTACGAACCATTAATACGTATTAGTGCACATTGAAGGTAGTCAGCTGAAGTATGACATCGCGGAGTGACTATTAAACTACAACTGGTGACAGAACATCAAATAAATCCTTTTAAATGAAGCACCGTTATTATTTTATCGTTTGGAACACGTGGTTTCATGTTCATGTGAACATTTTCGCAAAAATGCACAAGGCTATATCTGCTATATAGCAATAACTTTTTAATTGCCTCTTATTTTAACCATAATAATTGTCTCCATAAAAATAGAAATCTAATTCATTTTCGAATTGAATGAATATAAAACTGTCTAATTGCACAACACTAACAAGTATAGTAGTTAGTTACTATTATTGTACGACTATTTGTGAATAAATTTACTTTCAAGACTAAAATAGACACCCAGCATTATAATGACAATTGTGATACAGACACACAAATACATATACATATTACAGATACAGACTTTCTCTATGTGTACCAAACTAGAAACTTTTTTTTAGACATTAGCACAAAACTTATGAATGAAAATATCACAACAACAATTCCAACAAAATATTAGTAATATAAAAACCAATAAATAAAATACAACAAAACATGAAAAAAGAGGAAATGTTTGGGCGTATTTTTAGACAAAAATTATCTTATAAACTTACGATCTCTGGTATGTATGTATTAATGTGTGTATATAAGAGCACAATTCATTGTACCTAATTACGAAGAGGCGTAAGAATAATAAAATTACTCGGTTTTATTAGGGCAATTTTTTAAGAGTTGCCAATAAATCTGATTGAATATGTTGCTGCTGCTCGGAGTCGCGTCATAAAGCATAAGATCACATAAAAATTTATAAAATCTAGAAAAACTCTTTTGTACGTACAACGAATATTTCTCTTTCTTCGTTTCTTGTCGTTGTCTTCTTATTTTCAAAGTCACGGAAAATTAATTGCTTTCTACTTGTTGTATATAGTTTTGAAAAATAACGAGAAGAAGAAAAAAAAATATCTAGACTTTTTTTTATGTGTACAAAAGATATACGTTAAATGATCATTCGTGGTTTTTAGATAAATATTTGCTATTATAAAACATAAAATTTATGTTCATTTTTGTTCATGTACATTATAAATTTTTTTATTGGAATGAACAAAAAAAATGCTTTATGGCATGATCAGAGGTGTAATTATAAGGTTGAAAGTACTGTAGGTGCAATACATGTGTGTGTTGGGAATAATATAAACATTAAACAGTAATACATATAAGTAGAAAATGAAAGGTGTTAGTTACTGAAAATTATCGCGTGATTAATCGAACAAAAAAAATGACTTCCGGTCTATATATATATGTGAGGAGCAACGTATACTTTACCTAATGTTAATAACCTAAATTGAACCCATGTCTTTATTAAAAGTCAGTATAATTATATAACTGATACCAGTTTTATTTATACAGAAACATAAATCTCTCGTCAAGTAGTCGTAGATACTTGTTGTGGACTGGAAGCATACCTAGAAATAGAAAAAAAAATATTATGTTTATTTATTTATAGGTAAATATGAGGTTAAATCATTTAAACATAAACTAGAAAATTTTATTTTTCATCTCAAATCTAATTAAATTATCTGGAGAAACGTACAAAATTTGTCCATATTACGGAGGAATTTTACCGTTCCTCTTTGTTTTATAACAACTCATCGCTTGAAGTAACCGGTATAATAATTAACTAGCTTCAAATGGTATCATTATATTTTGAGATGAAAGACAAATACAATGAGACATTTCAGTGCTTTTGTATCGCTTTATTACTTAGGTCGTTTCCATGTTTTAATATATAAAAAACAGTCACCAAGTCTGGAGGTGAAATGGTGTCTATAAAACTAAAATGATACTATGTCACTTTATGATTGTGTTGAAAATTTTAAGTTAGAACAACAATCACATGAAAATAAATTGAAAAAATATTTAAACCAAATTAACTTTTTTTTAGTTCTGGTACCGGCCACCTCAAAAGTTTTAACATGTTTATTACCAAGGCAGGCCAATATTAAATTAATTTTTTTTTTGCTTTAATATATTAAAAATTTAACTAGATTAATACCTTAATTTTAAGAAAAATCTGGTCCAAAAGAAATAAAAATAAGGACAATGAGAGCAACATGAGCACTTCGTGCAATATTCAAGCGTCATTCGATAAGTGATGAGGTACAAAAGTTATAATTGCTTGCCCAACAGAATTAAGTTATTGAGACCTATACAACAGATCAGATTTTCTGACAAAGCTGAAGTAATATTTTTGGCCAATCGATCTATTCAAAACATCTTACGTCTTCGGATCTAACCACATTCGTCAAATTAATAACCAACTAAATAAGGTTTATCCCAGATGGTAACAAGGCATGCATAGACATTGTGATTAATAGAATCAGTGGTCAAAACTATATTTGGAGGTAAATGACCAACTGTGATTTAACCATTCGTGATTTGACATATCTTATTTTGGTAACATGAGTTGATTTAAGTGAATGCTCTAAAAAATTAAGGCATTTTGCAATCATATCTACCGACCAGCTTTCAAACTAATATATTTTTATTTTTGTTAATTGAGATCCTTAAAAAAGTACACAAAAAAGATGGAATGCCTGGATACCTCCCATCGAAGCCGTGCACAATTTGGAATATCTTCATCATGTTAGTTAAAACTATTCGTAAAAGATTTGTATTAAATTGACACAATCAAAGTAGGAAATTGGAATGTTCAAGCTAAAAGCTTAATATGACAGACAAGTTACAGTTCTAACTTGAACTTGGCTTTGTTTATAAACAGAATAGCATCTATTTTTAGAATTTTATACCAATGCCGTGAATCTAAAGCTCTAATTAGATCTTCATCCTAGATTAAATACTTTCTGATAGAGCACTTCATGAATGAATTGGATTCGAAAAAACAATAGTATTCAAGTAGATCCGTAAGTACCAAATAAGTTAACAGGTAACCCTCGTATAACACGGCATCTTTAATACACGGTTTTGTTATATCACGGTCGACGAAATGCGCAATAAATATTCCATAACACGGTCTTGTATATCACGGTTTTACTATAACATAGTAACATTTTTCTATATAACACGTTACAGTATAAATTTCAGTCCTGCGAAATGAATTCTCTAATTTTTGCTTGGTTATTGGGCATTGAATCCTCGAGCCATGAAAAACAAAGACAAACCCCGGGGCCCTATTAGGAAACCGCGATTTTGCGGATGCGATCCGCCGCTTGCGTTTTTATTATAAAATACGATTTTCGCATATCGTATTTCCCACAGGGAATTTTTTTTTAAATGTCATAACGACATTTATAAATTTTGGTAACCTCAATTAACAATTCGCAGTGTTTTGAATTAATTTAATTTAATTCAATTTTGAATGGATTGTGTTGCGATTCCATTAAATATAAATTGTGAAGAGGACGAGGAAGGTGATACAACCTCAATATTAAAAAGAAACCACTGATAAAGAATGTATTCTACCGATTTTAAAGCTTGCTGCTACAATTCGATTTAAATCTCATGGATCTTATCAGCAATCAGTAGGACAGGACTATATTTAATTGCAATGGTTCAGCCAACAGGATCCGTTGTCATACTACCTGTTCTTAATGAAAATCATTTTTATAATCGGAAAGGGAATGATTGCATAAATGTTATCGCTATAAGTTGTAAAATATATTATGTACAAATGTTTAACCTAAAATTAAATTGAATTTAATGAGTATTAATTTCTTATTAATGAATATTAATTTTTATTTAATTTATATTAAAAAAAGAGCAAATTTTTAAATTAACTGTAAATTTGCGATATCCGACTGCTCCTTGTTATTCGCATTTGTCAAATATAATTTCGCAAAAATGCGCCGTGGCGTTTTATAATATGGCGTTCTCATCCGACTTCGAGCGCTGTTTTGCGAAAATATTGTTTTATAATACCAAAATGCGAAATCGCATTTTTTTAATAATAGGGCCCCAGTTTTGGCGTGTAAATAAAAAAGCGTGGGTTAGAGTGTTATTGCAACATATAAATCTTATTGCGTTCGTCGTACTTTTCAACACATTATGGATCATATAGAATCTGATACGACAATATTGGTATCAAAGTCTTGGGATAATTTTTTTCATTTTGATATGTGTGGAGATTATTGCATTTTCAATCAAAGAGTTGAAGTTCCATGCTTAATGCGTTCTGAAACGTTTTATAGCTTGCTGTCGTACTCGAACCAAATGTGATGCCGCACCCATTCAAAAAAACTAGATCAGATTTAAGAATTGGCACATTCAATCGGTTTAGAAGGTTCACGGATATGGCAACCAATGATTTGAAGGAACTGCTTTTGAATGAAAAAATCAACAAAGAGTTACTACTAGAATTGACGGGCACTCACAATGGTAAAGAAAATAACTCAGAAGACGATTTAAGTGAGCTAACAAAAAATTTTACTCTTAAAACCTAATTTCGAAAAAGTTTAAGAGTCCTTTACAATTGATAATGACTCTTTAATGAAAAGAAGTGGGCAATTTATAAGACAATTACTTGCTTGTTTTGCTCCTTATTTTGCTTGTTTTCAATTACTTATAACCGATTTTCTCGAAACATCCGAAAGACAAGGCAACGAGAGGACCAACTACTTTCGTTCCAAGAATATTGATTTGGAAACAATTCGTTTAGAGGAAGTTTTTAGCATCGTATTTTAGTGGCACGTATAATCACCATGTTACACGAGGGTTACCTTTTCAGTTACCATTACAATTTAGTTGACTATTTGCTATGAAATTGATGCATGCACGGAGAAAAAAAATATGGTTTCATATGGTTGATCTTATCACAAATATGTTGGAATAAAACATAAACATGTTTGAATATTTTGCGACAAACATAATATTTTTACATAATGTGTTTAAATCAATATATTATCATTACAATTACTACAAAGTGATTATTTTCAAACATGTTATAACTAAAATATATAAAAAACATAATATGTTTGTGAGAAACCATAAGATTTAAACATATAATGATATATTATCATTGCACATATAATTATTTTAAACATATTTATAAAGAATATACTTAGCTTGATCATAAATTGATAGATTTCATTAGAAGCTTAATCATTAAAATCATGGGAGTTTAGTGGAATTATTTTATGATCAAATCATATAATAAATTTCAATTATGGTACACTAGGTTGAAATCATGTTATGGTTAATTGAATCACAATGTAATACGGAAAAGCCAATTAGCTATTCCATATTAAAACCACGTTTTTATTCGAAGTTTTATTTTTAACTTAGGAAGTTGGATTTACATTGGGACATATATGTATGTTGAAAAATAGTTATTGTTTATTTACAATTAGTGATTAAAATTAAAAAAACTATTGAAGTAAAAACAATATCAATTAGTGAAAATACAAACGAAAGCTTAAAATTAAAAGTGAAATAAAATAGATACAAAAAATTAAAAACTAATAAAATGATAAAAATTGGTGATAGTCCAAATTGGAATAATAAAATATGAAGAACTACAATTAATCCATTAAAAGAAACAGGTAAGAAAACAGCTAAAGATAATAAATTAATATAATATTTAATAGTTCTAGAATATTTGATGAATTAAATAATAATCAGATTGTTTTAAAATCTAGCATTATTTATTCTCATTAGTCTAGGTTCCATGCAATTTTTATTCAAATTTAATGCAATTAATTATACTTGAAATTTTCAATATTTCATATTTGGGATTCTAAAGGTTTTTTGTTTTAATTCACAGAAAAAGTCAAAGTACCATTTCACAATCGGAAGAACATCTGATAGTTTATAATAAATCGACTGGCCCAAATCTAAACAAATTCGGGAAAAATGCGGACAGTTGGATAAATCAAAGTCGAAAGGACTCAATCAATAATGCTTTGGATAAATGCATCACAATAAAAGTTTAGAACCTATTAAATGTGCAATAATTATAATTTAAATAAATAAGTTCCTATAGTATGCTTTTGTTTTATTTTAATTGTTTTTCGCTGGATAGAATTACACATAACATACAATGTGTAATGATAGTATGATTCTTCAAGTTTAAAGTAATATGAAAATTCCAATCATAAATATTGCGGTAATAATCAATATGATTAGATACTCCATAATTAATGAGTATTAAAATTATATTGTATTTGAAAAATAATTACAATATAATTAAATTAACATAAAAACAATCATTAAATAACTAAATATTAATAACAATATGTTCAGGAATCATAACTTATGTTATTTTCACAAACATATTATTATCACGAAATAAAAATATCAAAAATAATATTTTAAAAATAACCAAAGTATATTTAAAAGATTGAAAAATATCAACAATAACATAATTAATAACAAATCATAATATACTTAATTTTAATGATAATAAGTTTATTAGCTAACCATAATATTCTAAAAGACAAGAATATTATGTTAATTGTATCAATCATAATATGTTTCCTTAGGACCTCTCATATAGCACTCGTAACCATAAAATATTTGGTCTTTCTATAAACACAATTATGGTTAAACATTTCTTAACCATAACATTGTTCCTGCATATTGTGGTTAAATTTACCATATTTTTTTTCTCCGTGTGACTTCAAAAAAATTCCAATTTTCATACTATATATAAAAGAGTTGCACATGTGAAAACTGGCGTGATGTGATGATAGTGAAAATGTACTGGTACGGATTTATCCGATATAAATAACATTCATTTTAGTCAAAAGACATGAAAACGATGTACAGTGCGGAATTTTTTCCAATGCGATGGTAGTGGAACAATAGAAATTTATACCAACGAAGACTACAAAACTCGAACATTTATTAAATTTCAAAAACCAGTTCGTTTCAAAGTGATTTGTAACTTCGTTACAAAATATGTTTAATATTTACAAACACACCGAATACTTGAATTCAAATTGAAAGATGATGAAGCAGCCATATTAAGATTACATTCACATTTGGTTAGCGACCTTTTTCAATTTAAGAAATACTTTTCAAAAAAATGAGAAATTCACTAAAATTTAAAAAATCATGATCTTAACACAATCATATAATATCAACTCGACAACTTCACGAATTACATCTTTACGGTCTTGAATCGATGGTGGAGCCGCACCAGAGGGTACTTCACGACGACCAACAAGTACTTTAGTTTGCGTACTGTGACTGCAAAATGTTCACCATTTCTGTAGGGAATTAGAACAATCTCAATACGTTGGTGGAGTATGTATCGTATCATTTTTAGTAATGGGTAGTTTTTACTTGTCAAATACCAAAAGATGACAGCTCAAAAAATGAAAACCTCTTATATGAGAAAACATGTCAAAACCTAACTTATCGTATTTATGGTTTCGATAATGTTGAAATAATATTCGATAATCGAAACATTTTTAAGTTGGTTATTACAAGCAAATTTAATATATTTTCGTTTTTTATTATACCAACAGCATTAAAAAAAACTAATTAAAGTTAGTTTGGTAAAAACTCATAGGCAGCAACTGATCATGTTAACCTTACTATAACCTTATAAACAAAACTATAAAATACCTCGACTAATAAATGAGTTTTTTTTTTTTGAATAATTATAAGAAACACTTATGCGTTCCCACGATAATAGTCCATTATAAATTATAAAATATAACAAAAGCTGTTATTAGATCGATATTAGAAATTAATCTTATTATTAATAATTTGTTATATTTTTCTAAATAAATATTATTTTTTTGTCATTTACCCCGAATTTCCATAAAACAAAAATTAATTCATTTCCCTTTTTTATAGTCATTGCGTGGCATTTTTTGTGTTTCAATTTTTAAACCACTCCCTTGACTCAAAATATTAACAAAACTGTATAAAATAAACTAAAAATAATAATTTTGATAATTCGGTCGGCACAATTCAAGAAGCGTGACTGAAATCATATTTAATGTATTATAACAAAAAAATAAATAAATGTGTTCGCTGACTACATTATATTATAAAAGGTTCTTCTTCCCCATAACTATATAACTATTATCCAAATATGTTCATAAATTTTACTATTTGTAATAACAGACTATTTACATGTACACAAGAAGTACTTATTACAAATAATTAATGTACAAACGATATTCGGAGGTCATCCGTAAACACGCACAATTATTTAACGTTTCGAGATATTCTTCCAAACAGAATATCGATTGTGTTTTTTTGGCGGCCGTACCGTGTAAACTGTCTGACTCCATCGGTTTTGGGGTGTTTGACGTGGTCCATGTTTCCAAATGGATGTTTTTACGAGGAAAGAATACTTGCCACTTTGAGATCATGAGCCATCCCAAAGTACATCATTTTTCTCCTATTTTCGGTCACAGTTTAGTGTCGGGAGTACAGACCATAACATACATAAGTCGGTCTGATTATTGCCAGCTTCATCATTAAAGTCGCATACCACCAATCTGACATCGTGTCCAGTAATAGACCCCATCAGATTATCCAAATTATTGTAAATTGAATCCCCGCCCGCGGGGAGTCGTTGTTGTGTTGGTTATATACTCGATTTGTTTTTTTTTTGTTGACATTTTTCGATTGTGTTACATAAACAAAATGAAAAGTGTCAGTATATATAGAAGACATGTACCAAATGAAATGCATTTTAATTACATTTAATAATCACCTATGGCTACAAAATAATTCCACAGTAAAGGTTTTAACGTTTTTTTCCGTTAATTAAATTAATAATTGATGTGGTGTATACATAGAGGTGGATTTGGTGTGGTTTTAATATATAAGCAAACTTAAGACAAAATTTAATGTTAAAATCTTTAGAATGTAGGAAGTTGTTAAATCTTAATTTAACTACATACATGTATAATGTTAAATTGGTGTGTTGAAAATTTTTATTTATACCCGCGTTTTATAATTTATTAGGTGATTTGAAATAGTTTAGAATTTATGAGAGGGTATTATATAGACATTGGCTTGTAATTAAATTTTTTTTCTAAGACGCCCATTTCGAAAAAAAAATTTCAAGTGATTAGTCGACTTTACAGATATGGTAAAGTACTATCTTGTGTATCCCTATATATGGTAAATGCAAAAACACACATTCTGAGAATTGGACTAGATTATATTTATGATTCCATTGTGTCGCGTGTCTTGCAGACGAATCAAACAAATATGGCAACTAGCCAATCAAACCCAAACAAAAATTATTTACAATAATGTATATGTTTATGCTATTATTAAAATGTTTATTTTATTTTCATGAAAATCGTCTGCCAAAATATTATTATATAAAGGGTTTTCCAATAAAAGGTTTCATTTCGATATCCTCAAGAATTCCTTCTTTAAGGTCTTGAAGTCAAAAGATGTTAAATCACAATCCATTTACGTAACAATTGCACCAGCCTCATTTTCGAAAAAGTATAAGGTCCAATGACATTGTCAGCCAAAAACCTCACCAAACAGTGACACGTTAAGGGTGGTGAGACTTTTCAACAATCGTCCTTGGTTTTTCTAAGACAAACATGCGTTAATTTTGATTACTAACGTAGCCTTTGAGGAGAAAATGGGGCTCATCACCGATGATGATCGGCTTGAGTTTTGGTGACTTGAAAGCCTTGAAACCTAAATCATTATAAAATACTGTGTAATGTCGTTTGTTGTGCTATTTTATATGAAACCTCTTATTGGTCAACCCTCTATATGCATTCGTTTATAATAATAACTACATACTTAAGATTTAATTTTATTCTCGGTTTTTTTGTATTCCATAGAAATCCTCCGTTTTTTTTTGTGTGTTGAAGATTTCACAATGTTTCGATTTAACAAGTGTTTACTCACATCTATATGTATACATCATTAGGGCACATTGAAATATTATATATAATTGGTACATATAAAAATTGTATCTGGCTTTCCTCGAATTTTTGGTTTTAGTTCTGTAATTTTGGTATCAACCACTCAACGAAATAAAACAGATTGGTTTTTGTGTGTGTTCAATTACGTAATATTTAATTAATTTAATTGGTGATACATTTATAAGTGGCAGACGGTCGAATGTGGCGCAATATAGAATGTGAGAAAATTACGATAACTAATCGTAATTAGGAAAATAAAAAGCTTAAAAGGATAATTCGATTCGAAGAATGATTTTGTGACGGAATTTGGAGCAACACGCTATATACCATATGCCAGATGTGTCTATATTTATTCGAAACACAAAATCAAACAATTAAACTTTGAAAATTAATAATCATCATCAACACAGAAACATATACATAATATAAATCCCAAATGGGGATTATATTTGTCACTTTTCAAACGTGACATATTCATAGAACAAGGTCCTAACCATTAATACCAAAACATTGAATTTTTTATATATAGATTATACACATATGTATCAAGTGGATTTTCTATATATCCAAGCATTAAACCAGCAACAACAACAACAAAGCACCATGAACCGAAAATAACACAAAAACTAAAAAATAATCAATGGTAAAGTGGAAATACGCCAACAACAAAAGCGACACCAAAAACCAACACAACACAAAATCGACTCAAAAATGAAAAATATTTTTCTTCATTTTTCATTTTTTTTTCACTTCACAACAACTCTAAAGCATACAACATTTTTTTTTGCTCTGCTACAACATACATACGGTACAGAAAAAAAAATCTTCTCCTTTTGCTAAAATTGTTACTTGTCTTATTGTTGCCTAATGTCTATACAAAAATTTATTACTCATGATGATCATGTCGGAATTGGAGGACATTTTTGTTTGTAATTGTGCTATTTTCTGCAAAATGTATTGTAACAGAACTACAAAAAATAACAACAACAAATGTATAGCACACAAAAGACATATTAGACAGTAGAATTTTAATGGGTATGATATTCTAGCTAAGCGAACACTAGATAATAACAGTTGCGACTAAAATACTACGGCCGATCATAAGCCATAAGTTTTTGACCTATCGGAGCAATAAGTTGATAGGAACTTCATACATTCCAAACAAGACGCATATCAGAAAGGTAGAACTGTTGAAACTGCACTCCATTAAGTCGTTGGACGGATTAAAAAATAGCGGAACAGCAAGAAATTTATCTTGGATTTAAGTACTGTTCCTTGAGTGCAATTATCTCTGCAGTCAAAATGTGATTCTTTTCACTCTACGCTGGAATTTGGAAAACTTAAGTCTTACAAAAATTGAGGTTTCTACGATCCCGACTCATCGGAAAAAGATGTGATTGAAACCCAGACATGTGTACGTAATGGTGATCAGACCAATACTCTCGTTTGCCCCACTTATTTGGTGGCCTAGAACAATGAGTAGGGTTGAAAAGAGACCTCTAAATCGCTTTCAAAGATTTATTTGTCTAGGTATTCTATAGGACCTATACTGCAGCTCTTGAGATGGTTATGTCTACTGCCACTTCATCTTTGTATCAAAAGGTTTGCAAGGTAAACATGCGCTCGCATAGAAGGCAGAGACAATCTACTTGGCCGTTCTGGGTACTATCAAATATAGAGGGAGGAATTCCGGCTAATTCTGCCCATGCTGCAATTATGAAAGTAGCACTCTTTCAATAGGAGATGAATTGCAGAGAGCATCGCGTCTTATCGTCTAGGCAGTCTGAAAGAAATTAGACTTAACTGGATACCCAATCACGTGGTTATCAAAGGCAATGTATTGGCTGATAAATTTTCCGTTTGGGTGCAGCTTTTCCTTTTGTGGGGCCTGAGGTCACTTTAGGAGTGACGTCACTATTTCTTAAAAGAGATATCGAGTATCATTTCGTGATCTTCGTAAGAAGAGATTGAATGACGTGTTATCTTTTGTCGATTATTAAACATTTTCGTTGGATTAATAAATCAGCAAAGATCTCAATCTTTCTTGAATTATGATAGACGCACAATAAGGTTGGGCATAGCTCCCTGAATAACCCCATGTTCCAAATGAAAAACATCGCAAACTACGAGCAGAGTGGGGGAAGATAATAAGAAACTGTTGAGCACTTCTTGTGCTTTTGTTCTTCATACTCTTCCCATAGACTGCACTGCTTTGAGGATCATCTTTCTTATTTGAGCATCAACTGACAACGTTGACGATACCAGATATCTTGAACTTCTTTAGAAAAACCAACAGATTTCTGGACTGAGACTTTATGTCTGGGAAAGGATGTCACATGTGCAAATCAATAATGAGTGACTCTAGATAAAAAATAAGGCTATATAAGTCTTAAGACAAGCTTGGTATACGGCATTTTGCATTATGTAATAGAGTAAAGGGGACGACATATAATGCCCTTAACAACAAGTTTAATAGAAAATTATATTCTAAATAGTTTTAAAAGGATAGATTAGGAAAAGCTATATTCACTAAAGTTCAAATCTTCTTTCCAATCAACAAAATCAAGTCTTACAATTGATAGCGAATAATTTTAATGACGCGAAACTCAATAATAGTTAAGAGTTATAGTAACAAACCTGTCGAAATAATAAACCGCTGGGATCCATATTAGAATATCCCATTAGTGGTATTTACGACTGAACCCGCATTCAAATTGGCTTATCAAAAGGTATGTGAGATTTCTTTCAAGATAAGTGATGGTAACTAGTAACAAGAATGCTTACATTTACTGCCAGCAAATGGTTGAGCTTTTGCAGTGACACTTCCTTCTATAAGTATCTGCACAGGTTAGAGTCACCAAACGATATGACAGAGTTACAACTATAGGCATGTCACAATACAAACGTTAACGAGATAAATAAAAAGTTTTGATACAGCCAATGCCAAAAATGCCGTTCATAACGACATCAAGGCAGTTTTAATAGCACCAGGTATCCAGTAGGTTGAAATGTTATCATTCTAATTCACGAGAGTAAGTAAGACTTCTACGAAAAAACTCACCAATCTTAACTTAAGCCCATAATTAAACATATTAAACTCAGATAAGCAACTGACTTATTAATTTCAGGGATAAACTTAAGCTGTTAGTACATAAACATAATTCCCATAAGACACCTTAACTGAAGAATGTGTCCCTTCTATAAGGATGAAGTGAATTCTATTTGGAAAGTATTGATAACTCTGGTTTTTGATGTTATCCAACAATGGTATGGTGAAAGTGAAATTTCGAAATAATTGGTTTGCTCTGGTGAAATTGTCTGAAATTTTAAGTAAGGTTTGGAAGAAAATTGCAGATAAGCCTAGTACTCGATTTGGAGAGAATGTCCATAGTATTCGCAGGGACTTGAAATATCAAAACATTCATAAATCTTGCTAAAATAACAATAATGCAGTAACAGTTGCGGAAACATCTAAACTGCATATTATCCGCTTCCAATGCAGGTGACCATTGACTATGTTCGAGTGCATATTCAGCTTACATGCGAGTGAGTTATACCGCATCAGTGCTGAAAACCAAATTCTTTTGTCATTTGCAGATGATTTTGTTGTAATAGGAAAAGGAAGATGAAGTTGATGCGGCGGCTCAAAAAATTCTAAAAGAGTAGATGTATGCAAAAAGGGTACCATGTCAACCCGTACATGTATTTTGGTATTTGGGTTGATCAACGCATGAATTTTGGGCAGCACATGAACATTTTGGCAGACAATATTACGAAACGCTTAAATATAATCAAAAGTATGAGCAAGCCGAAATGTGGTACTCATCTAAGTGTGACTGATATGTTAGGAAAGGCTTTTATTACCTCAAAAAGAGGATATGGTATTAGTCTATATGAAAATGGATCAAAAGAGGCGTTTAGCCAATTAATGAATTGGGTGCGATTAGGGATTGCAAATTTTGACGAAAATAAAAAAACGGAATTCGAAATTCGCATTTAATCATTCTAGGAATTCGATCAAATTTCGAAATATTTCTTTTGATCAATATCAATACCAATACTTGCACAAAAATTCAGTTAGTACTAAGTGCAGACTATCAATGTTTTAAAATGGTGTATTTTTGTTTTGGTTGCCTAAAATGTGCTTTAAGAAAACAGAGATCACTTAATGCTACGTCACCTAGTTTCGATCGAACTTTTGTACAAAAGGTACTAGCAACTGGTAGAATCGAAATAAAAATGAGTAAACGGAGTCTAAAATATTTCCTCGTACACCGTTCGCTTCAAAGAATTTCGTTCCGATTTAATTTTTTCAGCTCCGATTTGTTGCTTGTTGAGTTGAGCCGAAAGACGATATGTTCGATGACAAATTCGAATAATTTTGGCTCTCCACCTTTTGCTTTAATGATTGCGACTGCGCGTTGTGATTCGTGATTCAAAATACTTTGACGAATTTTCCATACTTGTGATGAATATCAATCTTTGCAAAGCATTCAATAAATTTGGCTATTATATTTTTAAATATGGTCTGATGAAACAGGCATCAGTTTCACTTATTCCACCATTATGAAAATACTGAAGAGAACCTGATACATTTGTGCGTTTTTGGCTTATTCGTTCTTCTAAAGCGTATTTCAATTTGAGTGACAGTTCATCTGATCCGAAGTTCTCAAGCATAAGAGAGTACCGCATCAGCAGAAAAAAGATTTGCGTCCTCTCGGCAGAGGGTGTCAACAGTAAGTTTCACTGGGAGAACTGCAGAAATAATGTTATTTCAACATCTGTAATAAAAATATCAGATCGTTGATTAAATCTTTCAAGCATTTGGACTAAGCTATTCCATCTAGTTCTAGTGTCCATAATAAGTTTCAATTCTTTTCGAAATTTTGTTTAACAAAAATTTGAAGAATATCATTCGATTTTCTCAAACAATGGTATTGGTTTACAATCAAAATTTCTCAATTTCTGATGATCAAACTAAATCAAAATTCTTCAATTACCACAAAATGCTCTAATTCAGCTTCATTATCAATTTATACAATCAAGCCAGCGCAATCTTCGTCTACGTACTCCTCATCCTTTGATTCCTCGTTGTCACTTTCTGAATCTTCTACACTAATATTAACATAAACTAACACCAGAACTTTTCCTTGGAATGGACATTCACATTCAAACGTCATCGGTAAATTGATGAGGTCCATTCATCTTAACGTTAAGCAGCAAAACCGTGTTCCTTGGTCTATGGCAATAATAAAGCACAGCAACATTTTGCATGAAGTTTTGTGTTATTTTGGTAACACTTAATCTCGACCGCCTCTAGCCAAAACAATTCGGAATTCGCTATGAATATTTCGGAATTCGAAATTATATTTATAAGAACGAATTTCGAAATTCTCGAATTTCAAAATTCGAAAATGCAATCGCTAGGTGCGATTAATTCAATCCTGATACATACTTTGTGGCCTGGAATGGCTGATTGGTCTCTTGAATACTATAGAGAGTGGATCATAGTGGCAGAGACCGCACGAATGATAATAAAGAAAAATTAGTTTTGAAATGAGATCGTTGTAAGGCTTCAAAGAAGGGTTGTGTCCGCATACCGCTATGATTTATACAAGCAATAGTATAATGAACGCGGAACTAATAGAATAATTTGAAGGTATCTAACTTTGAATGATGGGAATAGGAAAATAGTAATATTTTCCGATTCCAAGATATTGGATTTGATAACATGTGGAGGTGGATATGATTTTTGAATATGTTCGAATCTGTCAATGTGACTACAATGGGTCACATCGACAGATTGAAGAGAATGAAAGAACAGATATGTTAGCTTAGAAGGGTATAATGAATTTATTGGTTTAGAAGGATATAAGACATGTACTTCGAATGATTTGTGGACAAAATAAGAGTACAGAGAGTTATGCACTACTTCTTTGAGAACCCGGCATAAGGAACTCAAAGGAGATGTACGAATGATAATCGAGAGAATCAGACTGGCCATGACGATTGGAAAACATGGTTGTGGAAACGTCGATTGAGTGAGGACAAGGATTGTACGTTTTGAGACAGGGTGGAGGATGTTGAATATTTGATATAAGTCTTGTATCATGAGGCAGGACATATTTTGGAAGACGAAGAGTTTAAATATGTGTTATTGAGCACTGATCTACTCATCGTAATTTGACCATCCAAGTAAATCTTATATCATTTTCAATCCGATTTAAGCTCAACCATAAACAAAACTTGTTTTATATACGAGTATAACATTATCTTGTGACTGTGGCGAGTGCAAATTATACGAAAAGATTAAAAAAAAAAGAACAAAACAGAATCGAATGTCTTGGAGACTGTCTTATGTATCGAAACGTAAAAATATATTTTGTAGGAGAATTTTATTTCATAAGAATTTTGCTTTAACTTGTTCAACAGTATTATTATGATTGGTTCTTAAAAGTTCCATCTGTCTGCTGAGAAGAAATAAGAATATAACATTTTTCGTTTTAATTTTTTTTTTTGTTTTGTTTTTGTTTTCTTTTGAAATAAATAAATAACAAAAATATACGAGTATAAATAAATGAACAGAGAAACTATAAAATGTATGAAAACTAAAAACCTGATTGATGAAGAAAAACCGGTTGAAGAAATGAATATACCATAAGAGTGGATATTATAGTTATGTGATAGTGTGTGGTTATTGTTCTTTTGTACTATGTTTACTTATATACAATAGTGTTGTTGTTTTTTTTTTGCCTTGTTCGGTCGATTTGGTAGACTACTTTACTCGTACAACACGCTTAATGATTTTTCTTATATATACGCGAGTATATGTATACACCATATAAAGTGTTTTCCAATAAGAGGTTTCATTGTAAAGAGGACTAGCATGCGATTAACATTTGAAAGCAATATAAGTCAAATGGCCGCCACGGCTACCCCTGCAGGACAATGAAATTTTCCATTATCAATTCGAACATTTGCAGATGTATGATCGAGGACATGATCTTCACGAATTCCATGTTTAAGGTGTTAAATCGATTGTGGAGCATTGGCATAGACTTTATTTTACACGTTGAAACGCAAGATCTCGGTGGACAGTTGTGATTTTTGTGTGGCACGTCATCCACACTCTAGCATTTCGAAAAATGAGGTCCAATAACACCTCCAGACCAAAAACCACACAAAACAGTGGCATGTTGATAATGCGATAATATTAACGTAGCCTCTGAGGTGACATAGGCAGTCATCACCCAAGATGATGTTTCGATGAAAATCCGGATCATTTGAAAGACCCAATTATAGAGAAGACCCAAATGTCTAATTCCAAAGATCGACTTTATATCGAACCATCTGGCTTTTCTTCAAAACTACCGGCAACAGCAGCAATATTCTTAGTTGCTCTTGAGCGACATACATGGTTTCGATACCTGTCCCAACAGTTCAAGTTTTTAGTACTGCCAAATAGCAGACTAATCAAAATGAAACCACTTATTGCAAAACTCTTTACAATCATACACTGTTATCATTAATTTATAGTTTATCAATACATCGGGAATTAAATTATTCTCAAGGGTGTTGCTATAATTAAACCAAATTACTATTGATTAGTAGTTCTTGTATATAATAATTAATTAAACACGAACGATCAAAAAAGCAAAACTGGAGGCAAATTTTTGTGATACCGAGTAGTCTTGATACATTGAACTTAATAGTGGATTGGTAACATCCTGCGACGTAACAAACAAACTTTTAAGAAATTTTATCAAACAATTTATTTAAAAACTAATTTACGCACGATAAAATTTTGATTTATAATTTATAATTTTTTAATTTTATTCATGAAATTTCTATGGAATTAGAAAATTATTCACAACTCCTTTCCACCATCACATCACGATTATGATGATGACGACGATGACTTGTGTATATATTTAGAAATTGATGTAATTTTATTCTGGTGTTGTTGTCACTTCGGTTATAAGTTTATAACGCGTTGGTATTCAGACATGGAATGTGTGATATATTTCCCATTATTTTGTACACACACACATATATACTCGTATATGAAATAGCCGTGACTTTAATTTGAATTGCGTTAAACACAAAAATGTTCGGGGGTTATGAATGGGAAATAAATTAAAAATCAGTTTTTTTGTCGTCTTTTGATGAATTATGATGGGGTGGGTGGGACGAGGATAATCAAAAATTCAGGAAACGGTGGTAGTGTATAAATAAATAACTTTTAACTTTCCATATGCATACATGTTTATGTGGGTTAAGATTTTGACATCTCAAATTTTTTATTTTGGGTTTTAACATTAAATAGTTTTCTTTTTAAAATCTTGTTTATTTTTGCTTCAATGTCATAACAAAATATATTGTTAATTGTTATGACCATAAACGGAAATTTATTGTTTTCAGATGACATTAAATTTTATAAATCGTTCATTGACTGTGGTCGGACTGGTTGGGTAATTTTCGGAATCGGCTGTATTCGTTTTCACGTAGGCTTTTAATTAATTAATTTTTATTTGTATTAATTTCTGGGATCTTCTACAATTTTGGTTGTACAAATGAACTATGGTATTATAGTCACGTTTTCCCGGTTATTTTTGTTCCCGGGAAACGGGTAAAATTATTTTAATATTCCTGAGGGAAATAAAAAGTATTATAATTAGGAGCAAGAATTTTCTAAAGTGCAAAAAATTCAATGACGCTTAGAATATGGTTTAATGACCCTTTCACTCTCAATTGATGAGGTCTGATTAAGTGGCGATTCTCTACTCTCTTTTCTTTTAATTTATAGCCTATTTGTATTACTATACAATTAGTTGTTACTACAATTTGTTGTTCCTCCGTATGAATCATCACTCTGGATTTTCATTTCAACATCAACATTCAACGTTTTCAATCCCTTTTTTGAGCAACCTGTTAAACGTCTCGTGAGCAAACCGTATAATTCTAAATTCTGATGACGAAGACAATTTTGAAGAAGCTGTAGATAGTAAATCAAGTGTTTGAATATACTTTGTTAAAGATACAATATTTTGGTTTTCTCTTGATTGAACTAGGAGTGACAAAGCTTCAAACAATTCTCACGCATTTAATCAAATAGGAATTTAAAAATAGCACCGGCTGTAACTAAATTTGCATCACGTCTACGAAAAAGCTTCAGCAGCTCTTTAATTGGGTTAAGTGCGCCGTGAATGTATTCGATAATATTGGAATATTATTGTCATTATTCCATCTAGTCTTGCAAACTTAATTCTACTCTTTGCTTTTCTTTAACATGTTTTTGTAAGATTGAATGCAGCATAAATATCATCGCGTTGACATTGTTGGCTAACAGCATCATTGGATTCTTCATCACTAAAGGAATCAGAAAAATCTTTGCTAGTCGAGCTCTATTTATTGATATCTCTGTGGGCAACAACATCACAATTGTTTTTATAACAGCTAAATGGATATGGCATAACTGATGAAAATATTCAGATAAGCGTCCAAATTATATCATGCAGCTCCATCGGTGGTTGATGCGACCACATCTGACGAAATAATATCAAAATCTGACAGTTTTGAATTCACCAGCTCAATTGTTTTATGAACAGTACAACTTCGATCAATTTCCTAGTATTTTAGATCTCATTTTATTTAATTTTAGGTTTTGGAATGATAGTCTAGTCCCACTGATAACCATATATTTAGAAATAACTATGTGAAGCTGAGGAGGCGTACCTAATTCGGATAGAACTTATTAGTCCACAAAAGATGGTCTAAATAATGAAGATTAACTCGACTTATTTTATGTTAGAAATATGTCTGCATTGGACTGCAAAAAAAAAATAAAAAATTGATTTTTCAAGTAGATTGAACCAAGTGTACCACACAATATAACAAATTTTAGTGACAAAAATATTGATAAATATTTGTCAGAATTTTTATTGTTATTTTGAAAAAATAAATTCATTCTGATAATTTATTTTTATTACGAACAAAAATATTACAGTTAAACCTTCAGTTATATTTTTCAACAAAACTATAATGTTTTATTATTCTTAACAATATTTTATCAGTATGATAAAAATGTATTCTATATGATGAATTTATCATTTTTGTTTAAATTTTCTAACTGATCAGCTTGCTATCAAAGTGAACATCAATGTAGATCATCAATAGAAAATAGAAATTTGCGAAAATGTTCGATTTTTCACGTACATTCTAGTAATTCGCTAGCACTGAACGTACTCGATTGAAAGTATATATATATATATATATATATATATATATATAATAATTGCACGTCAAATCACGCCTGAAGAGATGGATTTGATCTATTCGATTGCACAGCTAATTAATATGACGTCATCCAACACATTGAAACCGGCCAAAGAAGAATTACAACATTAAACAAAAAAAAGCAACAACGAATGATTACAACTCCGATAAGAAAACCTTAGCATAAAAATGAAAACTACATCCATAGGGAGATAGATCTTAGACATAAACACAAAATCCCTACTCCCAAACCAGCCTTAAAATCAAAATGAAGAACTCATTGTAATAACTGGGAGAGATGATTATAGAGGGAAAAGTAAAAACTTGAATGTTTCCCTTCCCGGAAGAATGTTCGAAATTAAGAAAGATTTTCTGTTATAATATATTTTTAAGCATGAACTTTTATGTATTTAAATTAAATTCATAAATTGCTATAACATACTTATGTGCATTTAATTAAACCTATGAAGTAAATTTAACAGGAATCTATTAAAATCAAAATATAAAATATTCCAATCGATAAATTCACTTTTCTTATTGATAATATATTTGTTGAACTTTTTAGCTAGTTATAAATTCGTAAATCTCATTTATAGGATTTTTTTTCGGTTGTATATTGATAAGAAACTTTTCGATGTGAATGTAATTTTCGTCAGTTTGAACAATTATTGCTAAAAACGCCGATCGTACTTACATAATGCAGAAGCTCAAAGAGAAAACAGTCGGCGTGTAAGAGCAGCTATTTGAGTATACGGAATCATCGAATTTGAGCACCATTAATATAATGGCAAATTAAAGAGCTGTAGAAGGGGAAATTTTTGTTTTAAATGAACATAACTTCAATGGTCACAAAATATTATATTAGGAACCGTAAATAATCTCAAACATCTTGCAAACACTGAACTGTGGTTCATGGACGGCACGTTGGCAATTACTCCCAGCGTTATGCTTTTTTTTACTTTTTACAATTTATTGTAAAATTTAGAATGAAAGTATGCCTACGGTATATATAATCATGACCAGCAAAACGGTTGGCTAAGGAGGTGTTTCCCAGTTTAGAAAATTTTGTGGCACTGAATTCAATGTGCAGGTCTCTCGGCAACTTATATGGTAATATTGAAAATTATACTTTTAAAGTGTGTATGTTAAGAAGTCCAGCAATTCTCAATCTAGCATTTCTCATTGTAAAGTTACAACTCTGTCGAGACAAAGTAAATAATACTTTTGCGGGAAAAATTTACAAACATCCCTAAACACTAACACAAACGTATCGAAGATAGTGCAAAGTTCCTCTGAATAAATTCACAGAAGCTTAAAGCTAAAGCGATACAACTCAGTTATCAAGAATGAGCTGCTAGAAGAACAGTATAATCTGTGAGGTTCTCTCCTGAAATTTTTGATCTTGTTGGAATGAAAAACTTTCAAACACTTCATTTATCACTTACAGACTGAAAACATATTTACCGCATACTTAAATGATTTGATATCTGTTATTATTATTTTTTTGTTAAACATAAACATTGGATAAAATTGATAATTTACGAAACAGACGAGAAAAAAAAATATCATAAATTTCGAAACACGGCTGCTTACTTTCCAGGTTCATGATCTTTATAAAATAATTTATACCGTCGCTTTTTGGAGGTAGTTTAAAAAACGCACACACCAAACCGGAAGTCAAAGATTATTTCATTTATTTTCACACCACATCAAACGAAATCCATTAAAATCGAAATAATGTATAACCACATCAGATCATGCAAACGAAAACACTATAAATTTTCATTTTTCGAAAATCCATAATGACAACCTAAAAAAATAAAATTCTTTTCCCAAAAATAAAATAAACCCAGATGAAAATTGTTTAAATTTGATTTTAACCATAACACTCAGATATATTATACCAACAAAAACTAGATTAAAACAAAAATATTTGTTCGTTTCATCAAAATAATTTTTTTTTTTTTTTGGAAAAACTGTATAAAAGAAAATGAGGGAAAACGAAAATAATTTATAATTTTTTTTTACAGTAAAATAAATCTTACTGTTAGATGTGAAAAGATCACAACCACATTTAAATGACATTTTATAAGGAGCGGAAGAAAATTTTTCAAAAAAAAACTTTTTCAAAATTTAGAACAACAAACACAAAAACTTTTTTGCTTCCTTTTTATTTTGTTCCGCATTATTGTTTTCGTTTTAATACGAAATGATGAAATTGTATATATTGTATGTGAAAGCTCCCTCGAATTTTTACCAACCCTAGTTTTATACATAAAGAGTTTTCCGATACGAGGTTTCATTTTGAATAGCCTTTTATTAGACAGTTGTCAATTTTTAAGTTTGACAAGTTAAATCTGTGCCATTATGAAAATGGTATACGATACACTCTTCAAAAATCGTGAAAATTTTGCAGTGCACTCTTTTTTCCTCGTGAAGCAACTTCGCAGACGGCAATTGTGAAACTGTTGGAAAAATTCGAGCTGTTGGGACAAGTTAGTTAGACCTCACATTTTCGAAAATGGATCTTATGATAAACGGATAGCGCTACTGAGCTTTGATTAATGACTGTTTATGGTCGAAATTTGTAGATATTGATGTGGACGATGTTTATTTTTAGCAAGACGGCGCTACGTGCCACACAAGTAATGAAACAATCGCAATTTTGTAAGATAAGTTACACGCCTGACCGTGTTATTTTTCGAAGAGGTGATCACAATTGGCCATCGAGATCTTATAATTTAATACCTTTAGACACTGTTGGGCGTTAAAATTACACAATGTAATTTACACAGCTTTTACTTGCAATTTACATTAGGCTACTTTCTACATTGTATTTGTAAAAAATGACTTCATGTAAAAAACTGACGCGCCATCTCTTATAAAATCTAATTGTTAATAAAACACCATCTGTTAAAGAGTCTTTTTACAATCGAAACTGAATATCACAATAATTTAATTAAGATTAGAATTATTAACAGATTACAACCGTTAAAAAACACCTTACCTGGCTCGGATGAAGGTAAAAAAATATCTTCCCAAATAATGACGTGGACCTGATTGATTGATTTTGCATATACTCTATGTTAATGGCCAAACCGAACGGCAGTAAATTTGACATTCAACGATAGATGGCACTGCGAATGGTGTTATCTTTGTTCTTTACATGTAATTTACGTTGTATTTTACATAATTTACATAATTTTTTTACATGTAAGACCCCAACAGTGCCTTAATACTTTTTTTAGGCCACGTGAAAGATATGTTCTACGTCAATGCTCCACAATCAAGATCTTAAACATGGAATTACAGCTGCATACAGCTGCGAATGTGTGAGCCGCAAATATGTGAAAATACTCGTTTTTTTTAATATCAAAATGAAAGCTCTTATTGGCAAACCTCTTATTGGAAAACCTCTTATTGGAAAAAGAAACTACTTTTCATTTAATTTTTACAAAAATGTGTACATTTTCTAGGTTTCCAAAAAAAAAAACAACAGAAATGTTTATGGTTTGTATTGATTTTGTAAACATTTTTCCAGGTTATAGTTTAGAATCTTACCAACAAATGTATAAATCTTAAATCTTATCGTTTAAAATGCAAAAAAGAGTTGACGTTCTATTGAAAACACATTTAAATGTTTATATGATCAATCAAATTTAAATCCAGCATCACAACAATATGCCAACAATGGTTTGAAATGAGCAATTAAGTCTGACATGTATTTATCTGGGACGCGCAATGACAAACAAAACCAAACAAATGAAATATCGATCACCTTGTGCTCTCATGTTGTATACACTTCTACAAGCCATTTGATTATTTCATTTCAATTTTTCAATTTATCTAATGATTGTCTCTAATTCTGCCTTCTTCAGTCTTTGTACAACCATATATGTTCATATGTGACGTGTATATATAATCATTAGAGAAATGAAAAACTATTTTCTTCGTTTAGTTTCTAGTATTTTTAATTATAATTATATACAATGACAACAACAACAACTGGAATGAGGATATTATATCGAGATAAAATACTCGTTCGTTTAACATAGATATAGAGCGAAAAATTCAACAACTAATCCATTTCAGTTTGACAGCGCAAACTTTGTTACTAACTTTATTATCAAGTTTTTATATTGTTATCAGTGACACTGTATATAATATAGTATAAAAAGCATACGTATATTGTCACAACATATAGTATAAACAATTTCCCTAGAATTGGTGAAATATAATGAAAAAAAAAATTAAATAAAATAAAATAAATTCCATTAGAATGAAATTGGATAATTGCTTTTCTTTTATTTAATTATTTTACTGTAATGTTGATTGTGATTTTCCATTTAAAGTATAAAAAAAAATTAATTACTAGCTTTTTATCGTAATTAATGAGTTTTTATTTAATTTATTTGTGTTATCTAGGTTTTAAAAATAAAAATATAAATATATATATTATTATTTTATATATTTTTTCTTAAATTAAAAAATTATAATTATAAAAAATAATTATAAAAACGCAAAAGATAAAACTGGTAAGACATCTCTTTATATTATTTTTTATATCGGTGTATGTGTTGCTGTTAATTTATTTATTCAAAGTGTTTTTTCAAGACATGATTTTTTTACTTTTAACGTTTTTGTTTTTATTTTAATTTATTCCAAAACAACCAAATAAAATAATTTATTTAAATTTATTTTAATAAGGGTTTCGGTTCCTAATTTTATTTTTTGTTATAAACAATTGATTTAATTAAAATTGGTTTCAACACAAAAAATGGGATACATACCATAGTTGACGTGTATACCGACCTTTGTCGAGGTGGCCCAAATGGTGGACCAAATTTTCTTACTTTCCAGCAAACAAATGAATGTGAAGGCCCTACAAACTTTAAATGTTGGGTTTTAATGTGTGCAACATTACATCAAAATTTAAAGGGGTTGTCATATCCAAATAATAATAACATGTCCGAGTTATAGTTTAACGTTAGCTCTGTTTCTAATCAATACCAGTGCAACATGACACTAAAATTGAGCATTAGATAAAGTTTATAATTTTTGCTCATGCTTATGTAAATATAAAAACCTTTTACTTTATGTTAACATTTCAATATTTCCAAATTAAATGCATTTTGATTGAAAGTATAACGCGGATTAATTTTAGGTCTAGCATCTTGTGACAATGGTGGTAATTGTTACTTATATTTGAAGATTCATTTAATCAAACCAATGGTTCTTTAGAAATGATTTTAAAACGAGAACCATCGGAAGGGTGATAAGTTTTTAACGAAATCAGTTTTGAAAGAACGTACATTAACACATCCATTACTGGAGAAATCAAGTTGTTCAAATAGTTGGTTTTTTATTTAGGTCCGAGTATCTTAATCATATAGAACTAGAACTAGAACTTTTGAAAAATGACTCATGTATGATTTTCAGCTCATACATAACAAATGGTACAACTACTGTGTTATTGAATAGTAGTGATGATATTCGACACAGTATGTAAAACGAAGAACTGTCATCTGTCACTTTGTTTAATTATTAAATGTAATTAGGCCACCTGGTTATAGTTTAATGCTTAAGAGAATTTCATCACGATGAGGAATCGATTTTAATTCTAGCCGTTGAGATTTAACATTGGGTTGACCACCTAGAATGTGCAACAATATGTATTAATGGTAAAGTCTTAGTTGAGACATGATTAGAAAATGTTTTCAACTATACTACAGTTTTTAACTACTGTTTAAATTTGAGATATATAGATTATAACAATGCTCATACACAACTTTGAGTTGGCACCACTACTTTATTTGACAACCCATTTAATAACTGATAGCTGTTTTTCACCATGAAGATTTCACTTTAGATGACTTTAAGACTTTAAGATTCAACTTGTTCAGGTATGCGCCTGAAGCACAAATTGATATTGATGTGGAATTTCCATTCAGAATTTTGTTCTCCGATTAAGCTCATTTTTGGTAGAGTGGGTACGTAAATAAGCAGAATTGTCTTATTTGGAGTGAGGATAATCCACATTCTTTTGTCGAAATACTATTACATCGACAAAAATGGTGAACGGTACAGAGAAATGATTAGAAATTGTATCGTACAACGATTATCTGTCATTAATCTTGTTGACATATGGTTCAAACAGGACGGAGCTATACATGTCACACAGCGCGCTTCAATTGATTTACTAAAAGACACTTTTGATAAAAGAATAATTTCGCGTAATGGTTTAATTTATTGGCAACCAACATCGTGTGATTTACCCCATTAGATGATTTTCTTTGGGGTTATGTAAACTCGCTTGTCTACTTCGATGAACCAGAGGCAATTGAACACCTGGAAATCAACATTCGAAGAGTTATTTTTGAAATACGACCGCAAATGCTGCGAAAAGTTTGTAAAAATTGATGGTCCAGATTGCGCCTTGTATACGCCAGCCGTAGCGGCCACATGGCCGAAATCATATTTAAACATTAATGTCATAAAATTTTCGATCTAACCGTTTTATTGATATAAAAAATATATTTCTTGGTTTCGTTATGATTTAAACTTCCTAAAACAGACTTATCACAAAATTTGCTATTTTATCAAACACAACCCTACGACACAGTGTTAAACTTTATATTCTTAAGCTTATTTCATCTCCATGTTTATTATATGTTCGTATACTCTTACCAATCATGATATCGTCCCAATGTGAAACTCAATAGTTCTGATGATTGCTTAAAATAAGAGAATCCTCTTATAAGAGTGACGTGGTCAAACGTGGATATGTATCACTATAATATGTATCCTATTGCGTGCGGTGTGAATACAGTGCATGTTATTTTACAGCCTCATTGGAAGCAAAATTGCGTGTGTATAAAATTTTCTTGAAACTATTACACCGTTGCCATATTTTTTGTTTGATACACGTTGGCCACATAATACCTATATATGTAGTTACATTTAGAATTCACATCTTTTTGTTCACCAAGCCACTAAAATTAACTTGATAATCGTTTTATCCCAACATTGAAGAGCACAATGAATAAGGAATTTAATCAAACTAATCCAACGAATTATGTTCAGGTCACTTCAGGACCCATAATGGGGTACCGATACGTTTAAGTTTAAAACGTTTTTTATTTGGTTTGAATTCCATGTGAAGTAGATGATTTGTTCCTAATATATAAAAATTATATAAAATTGTAAATTTCAGAAAGGTTAATCGTTTTTTACTTTGCAGTAGTGATTTACAATTTACCTGTGACTTTGCCAACCAAAACATTATTTAAAATTATTTCTGTGGTAAATACCAAATAAAAGAGTTAATTTTCGTTGGAGTAATAGTACAAGTGCTAAAAATAAAGAATAACATTAAAATTCGCTAGAGTACTAAATTTCATTTCAGTAAAGAAATAACACAGAATACAGGGTCATTCAATAAGTCCGTAGAATGACACATAGATGGCGTTACTAGAATTTTTTCCATATGATTTTTATTAACTACTAACCTTCAAACGATACTTGTATAACTTTGACAACAATCGGACTGTTGATATTACGTAAGTTATAGTATTTTGTGTGATGCAACTTTTGATCTTGATAAAAATGGGCAACAATTGGATTTCGCGTTTTAGTAAAACATTGCTTTTTGATGAAAAAAATACAGTGGAAACCAAACTCTGCTCCATCGAGACCAATAGAAGAAAAGTGGACTGCTGATTTTAAATATGGTCGTATCAGCGCCCAAATGAGGCTGTTATTCCAGAAAACATACAAAAAATCCAAAAATTAGTTGTGAGCGATCGCAAGTTGAAGGTGCACGAGCTAGCTGACATTGTAAAGATATCAGATGGTAGTGTGGGTGCCGCGTCAGCTCACAGTTGACCAAAAACAACAACGAATCGATGCTTCAAAGGATTGTTTTGCGTTCTTAAACGCTCATCAATATGTGACCATACATGAGATATGGCTTCACACCAGAATAAAAAAGACAGTCAGCTGAGTAAACAGCAGTCGATGAACCGAATCCAAAGCTAGCAAAGGCACTGTATGTTGGGATGCGAACGGAGTAATATTAATCGATTATTTCCAAAAAGGAACCACCATCTACTATTACTGTGTACTTTTGGATAGATTGAATTCCGAAATCGCAAAGAAACGACCACATTTGCAAAAGAACAAAGAGTTGTTTTTCCAAGATAATGCACCGTGTCACAGATCGATGAATATATGATGGCAAAATTGAATGAATCGGCTTCGAATTGCTTACCCACTCATCATATTGTCCAGATTTAGCTTCCAGCGACTTTTTCCCGAATTCAGATCTCAAGAGAATGCTTGTTGGAAAGAAATTTAAGTCTAATAATAAGTAATTGTTGAAGCTAAGGCCTATTTTGACGAGAAAGAAATCGTAATATAAAAGTGATATCGAAAAGTTGGAAAATCGATATACTCGTTGTATCGCCCTCGAAGGCGATATCGAGTTATTGAATGACCTGTTATAAAGTTGTTCAAATAATTAATAAAAATATAATCGTCATCAAATCTTTACAGGATTTGAAAATTTTTATTTTAATCACCTATCAATTGTAAATAATTAATATATTTTATGTGTGATTAAAATTAACTACAATAATTGTAGGCAACATATAATTTACACTTATTGTAGTGATTTACTTCTAAAATTTTTTAGAGTGTAATTAGTTGATTTTAGAAATATACTGTGAAAGAGTTGAGGATAGAATTCAAATAGATTGCAGCGGAAAACCAACCAACTTATATATTTAATAATAAGCTACATAGCTTAAAAGACCGTACGTATTCATGTAATTGTAAGGTGTTCAGGGCAACCCAACGAATGCTTTCACACACAACTTTTTATATCATCCGGTTAGTGTTAATTTTAGAATATAATAGAACACCAATTTGACATGATTTAAACTATTAAGCTAGTCGTCTAGTACCATCTTCTTGATTCTAAAGTAGTTTAAACGAGAAATTACAATTTATTCTTTGAAATCAATTTAAACTGGATTGAAAGATTTAATCCAAGTTTTAACGTATTTTCAATCATAACACGATCTAAATCAAAAAAAATAAATAAATATACGTCACTATATAGTCTATAATTATAGGGTTCGACAATAATTTACTTAAGATTATAATACATGAAACAAATAATATAAATAATACAATGATCGATTTTATCGACCATATATAATACACTAATCAATATGATCGATTATTACAACTCGGGCGCACACCCAATCCAATCAACCATAATACAACAAACCAACCAAATTCAATCCAAAAATGAAATATTATGTAATAAAAACCACAAAAAACAAACCACAAACTTTGAACATTTATTTTATTACAGTTTGATTATCGATACTGTAATTTAAGGTAAAATTTATTAACTGCTAAACCCAACTATTAGACAACAACAACAAAAAAATTAAACTTACAATTACATATTATGTTATTAAATTGATCTGGTTTCTATCAGCAAACAAATCTATTCATATACACTCGTACCATGTATATAGTAACGAGCTCGGTACACATATAATTAAAAATCTCGAAATTTAATTTTCTATTTTACAAAGTTTTATATCGTTTGATGATTTTTATATTTCCAGTTTTGTTTGTTAGGAGAATGGTTTCGGTATTAAATGCCGCAAAAATATTTATCTACTCTATGTAGCTCGAGTGTAGTGGAAATTTTTATTGTGTTTATAATTTTATTGGTACATGATTTAGATTTAAACGATCAACGAGAAATGGGTTTAGCAATTCGGTTATAATAAATAAATTATATAATAGTTTTACCACAGTAAAGTAATACTGATGTATACTAAAAACTTGCCAAAATTCATTCATTTAAAAATACTCTTCAAAATTTTCGTTACAGCTACTCTATATAGTTAATCTACAAACGGACGACTTATAACAGGGAACGACCACAATTTATATACAGGACAAAGTCCTTTAAATGCTAATCCTCCTCTAGTGGAATCAGAACTAAATTCGATTTCCTTTTGATTTTGCTGCACAGTCAAAATGCACAGAAAAATTTCGTACACTTTGGTTCTATTTTCGTATCGAGTCAATTCCTTGCAACCGGCATGGCATTCACCGCACATAGGCGAAAATAACTGAATTAATTATATCAACCGCGTTAATTACAGACAGTTAGTTAACATGTTGTGGATATTTAGAATTTTCCTATGCATAAGTGTGCTATTAACTTTATCAAGAAGGTGTTTTCTTCTAATCGATACTTCCAGGTTGATGAAAGTAGTAAGAAATACTTATTAGAATAGTTAACCGTCATAACTCCCATAACGGTACAAAATTACCATAATCCAATTAAAAAGTAAAATTACCCAGTTAAACATCTGTAACATGATGATTGATCTTCTCAATTTAGATTATCACATATATGAAGGAGTATCGGCTGTAACTCGTGGCTTTCCAAAAAACTCGATAACTTTAAAGTGGAGACTATGTGTCCCTAAGCTATTTAGTGCCACACAGTGGTGATGATCTCGAAAATCTTGGAGTTGGATTATTCATTGGGCCACATGTAAAATGGTTGTGTTGGAGTTCCAAGCAGTCGATAGTCGAAAGTGTAAGCTACGCATAATATGCATTTTTTGTTCCTAAAAACATACATTTGGAAAAAGGAACACACCCACCTTAAACATCGGGAAACCAAATTGAGTGAGTTCTAAAGAGCGCGCTCAGGTTCTTCAAGACATGAGATAGTATTGATCTCTAACAAAATTCGTGAAAGAGACATCTAATCGAATGTGTATAGGCAGAAAAAGCGCATATATGTAGCGAAAAGCTTTAAAAGATACGCAATGAGTGCAATTGGCAAGGTTGCTTTAAAAGCGTTAATGGAATGCAATATTTTAAGATCTCGGTCATCTGCAGTACGAGACCAGGATGGCAACCTGTGTTTACATCGATGCGGTACTCGATACATGACTGGAATATTTTATTGACCTATTTTATATTCCACGTGTATTACAAGCTGTATTTGATGATAACGTAACTTTGTCAAACTGTCTTTTCGAGCTTTGGTATGGCAAAATGAAGTTATGCTCGAAGAATGGAAAAGGGTTGTGTATTATGTATTCAAAAATTGTTATCGCTTAAAATGCAAGAATTATCGAACTATAGCACTCCTTTGCACAACATACCTGTTACTGTCGTTTATTATCTTGGGAAGAATAACTTCTCTGGCGGATAAAACTATCGATGACTACCAAGTATTCCTAGATTTCAATCAAGCCTATGATTCGAACAATCCAGAAAGGTAGTATCTTCATCTTTGTAAAATGACAGAAAACACAATCATAATGTTGTGTCAAAGTTGAGAACAGGCTATCGAGAACTTTTGCAATTAGTTCAGGTGATCGACAAGTATATGCGCTGTTCGAGATATCTTTAAATATCATGTTGAAATACACCCTTCGTTAAAGTGAAGCAGATCAAGACAATACTTGATCCACTAGAACAGTATCCAGTTTCCGTTGGTCTTAAAATCAACGGATCCTAGACCAACTATATCTGATCTCTAGTTTTAGATTTATTGTACAATTGATATCAGTAATTTTAACAAAAATTTTTAGGGAGTAGTGAGATTCAAGTATCTTGGCAAATAGAATATGCTCAGAGTCAGGATAATAGTGTGGGAGAGAATATATAAGTTCACCTTACTGTTTTTTATCAAACCCATTCTCATGTATGAATATAACAGTTGGACTTTGACGAATGAATATGAGAGAAGGCTTTTAAACTCTAAGTTATTTTGAATCACAAGATCAGCAAATTAATGTATATTCTGATATTGTGCATGAAATCATAGGACTCGGAGTTAGCTGGGGCGGTCATGGTTTGGGAACTCATCCGGACCGAATGTTACAGTGATCTTTAAAGAGAGAGTCGCCTTTCAGTAGGCCAAACGAACGCTTTTGGGGACGATGGCTCCAAGCCTTAGAGCGCGATTTGGCATCTACTAGCTGTTTACAACAATATGGCTCGTTATCAAAACCAATGGAGTCTGAATGTTGCATCAGAATAAACACCATTTTGCTCATATGTACAAACTTATCTGTGGTTATACCTTAAAATTGATCAATTTACCATCTAATTTAAATAAATCTCCACTGCTTATCTAAAAATAAAATTGATTTATTTACATATTGTATTTATAAGTATAATTTTAGTTATTACTTAAGTAATGTATTATCTTCTCTTTATGCTAGCAAGAGGAAAAATGTAATCCTAAACTACTATTTAGCTGCTTACATATATTAAAAATTTGTAATAATTTCAAAATATGTAATAATTTAAAGGTAGATTAAGTACGACAATTTTGTTGGTATGTTGGTACTTATTTAAATCGGATGAAAATTTCTAACATTAATTTTTTAGTCTAAAAATATATTGGTTTTGGTTATAGTTCTTCTGCAACGTTGTATTATGAAATATTTTCGATAATTTTTTGTTGACTACAATAAATCTTATGCTAATTATTTTTATGCATGCTGTGTCTTAAGCACGAAATTGTAATTCATCGCTGTGGTCGATGGATTAGGAATTACATAATTCTAAATTTATTATGTAGCAGTTGGAGAGATTTTTGTAGACTTGTCACGGTGTTTGTTTGTGGCAATATGTATTGAAGAGATTAGAGAAATTTATTAACGATTAGGATTCTTAAAATTTTCAACCACACAGTGCTTAGTCTACAAGGATCGACAACCTTAAAATCGCACTAGTGCACTTAGAATTAGGTGTTACTCGAGAAAGCTCCACTGGTGTTGGAGGTTAGTCATATTAGTCGTTCGTTGTATACAAGTACTCACTAATATCAGATCGATTTTTCGTATCCTTGAGTAGCTTGTAAATTTTTTCTCGAAAAGAACTTTCTCTTTTAAACATGAACGTCACCCTTTATCAAACCTAATTAACACGTGTTTATTTCACTTTATGCTTGAGGCGGCTGATCGATGCAAAAAACGACCTTTTCACTTGTTCAATGCTACGTTCTATTAGATGGAGTTAGATATATATATATATATATATATATATATATATATATATATATATATATATATATATACATATATATATACATATATATATATATATATATATATATATATATATATATATATATATATATACATATATATATATATATATATATATATATATATATATATATATATATATATATATATATATATATATATATATACATATATATATATATATATATATAGATATATATATATATATATATATATATATATATATATATATATATATATATATATATATATATATATATATATATATATATAATGTAATATACGATGTTTCTGCAACAGAAGGCCACGCTGCTTTTCAATACTTTAGTGGAGCTTCCTAGAGTATGTCAGACTGATAATTTATTTATTTTGATTATTGTGATACAATTATTTTCTCTTATATGTTAACGGGTATACTCCATCCAGTCCAGTAAAATAAAAAATAAAAATTATTTTGGGCAAGAATGCTCTACTTTTTCTAAAAAAAGACGCTTTTTCTAAAAATGAGACGTGTTCTGCTGGGATTTCAAACGGCTATAAATGTACCACGTAAGCACGGCTCACCCATCAAGCGATTTTAAATTGAAACCATTTTTGTTGTATCACTCTAAAAACCCTCGAGCAATGAATTCACATTCTAAGGATAATTTACTATAGTTATTTAGATGTCTAATCAAAAGCTTGCGTTAATACTTTTACCATTTTGGAGCATTGGTTTATGAATTATTTGTGCCCAGTAGTTAAAGTTTATTGCTAGAGTAAAAACCTGGATTTTCCATTTATCCACAAATTACAAAAATTATATTTTCTATAACTGATGATCCATCAGCCCATGATGTGAGGACCAATATAATTACCAATTTATTCTAAATAAATAAATGGTATTTATTTATCTCAATAGTAACATAACCTCTAAATTTCAGAATATTTCTTGCCTCCTAAAGCGCTGTTTCTTATTACGCTCAATTTTCAGAAACGCATCTACAGCGTTAAACGAGGTATTACTGCACATAACTTTTGGTAGGTAAAATGCAGAATATCGTACTCTATCGAGTTTGACGTATCTTATGTTTACTAATGCACAAGAATCCAATAAAGTTACATGCTTTGACTTATATTGTAATTTATCAAGAAGACAAACACAAATCTTTCCAAATTTGAAAACGACCCTATATGACATATATTATTATCTCAGAAGAAATATTACAAGAATGTAATTCGCTCATCACATCCAAACACAACATCCCACACAATCAGAAAACAAATCTACAAAATAAATCAATTTGGCCACCAAAATTTATTACATATGCGCGTCGAGATCTAGATAAATCAAAAATTATATAATTTATAAGATTTTTAATTAACGAGACATCTTATTTCATCATCACTCCGCGTTCATTCCATTCATTACATTTTTTTGTACACGACCACAAATTTTCTGTCATATACTAAACCATTCATGTTCTAGAAATGGAGACTCTCGCGCGATTAAAGGTCAAATATTTCAGTTAAATTTTTGGTGTGTACAGTGGGTCATCAATTGACCCCAATTAATAATATTATTATTATTACTTACAGTAATAATTTTTATAATAATATTAATAATTAAATAACTAAAAATATTTTTGTAAAGTCGTCAATGTCTGACATACTATATACATACATGTACCATAATACGAGAGATGAAAATATTTTCTTATTCGAGATATCATTTGGATTCGAGAGATGAAATTTTCTGCTAAAATGAATTTTCCAATTTATATTCAACATTTTTTTTTATTTTTGGTTTTTTATTAAACATATATACAAATCGATTATTCCGATATACTCGTACACTGTGGGGTGGACTATTATTTATTAAAAATATTTTTGAACGTTTTTAGTTTTTTTCTTCACTATTTTAGTATTCAGATCAGATAGGTAGTATATTCAATTTATGGAATTTTTTTTATTTATTTATTTATCGTGTTCAGATGGTTATCTGGTTGTTTGTTGTATTTTTATGGATTTCTAAGTATTTCTATTAATATAAATGATTTATTTATGGAATTGGAAATGTGGTTTGGGAATATATGCATCTTCGATGATGACTGTCCCCATGTCGTTTAAAGAGAAATGGACAAAATATTTTTAGTAATTTTGTATAGTTGTTGTATACTTCATTCAATTCTTTATAATATTAGGTGACTTGGCAGTGCGAAGATTTATTTGACACTATAAATTTGTTGTAGGTGGACTGAAATTGAATAATTTTTTATCTAGCTATTGTAGATTTAGCAACAACAGGTTTAGACAAAACTTACTTAAAAGAATTGAAAACTATCTGCTGGTATATTGGCATAAATCAATGGTGGTTTTCGACTAATTGACAGGTGGTTTAATGACGTGTTGATGAATCCACGAAGTTGCTTAAAAGCTAATGTTTTAGATAAATGACTAAGAAATACATTTGAATAAACTTAAATAAAAATCGGTCACCATTGGAAGAATGAGAAATCAACCTCTTATGTCATCACCTAACATATATGCCATCTATCCATTTGATAAGCTCAAGTGAATGATTTTGTTCGTTAATACCAACTCTACGAGCAAACTGATTTAATTATTGAATTTTAATACTTTTAAGTATTTATTTACAGAATTCTAAATTTAGAATGATTCCTTTGTTGAAACCAGCAGTAAACTGTGGCAATCCAATAATTTTGTCTGAAGTGCTTGAGCAGAGATATTTCTACTTACATACTGAAGAAAAATTTATAGTAACTTAAAGCTGCATGCTTTGATTTGTATTGATGATCATACCTGGAATGAGAAAAAAATAAAAAAAAATGATTAGTAAAACGACATAATATGTAAGTATTTGATAATTGCAAAAAGACGACGTACAGTGTATTAAGTTTGCCACAAGATTATCCAGTTCAAACTGGACAGAGAAGTACATTTCATGTTTCTATGACGAGCAAGGCGATAGAAACATAATAAAATTTTGGAAAATTTCTTAAAATTCTGCACAGTGCATTTTCTTTTAACTTACTTATAATATATTCGTTAAAAAAGGGGAGGCCCCCTTTATTTTAATACTCCCTAATATTGTTTATTCACAACTCTGCAGGTTTGAGCCGTATTGCATCAAATCCTCGCTTTAGTAAATTTTGTGAAGTTAGGATGCTTGTTAAAAAGGTGTTTTTTGAGAGGTTTAATCGATCACGTCTGACCTATGTAAATTATCTTTATAAAAAGATTAGACCCAAACTAATCATGGGTTAGAATTTCAAAATAACTATTAAAAATACATTTTTGAAGAGTATAGAGCAGTAACAATTCATTTAGCTTACACAGTTACATTACTGGATTAAAATTAATCAATATTATCAAAAGGGAAACATATATAGTTTGATTTTGAAGCTAACAACTGGGTTCTCTGTGATAAACTGACACATTAAATCCCAAACTACAAGTACATACAAACTCCTCTCCCTTAAAAAATTAAACCTCGATAGTTAAACAGGAAAACTACAGGAAAATACAGTTCGTTGTATCTGTAAATACAACTATTCATCCAGAAGCTAAAAAACAAAATATAGGCAAATGCGATGAGTGCTTTAAAATAGATGTAGGAAGCATTTAAAATAGAATCGCACCATTGTTGAGTTTCTATCAACATTTGAATTTTATAACCCAGTTCCAAACAAGAGGTTTATGACCATACAAACAAAAATCATGCATCCTCTTTTTAAATACATATACGAACAAATCTACCAGTCTAAAAAGCACTAAACATAAACGACAATAAATATCAAAAACAGTGTTGACAAGAAAAATTTCAGTTGATTCGGAACATTGAGTGATAAAAAGTATGATAAAATGAAACTATCGTAGTTTACTGCAGGTGAATCATGAATGAACAACTTCACGTTATATAGAGTAACAAAAACAACAAAATATATTCCATCTCGCTTTTACCAGTTAATATTTAATACTGTTTGTTATATTATGTCATGTTAAAATTGTTAACATTACCAATTATTTCAACGTTTCTTCTTTATATTATATAAAACAATGTTGTGTGCATAACTTTGCCGTACACAGCTAACAAATGAAATGCTTTTAATGGTATACGAAGCTGATAAATTTAAGGTAACACCTTTTTAGTGACGAAATTAATACCTGAAATAGGAAGCAACGAGGATGAGATATAAGCTTTATGCAACGGATGTAGCTATCAAAAACAGAATTTTACACTGTCAAATGTTTTTATTAATTGAAAGCTATGTATAGACAAAAATCGTAATAATAGCATAATTTTTTATATATAAATGTCATGCACCTAAGTAGATTCGGTGTATGTAAAAATGACGGTTAACGTGCCAGCAGACTATGTTGAGATTTGTTGAATCGCAAGAGCCAAACCATAATGCTCAGTCCTCGATATACGCAAAAAGTCAACCAAAACTTTAGAGATACTCATAAAAAAAATTATTCAAATAAGTGTGATCGAGCAACATCGAAGACTGGACAACATTAGACAAAATAAACGAATTCTTATTCTTCTTCAAGACAATTAACACAAGAAATCTCGAGCAAATCTCAATTGGTTTTGAAACTACCATTCTCGTCTGATCTCTCTTCAGGTACAGACCGTAACTAGTTCACCTCAGATTAGGTTCACCAATAATGAAATTCGTATTGCGACAAGTATTGCAGGCACTCTATATATTCACTCTTTGCGTGGTTATAAACTAAGTTTTAAAAAATTTAGCAGTAGGTTCCAAATCATGAACCGCAAAACCGCCACTCATATCTGAATTATAAAATTTTAGGACATTCCATGATCTCTTCATGTGAGAAGAGGTTTAATAAAAAAAATTAACTTAATCCAATTGGAGGATTCAAACTGCAAACAGCAAATGGTGCAGAAATCAAGGGAAAGAAAGAAGTAACCATACGAATTATCAGATATTGTCAAAGAGGTGATTTTCGTTGTGGACTTCATGAAAATACAAATTCGTGTTGGGTGTTGGACGACTTACATTAAATTGTGAAAAGTTAAAGCTAAAACAACAATTGAATATTGAAGAACCGGCCGTCAGGAAAATTATATTGACACATTCAACAGAAGTTTGCAGTGAATCGAAAGAAGAGATTGTTACTAAGAAGTTGAGCGTTGACGAACTCAACAAAGAAAAACAGCCAGTAAAATGAATAAAAATGCCAAGTAACAGGGTGAAACCTCGATATGAGATCCGAGAGAATAAAAAAAGCCCTGAAAAGTTAGTCTGGTTTTACATGGTTTTTTAATTGGGAGAATTTACCACTAGAGCTGCAGTATAGTTATAGGACCGTATAAGATGTACAAAAGGATTAACGATGTAATCTACCGAGACTTCTAGGAAAAGTAAAAATGACGAAAATACTCATCTGGGAAGCAAGCTTCCACACAGAAGAATAGAATAAGGTTCTATTCGGGACGAGCAGATTTGGGATTTGGGAGAGTGGTGTTACGATCTCGGGCGACACTTCTTATTCAATAGAATTAACAATTTGTTTGCAATCGAAAAGCAGTATGAACGCAGCATCCATCGGTTAAAATCGTAAAAAGCGATTACAAGTGGTAAACTCCTGCAACGTACTAGAAAGCATGGATATTCTGAAAATATTACAGAAAAACTTGGACTTCATAATTATCTAGTAAGTGTATCACGGCATTGAGGGCTTCCATCTAATAATGTGTTTCAAATAGTTTACAGGATTGATATTAATTAATTTTCTTAGGTTCGATTAAAAATGATGACAAAGCCTGGCTAGTAAATAGAGGGAAAAAATAGAAATTAATCAAGTGAAAAAAAAATAAAGGCGATATCTAACAGAGTTCGTTCAAACCGGATGTCAATTAGCTATCTATGGATATAAAGTCTCATAAAAATAGATATCAGCTGAGTCGATGTCGACTGGTTCATCGAGCGGGACATGAACAGGTCTTTCAAGCCATTAAAAACGGGCGGAAACTAATAGTGGCCTTTCGAGTCAATAAGAACGATCGGAAACTAGTGGGCCATTGAGCTATTGAGAATGGGTGGAAACTAAACTAAACGGTCCTTCCAGTCAACGAAAACTGACAGCGTTGTTTAGGTCTACAAAGGTTTAATTAAAATTAATTAAAACTAAATCAGCACGACAACAGCTGACGAAAACAAAAACAACCAAAATGAAAACGATTAGATTCGGTTAAAAACTTACAGCTCAGATTGAGAATATATATAGCAATTATAAAAAGAATAGCCCAAAGAGAAACACAAAAACCTATCTCACCAACAGGATCCAGCAATTAAAAGATGTGTATATCAAATTTCAACAAATAGGATGATAAGATAAGGCAGTTACATGACTCATACTGATTTCTGTTAAATAACGAAATCAGGAATTAAGTGTCAATTCTAATATTGTGCATGAAATTAGAGGACATTGAATACGCAGGCTTGGTCACGTTCTGCGTGCTTATCCGAACCGAATAATATATGGATTTTCAAAGGGAGAGCCACCATTTGGTAGGCGACGATGTCTCCACGGCGTATAGAGACCGATATGGCATCTTGTAATACTTTCCAACAGTATAAAGAGCTCGCTCGTAATCGAAACCGTTGAGGTCAAATTGTGGCCACGGTATGGGCCAACAATGGACTGTAATTATATATATAAATATATATATATATATATATATATATATATATATATATATATATATATATATATATATATATATATATATATATATATAATATATATTTATATATTATGTTGGTAAAAAAAGGTGATTAAGAAAGTTTGGCCTAATCAGGTGCCTAATTGGCAGGCACTTCATATTATACATGGAAATAAGCACATTGTCTGAGAGAATGATGTCACTCTGGTCACGTATTAACAGACATAACAATCTCATTTTGCATTTAGGCCATTTTTTTATAAAAACGATTGTTGCCTATATAGTGTGTCGAATTAAAATGTTATTTTTTGATTAAAATGTCTTATTTTGTGTGTGTGTTTCAACATTTTCAATATCAATGAAAAATAACAAGGGAATGAGAAAAGAAAGTACCTTTAGTTATAACTTCAGGCCAAATATCCAACAGAGATTTATTTATTTATTTTGTACAGAACAAAATATAATTTTTGCATGAAGCAAAAATGAAATTTAGCATTTTCGCTCGAGTTTAAATATCACATCGAATACTAATCCAAAGTTCAACACAAAATTTTATGTTTTTCAACCAATAATAATAATCTCGATTCCACGAAATCATCCATTATTTTTTTTTTATTTTTTTAATATTGCAAAATTATTATTTATTTATTTATAATCCAATCAGCTTATATACATTTATTATTTTAAATTAACTTAATTGACATTTTATTCGTTTTAAGATATGTTCTGTTATATATGGTTCCATCACGAACATAATTAGCGTAAGTGTTTCTGTATGCGAGGATAGAAACAATATGTTCGTTGCGTACGAACGCGCGTGCATCATTTTACATTCTAAGAGACAACCTTAAAATATGTCTTACGACACAATGACATACCATATGGTTTCAGTGTCATATACACGTACATATATACATATATAGAACCGTGTCGTATGTCTTTTGTATTCCTTTCGTTCGAGTAGACACACAATTTTCTTGGAACGAGCAATCTGTAGATGTAAATATCCGGTTTAGTTTTTGGTTTTGTATAAGGAAGAAGGGTGATGTATAGAAGTTTTATTTTTGGTAATTTAAATGTAATAAAAAATACTTAATCCTGTAATATAGTATACATATATTGTGTATATAGTTTGTACAATTTATTTCATTTAATTTTAATCAATTACATTTCCGCCGGCGTCTCCATTAAATTTTCATTTTTGTTATTCGATAAATCAAAGTGGATTTATGGGGAAAAACAGAAAGGTGAATGAATCGTGTATATCTCATGCATGCACATATATGTTTTCATTTTATTTTGGATAAATCTGGCTTTGACATGCACGCTACTAAAATGTCATATATTTGAGATGTAAATATAGAACTAATTATGTTCGAATGAATAAAACAAAATTATGTTGTCTCATCATTTTTATGAAAAGGAACTAATTAGTAGAATTTTGTAATTTTTTAACTCTAAATAATAAATTATATTCTGTTATATATACGAATGTATATATAATAAATAATTCAACGTCAACATTTATTTATTTATACAAAAAAAATCTAAATCTAAAGTGTGAGATACATCGTTAATTTATGTATTGCAACAATAGCATCCTCTCTCGACTCGAGGCGGGAAACTGGGTCAATTATAAATTTTTGCAAAATCTATCTCTATAACCTTTCACTTATTATTAGCTCGATCGTATATATATACACAAAACCGAATAATAATAGCTAACTGCTTATAATAATAAAAGTGAAAGTACCTTTGAATGTCTTCAATTAAATCGAGAGTCTGCTATTTTATTATTATTTCTATTTTTTGCATTTAGACCTGTAACATTTAATTAAATTATTATATATTTAAAAAAAACAAATCTCATAAAAAATTAAAAATCAAATCAATAATAGTTGTTCGACTTAGATAAACATTACCTACACCATACCTATATACATGCGGACCGTATATATTCCACTTGGATAATTATTTTTTGGGTATGTTAAAATGGGTGTGCGCTGTCAGGAAATACGCAATAATTTTGATATTGCCCACCCTCTGTGTGTATCTCACCTGATGATGAGCAATGAATTTTTCAACATATTCATAAACATAATATATATTCTATGTTATATTGACGAGACATAATAGAGCAATAATCATAAAAGAAAACAAAACTACTATATATAGTCTTGATTGATTGTCATCATCATTATATTACTATGCGTGCCTACCATCTGTATACCCCTATAAATTATCATTATTTAAATGTCTGTCTGCTTGAGGGAACGGTAACCCTTCTTTCTACGAGTATACAAAAGATTTCGGTTTAGGAGGATGAAATTGTTTATATAAATTTTTTAAATTTATTTAAAATTTTAATTTATTGTGTGAAAGGAATTTCCATCGAAAACCATTGTACTCGTATATTTGATATATTATTAGATCTTTTGTGAAAATGCCGCCATTGTTATAAAGTAATTTTGTAACAAATAAAATACTAACTTAAGTATATGGATGGTATAGATATTATTGTTGAGTTAAAAACAATTTAATCGTAAACTTTAAAATTCTTTTTATGAAGACATTACGATCAATGAGCCACACAATTTATTAAAATAACAAGGATTTCCATTTAATATATTATGTCCTAGTTAATTTTTTACGACTCTTTGAAAAGGTTGACAAGTTTTTTATTTAATTACACGATATATATATATATATATATATATATATATATATATATATATATATATATATATATATATATATATATAAAATAAAGGCCTATGTTGGCATATACACATACCTTTATCGAATTTTCCATTACCGTTTTGCATTAAGGTTTGTACAAAGCTCAATAAGGTCCTTTAAGACTTTTTGGCATAACACTTCAATCAATCAAAAGATCTAGGCGGTCAATTCTGACCACCAAAGTGAAAATCACGCGATCAGCAAATGACTCATGTAGTAATTGAATTATTTTTTGAATGATCGTGTTATTCTCTGATGTGTCCAGCGGGCAGCCTATCCGCACCAACGATAATTTTAACGATTATCGAACGTGTCAAGATAAAAACATGCCACATCGATGATAATGATTTTTTTTCGAAAAAATAATGTTGTTTGATAATCCATTCAACGAATACTGTACAAATGGCGAAACTATCAATTATTATATGAATTTGTTTGTGTCCATCTCTGCCATCTTTTTTTAGGCTCAAGACGCTCCCACTGTTTCGCGGTTCGGTAATTTATATCCTACCATATCTTACGAAATTACAGACAAATAGAGGGCGTATACGGCTAGGTCCAATTTACGTATAACCATCTACACACTGCATAATTCCATGCAACCATGATTTACATTCGCACCACCTATCGTAATCAGATGGTCACAAAATCCTTTTTGCAACCCGGGACCTCCCTTGGGCCAAATCTAACTATGTGACGTCAAAATAGTGAATTGCATGTAAGCATCACCTTTTCGAAAGGAATTGTGGTATTCAATTTTCTGAGTGAGATGAAGTGATTGGAGAGCAAAATATTTCAACAGATAGATAATGTATCATTTACTAGAAATTAAACTGGAACTACTTCTAAGTGGATTGGATAATATCTTAGATGGTATTCAAATTTGTAGTGTGTATAATATAAAAATACTTTGAGTGCTTAACAACCATAAATTTTAAACAAACTACGACTGGATCACATATAATTAGGACCAAATCCGATTTGAGGTTTAGAAAATGATGCATAAAAATAATAAGTAATACTTTTATAGCAATACCAAAGAGAATAAAGAGGAATACCTTATATGAACCGTGTTTGGATATCAACTAGAAAATTTAAAATATTTCTTAGTTATTTGGTGATGGCAAGCGAAATAAGATAAACATATGTTTTGTATTTTGTCTCTCTTTCGAACGACAGCAAAAAAAAATGTTTGACTATTTCAAAACTTCACTTACTATTTCATATTATAATTCGATTGTAAAATGGAATAGATTATTATATGAAAATATATCTTTTCCATTTAATAATCAAATTATAATATGAAATAGTAAGCGAAGTTTTGAAATAGTCAAATATATATTTTGTTGTCGTTCGAAAGAGAAACGAAATAAAAATAATATATTTATCCTATTTCGTTTGCCATCACCAAATAACTCAGAAATATTTTTAGTTTATATCCAACCGCGGTTCATATAAGATGTTCCTCTTTATATTTATTCTCTTTGGCAATACTACCTAGCAATGGCGAATAAATTGTGGCGACCAGAGCAACTAAAAATAACACAATTAGCGCTCACGCCTACACGCAATTAATAATATCGATATTTCGAGTTAAGTTCTTGTAATTCACTAGTACTGTCACGTCATGACTATTCGTATTATACGAATCGCACAGTAAGAACATCAAGTCCGGTAGCATATATATGCCTGATGAGATGGATTTGATCTTTTCGATCACACTGTCATTCAATGACGTCATCATTAGATCGAAACCGGCCTAGTGGATTACAAGAACAAGCAACAACTCGGAACTACAACACATTCAAAATTACAGCAAGCAGGAACACGCTTCAAAATTAAGCGTCATTTATTGGTTTAACCGCCCAAGTGGCGTAGTGCTCAAAGCGGCAGCAGTTGGAGTGGGAGTTACCGGGTTCGATATAGGCAAGATGCGAAAAAGGATTTTACACTATTGATCGTAAGGGCGGTGCAATCGGTGGTGTAAATGAACACATCTGGATCACCTGTTCAGTTTTGAATCCTTGGGCCGTCCCATCGTCCATGTCAGTACTATAGACTGACATGGAGCTATGCAATGCGCAGATGATTCTACGTAAATCGGACCTATACCCATACATATAGTGGTATCACAACGGACCATCGCCGGTCTAACAAAAAAAAAATACCCAACAAAAAATGGGGTTGAGTCATTAGGAACAATTTAAATTTTGTCAGTTAACGTTCTATGCTTCGACGGTGTCTATTTGCTGATTTCAATATTTTACAAAAATTATAATTTTTTTCAATTATGTCTCAGATCGTGACAGTTATCCCACTTTGTGCAATTGATTTTTTTCTTGGATAAAAGTAATACGTGTTGACCAAAATAATAGCTATGAATCTGTTCAAATACAGACCATAAACTAAAAACACGATCCCTAACTTATATTATATATAGATATAAATTTATTTTTTAGCGGTACTGTATGGGAATATAATGCAGACCAAACTGAAATTAAACCTGCTGTTTAATTAATTGAAGGATTGTCAAATTTACAAAAAAGTTGACATAATTTATTTACTATGATATTTGGTCCAGAACTTTGATGTGTCATTGATTGATAGATAGGGGCGCAATCAACCAGCCGTTAGAGACGAATGGCATATTAGTGTATCCTGTAATGTTGGTTCGCTATGGCCGGTTTCGGTCTGATGACGTCATTGATTGGCTATGTGATCGAAAAGATCAAATCCATCTCCTCATGCATACGCAACTGGACTTGATTTATGTTGCGTTGTGTTTATATATATACATAACGTAAATGTCTGTGAATCGTTGTACCGAATGTGGATCGTTCAACGTTTTTTTGTTGAAAATAAGCTAAATATTTTGATTATCAATGTATTGAGTATCAAATACTGTACATGTATATGTTAGTTTACATGTAATAGTTTTTGGCGGGAAAATTGGCATAGAACTAATAATTATTTTATCCTTTAGTTGCATAGAGTATCGCAGGTGTGAAGCATCAAGTGTTTTAATTGATTTTCGTTGCAAAATGTTTAGGTAAAGTGGATTGTTTAAATAAGGTTTTCTAGTCGTGTAATACTTTTTTAATACTTAACGGTAAGTAATACAATTATAATTTAATAAAAAATGATTATTTTAACCCAAAAAGTCATTTTGTCACCTAATTAAAGTAGGTCTGCATTGTGTACATTAATTTTTTATACATGTCCATTTGCGGATCGTTCGAACTACTTTATGTTCACTGTTTCTTATTTTTAAATTTAAATTTCTATATAAATAATCAAAATTAAATAATTAAATCTGTACTTAAAATAAACATTACTTATTATATTTTTAGTAGAGGAGCTAATTTGGATCTATTGTTTTTTAATTAATTTGCCTTATTTTTGGGAAATAAATCCAATTAAAATTTTAAATAATTTTAGTATTTGAAGCGTCTTTTAATTAATAAAATCGGAATTAATCAAGCTAAAAAAGGTAATCCAATTTAGGGCAACATATTGTTTCAAATATTCTGCAGCTAAACTTACTTCTTGATAATAATTATTAAATTATCTTAATTAAGAATATCATTTTTTTATGTTATTACATTAATGCAGATCGCGCGATCCGAATTAGCACGCTACTATGGAATTTTTTTGTACCTAAATAAGATCGTGTTAATCAATTTTAGGTTCGTATAAGAAATGGCTACTAGGAATTTGAATAAAACTAAACCTGATTCTCGAAATGGATTAAGAGACGCTTTAGAAGCTGTAACAAATGGTTGTTCATACAGCCAGTAAAACTTTCGGTGTACCCAAAACAACGGTGTATAACCATTTCAAAAAGAATTTAAATGCGGATGTAAAGCAAGTGGCACCAAGTGTTCTTTCAAAAGATCAAGAGATGCACCTATGCTCATGGATTAACCATATGGCCAAAGTAGGATTCCCTATAAGAAAAGAGATATTATTAGACTCAGTGCAACTACTTGCTAAAGAATTGCACATTGCTCACAAATTTAGTGGAGGTAGACCTGGTAAATAAGAGTTACGACTAAATTATTGATGTTTTTTTATTTACATAGTATATTCACTATAATCTTGGTTTATAGGTCGTCACTGGTACGAAGGGTTTTTAACAAGAAACCCTTGAGTTTTGAAAAGAGTTTCTCAGTGCCTAATAAAAAGTCGTGCGCAAGTTACAGAAACGAAAATTAAAGAATGGTTCGTCGAGATAATTACATATTTAAAAGCAAATGATTATTTGTCAATATTCGATGAACCGGAACGTATTTTCAACTGTACACTGAAAAAAATCGGGAAGTCTATATACGATATAAACTATTTCAATAGAATTATATAATGAACATCTATAATAAATACTTATAGTAAACATATCTTTATCTTATTTAAAATAGTTTGATAGTCATTTTTAAACTACATTTATTTCTATTAAATTGTTTTGTATTTCGTTTGAAATTATATTGAATATAGAAATTTCAATTTAATAAATAGAAATAATTATAAGAAATAATTTATAACCAAATACGATTTAATTTTTAACGCTTTATCACATATAAAATTGTTTAAGTACATTTAATTCATCTACAAATTGAAATTTTTTGTAATTCGTGTAAACGATTTGAAATACTTTTCTCAATTAGATTTAAAACAAATTAAATCTGAACATACATTATATTAAAAAACACTATATATACTATTTCAGCTGTGGTTATAATTTATTTTTTAAAAATATTTTAGATTAAGAAACAAATATTTCTAAATTGCAAATAAATTAAAACTGCATTGGCATTTAAAAATTCAACCAACTACAACAGTAAAGGCCACTTTTTTGTTGCCTTTACTGTATACTTTTTTGTTAAAAAGTCGCCTTAACTCTACCATTTCAGTTTAGTAGTGAATTTCGTAATATAAAGTTGGGACTTGTGAATTATGATAATAAGAAAAAAGTTATACTACATATGATAGTTTCTGAAAAAAAAATTAAGATAATAATTCAATAAAACCTATCAAACATATTAAAATCAATTGTGTTGTGTGTAATAAAATATTGTATGTGGTGGTTATAATTAGTGAAGACAGTTTTGAAGCTAAAATTAATGTTACATTAAAAGGTTAACAAAAGTATATATCAATTTGAATTGTTCTAGAATTACATATATTTATATGGATGAATAGTAATTAAAACAATTTATTGGTTGTATTTATGTAAAATGTTTATGAAATGTTTTGTATCATCGAAACACGCCGGATAATTAGAAGCTGTAAAACATTACGGTAGCTCTTAAACTATCCGTTGTTTTTCTTCCATAAAATATATCTATTTCCAATATATTATATATCCAATCTAGTAATAAAATAAATCTCATTTTGAAATAAAATATTTTTTCAGCGGGAATACATTACATATCCAATATTCATATATCAATTTGTTATTATAATATAGGAATTGATTTTAATTATCAGTCATTTTTAACACGTAATATTTTTTTAGTGATCATGGAGGTGAACAATTATTTTTTTAGCTATTATAACATTTTCGGATATGAAATATGTTATTCATATTTATTTCATGAGTATCTAAAATGATTTATCTTTCAGACTAAAACTACTGATGTTCAAAATTTACAAAATTTATCAGAAGCTGATACAGCAAGTAGTTCAACGAGCATATTTTCTAGTATTGATTTAGAAGATAGTTCAACATTGGTACCAAATTTAAACTCATACAAAAAGTATTATATTAATAGTTTTTCATTTTCAGAGTACAAATATAGTAGAAATTTATGTTGACTTAATTCCTGATGTTTTGGACGAATACTTAAACTGCGCTAAAGGCCGAATCATTAAATCGTATTTTAATAACACTAATAAGCTAGGACACCATCAATCATCGTTGGCAAACCTAATTATTGAAAAAGAAATTGATAAAATTGCAGATTTATCAAAGATAAAAATTACATCGGAGAGACTTGTTTACCTAGCCCATTCAATTGAAAAACACTTTCCAGGGGAAAAAGCCAATGTCTTTTACGTGCCTTATAATTCAAATACAAGGTGTCTTGCTACAGGAAAACTATGGACGTCCTACAATAAATTTAAGCAGAAAATACGTGCATCACTATCAACCAACAAGTCAGATGAAAGTCTAGAAGAACATTGCGATAGTAATACAGACAGCAAACTAGAATATTTAAAAACCAATGTATCGCCTTGGGACAAAATCATTGAATACTGGCTTCACACGTGTGCTGTAAGGAATAAGCGGTTTTTTTCTAGCAACTCGAAAAAAATTATTGAATATTTTGAAGAATTCCCAGCACTTAAATCAAATAAAGGGATTTTACTTTTAGAACTAGATTTTAAATTTATATTCAAAAATGAATATAAAGAATTTTTTGAAACTTGGCATACCATAAATAAGAAACTTATTAGCATTGCTAGAAACAAAACAGGTAAATTAATTAATTTATAATTTAATAATTAAATATTAACCTTTTTCTTTTAAGGGAAAAAACCAGAAATTGAAAAAATTCTAGAAACGGGAGAAGCTGAATTGACTGGATTATTTTTATTACCTTTTTTATTAAATAATAATTTTTCACGAAAACGAGATTCACAAGGAGCCGCCATACGACTATCAAAAGCTGAATGTGCAGAAATATTTATACTTCAAGTTCCCGTAAGTGAATTTACTTGAAAAATTCAAAAATATATATTTTAAATAAATATAAGTACATATGTGCGTTGTACACATATAAGAACAATATAAGAATGTGTGTATCTTAAAAGTCAATATTTGTGTGCAATGTTCATGTAATCAAATATAGAAAATGACAATTATTCATTTATTTCAACATCAAATTAAATTTATTCAGTATACTCGTACTATTAAAATTATTTTTATTTTCAGAATGTTATTGAATTATCCGAAAAACGAGAAGCGTTAAGAAAAAAAATTTATTCTATTAAAGAGACAGTTCAACCATTTATAATTTTTGTGGGACAAGTCAACATAAAAGGATTGGTCGACATTGACAATCATCTATACGAGTGTGATTCACCTCTACAAGCCGTAGACTTGTGTTTCAAAGCATTTCATGCTACAAATACTACATATCCAGTCGGAACAGAACCAATTTGGACTTTTATACAAAAAGTAATTTATAAAATTAATACTAACTACGACAAATCATTCATCTCGGTTAATAATTTAATTAGAGAGTTAAATTAAATTAAAATTTAAGATTACTATTTTTTTTATATCGAATTTAGTTAAACGAATTTTCCAATAAAATGAATTGTTGTTTCTGTAAATACTTTTCGTCTGATTTTAAATTGTATATTCAACACATAAAAATTTTTCATAGTAGCGAAGTATTTTGGAATTGTCATACATGTACGCCTTATCGAAAATTTTCACTGTTTGCTTCATTTAAAAATCATTGTACAAAACATTTTACAAATCATTTATCAAATGCACATAAATTACAAATCAGATTTACAAACTCTAATACTGAACCGACAGAGAACTTACCTCAAACAAAATCACCAATTAATTTTGATCCAGAGTGCAATAATATTCATAAGGAAAGTGTCAAATCACCAGTTAATTTAGATTCAGAATTAAATGAGTTTTTTGATATGTTAAGAGAAGAAAATTTAGAATTAGTAACATCTTTATATAATTTGAAAATTAATCGAACACAGATACAAAATATTATATTATTGTTTCAAAAGTACCTTTCTAACAATTTAGTAAAAAAATTAGAACAGATGATCTTAAAAATCTTGGGTGAAACACAATATAATTTAAATAATTTAGGAAAGATTTTTGGTTTATTTAAAGATCCTTTATCTAGTATAAATTCTGAATATAAAAGATTAAAATTATTAAATGAATCTAAATTATTATCTAATGCTATGCAAATTGTCATAGGTAGTCGTATGGATCCAAAAAAAATGAATAACGAAATCATTATTGATAACACTGACGTTACAAAAAGTCATATTTCGTTAAAAGATACACTTACAAATTTTCTAAGTATTGATAATATGTTACAGTCTATATTAACATTCAAAAATGAACTATGTTCCGATGAAACAGTAATTAGAAATGTCATTCAAACAGATTTATTCAAAGAAAAAATGAAAGATTTTGATAAAAACGATCATGTTTTACCATTAACACTTTATTTTGATGATTTCGAGACAAATAATCCTATAGGAAGTCGTTCCGGGTTACAAAAATTAGGAGCAGTTTATGCAAACATTTCTTGCCTTCCACCAGAGTACTCTTCTAAACTAGAAAATATATTTTTAGTTTCTTTATTTCACACTATTGATAGAAAGCTTTATGGAAATAAAGTACTATTTTCAAAAATTATCGACGACCTCAATGATTTAAAACAAAATGGGATTGAAATATTATACCAAAACGAAAGGATCAGGATATATTTTGTATTAGCTTACTGCGTTGGTGATAATTTAGGATTAAATTGTATACTCGGTTTTGTTGAAAGTTTTACTGCAAAATATTATTGTCGGTTTTGTCGTTGTAGTAAAGAAGAAATGTGTAGTTTAGTTACACCTAATGAAAATAAAGCACGAGATAAGAATAATTACACACAAAACCTAGAGATTAATGATCGAAAACTAACCGGAATTGTAGAAGATTGTATTTTGAATAGAATTGACGGTTTTCATTGTATAGATAACTATGCTGTCGATATTATGCACGACATTTTCGAGGGAATAGGAAATTATGAAATAGCATTGGTTTTGAATCAGTTTATTTTTGAAGACAAAATATTCTCACTATCGACATTTAATTATAGACTTAATTTTTTTAATTATGGTGCATTTGAAAACACAAATAAACCTCAATCTGTAACAATTGATATGCTCAAAAGTAAAAAATTACGAATGACTGCTTCAGAAATGATATGTTTAATAAATAACCTGGGCTTGATTATAGGAGATCTTGTTCCAGATAATCATGATCATTGGGAATTGTATTTATTACTGAAAGATATTGTAGAATTAGTTACTTTAAGTAGTATAGACCGTGAAACAAGTGACTTGTTAGCTACTGTAATTAAACTTCATCATGAACTTTTTATTACCTTATACGGACCTCATCTAAAACCAAAGCATCATCTATTGATACACTATCCAAAAACTATGGAAAAGATAGGTCCGCTTATCAATCAATGGACAATGAGATTCGAAGGAAAACATCGCGAATTGAAAAATATTGCTGCATTAACGACATCCAGAAGAAATATTTGCCACACGATATCTACGAGGTATCAACTAAACTTAAGTAAGAGATATTATCAGAAACAATCATTAACAAAATTTATCTTTGGAAAATCGTTAGAATTAATGGATGAAGATAAACATTTTTTAATGTCTAACAATTTTACAGTCTTAAGTGAAATTTTTAAGATAAAATATTTTAAATTTGAGTCTTTATGTTATAAAATTGGAATGGTAGTTTTTTTACATTATGACTTTGATGAAAACGTTCCGATTTTTGGGCTTATTGAAAATTTGTATTTAAGAAAAGATATTGTTTATTTAAAATACAATCAACTAAAAACTATTTTTTATAATAGACATTTGTGTTCGCATGAAGTAGAAAAAAGTACTTCAAGTAAAATAATACAATTTCTAGATTTAATAGATTTAAAACCAAAAGCATTTTGTTCGCTAAAGAATAAAAACTATGTATTGTAATATATATATGAAAATTTACATAAGGATTACGTATTTATATAATGATTTTTTATATGTATAAACTTACAAATTAAATGAAATAGAATTTAAAAAAAATTAAAACTAAAGTTATTTATAACTATCAATTAATTGGGTTTTATTTATAATTATCAATAAATTATTCGCATTAATAAAATATCTCATGAGCACATATATGTACTCCGAATGTATTTAATCTATGACTATATCCCATTAAAAATATGTCGACTTAATTTATAAATTTTTTCACATTAAGAATTTTGATTTTCGGAGTTCACAGTTAACATAAATATAATTTCAAAATAATTTTCTTTCAAATTTAATATAAAATATAGGCGATCAGAAATGCAATTTGAAGAGAATAGTTATACAATTAGTCATAGATGGAAATAGTTTTTGTCTTATTCAGATAAAAAAATCGTCTACCTGTAAAATGTATTAATTATAATCGAAATCTTTTAAATATTAAAAATAAGAATATTTTATTTGCAATATCGTTATTCAACATCTTTATTCTTACCATATAAATCTTCCGTCAAGCAAATATTAAATGATTAATTTTGAAACAAATACAATCAGCATCAACTATACATTGATCGAAAATAGATATATTTTATTTTACCTATTATTTACTTTTATTCTATAAAATATTTCTTTAATAGATATAAAAATTGAGAAATAAAACCATATAGAATTGGGATATAAATTGTTGTTGTCGTCTTTTCAAATATATTTTATATTAGAAACACATATAAAATGTGTCGTATTTGAATACGAGTTTTCTCAGTGTAATGAAACAGCATTTTTTAAAGTCCAAAAGAAAGTTCCGTTTTAGTCACAAAAAACAGAAATCGGTTTATTCATTAGTGGCCAATGACGACAAAGAAAACATCACAACACTCATCATGGGCAATGCACAAGTGACTCTCGGTCTTCCAATGGTGGTTTTGCCTTATAAAAGGATTCCTTTTAGCATAGCTAATAGCATGCCAGCTAGTTAGGGGATTGGAAGAAGCGATTCGAGGTGGTGACGGAGGAATTGTTTTTTGAATATATAGCCAACATTTTCTACTCTTGGCTAGAACGCAAGAGCATTCAATTCCCTATTATTCTTTTTGTGGATGGCCACACATAACACATGACTCTTAATCTTAGTCAGTTTTGCAACGAAAAAGAGATCGTATTGATTGCTCTTCTTCCGAATGCCACAGTAATACTGCAACCAATTGATGTATCATACTTTCATCCTTTAAAGCAAAAATGGAGAGCGAAAGTAAAAAGATGGCGCATGGAAAATAATGGTGTCAAAATACGCCGTGAAAATTTTGCACCATTGCTAGCTACAATTTTAGAAGATCCTGGTTTCGAAAATAATGTATACAACGGTTTTAAAGCTTGTGGTTTATGTCCTCTCGACTGCAATGCGATAAAGTTCAGTAAACTGTTTTGTAATGAAGGTCAGTTAAGAGAAACAGGAGTGGAATTAGGACATAAGATAAATGCAAACACTTCTGACACAAGTAAAAACCACTCACTCGATCATCTTGAGGAAGAGAAAAGCTAAATTAATTTGAGGTTTCTTTCGGATGTGATTCGTGGAATGGTCACCAATTGTGTTTTAAAATTTTTTCTAATAAGTTCTCCAAAATTTTCTTGAAGTAAATTGGTTGTCACTATTGGGTATAGAAACGATGGTCCAATAACTTTTATGTCTTATATGTATCTTTCGCAATTTTCGTTTGTCATTTCGAATTATTTGATTTGTTGCTCCATCCACCCATTCTCTGTTAGTGGACAGTGACATTAGTATTTAATAAGGCCAAAAGATTACTTCATTATTGAGTAAGCTAATTTACACGACGATAATAATACTTCAAAGACCAGCCAATTTCCAAATGTACTTTTCCATAAGAGTATGGCTCAATTACACATGTTTCGATAAGTAAACAAAATTCGAAAATTTACTGTTGCATAAACGCTCTTATACATACGTGGATTAGACATTTCAAAGTATAATCGATTAAGATACCCATATAAAAAATATTAAATAAAAATTTCATAATACTCGTACCTACATCAAAAACCCAAAATCGAAAACTATCAATTTTTTCAATCAATCATCAACAATCGTATTAAATTTCTACCTTCAATCACCTCTCCACTAAATAAACACATCTTTACGTAGAGTTTTAACATTATAATATGTATTTAATATCCAGATAGTCATTAGGTGTTTATATAGAAACCCGTTAAATTCTAAGAACTTTAAAATAAAATTTTAACGATAGTTTTATAGTTGAATGTTTTAAATTCGATTTATAAATTATTAAAAGGATTGAAATAAAATTAAATTATACTGGTTTTTATTATTTCAAATAAAATGTTACACAAACTAACAAAAATTAATTTAATTACAATGAAAAATAATTATTTGTTGAAATAACACAATTTTACAATTCTTTTATATAGTGTGCTCGAATTCAGGTGCTATAATAAAGAAAACGTAATCTTAGTTAAGATCAATAAGACAATTGTACTGTATAATATTACAGCTGTAATGTTCTCAAGCAACTTTTAATGTCTTAAGGATTCAACATAAGAGATGTATCTTCTGAATTTGAATTGATTCTTAAAAATTAAATTAAAATTCTAATCGTTACTTAATTGAAATTAATTGATAATGTAAGTACTCTACAAATTGTAAGAATCATTTGTGTATACAATATCGATTTGGTTCAATACAGGCGCAGAGGTTAAAAGTGCATTACTTAAGGCAGAATGCAAAAAAAGAATAAATCACAGGAAACTTAGCAGCTGTTAAATGTCAGTTAATACCTTTAATTTTTAAATAATCAAATAAATAAATATTTATGCTTAATCATTTGCCTTTAGGTGGGCTTGAATAATGAATTTTATATGGTGCTTTTAAACCGAAAGTGTTGTTTTATGTTCTAGAAGCAGACTGTTAAATTGCGTATCTTGAAACTTGTTTGTAGGACCTTAAGTGTCCCAAAAACGATTTTAAGATTAAAATGGAATTATTTTGATTTTGAGTTTCTCAGAAATAGCTACAGGCAGAAATATATAACGATACCGGATTATATTTGGCAGGCCGAGAAAAGAAAATTTCAAATAATATGAAGGTATAAGAATTACCCACCGTTAAAATACAACAACAACAAAAATATGAATGGTTGGTCAATATTTTACCTTATACCAGCAGAAATAAATGCAATAAGATGTTCAATTTGAATCACTTGGATGTAGCATTATTATATAGGTGATATACGTAATTCAATCAAATAAAAATTTGATATTTTAAGTTCAAAAATATTCCTTATAGTGGATTTTTATTTTTTATATTATAAATATATTTCGGCAATCAAGTTGCCATCTTCAGTATTTGAGTTCATGATAAATACTGAAGATGGCAACTTGATTGCCGAAATATATTTATAATATAAAAAATAAAAATCCACTATAAGGAATATTTTTGAACTTAAAATATCAAATTTTTATTTGATTGAATTTAAAAGTGGAATAAGTCACACATTAGAGAAATTCTTAATATGAATTTCAACAAGATATACGTAACCATATAACTATTGGGACTCAAAGGTCAATATCACCAAAGAAAAGGGGTGAGAACAGTAGAAGTAATATTTCTAAGATAATAATCTTTAAAAAAAACAGCTTTGATACAGGTGTCTAGTCAAACAATGGAACAAAAATAAAAAGCATTAAGAGTTCGAGAAGTGTGCTAAATAATAAATGTAGCGTTTAAACTGGAATATGCCTTCCACTCTGCCAAACGACAAAAGTTCTAACAAGTGATTTCAATGCTGCCCAAGATCCCGAAAATAAACGAAAAATTATTTCTTGATCGTAAAAATGTAGTTTAAGCTTTCAATAAAGTACACATATATGGCATCAAGATAACGAAATTTGGAAAACAATTTCGTCAGTTATGAAAATTTGAAAATTAATATGCACTTAAAACATTCTTTCAAGTTTTAAAAGTTTAACACTTAGGTATTGCACCATGGAATATGGAATGACAATCTCCATTTTGAGCGGTTTTTACAGGCCATCGTAGGACCGTACCGTGCCAGCTCGCTCTTTACGCCGTAGAATCATCGCCGCCGACAGCAACCTCTTCGCCTACCAAAAGGCAGTTCTCCCTTCAAGAAATTTTCAAGCAATTTTCATTAAATTATTGATATCGAGATCTTGAACGAACTCGGTATGAATAATCAACGTCGCGTTTGGGTCATATGTCACACCCATTATTCTTTTCTCGAATGTTAGATTACATCTTTTGTACTCATCCGTTAAGGTCCAGCTCTCACATCCAGATAGGATCTGTATAATTTCAGTTTGCCCGAATTTGCAAGATATTTTGATTTCAGAAGAGGACGTAAGGGATATAAAGGGAGATTGAGAGTGCGGCAAGGCGAACGTTAATACCCTTTCTCACACTATTATCGTGAGTAATGAGAGGTCCATAGAATCAAATTAGAAACCTTAAAACGAAATGTACGGTAACCAAGCATTTTATGTGTTACACAAACGAACAAAATTTTGAACGCAAATGCGATTTCTGTTCGACACAAATATTTTTGCGCCACACAATTTTTGCAGATAAACCACAAATATTGACTTGTGTACAGAAAAATGAAGAATATTTGCTAGATATAAAAATTATTTGTGTATCAGACGATTTTATTTGTATAAAAATGACTGTTTAATTAAGTATATATGCATACGCATTGTGAATTTGTGATATCCGCCTCATCCAATTCTGGAAGCCATAATGTCACAGGAGATATTTTAGAGGCAAATACTGTTGTAATAAATACATATAAAAATTCTACCACTTTTCTATTAGAAGTAAGAATAAATCTATGGCACATTCATGTGTATATAGCAAAATTCGTGAACTTGGAGTGCAAATGACATAAGAAGTTTTGCTGTGGAATAGCTTTTGTAAACAAGTAAAACAAATTAATAAAATAGAGATCGTTCAACTTGAGTTAATAAACCAAGTAAGATGGGACCTCGCAAAAGACTCGAAGACTCGATTGTTGAACAACTTCGAATGTCTGGCGCGTTTTAACTATGGATCGGTATTGTTAGAGAGAGAATGTTGACGCCGAAAATGTTTTCTTCATGTGATGTAGCAGCAGCGAGAAGAAAAAAATATTCAAAAAGGAAAATATAAATCAGTAATTCCGATTACTGATTCAATTTACCAACTATTCAATTTACCGACGAACTCAAGTTTTTATAAATATAAAAATAAGTTTAAATTAGAAAATACCGTTAAATAAATATGCCACCAAGATATAAAAACAAAATATAGAAATACTTGGGAGATGATATAATCGTTATACTGAATACGTATAACCCCATACGTGTACAGAGGTAATAAATATGCAACTTTAATCAATTAAGTTCAACGACTGCAGCTCTTAATGAACTGCACTTGTATATTATAAAGGAAACTGCCTTAAATTTAAAATCATTGAACATAAGTTGTGTTGAACACAAGTGAGACAATCCAATTTGATAAATGGAAGACTCCAATCCGATAGTTCAACAACGTTCAATGAGAAATAAATTCACTTGGTCAAGTTGTTAATTATTAAAGCACTTGCGGTTATTTGTTCTTTCGCGTCATAGATTGACTGAATTAAGATCATTGTTTTCTCTTTAGATGTGTATAGCGTTGTAATTGTAATTCCCCTGCATATTTCTTAGTAAGGAACAAATTATGTGATCCTGAATCGAGAAAGAGGTATTTATGAGATAGAATAGCTAGTGAATGTTCTGAAAATGTTGACCTATTCTTCATGATTGTTAGCAGTTTGTAGATCAGAGTTAATTTCTCAGATTAATTTGGATCCTTGTAAGAATGTCCTTCAATTTATGTATATGTAATGTTATATGATGCTTACGTTTACCAATTCTGCAGTTGTATCTTGACCTGCATACAGTAGATTGGTGGTTGGACGAAATACGGTTAAAGCATAGTTTCTTTTCTACCGTTATTTGTTTTCGCTCTAGAACAGCTAGGCTAAGATATTTTTCAGAGTTACATACATTATGTTCTCCAGAAGAGATAGGACAAAGAACGTTTAAAGTTTTGGTTGCTAATAGACGAGATTTTTTGGTGATAATTAGCTTGTATTGTCTCTTAACTCCCCAATCTGTCACTAAATTCATTTAGACTATTGAATAGTTGTTCAAATGTTTTCAGCACTTTTATTTATTAACGATAATATAAATCAGCCATGGGTCATGGCTTCCAGAGGATGCGCGCAGGGAGGTGTGCTTTCACCCCTGTTGTGGCTTCTGGTCATTGATGAACTACTTGTACTTCTTCGTGAGTCCGGTTTTATTGCTCAGTTATGCAGATGATCTGGTTCTGACAGTTTCAGACAAGCACCTGAGTGTCTTATCAGATCTAACTCAACACGTTTTTAACATTATAGAAAAGTGGTGTCTGGATAAGGGTTTACATGTGAACCCGTCAAAAACCGATTTGGTTATTTTTACAAACCGGTGGCGTAGGACCACCGAACATTTTTCTGCTCAGCCTACGTCAAACCCCTTGGTGTTTTTCAGTATAATAAACTTTCTTGGAAGTATCAACTACATTTCAAACTACAAAAAGCCACTGCGATTTTGTGGCAATGTCGTAGAACTTTTAGTAATTCCTGGGATTTATCACCCAAAATGCTTTATTTTATCTACAAGTCTCTGGTTTTACCAATGCTAACTTATGCATCTGTTGTTTGGTGACCAGTGGTTAAAGTTAAATCTTCAATTGACACACTCAACTATTTGCAAAATATCGCTTGTCGAGCTGTAACGGGAGCCATGTCGCTAACTTCGCTCCTGTCTATGGAACTCATGCTCTCCCTACCACAGTTACAATCAGTGGAATGCTTTTGGCACTACTACAAGTTATAGATCAATTCTTAACGAATTTAATCAAGCTATACCAGAAATCGACATGGTTACTAATTGGCTTTTGCCTCTTTCTAATTTCCACAGATCATATGAGGTGGTTTATTCATCCAGTGATATGTGGTTCTCACCATATTTGCTCAAACAGATATCCGAATCGCTTGTATTCTTCTGAGATGGCTCTGTCTCTGAACACGATGCTGGCATTGGTTACTACTGTACATCGCATGATTTGAGAATATCTGGCAGTTAGGGGTTTTACTGTACTATTCATCAAGCGGAATTAATTGCGGTTACTCACTGCGTGCTTACAGCTTTTAATCACGCTGCTGACGACAGAGAGATCATATTTTGTACGGATAGTAAAACTGTCCTCAACTCATTAAACAATCCTCTAACCAGCTCTAAACTAGTAGGTGATTGTAAAAAATTGCTGAAACGACCGGGTTGTATTAATTAGGTAACGGTCATGTGGGTTCCTGATCATTGTGACATTAATGGCAACGAAGTTGCAGACAGTTTGGCTGAAACTGGTTCTCGCTTATTCTTGGCCCTGAACCAGCAGCTCCTATACCTCTTCATTTAGTGAAACAAACAATTTAAACCGTTGTCAATTCTAGCCGCAAGGCGAAATATTTTGTAAGGAGGCTAAATCCGAAGCTGTCCAAATACGTTCTTTCATTGAAAAAGGACAATTTGAGAATATTGGTTTCTTTACTTACTGCCCATGGCTGTTTTAAATTGGACTTGCCAGTGATGCCGTATGCGATAAATGTCTAGAGGATGTTGATGACAGCTTGCACTTCATCAGCAGTTGTTCGGCTTTTAACCGCATTAGATCCCTTGTGTTCGACTCCAGGATTATTCCTGTAAATCAATTGTTGTCTCTGCCCTGGTTCAAACTACTCCAGTTTGCTAAGGCTGCAGAGCACGCATTTGCACTTTGATGAATCCTAGGTTTGCACCATGGTACCTTTGTAGCATTGAGTGCTCTAACGGTTTCAGCCAATGTTAATAATAATAATGGGTCATGACTTTCAGCTCGTAATACTTCATCTGACGTATCAGTGAGACGACCAAATAATTTCATACAACTCTGATTTATATTTGGTCGTTCAATAAATTGATTTAATAGCGTGTGAACGTCATGCATTTTTTTGTCATAATTGGTTATATCTTATAAAAATTACTTTGGTTGAACATTAATTCTTCCATCGATATTTTCCCTTGTTGAGTGTGGTTTCCTTTAAATAGCTTCTACCATTTGAACATCCTTAGTGTCAAATCAAAAAGGAGAGTTACTAATTTGCCAACCGCTTTTAAATTTGTTTCATGGCATTTGCCTTTGAGTGATTTCTCAAGCGGTTGAAATTCTTTCCACTCATCTGCTAAGAGAGCTAGACAGGCTCTCATATCACTTTTAGGTGTATTTACTGTATATGCCGTAACTAGACTTTGAATATTATCTAAGCCCTTTATTAAACGGTTAATTGCTCTTGCTTGGGTCATTATGAATTCACTTTCACGATTCACTTAATTTTTAATAGTTTATAGCGCCAAAAATATGATCCGGCTCGAAGGACCAAAACAAAATGATATGTGAACAATTAAACATAAATGGTGACCTTTAACACCGTGTGTCGTGTTTGATGGATTGATATTTAGAAGAGATTGTGTATCCTAATTATAAACTTGGTACTCGAGAATCAAACATTTTATACATAATGAATTGTATAGTTATTTCGCAGGAACAACGGTCTATCTCATTCCTCCAATCGATCAGTTGTTTATCTTCAACATTATAGTTATCATATAAAATCGATAGCAAAATATTCATAAATAAATGTAGAATTTGAATTATTTAGATTTTCATTTATCCTCCAGTAATCCATCATCCTTCTCAACACATATTCATATATAACTACATATGTATATAGCACGGATCTTCGCACATTTAAAGGAATATACATATACACACACACATAAATATAATATTTTATCAACATAATATTAATATATACACTTCTTGTTTATATTTATTTATAACATTGTGTATATAGATAAATAATATGTTGATTATTCCCAATGTTTATAAAAAATTTTTGCCTTCACCAAACCAACAATATTCCAATTCCACTGTAAAATAAAACGTAAAGCCATAAGATTTTGTTTCTCTATTTATTTAAATTGACATGTTTAGTCTTCTGTAAAGATTTAGAATTTTTTTGTTTTATTTAACATTACATATTTATGTATTATATACATACTCGTATGCTCTAGCTCGACTATTGTATTCTGTTTATTGTTTGTATATGTTTGTAAACGAAGACACGAGAATGAGTGCACATGTTAAGATAAATTATGAACAATAAAACTGCATTTTTTTTAGTATTAGATCTGTGTATATGCACCGACAAAAACCTTGAATTTGATTGTTTGAAAAATCAAACTCTTTAAAATGCACTGGATCATTAAAATGAATTGAATTTGTTTGTATATATTTTTATTTCATTCAAACTTTGAAAATGACTTGTGTATACATCCATATTCATATACATACATAAATCTATATATTCAATTTCATTGACCCACAATTGAACACAAAACTGAAATAAAAGCAGATTTAATTGATTCTGCTGGTTTGGTTATTTTTTTTTTCGAATTTGACGTTCAATCGAAATTTTGTACATTGTGCGTTTCCTGGTGGTAATTTGGTGCAATTAAGAATATAATTGCTCCTTAACAAATTTTTCTTATGCAGTTAAGTATTTAAGAAAATGCCCACATGTTAATTTTCTACTTTGCTTCTCATACCAAAAACACAGTATATATGTATAGACAGAGTTTCGAGATTGTTTTGTTTGTTTTTGTTTGTTCTATTCAGTTTTATATACACTGTAGAGTAGAATAACATACCAAACGAAAACCAAACGATAATAGCACAAGGGGGTTCAATGTACAACACATCACATTCGAAAACTATATGCACTAGTATAATAAAAAACTATAAAAATTAATTTAAAAACAGACATGTTTTATAACTTCAACACAATAACATAAAGTTCTGTGTGTTGTTGAGTTGTTTTCTAGAAAACACAACATCTCTCTCGACTCGTCTCTTATACATACATATTATATGTATATATGAGATGTTGATGGTTCGTCCTACTAACAAAGCTACATTTAATAATCATAAAAGTATACCTATATAAATACATTCATATATTACCATGTCTTGTATTATTTTGAATAAGCGACAAGTGTTTTTGTTGTTTTGTCTTCTCACAAAGTCCCAACAACAAAAAAATTTTAAGAAGGTAAATTATTCGAATTTTCATTCAAGACTAAAATTAAATTTTGGTTTAAGAAACAACAAAAAAAATATAAAATTAGATTTAATTTGGATTTTGATACGAGGCAAGATAATTACCAAAACAATAACAAAATCCAGCTGCATTAGTATAGAATATACAACAACGAAACCTATACGATTTAATTTTTGTGATAAGCACAAACAACTATCTTCTAAACTAAAAGCATTTTGTGTTACCCAACATAACACCATGAAAAATACATAAAGTTTTTTTTTTTGTGATACATACACCAGTTTACATTACACAATTTGTTGAGATAGCGCAACGCGCATATAAAAGTTCATGTATGTTTCGAAATTGTTCCATGATTTTTATGTGTATATGGGGTCGAGTATATAAACTATATATATACATAAGAGCGTATAACGAGATAAAAGGTATTCAATGCATGATAATAGATTTTTATGTTTTGTGGAATATTATGTTGTATGATTTTGTTTTTATCTCGTATGCATATACACAATAAATATACATATATTGATGCTATCGATTTGAATGAATATATAAACTATATATGTACCATTTTTGATGGTATTGGGAAACTGGTTAACAACGAGAGACTGAACTCGTTATGAATTAACCTAGGTTAAGCTTTTAAGAAATAACATATTTATAGAGATTATATTATAGTGCATGCATTATTCAAAATAGGTTTTGGAGTGATCACAAATAAGTATTGTTAAACGAAGACGCAAGAACATTAGATTAAAGTTGCTGCAAGTATAAATGCTAGTAAAATATTGAATAAACCATTGGCAAAGATTTAAATAATAAAGCACCTTTTAACAAAGACGTCAGCTAAATCACTTTGGAAAATAAATAATGGTTTGATTAGGAATGGCGGTTGTAACATAATATTTTACTACTATAATCACCAATAATCAATTTAACACGGGGAAAAGTGGTTTTGATTCAGAATGACCCATTCATCACACATTTCATACACTTTCCAAGAGATGTTAAAAAATCTTAGATTACAAATTCCGATCGAAAGAACATTTTGAAGAGAAAAAACGTGTTTCTAGGAATGACATGACCCCAAACAATAAAAGGTAGTGACACGTACTTCATAGAAAAATAATTTCATTCAATACTCAAGTGATAGATTATCTCAGATAATTTTGGAGATGAGTAGATTACTATTAAGGCTATGAAGTGATGGCCCCAAGAAAGCGGTCTATACTTTTTTTATTGTCTTAGGTGATCTACCTACATGGAACTAAGATCCTAATCAGCTTTAATCTCAAAGCCATTAACAACGTGAGAATGGTATATACAGAAGGGATTAACGCCAAACCAAATTAAACTGTATAATATCATTTATAGTAGAGCGTGGCTGATCCATCAATTTACCAACAAAGTCTTAGTTGAAAAATAACTTGGTATTAAATTGTAACCACAATATATAACAGAAAAGTATAGAAGTACTATAAAAAATAATAATCTATGGCATAGAGACCGTAAACGGCCCTTACCGCGTCTCAACTGAGACCTTACGAACCATTGTAACGAGTGGTGCACATTATAGGTGGTCAGCCCAACGAATGTTTTTACACACAATCGCATTTTATGTCATCCGGTGGCATATTAATTTTTGGTCAGCGGCGAGAATCGAACTCGAGACCGCGGCGTGATGAGAAACTCTCTTAACCATTAAGCTACGACCGGCGATAGAAGTACTATAGGTCTCTCATTGGTAGCCAATGGCAGAGGTGCATATTTATTGCAAACTTTAATCAATTAAATACAACCAATAGAATACGTTTGATTGCAGCTATGATCTTAGTTTCCACTGAAATTGTATAGTAAAAAGGGTATTGTGTTGAATTGAGTCTGAGAGAACGGATTAGCGGGTCATCTTAAGTATCTGATGGTATTTTAAGATTATGTACACGATGATATGTCTTACAAAATATGTCGTAGAGGTGTCAGTATGGAATAAATGGAGCCAAAGTAACGTTAAAGAAACCTATAGGCCTAAGTTGGTTTAAAAATTAAGCAACAGACAAACAATCATGGTAGAGTTCAGGAAAATGAGGTTGCTGTCTTGCACTGGTGGGTCACAGTTCATGATATATGATGAACTATTATCGAAATCACCGACGATAGCACAAACTACAGACAACCGATTTGGTGGCATTATAATGGCACACATACTGTCACAACGTTCCAGATCTTACAAAATCGTAGAGATTGGACTCTCCTTTAGTCAATAGAATCAAAGTGCGTCGTGTATTCTTAGTAAGTGTTGTGCACGTAAATTACATTGCATTATTTACGCTATTATTTACATGTAAATAATTGTATTTTTTTACAAAATGTTTTACAAATTGAAAAGTAAAAAATGTAAATTAGTGACATCTATGCGTGCAAAATAGGAACCGTTCAGAGTTTTTATGTGTTTGTTTAATGCAACGATTGTAAATGTCCATCTTTTAATAAATTTATTTATTGTATTCTGAAATTTAGATTAAGCACAAATGTCAAAAATATTTGGAAAACCTGGTTTACATCGATTGTAAAATGAATTGTGACTAGGGTTGGTAAATCGATCAACGGTTGTCGTTGGATTTCGGTAGCGATACTGGAGACGTTTTTATGCTGGATATGTGTTATCCACTGGCAATAATACTTTGTAGCCAGTATGAAGTGTTTGTTGATTTGCACCTTGCCAGATGAATACCTGATAGCTTCATCTGGCAAGGTCCAAACCAGTATCCAGTATGAAGGGTTTGTTGATTTGCACCTTGCCAGATGAATACCTGATAGCTTCATCTAGCAAGGTCCAAACCAGTATGTAACTCAAAACACTACGATCATGACGAAGCGTGACAGTTCTCATCATAAATTTATTGAAAATTTCTGATGTAGTATATTAAATACAATGACAGCAAGCACCCTGGCATAATCACAGTGCATTTGCTAATCCGGACCGAATGATGCAGAGATCCTTTAGATGAGTTCGAAAGAGAAATCTAGCATACTCAGGGCTTAGCATACAAACGTCTTTTAAACTCTAACTAGAAATTATAAAAAAAGTTAGTTTGGACCTTGGTAAATTATGCTGATATGGAATTCCGAATGGTTGTTAATAAAAATTAAATATAGGATTATAGAACTCAGAACGTATATATAGCACTTTTTTTCTACCTCTGTCTGTCTGTTTCTATCCTATAGATCCGTTTCCGATCTATCTGCACATGGTAAAGCTCCATGCCGGATTGGGGACAAAATCCCGAGGAACAAAATCCCACGGAACAAATTCCTAGGGTCATAATCTCAAGGGTACAAAACCCCGGGAGTACAAAATCCAGAGGGTACAAAATCCCGAGGGTAAAAATCCCGGTTTTGAAAATCTCGGATCCAAAATCCTAAAACCAAAAACCCGGTTTACAAAATCCCGGGTGTTTGAAAACCAGCATTTATAAAATATTATTTACTTGAAAATGTAAAACATACTTTAAGTATTAATGTAAAATCCAAAATAGGAATAAAATTCAAATTTCAAAATGTCAAATTCATAACCTCGAAAATTTTATCTCGAATCACGAATAATAAAAATATTTTTGAAAATTATTATTTTCGGCGTTGTCTTAATTTTACTTAGAAATGTGGAGACTAACGGCTTCGATAACTCTCACGGGAACGCGGGATGTCACTGCAATCCCCCGCTTAGCTTAAGATTTCAACTTCGGGGGACGTAGGAGCCGGGATAAGCAAACAAGTCACACTGCGTGCCGCATGTAGGAGCGGATTATATAGAATCTATTAATGACAGTTTCGATGTTTTGTTCATTCGATATTTTGTTTTTCAAGGTTTAAGAGTGTTCATCACTGTGCCGAAAAAATAAAAAAAATCCAAACCGGGATTTAAATTTTGTGAAAACCGTGCTTTGAAAATATTTCAAAAAAATTTATTATTTTGATTTACATCACATGAATCGATGAATCGACTATGATAATACCAATAAAGACGTCATGTTACCATTAAATAATCACATCACATGAAGTGATGTGATAAAAAAAATTATTTTTAAAATAAAAAAGTTATTTCTTATTAATGTAAAAAATTCCGAAAGGATGACTTTACAATGACTAAAATTTTCATTTCATTTCCGCGGGATTTTATACCGCGGGATTTTGAAAAATAGCAATTTTAAACCGCGGAATTTTGTGCCCTTGGGATTTTGTACCCTTGGGAATTTGTACCCTCGGGATTTTTTTAAATCTTCGGGATTTTGTCCCGCTCCCCTCCATGTCATACTTTACAACTAGCACGGAATTCTGCACTCTAACGGGGGGGTTGTAAGTGTGTTCGTTCACAACACCGATCATAAAATACTGTTTTACGCGTTCTATTATCGTGTTTTGATAGATTACAAAATCCACTTACAACTAACGGGTGATTTTTTAAGAGCTTGAGAACTTTTTTTTAAAAAAAAAACGCATAAAATTTGCAAAATCTCATCGGTTCTTTATTTGAAACGTTAGATTGGTCCATGACATTTACTTTTTGAAGATAATTTCATTTAAATGTTGACCGCGGCTGCGTCTTAGGTGGTCCATTCGGAAAGTCCAATTTTGGGCAACTTTTTCGAGCATTTCGGCCGGAATAGCCCGAATTTCTTCGGAAATGTTGTCTTCCAAAACTGGAATAGTTGCTGGCTTATTTCTGTAGACTTTAGACTTGACGTAGCCCCACAAAAAATAGTCTAAAGGCGTCAAATCGCATGATCTTGGTGGCCAACTTACCGGGCCATTTCTTGAGATGAATTGTTCTCCGAAGTTTTCCCTCAAAATGGCCATAGAATCGCGAGCTGTGTGGCATGTAGCGCCATCTTGTTGAAACCACATGTCAACTAAGTTCAGTTCTTCCATTTTTGGCAACAAAAAGTTTGTTAGCATCGAACGATAGCGATCGCCATTCACCGTAACGTTGCGTCCAACAGCAATGATTCCACCAGCGTACAAACCACACCAAACAGTGCATTTTTCGGGATGCATGGGCAGTTCTTGAACGGCTTCTGGTTGCTCTTCACTCCAAATGCGGCAATTTTGCTTATTTACGTAGCCATTCAACCAGAAATGAGCCTCATCGCTGAACAAAATTTGTCGATAAAAAAGCGGATTTTCTGCCAACTTTTCTAGGGCCCATTCACTGAAAATTCGACGTTGTGGCAGATCGTTCGGCTTCAGTTATGAAATGTCAAAGCATACTGAGCATCTTTCTCTTTGACACCTTGTCTGAAATCCCGCGTGATCTGTCAAATACTAATGCATGAAAATCCTAACCACAAAAAAATCACCCGTTATATATCGCGTTTGTTCAAATTATAATTTGTTGGCAGTTTAATTGAACCGATTCGTTATCTGGTTTAATTGGTTTTTTAAAAACGTGAATCTGTCGAAATTTTATAATATAATATATAATATTCGTTTGGTGCAAATTCAAACGATTAATGGTTTTCATTTATTGTGGCATTGTTTATGTCTGGGTGGTTGGGTATTCAGATGAACTTAAATTAATGTTATTATTGAGACATGATTAAATGTCTGACGATCACTCGCCTTAAATAAATACACACAATAACATTTATTTAGTTCATCCAGGTCAAAATCCCTACCATTTCGCCATCAATCATATATATTTTTGTGATGCACATTCATTTCATTTTTTGACTGGCATTTACATTATTTATAATATATACACGACGTACAACACGAGAACATAAGGAACATCATTTCGCTGATGGACATAAAAATCTTTATTTTAAGATATATCGTACCAAAAATAAACAAAAAAAAACAATGGCTTCAATTGTGAATTGAGATAAATCTCCACATTCTTTTGATTATGATTATAATATAACAATGTGTATAGTATAAAATCACGATTTATCATTTCAATTATTACGAAACATAAAAAAAAATACCATGACGCCTCTTAAAATTCTATTTCATTACAATTTACATGAAACTATAATCGTTTATCGACCCCTAACCTTATGTAATCTCGTCGAGATTAATACTAATAAATTCTTGTTAATATTTAAAAAATAATAATAATATCCTATGTACACTATATACGAACGAAACGAAAAAAAATGGTTTAACAAATCTCATAATAATAACGTATATATAAAAGTATATATGTATGTATATGATGACGACGATGTAGAAATGAAGAAGAAAAATCAAAGATCAACAACATATCAACAATACATGATTATTTAAAGGCTCACATACAACTGCACACCGAAACGATATCTTAAAGAAAAACTATATAACTTTATCTTACTATTTTATCTCTCGTACGTACATTATATATACACAAAAATAAATATGAAGAGAAACCAATTCGCTTTGTGTATGCTGTACTTTGTGTTTTCATTTTAATCTTTCTTTATCTTAAGTTTCTCTTCTTTTTCTTAACTTAACTACCATCATCATCATCATTCGCAGACAACGAAATCTGTATATACCATATACATGTATGGCACATACATGGGAAATTGAAATATACCTAGAAATTGAAGAATTCCTTTAAGATTTTGTTAGATGCTCTTTAAGAAAATAACAATAGTAGTAGTAGTAGTAATTTTATAGTCATATTAGTAATAAAATGAAAAATTTCTTCATGGCATTTCTCTCTTTATATCGACATGACTTTGTGTTTACAAAAATTTAACTTCATTTTATACATACAGACACAAACGTATTATAATATTTTAAGACTCGAGCGGTGGATACGTATATTGCAAGAAGAAAACGTATGAATTCGATGGAACGACATATGTACTCTTGTTTATCCACCGCTATACGCTTAACTTAATTAAAGTTATTTAATTTTTTGTTTTGCAATACTAGAGCTAATTTTTTTATTTTAGTTCACTATTTTTTTATTGCTGCTTTAATCTTATAAATCGATCGAATCTTTATTATTCTATAAAACTTGATTTCACTGGAAAATAAAATAAAGTAATTATTTTATATTGGATTTGACACAATATTAGATTGTAAATAGTTAGAATTTTATAACAGTTTGTTGCTATAAAAAAAACTACTTTGCGGTACGTGCTAAATTTTCCAATACTGTTTTGCTTTTATATTACATAAATATATTTTGTTCAAGCGTTATGGTAAACTTGGTTGGCTGTCTGAACTAACTCGTTACGCGTAATTAAGTATTCTAAGGTGTGCAGGTAAATTAATAGATGGTTGTTATTAATTTGATATAATTGACAATTTGGATTTACATGTAAAAAACGAAGACAACACCATTCACAATTCAAGCTCGTTTTCTTATTGTCCTCGATTATTTTGAGAATATGCGTTAAGTAAAATGTAGACAAAGTATAGCGCGTAGTCTATACTCCGTTCAGCTTATACATAGTAAGAAAACAACAGTGAATGGGGATCTTAAAGGAATTGTCAGGCATTAAATGCCGTAACCATAATAGATCGATATCCAGTATGACATCTCCAGGACGTTTCATAATATATTTCTTGTTACGGAATATATAATGCATTAAGTACGAGCATATCGTTAGAATCTAGTGACATTTAGACTCAGGAATGCAGAAAAATCTTTTCAGCAAATAATCCATAAGTGTAGAATTCTTTTTAATTATTTAGACGATATGTTAATATTAGCTCCATTACAATTTGTAAATGGTGTTGGGATTTGGTTTGTTCATTAACAATTAACATGGATGAATGTGCATTTACAAAATCTGTTAGTTTCATGTCCAGGTCCAGTTAAGATGATTTTTAACGGAAATAACTTGTTAATAATTTTAATCTAGTCGATAAAATATTGGACAGTTAATTACTTCACAAATTCTATTCGTAGAAAAGTAAGAAGATTATTAAACAGATGGTGCTTTCACAGTAGTTACAATATTTGATAAGAGATGGTTCACAAGAGATGGCGCACATAACATCATTTTTTACATATAGAATGTAAAAATACCTAATGAAAATTCCACGTTTTTTACATGTAAAGAATCGTGTACATTGTGTATTTTACACACTAGTCTCACCAAAAATTATTTTGAAACACCGAACTTTTTAGAAATATAACACTCTGGATCTATCACGATCCGATTTATATGTCCAATATAATTTCAAAAATATCAAAAATAGCAGGTTCAATGTATACCATCGGTAAGTTAAAGGACTTCATATTTACCAGTCTATAAAGTACTGTGACGAAGGATTTCTCCGGAGTTCTATATCTCAAGAGGAAATTTCAAATCTTATTTTCAACTTCAACAGTTTTGGTTTATCATAATCATCCTATATTGTCAGTATAATAAAGCCTGATTTCCATTATGAAAAATTTTCTGACAAATTAAAAAAATGATAAAAGAAGGATAAAAAATACAATTTTTCTTAAAGTGCGAGAGGAATAAAAAACATTTCCAGTATAAAAAATGTATTCAGTACTGAATAAATTTTTATGGTTACTGAGAAAATTATTATAGCAGTACTGACAAAATATTTGTTATATTTTGTCAGTACTGCTATAATAATTTTCTCAGTAACCATAAAAGTATTTTTATTCAGTGCTGGAGAAATATTTTATAGGAAAAATGTATAAAGATGTTTTTTCATGGTCAATTGATAATTTTAACAATTCCTTTTTGTGTCATTCATCTTATTGCGGAAATAATTAAAATAATGAATAATTATGTTAAGTTTTTTTTTAAATTTATTGTTGTAGATTCAACGTGAACTGCCCAGGTGGCGCAGTGGTTAAAGCTGCGGCAGTTGGAGCGCGATGTACCGGGTTTGAATCCCGATAAGGGCAGGATGCAAAATGGATTTTTCACCATGAGCCATGAGATTACGATCTATGATGTGAATGAACACAACTATGACCTTCTGTTGGAGTGCAAAACACTATAGGCTGGCATGATTTTTTCAGTAAAAAATATTAACAAAATATATTTCATAATGGAAATCAGGCTTAAGTAGCGAAATTTCATCATCAAAAGAATATTTAGAGTTAAGTAATTTAAGAATTGTTCAATAATATTTTCTAAATGTATATAAAAGTATAACAATGCATTCTAATTTCATTCTGGAGTGAAGAGTTTCGTTCCACTTAGAAGCAGGATTAAAATTAAAAAATTATTCATGTATAGTTAGTTGAAATGTTGACCACCAGGGATAAATATTTAAGTTTGTTTTACCATTCTTAAATAATAAATATTATTTGGCTTATGATTTTCATTCGAATAACATTATTTTTAAAAATTGACAATGCTATAATAGTTTGTATGAAAATAGAATAAATGTAACATGAATTGAATGGCATAATATCTTATACGTTTAGAATCGTATAACACATCGTCTATATGTTCCGAGTATAATTACGAAGAGCAAAAATAGATGCTAGAAAATAATTTTATATGGATCTTTTATGTGTTTTACGTGAGTTTTTAGCTGAGTGCTTTCTTGAATATCCGTACTAACGAATATATCAAAGATCAAGATTACAGCTGTTTTTAAACGTATGAAAGGTACTAATTGAGTATTTGGTGCAATAGATGGCACTCGTATATATACCAAATAAAGAATCTTCTAAAAAAAAATGTGGTGTGGAGCCGTATTGTGATACGACATGAAGAGAATTGTCGCTTTGAAAACTAACTTAATTAACTTTTGCTGTCGTTGTGAACTTTAAAATATATAAAATAAAGCTAACCCTCAATTCTGACATAGTATCAGATATTATTTCAGAGGGCTATTATAAAATAATCCAATTTTTCCAATATCGAATTTTTTCCGATGTCGAAAAATACGATCCACGACGAATTTTCTTATTATGAAATGGTTTGGTCGAATTTGTCAAATAAAGCATGAAGTATGATGATAATACGTTTTGTAATTAATTTGTCGCTAAGTTTTCTTTGTTGTGTTTTAATTGATTAATGACTTGTTAGATGAAATCTGTCAATGAAATTTGGCTCCTTAAATGTGGAACATTCAAAACACATAAATACGATAACAGAAAATGAAATTCGTCTACTAATTATCAATCGGATTTTGACATTCGATTTTCGGAAAATCCGATTTCATTTGTCTTTTTAGTTTCATAATAGCGGATTTTTCTATATCGGATTTTCTAAATAGCAAAATCTGCTTTCAGATCCGATATCGAACTTTTCATAATAGCCTCGAACTAACGGAAATGTTCGTGATTCACTCAATCAACAACCCACCAGAAAATAAATTAACAATTAAACCTTCAAAAAGTCCAGTGGGGATATTATGAAAAAAATCGGTTATTACAAAATAAAATTTAGCAACAAGTGAGTTGCAAAACGCGGTCAATTCGCTGAGGATCAGATTTTTTGATATAGAAAAAAAACGATTTTGGATTATTTAATAAGAACCCCTCAGTTCTACCTAATACAAGAGCGGAACGAAAAACAGTATATAATTTTGGTTTTACCTCTAAAATCTGTTATAAAGACAGTTCTTTTGCCAAATTCTTTCAAATGTCAAATTTAACCTAGTGACAATCCAGGTAAAAAACGTATGACTATAAAGTTTACTTAGACCACTTGCAGATTGAAAAGACAGGAAATACAACATCTGCATAACGTTAGTTAGAACGGCTCTATATGGCGTTTTCAGACGTTGTATATAGTCTGCCGGTAGACGTTTAAAATATTTTGCAAATTGTTGGTTGAATCTTCTACAAATCCAAAAAAAAAATATAACTAAATTACTATCCATTTTTCTTCAATTTTTATTCCATATCTATTAAGGAACTATTAAAGAGAGAGGGATACATATTGGAATAACTGCCCAGGTGGCACAGTAGTTAAAGCTACGGCAGTTGGAGCGGGAGGAACTGGTTCGAATTCTGATAGGGTCAGGATTCAAAAGGAATTTTTCACCATGAGATTACCATCTGTGGTGTGAATGTACACAACTATGACCCCCTGTTGGAGTGCAGAACTCATGGGCCGACCCATCTTCCATGTCAGCACTAAAGGCTGGCATGGAGCTATGCAATGTGCAGATGGTTAGGCAATATAGCCGTACATCCTCGAATTGGCTGTAGTGGCGTAAAATCAAGGACGTCCTTGAGTCCCAAAACAGATTAGAGATAAAACAAATTAAAACTAAAATTAACAAAAAAGACATTTATACCTTTATAAGTGAAAACATATTGTTGAAATTCATATTAAGAATTTCTCTAATGTGTGACTTATTCCACTTTTAAATTCAATCAAATAAAATTTGATATTATAAGTTCAAAAATATTCCTTATAGTGGATTTTTATTTTTATATTATAAATATATTTCGGCAATCAAGTTGCCATCTTCAGTATTTATCATGAACTCATAAATACTGATAAATACAGTATTTATCATGAACTCATAAAGTTCATGATAAATACTGAAGATGGCAACTTGATTGCCGAAATATATTTATAATATAAAAATAAAAATCCACTATAAGGAATATTTTTGAACTTATAATATCAAATTTTATTTGATTGAAAACATATTATTTTAAGTAAAATAATAATATTAATAAAATATAATTATAATTGATTTAGTATACAGTTCTCGTCCAGAAGGAACATACTGGTCAAAAATACTATGAAATAAATTTTAATAAAACCTAGAACGATCAAAATTAATTAATGCCTATATAATTATGTCAGTCGATTTATGAAGACATTTAGAATTGTTAAAATGTATATATTATAATGTTATGGGATCACGAGATCAATATCATTACTTTAATTAATTATTTCCTCTTAAATATTCCAAGTTCACATTTGTACATACCATATATCTAACGATCGTCTACTTAATTTGTCAAAACGCAAACATTTTTAGATACCGATCACGAATCAAATAAAAAAAAATCGTGATCGAATAGATGATCACATTATTTTTTCAATGTGTGTGGTGGCAATCGTGATCGCGATCATATTCCATGTTATGTGATCTACAATTATGATAAACACGTCAATTACTAGGAAATGAAAAACGATTGCGATCTTGTTGTTTAATTATATTTAATTAAAAAATTGGATTTCACCTATATCTCGATTAACTATATATAATAATAAAAAACCGTTTCATAACCTTATATTGATTGATTATCGATCTTAAAGGCTGTTCATAGTCGAAGTTTGACTAAACAAACAACTGTTTAGAAACCAGCACAAAAAAAATAAAAATCTTTATTTAATTAAGAATTTCTGTGATAATTATCTTACACAATTCAATTTTTAATTTAAAAATGATTAATGGTTGAAAGAAAGGCAGGCAGGCATACACAAATAAATCGTGTATTTTTTTAACTTAAAGTTTACAAAACTTTTGCGTTTTAATTCTTTTGGCATAAAACATTTTTGTTACGTTATGTTGTGATATATAATTGTAGGTTTGGAAGCGCACAAAAAAGCGTGTGAATGAAAATTATAACCGAAAATATTGTATGTGGTTTTCATGAATACAAAGTACTGTTCCTTTTGTTACTATAACACTCAATACATAGTTAATGAATTGTAATACTATGTTGCATGATATGTTGCATGCGCTTGCATGAAATTGGTTCAATAAACGGTGGCATTTAAAGTGAATCGATTCAATATATGAAAATGTTAAATTATATATCGTTTGCCCTTTTCTCAATATATACATAATATATTTTATTATTATATAAAAAATAAGTAAAATGAATACAAAAAAACTTATAATACTCGTAAGTAAGAAATAGTTTTTGTTATATTTAAATTACATAATAATAAAACATTGCATAGAATCCGTATAATTTATTTTATGTTATTCCAATTTTTATTAAATTCCATTTTAAAATCAATAAACTAGAAAAAAAACTATAGTGATTACATTACGGAGGAAAGAGGTGTGTACCTCTATATATTTTATATTCCACGAACAAGAAAAAAATGTTGAGTACACCTCGCACAGGTAATATATATTTAAAGGGTACACAGCGAATGCCAAACAATAATTACCTTCGTTCAATTCTATAAAACAACATTTCCAATAAGTGTTCAATTTTTTTTTGTTGTATTCACGATACCCCATTTCACACCAAAACTAAGTAGATGAAACATGAAATTATCAGAAATCAACTGTTATTTTTATTACACTTACTTATCCTTATTTTTTAAGAACGAGACTTCTGTAAATAACAGCATAGAAATATATGTACAACCATACCTATACTATGCACAGAAAGGTAAAATATTTTTAGACATTTTTACAGTATAAAATATACGAGTGTGTTCCGTTGAAAGTAGGAGGAGTAGGTTTTGGTATCATCTATTCAAAAGAATGTTTTCAAAGATTTCGTTTTTACTTTACTTACGTTGTTATTACTACCATTATTATTATTTTTGGTTCTGTATTTTTTTTTTCGAAAGATTTCGAATAATAAAACATTCGGTTAACATTCATTTAAAAGGGATATAATAAGAAAAAAAAATTTACAAAAGAAATTTATCGAGAGGCAAAAGAAAAAACTACCTGGGAAGATCCTTTCTTTTATTGACGTTGTGATTATTGTATGTTCTTGTGTGTTTCTCGTTATATTTCGTAAATTTTTTGTTGCTGTGAGAGATTAAATTTAAATTATTATTATTAGTATTTTTTTTTTTGGAAGATTTCTCGAATTCTTGCTAAGTAATCTAATTTGATCTGTAACTTTCGAATATTACCGGTTGATTATTATTATTATTATTATTATTATTATTACTAGAAAAAATGGTAGTACTGGCGGCGGCGTCGACGACGCAGATGCTGGATGGAAATTAAGATTAATTAGGATGTTCCTAATTTGGAAAATATTTATATTGATTTTGGTTGGTCTTGATATTATGATAAGTGTTCGGTCACGATTGATACTTTCCACAGCATTTGAAGTTTGTAACATTTTCTATAGGTCTCATTCTTTTGTAATAACAAATTCATTCGAATTTCACTGGCATGTGCACTGAATAATAAAACATACATAATTACATATGACATATTAACATACATTATAGAATTTTAATTGTTTTTATGCCATATGTAATTAGATGGTTTTATGTCCTATAAACTAATATATACAACTATTCTTATATTATGGTAATAAAATATTTTGTTCATTGTATCACATGTGATCATATAAAGATATTTAAACATTTGGGTTAATAAGCAGCAATATATTCTGCATCAAATCAAAATACATTTCTGAGCAAGGAACTTTAAAGCGATCCACTATAATGTTAAAAGATCGATCGAGGCGGCATGGTGACTTTTTATCGGTCAATAAAATGAAGTTAATCAATACCATAACGAGAAATACAATTTCACACCATCACACTTCGGTGCCTAGAATTATGTTGTTCACTGGGTATTGTTTGAGGAAAAGGTTCAGAATGGCCAACTGTCATTATATCAAATCAGCTGGAATCTAAGGTTTCGCGATAAATCCCAAAAATTGGCCCATGGTGGTAACCAACGATTCTGGTGCCTTGCAAGGTTGAATAACTTTCAACCATATAACTAGCGATAACTAATCTAGAACTGAACAACGTAACTCTATCAGAATCATAAACCCTTTCAAAATATTAAAAATAATTAATTAAGGCGGGGAAAATATTCGGAAATTTATTGCCAAAGCTCACATACTTACGCATAAAAAACACTCGAAATTGTGATTTTTAATCAACATTGGAATTCGAACCCGAGATCTTTGAATACTCTGAGGTCGACCAATGCGATGTATATGACTTTTTTTATGAACATTACTTTTTCAAAGACAGAACCTAAGGAAACGTTTTAGGCTTATGGCAGGTAGGAATGGGATCCACCCAGCAATTTTTTTTATCACTTTTTTATAATACCATAATAAAAACATAGGATTATGGGCTGGTTCAAGATCAACCCAGGTTGATCATAAACCAGATTTAGCTTAAGAATCAGCAATTTCGTCCCCCTCAATACTTTAATGAGTATAGCCACAAGTAAAGGTTTACTATCACTGCAACGAAAAATATGTTTTGAAGCTTATACTTCAAGACTTTCTTTGATCTAGTTAGTGTCAAGGAGAACAGATATAGTAAAGATTTTTATTACATCTACGCCGCTTAGTAAAAATCATTAAATTAGTTTAAAACAGATTTAACATTAAAATCACTATGATAAACAATCAGATGTTTCCCTAATATAGTCAGAAGAAGATCATCAATATAGTCCTGGATAATATAGCTACACTGCTCTCCCTGGCAATTTTGGGACAGCCGGTTTGCGCCTCATAAAATATTTCGAATGTGATCAAATTCGAAAGAAATTTTTTGTACATCTTCGTTGGTGATCGTTATTTTATGTAAGGTCTTTAGCATCCATCTCATATTAATATTGCATTAAGTATTTAATCATAAACATAAAATAAGTATTTTAATACTTTTCATATCACTTTCATAATCGACCATTTCATAAAAAAAAACACACCTCGAAAAAGGTTGACAAAAGATCATATATGGTTTCACAATACAGTGTAGAGATATCATAAATCAAAAATTTATTATGAAAAGGGCTGTAAATCATTACTCAGGTAATAAATATGAATAGGACGTAACTGACCAAAGATAAAAATTGTTTAAAAATATGATCAAATTACACAACATCTTATCTCCAAGTATAGATTGAGAGCGAGACCCGTGAAAGAGGTGAAAATTAATCAAGCGCGTATTAACGCACGAAAAAGTGATCTAATAATTAAGATTGCTTATATAATATATATGTATGGTACAATGTGTCTTGGCTCTGTCGCCACCGCACCGTGATCTTAGATAAAATTAGGTAACATTAGGTGACGCAATTCGAACTCCTGATATTGAGATAATATTACTCGTGTCTAATATTAGCTTACCTCAATGTAAATGGTGTATTATTTATAAAATCCAGTTGAGACACATACCTGAAAATAAATTAATAAAAATTAGGAATTAGTAAAATTAGTGATTTAATAATATAAATAATTAAAATATTTATAAAATCTGGGTTTAAGAAACAATTCGGAACCTATTGATTTTGCAACGTATAAGGGGATTATCATAACTAATGTAATCGGGATATAAAAATTTCTATTGTATACGAATATAAATTCGGAACAGATGTGAAAGTGATTAAAATGTTTATGAGTCGTTCGGAAAGCAATCTTTTATTTTCAATTTTTGGTGTGTCGAGACGACAAAAGGCAAGCAGCATAATAAATACGAGTATACAAAAACATCAAGAATGTATTAAAGATTTATAGAATATTGCATTTTTACCATACTCACGCACTATGTATATTTTTGGATCTAATCTCGTATTCGACAGATGTTCGCTACAGACTCTTTCATATGCATACACATATTAAAACAACAACAAACAACGTAATAATAATCTGGCGAATTTTGGCTTTTTGTTTAATTTGGAGGAAAATTGATCTCATGATGAATTTTTATTAATTAATACACATCAATGTCAATATGGCGACGAGACTGTTTTATTATATATTTTGTGTTTATGTACTGTTTATAGCCTGTTGGATTATTTGTATTAAATTACCCATAACCAACTGTGCACATTTTTAATATAATATACGTTTTTTTTGTAGTATGTGAAATGAAATCGGTTGAGTTTATTAATTTTGGATTATTCGATTGCGTCATGGCAAAAAATGTATTTTGCGATTAGTTCAACTAGTAGCCAAACTGTTCGCAATTTTGCATTTAGTCTTCTACGGGAATATTTTACTCATATGATGTTTTGAAGGACGTAAACGGTTCAAACTGCGTCTAAACTGAGACCTTACGAACCATTAATACGTATATTGTTTATGTCATCCGGTGCATGCGAGAAACTTTCCATTAAGACCTATTAGATTAACCTTACTTAGTATTTAAGAACCGAATCAACTCTACTCAACTGACAAATGAATAAAATTTCAGCGACGGTTAAATAAATTCACTAAATATTTCACACGAACGATGTCATAACAAAAGGATGGAGCAACAATTTTGTTACTCCTCTGAACTCACTTAGACAGTTAAATAATAGTCCTTGTTAGCAAACCGGCTTAATATTTCCTTTAAATTGAAACTTAATCTCACTGACAACGTGTTTTTATTAGAACATGGGAAAAAGTGTATTGTTGCTTCTTTAAGACCATGAGCGATATTGTAACTAAAGTTGGTTTGTTTCTGACAGCTCTAATTCAAACGTCAAAACTCACCAGTCTGGCATCGTATTCATATAGTACAAATAAATTTGTAAACGGATAATTCTGGAAGATCCTGCTTAGTGTTTAGTCGTCAATCAATCAATCAATATTGATTATATATTTCTAACTCGTCTCACCGGTTTGAACAAAATTTTATAAATTAAAATCAATTATCTTGTACTTTTTATATCGGTGGTAGGTTTTTTTAACACATATATAACCAAAAATCGAACCCTTATTCTAAAAAGTTTATGTCTGAATTAATACAAAATAAGAGTTTCAAAATATCCTTAAATATCGCAACCCAGGATAATACAATTAACATTAAAAAAACAATGTTTACAACTTCCTAAGAATATGATAAAAATACTTGTAATAAGATTAATCAAACTTATACACAGAAAAGGTTATTCCGACAAACCACAGACCGCACCTTTGTACACGAAAATAATAATATTTCCAAAATTCATATCCACACTAATTACATTTTCATTTGAATTGCCATCATAAAAAAAATAATAATAATATAACTTAAAAATTGGTCCATTTTACCTCTTATCTTCATAAAAAATATATACAACAACAAAAAAAAAATTATACACAAAAACAAATTAAATTTATTTTTCTTAATTTATAAAAGAAAAGTAACGAAAACACTTAAAAGGCATGATCAGATAAATTTTTATTATTGTTATTTTTATTTTTCAATTTACTTTATACAACAGAAATTTAATAATTTGAAAAGAAAAGCCACACCACACCATCACCAACCACATCGCCGCCGCCACCACCGCCGCCGCCGAAGAGCACAAACAAACCATAGAAAAGATGAAAGGAAATATACAAAAAAAAATAATAATTTTATTTATTAGAAACATGATCTCGAATTTAATTTTGTGATGCTTGATTTCAAATTTAATTTGGGATTAAGTATTTTTGTTTTATTCTTATACTTGTGTTATTTGTTCAACAATCCGAATACAATATCAATGGCTAGTTGATATAGGTACGCGTTTCCTTCATACACATTTATATGTGCTCGTTTGATGACAAAAAACCAATTATCAAAAAAAAAAATAAATTATTTCATATTACGCTCCAGTTAGGCCAGAATTGTATCATTTTTATACGCCACTGTATATTTTGTACCTTGGAGCTATCATCTTTACTGCTGCATCTTGGGCACGTAATAAAATATATTTTTCTAATCAAAAAATCGGTAGCAAATAGAATATCGCGCTTAATAATCTATTTATCTCACTGTTTTGTGCTAGAAGAAATGGGGTCAAGTTAAATAGTATTTAGTTGTAACACGTGTTGTGTCGTAGACTCGTAGCAGCACCAGCACCAGCAGCGATATATACAAATCCAATAAAATGAAAAACTTAAGGATTGTGTTTTCATCGTTGTTGTTTTGTTATTGTTGGTGTTATACATATTTGTTGTGTTAAGACAAGAAAAACTTTGTTAATCCCAACAAGTCACGATACATTATAATTGTATATTGAAAATTGTATATAAGTAGAGGGAGAATATTATATTTGTTTTTGTTTTTAATTAAATTGTAATTGAGTTTCGCTTGTGTAATTAGAATTTGTGCGGTTTTCAACGCAAGTGTTTTGTGTGAAAGAAGTACACGTACTGAGTATATACATATATTATATATGTTTTGAGAATTTAAGATTTGTATTGGCTTGTAATCGATGCGGTGTATAGTTATTTCAAGGTGAATGTGTAAAGTATGACGTGAGAGGGTGTGGTATGTTCAAAATTACAAGCTGTGCCCTTTTCTTTAATGTTTAAGATGAAAAGCAATTTATTAAATTGCTGGCAAAATTAGGTTGGCTACTGAGTCATGGATCGTTCTCATCCATGTTGATCACGATTTAATAAAATCCAACAAACGTTTATATTTAATAGAATAACAAATTTGTTATATTGGACTGGTTTAAGTGAACACACTAAGTCTAAAGTTATATCAAGATATGATGTGAATTTCACGTCATTCATACATAAATAACGAGAACCTCAAATTTACTAAAGTATTGAAACACTCGTTAACAGATCTGTTTTTAATTTTGAGACTTTCAAATTCATTCATTGACAAGTTTTAAAATTTTATTCAATACAATTAAATTAGAACGTAAGAGTAATACTCGATCACCATCATGATCATAACACAGATTCCAGTCTTAAAAATAAAGTGTTTCCTATACCTTAATCAGTAATGTCAAGCATACTTTCTATACATTAGCGAACGCATGTTTTTTAGACTTCAGCACGTTCAGAATAGCATAAATGATATATATATACTAAGTTCCAAACGGCAGAGATCACCAAAATCTTCAACTAAAAATATATGGAGAATTTGAAGAAGAAACTAATTGGGTCTAACAAGACCAAGCAAGAAGAGGAACGCTTCAATTGAGAAAGTACCTCCACCTATTAGCATCGTTGGAATATCTAATTATTCCACTATACAATCGATTACGACAGCTGAGTATAAACTCGTAACTCTAAGCAATGGGATCTGGAAAATTAATGTGACGGACTCTAACATAGAGCTTTAGCTACGAAGCTATATACCAAGGGACATCAGTGGTTTACCTAGGAGGACAAAAAATCGTCCAATAAAGGTTATGGCTAGGGTCTTCACCCAACCTCCGCAAAAGAGAAAATTATTGAAGATCTCAAGCAAAAAGGTCATCAAAAAGAAAATGCCGCCAACATTATAAAGAAAGAAAAACTCGAAACCGAACAAAGAGTTTAAACATGAAGCAATACTTAACATGAGTGTTAAAATAGTGCCATTGAAAAAATACATACCGGTCACATACCGCATAGTGTAAAAAATGTTAATATTTTTACCAAACTCAGAAATATTGCAAAGAGATGCTAGATGCGTAAGGTGTGCTGGTAAACATCACGGCCAATCAAGTATGCTGGGTTTCTGAATTTCTTACAGCCACATCCGGCAAATTACAGGGGATGTAAAATAGCTCCAGTTATTGGATAAAACTAATCAAGCTTTCACCAAAGAGGAACCAAATAAAACGGGCGAACGGAAACTTTACTCACAAGTGGTAGTGCCGAAATAAATAATTTTAAGGAGCACTTAACAAGAAAAATGTCTTGGAACCCTATGTTATAGACTTCTTTGTCACCAAAGGTATAAATGAGAATTACATATACCTAGAAAACAGCGACAGGATTATATCAGATCACACACCTCTTATTATGACAATCAGTGCAACGATTGTTAAGAAAACTAGTACACCCTGGCTAACAAATAACAAAACCTGCTGGGGAAAATTTCAGAAGCTAATTGAGTATAATATTAATCTCCAAGTGCCAATTTCAAATCTGATACAGCTAGAAGAAGAACTATAACAACTTAACAGCGTCATACAACAACCGGTATATAGTAGTACACCATCAAATACAAGAAAAACACGCAAGAATGTTATTTAACGTAAAGCAAGAAAAGTTTGGCAAAGGAACCGATCGCTTGAATATAAACTACTCTAAAATTTTTGTCTAACAAACTAAAGTTACTAATTTAAGAAATCAAAAATGAATCCATTAATAATGACCGAGTAGCCTGTCTGGTGAAAAAGATAACGAGTATTCCCTTTGAAAAGCAACAAAAATGTTAAAACGACCTAAACTTCACATGTCTCCAGAAACGACGATGGAGCTGCGGCTATAAGCACAAGCCAACAAGTAACATTATTTGCAACTCACCTTGAAAACACCTTCCAGGCCTTACCTTGACAAACAGTAGATGGAAACATACCACCAATAAAAGCCCTACCTGAAAAAGGACTACGAAAGCTACTCCAAATAATTAACGCAGTACTCAGAATCACAAATCTCGTATAGATAGATTTACTTGCTCGAAAATATTTTAAAAATATTCGAGAAATTAAGCGACTGAAACAAATAATTCCATCATCAATTTGGCTTTGGAAAAAATCATTTAAAAATCGAGCAAGTGCATCGGATTACGACCATAAGTGAAGATGTACTTGAAAAAAAAAACAGTTCGTTCTAGCATGTTTTGGATTTAGCACAGGCTTTCGATAAAATTAGGCATACAGGCTTGGAATAAAAGTTGAAACGAGATTTACCAAAACAATTTTATGAAATGTTAAAATCTTACATAACTAAATCTTACATAACTAAACTAAATGATGAATACTCGGAAATAAAGAAAATATCAGTAGGAGTACTACAAGGTAGCGTTCTGGGACCAACTTTATGTGTAATATATACCTCTGCCAACCATAGCAACGATTAAGAGACAACTATAGCAACTTTTGCAGATAATAGCGCTATAACATAGAAGAATCCACAAGCAAATTGCAAAGAGCGACTTATATGGCCAACACTTGAACGAAACGGTTGTAAAATACCTAGACATGACTCTTCACGCAAAACTAAAATAAAAAGAGCATGTGAAAAAGAAAAAAGAAGTATTAAACATTAGATACAGAAAGATGAATTGGCTCTTAGGGAGATGTTTTGAGCTTAATTTACATAATAAATTGATACTGTATTTAGCTCTGGGGCTGTACAAAGCAAACAAAAGTCAACATCATCCAGTCAAATGCTGAAATACGCCGAATGTTGGATAACACGAGTGAGAAGGCTGCGAAGGAAGAAACCACTTGATTTACTAGATGGATCGGCTCAATATATAATAAAATTATGTAAAGGGCACTAACCAAAGGGCAATAACCATTGCCAACCAACCATGCATTATTGGTAAATCAGTTGTTATAAATATATATATATATATATATATATATATATATATATATATATATATATATATATATATATATATATATATATTATATAATTCCGCTATTGAATAGATGTATTTTAGATTTACATATTTTTTTCGATGTACTAAATTGCACACATTCAATAACCAATTTAAACAGGATGTCCAAATATCAGACAATCCACATATATATTGTAAAGTATTGATACTTGTATATATCCTTGAGTGTAGTGACATATTGCAAAATTATTATTAAATTAAATTGGCTCGCAGCAGATACAACATATAGCCGAAACAACAACACACAAAAAAAAACGGTCAACAATTTATGCCAACCGAAAAATTCGATATCACACAACTGGAAGACTGTGACATAGTCAAAAAAAATTAAATATTCTGTTTTATTTATTCTATTGACAAAAAAAAATGAAAAATCCAACCAAACAAAAAAAAATAAAATTCAATCCTTTTTCCCTCTCATCATTTTGTCGAATTTAAATATTTTTTTGTAACATTGGGTTGTGTGTACCCCAAAGTGTCGAAAAAATATACACAACCAGTAGCGGACAACGAAAGCAGTAATACAACCAACAAACCGAATAAATACATAAAAACAAACAACAAATGGCTTTTGTATATGAAACGAAAGCTCGGATTTGATATTTTTTGTTCAAGTTCAAAGCAAAAAGAGAAATGATGGTGCCGGTTGGTTTTTTGTATTTAAGAAAATAATTATCAAAATTCAATTAAATTTAATTCAAATTTGGGTTTCGTTTTGTTTTTTGGTATATAGGCTATATGTTTCTAATAAATGGTCGCTCTCGTGGAAAAGAAAGTAGCGTGCTTGTCCTATCATTCGATGGTCTTCGGGTTCGATTCCGAGGGTGGTGACGAAACATCATCACGCACGATTGGGTGTTTTTATTCTGTATGTGTATGTGGGTTGAACCGTAGGCCCTAGTGGCATATAGTTCTAGAATTATTTCCGCCTTTTTTAATTAATTATATATATATTTATATATATATATATATATATATATATATATATATATATATATATATATATATATATATATATATATATACACTCAAAAAAAAATTAGGGTAATTGTGAACCAAAACAAAGGTTAAGTCTAACGAGAATTCGAGTTGTTTTTCAGCCAACTTAACGCTAGTTTGATAATACAAAAGTTGCTAGGTTATTTTTATGTTTTGCATTGGTATATTACTAAGTTATATTAACAAGGTTTATATGCTAACTTAACTTAGCTTGTAGGTTAAAATTAAACAGATAAAACGTAAACCTAACCTAACTGACATATTAAAACAAACCTTGCAATATGTGTTAAAACAACTATCATTACAGTTAACTTTAACTAATTGTTTAAATATTTGCAAGGTTAAATTATCTTGGCAATACATTTAATTTAACTAAAGCATACAGGTTAATTAAATATAAGTTTAAACTTAGCATAACGTTCATCTAATCCTTGCATTTTTATAGTTAAATTAACTATAAATTTACGAAGCACATGTTTCATATTAACTAGAATATATATATATATATATATATATATATATATATATATATATATATATATATATAAATAAATATATATATATATATATATATATATATATATATATATATATATATATATATATATATATACGTATTAGAATATAGTTACCTATAATCGACATAGAAAGATAATGATGAACAAGTACGAAGTAGTCTAAAACAAGTTTTATATTTAGATAATAATTTATTTATTTGTATTATAGTAAAAGTAATGTTTATATTTTAAAAATACCATTTCACATTAAGAAAAAACTAGAGATATTTGAAAACTTTTATTTCTATGTTTTTGAAGAAATAATCTTCTTCAAATAATACATCAAGCCACTGGAAAAACTCTAGAGCATGAGCATTCTTATACAATGGCCACTGGACTGCTCAAATATAGAACGTAACAATAGAATCTTCATTGGATTGTATGTCCTTAATTCTAAATTCGACGGTTTCTTTCCACAACTTAAGGACTTTGTTCTACGGTGTTTTCATATCCTTCTAACGGGTTTTTATAATTTCATTATCTCTATACGTCTGAGAAATATCTTGAGAGAACCTAGTGTAAAATAATGCAAGAAAAATAATTAATAATATAAATTAAATGGTTTTAATAAAACTTACATAAGCATAACAAGAATCAGTTTTAAATTAGAAGGTTAAAGAGATAATTTCCGAAACTGGTATCCTAAAACCAATATAAAATAAAAAGATTGTCATTAAGAAAGTTATCTTCATATAAATTTTAAAAATAACAAATAGTTTAAATATGTATAGATGAATACTTGGTTTTTTAATTAAATAAATTATAATTTAAAAATTATAAATCTACATAAAGGCACTTTTATTACTTAAAACATTGAAGTAACTAAAGCCACATAAACATGTCAGAACGAAAATATTGATTTAAACTATTTTTTGTGAATAAGTATTTTATGTTTTACCTGATAAAGACGGTGATTTTTTAACTGGAAGTAGTTTATTTCTAATTTGCCTTTGGGCGACAAATGATCTCTCCATAAAAAAGTTCTCTGATATTAAATGGAATTCTCTGAAATTAAATGGAAAATCAGATTAAATTTTAGTTCATAAATTTTAGTTCATAATTACTTACCAATAAAATTGCGATAAAAATTTGCATAGTATTTTAATTTGCAATTATTTTCATCGGCAGCCATTTTAATAAATAAAAAATACAATCCAAATGCGGTTTGGAGAAACTATCCATACGTTGAAATGCACACACAATTAAATAAATAGTTGTATTCTCATTTAATTTAAAGAAAAATTAAAGCTCACTTTAAAAATAAAAGTTATATTTTTTTGCAACTTTTCCTCAAAATAGGTAAAATTTTAAACACGTGGTGCTATCGTATTTATTTCACATTCACCTTATAAATTGAAGTAATTATTTATTCACTTATTTTAAATTTTAAATTCACTTTAAACTTTAAATTCATCATGTTTTAAATTCACTTTAATTCAATTTATTTTTAAAAACTTAAAATTGATTTAATTTATAAAAATAAATTATTTAATTTTAAACAAACTGAAACGTTTTTGCTCCGTCTTTTCGTCTGTGAATTCCAATATTAAATGATGCAGCAAAAACAAAATTAATAGTATTCGGAAGCTTGTTAGGTATATTTAAACTTTCGGTTAGTAGAATTTACTAATGCATGTATGTAAATTTCACTTTAGCTTAGTTTAGTTTAACCACGCCAATTTTATTACAATTTTAAACTAACTTCTGCTTAAGTTATGTTAACAAATACAAATTTAGTCTTATATTGTTAAATTTACAGTTATTTAACTTAAACCAAGCGTATATGTTGAATTAATTAATAAGCAAAGTTTGTTTACTAAACACAAAACGTTTTTAGAATTTATTTATTGAACCATACATCCATGAGTTCTGAAAATGAGTCTTTGGAGATCTCACAATAACTAAAAAAGTAAAATATTTATAACTAAGGAATAAATGTAAATCTAGCTTTCTCTAAGTTGTTTATTATAACTCAAAAATTACATATAAGTACGTTCATGTTAAAAATATTTAGCGTCAGATAAAGAAAAGAAATTAACTTAGCCAATTTTGTACTATGAAACTTGCATGGTTAAAACAAACCACTGCAATTGGTATTTAAATTTAACAAAATCTGGTTTATATTTACTAAAATAAATTAACCTTGCGTGGGTTATTCTAAATTTTTTTGAGTGTATATATATGTTTTTTTTGCGGTTTTTACAGGCCATTATTGGCCCGTACCGTGTCAACAATCTGACTCCATCGGTTTCGATCACGAGCCAGCTCTTCAAACCGTATATATATATATATATATATATATATATATATATATATATATATAAATAAATATATATATATATATATATATATATATATATATATATATATATATATATATATATATATATATATACGTATTAGAATATAGTTACCTATAATCGACATAGAAAGATAATGATGAACAAGTACGAAGTAGTCTAAAACAAGTTTTATATTTAGATAATAATTTATTTATTTGTATTATAGTAAAAGTAATGTTTATATTTTAAAAATACCATTTCACATTAAGAAAAAACTAGAGATATTTGAAAACTTTTATTTCTATGTTTTTGAAGAAATAATCTTCTTCAAATAATACATCAAGCCACTGGAAAAACTCTAGAGCATGAGCATTCTTATACAATGGCCACTGGACTGCTCAAATATAGAACGTAACAATAGAATCTTCATTGGATTGTATGTCCTTAATTCTAAATTCGACGGTTTCTTTCCACAACTTAAGGACTTTGTTCTACGGTGTTTTCATATCCTTCTAACGGGTTTTTATAATTTCATTATCTCTATACGTCTGAGAAATATCTTGAGAGAACCTAGTGTAAAATAATGCAAGAAAAATAATTAATAATATAAATTAAATGGTTTTAATAAAACTTACATAAGCATAACAAGAATCAGTTTTAAATTAGAAGGTTAAAGAGATAATTTCCGAAACTGGTATCCTAAAACCAATATAAAATAAAAAGATTGTCATTAAGAAAGTTATCTTCATATAAATTTTAAAAATAACAAATAGTTTAAATATGTATAGATGAATACTTGGTTTTTTAATTAAATAAATTATAATTTAAAAATTATAAATCTACATAAAGGCACTTTTATTACTTAAAACATTGAAGTAACTAAAGCCACATAAACATGTCAGAACGAAAATATTGATTTAAACTATTTTTTGTGAATAAGTATTTTATGTTTTACCTGATAAAGACGGTGATTTTTTAACTGGAAGTAGTTTATTTCTAATTTGCCTTTGGGCGACAAATGATCTCTCCATAAAAAAGTTCTCTGATATTAAATGGAATTCTCTGAAATTAAATGGAAAATCAGATTAAATTTTAGTTCATAAATTTTAGTTCATAATTACTTACCAATAAAATTGCGATAAAAATTTGCATAGTATTTTAATTTGCAATTATTTTCATCGGCAGCCATTTTAATAAATAAAAAATACAATCCAAATGCGGTTTGGAGAAACTATCCATACGTTGAAATGCACACACAATTAAATAAATAGTTGTATTCTCATTTAATTTAAAGAAAAATTAAAGCTCACTTTAAAAATAAAAGTTATATTTTTTTGCAACTTTTCCTCAAAATAGGTAAAATTTTAAACACGTGGTGCTATCGTATTTATTTCACATTCACCTTATAAATTGAAGTAATTATTTATTCACTTATTTTAAATTTTAAATTCACTTTAAACTTTAAATTCATCATGTTTTAAATTCACTTTAATTCAATTTATTTTTAAAAACTTAAAATTGATTTAATTTATAAAAATAAATTATTTAATTTTAAACAAACTGAAACGTTTTTGCTCCGTCTTTTCGTCTGTGAATTCCAATATTAAATGATGCAGCAAAAACAAAATTAATAGTATTCGGAAGCTTGTTAGGTATATTTAAACTTTCGGTTAGTAGAATTTACTAATGCATGTATGTAAATTTCACTTTAGCTTAGTTTAGTTTAACCACGCCAATTTTATTACAATTTTAAACTAACTTCTGCTTAAGTTATGTTAACAAATACAAATTTAGTCTTATATTGTTAAATTTACAGTTATTTAACTTAAACCAAGCGTATATGTTGAATTAATTAATAAGCAAAGTTTGTTTACTAAACACAAAACGTTTTTAGAATTTATTTATTGAACCATACATCCATGAGTTCTGAAAATGAGTCTTTGGAGATCTCACAATAACTAAAAAAGTAAAATATTTATAACTAAGGAATAAATGTAAATCTAGCTTTCTCTAAGTTGTTTATTATAACTCAAAAATTACATATAAGTACGTTCATGTTAAAAATATTTAGCGTCAGATAAAGAAAAGAAATTAACTTAGCCAATTTTGTACTATGAAACTTGCATGGTTAAAACAAACCACTGCAATTGGTATTTAAATTTAACAAAATCTGGTTTATATTTACTAAAATAAATTAACCTTGCGTGGGTTATTCTAAATTTTTTTGAGTGTATATATATGTTTTTTTTGCGGTTTTTACAGGCCATTATTGGCCCGTACCGTGTCAACAATCTGACTCCATCGGTTTCGATCACGAGCCAGCTCTTCAAACCGTATATATATATATATATATATATATATATATATATATATATATATATATATATATATATATATATATATATATATATATATATATATATAACGAATAGATCAAAATGCTTAGCGTGTGTCAAGAAAAAGACATATTAAGGGCAGTGAGGGTGAACTGGAAGAAAAGTAATATGTTAACCGTGAGATATCATGGACGAGCCGCCCGTGAAAACTCGTTAATGCGGTCTGTGCAAAAAAAAGGTTAGATTTAGCTAATTGCTATATTGATTAGGATATCACTTTTTGGAAAAATGTAATTGGTTTAGATGAAATTCTGAGTTAGCTTTAGAAAATATTTGGCAAACGATAAAGCACGGCGGAAGCAATGTGATGGTTTGGGGTTGTTTTTCTCACAATAGGGTATGAAAGTTACATTTTATAGATGGTAAGATGAACACAATATTGCGGGATAATTTAGCAGCTAGTGCTCAGCAGCTTGGGATCAAGGATAGCTTTCAGTTTTAAAGCTTAGATAACTCTCCTGTTGCGTATTGTTAATGAATATATACGGTATAGTGTACGGGACACCTTACCAAAACCACCTCAAACAAATCTTTTGGATTATCCATACGTTATAATAAAATCGTTTATTTGTTATATTAAGTTTCATTACTTAAATATCTAGGATTTGTTACGTGTGTAAATACTTAATTGACCCACTGTATATATATATATATATATATATATATATATATATATATATATATATATATATATATATATATATATATATATATATATATATATATATATATATATATATATATATATATATATATATATATATATATATATATATATATATATATATATATATATTAATAAATTCTTTGAATTTAATTGAATTTCGATGAAATCACAATAATCAACTGTGATGGTGATAAATAATCAACTGTCAAATAACTCATACTAATTGCCTACACGCTTGAATTTGCGTCAGAATCGTTATAATTAGAGGCTCACCACTCATATACCCAACAAATACTAAACTTTGTTTTTTTGTGATTTATCTTACAATAGAATGATTAGGCCTGAAGTTTTTATACTAGCATTAACCGTATGTGAATACAAACAAATGCTTGTGCTGGTTTTTGTTAGAAAAATGCGATAAAGTGTAGTGGCATTGTGTGTACGAAGAAAATGTTTTCCTTTAATTTTATTACTCGTCGTACCGTATAGTGTATATGGTGGTTAGAAGCAGCATAAAAACATTCCAAAAACACATACATAGCACATTGAAATAAACGGAAAAAATGTGTATGTGTATGTATACGCTTTTGCAGGAAACTCTGATGGAAACGATTTATCATACTGTTCAAGGTTTAAAAAGGTATTTAAAAAAATTCAAGAAAATTGTGTTAAAGTGCGATATCACCGTTCAAGTTCTTGGAAATAAATATAAAAAAATTGTTGAAATTGTTTGCAATACAAAAGGTCAAAGTTCGACGATGACCTGTGCGACGGACATGATGTATAAATATAAACATGTTGTTGTAGTTCCCCAAGTTAATGTGAGAAATTCCAAACATATTTAAGTAGGTATTCCCCAAAGTAAAATGTCTAGGTATCTTATGATATTATATTATATATGTATGTGTGTGATATGTTTACGAATTTTGATAATATATTAATGTTAAAGCTTATTATATATAATTTTTAGGGTCTAGTTTACCTAGAACTTTTGACCGGAAATACAAGCCAATTTCAAAAAAGGAATTAAAACAAATCGTGATACAATTAGCGCACATTGCGCTTTGTATAACGTGACCAATCATATAATTTCACTTTATTTATTCGAAACAAGTTTGAAAAGTAATTTAAGTCGAATTTCCATAAGAATTGAAATGTTGATGTATTTTGCTTATTGTGTTCTGTCGCTCTTGGGGCGAGGGACGAAATTATACTATAATTTATACTGTAAGTTTAAAACTTATTCATTTTTCATTAATTTATAAAATAAAACTTTTAAATTAGACATCAAATTGGTTGTAATTTTTTTTTAAGACCAATAAAAGTTTTAAGCTTTATAATATTTTTTATAACCATTTCAACATGAGATTCGAACAATGAGTTATGTTGCCGTTTTTGGTAGAACTAGTTTTGAAGCCATTTAGTTGCAATAAAATATAAAAACGATGCAGTTAAAATGGAATTATAATAATTTTATTATAGTACTTAATACAAAACCATTTTGAGCCCTTGAATAATTGCTTCAATATACACTACAAGCAAACCAATCCATTTATATATGTATAATTCATGGCAACGGGGTTTTATTGGATTAACCTACAAATTATGAAGCAGTTCATGGTATTATATAAGTGTTTCAATAAGTTGTTATAAAAACCATTTTTCCATTTTCCATTTTTCTATTAATTTTGTTTTACAGTTTTCCATACCATAAATATCAGCTTATAACGCTTAAATGTTTCCAGAAAATAAATTTTAATTTTATTAACTGAAAACTTTTACCTTTCGTTGTTATATTCTGTGAATTTGGTTTTAAACAATGGTTATTTACAATGGCAAGTAATTGTAGATGATCTGTTGTACAACAATATGATACATTTATGGTTCAATCGACTCTAAATGGCTTATATAAAAATAATTAAAGAAGGCGGAAAATAATTCCAGAACTCAATGCCACTAGAGGCCCACGGTTCAACCCACATACACATACAAATTAAAAACACCCAATCGTGATTGATGTTTCGTCACCACCCCGGGAATCGAACCCACGGTGGTGGGTCTCTGCCACGAGAGCGACAATGCAAAAAAATGAATGGCTTACTAACCAATTTTAATTGGTATCGGGATTTAGAGAAACCGCTACCTCGATATAAACTGTTTGGCTTGTCGAATACAAGGAATTTGGTTGGTAGAAAATCGCACGTACTAGAGAGACGATATTTTATATATATATATATATATATATATATATATATATATATATATATATATATATATATATATATATATATATATATATATATATATATATTCTTAGAATTAACATTTGCAACATCATTGGCTAGAGTGATAACAGAAATATGTTTCTACGGCAATGACCACTATAATGGCGTGTGTTGATGAGATTCAATATTAAGGTCTGGTTCGGTATGATCTGAGATAATATTGACAGTGTAGCTCTCAAAATTAACAATAGTATTAATGAAGCGATAGATATAATTGTATATACGCGAGAAGGATTATTCCTAAGATCTGATTTTGTAAAATACGGAAAAACAAATGAAAAAATAAAAGCAATTAAGTCAGGTAGCTCAATGAAGAATTGGAAGTGAGATATTAGGAAGAGTATTTGACAACTTATTCGCAATTACTAGATTTTATGTATGACTGGATTTCCCATATCTAAGGAAACTTTGCTAGATTGTGTACAATTACTTGCTAAAGATTTGCATATTGAAAACAAATTTAAAGATAGCAGACCTAGTAAATAATTTTAAACAATTAATTTATGTTCGTTTATGCTACATAAGTACTATAATATTTCTTGTTAGGACGCACAGATACGAAGGCTTCTTGAAAAGAAAACTTTCAGTATCGAAGAGAGTAGCACAATATCTGATTAAGAGTCGTGCCAAAGTTACGGAAACTAAAATAAAAGAATGGTGTACAGAAATAACAGTTTAAGTACCTAGAAAAAACAGATGCCTAACTACATATATTCGATTATCCAGAGCGAATTTTCAAGAACTCCTCTCAGCGTAGCTAAAAGAATTCCAGCCAGTTGGGGAATAGGACAAAGCGATTCGGGTTGGCTGACAGGGGAGCTATTTTTTCTACCCTTGGCTTTATAAGGAATAATATCCAATTTCCGATTATTCTTTTTGTTAATGGTCATACATCTCACTTGACATTAACGCTTCTTTAATTTTGCAATGAAAAGAAAATTGTACTGATCGCGCTTGTACCAAATTCAACATCGCTCCTACAACTCCTCCAATCCTAGCTTTGAAAAAAAATTTGATCAGCGGCTTTAAAGTTTGCGGTTTGTGCTCTCTAGACTCAGACGCAGTTAGCTACAGTAAACTGATCAGCCGTGAATATCAAGTATTACCGGAATTGAAAAATAATGAGATTACCAATGTTATACTGATGGAAATACGTGTTCCAAAATACTTCAGCAAATCTAGATCATCTTCAGCGATACCTAGGAATTGAAAAACTAAGCAAATTCGAGCAGTCTTTAATCTATAATTCCTGGAATGGTGAGACAGAGAATGCAACTTTTTTTAAATATAGGAAATAAATTGCGTTGATGAGTTCTATCGATGGAAATGAACGAGAATTAGGGCCTACCGTGCAAATTGGAGAAACCAGCTAGACAACAATTTAGCAAATATCGATGAAATCGAATTTGACAGACGAACTTTTGGGCGATAACTCGAACATAATATTGAATGTAGATATTGATGGCTCAGTCACAGTAAACAATACTCCCCAAGCACCAGTTTAATGTGTAATTGTGCAATATGATTATTGTACCCTGCGGCATTATACAAAATAAGACAAACGAAGAGGATTTTGTAAAATTAATATGTATGTCTGACCATAATTGGTTATGGCCCGATAAAGATGACGTCTGTTAGTGCAGCGAAAGAAATGTAATTCAAGCCATAGTAGTACCAGAACTGATAACAACCAGAGGAGTTCATTCTGTTAAAGAAATGAAAATGGTGCGCGGTTCAAGCAATTAAGAAAATTTTTAACTGTATGTGTATGTGACTTAAGTAGGTGACATACGTATGATTATTTTTAAATTTTAATGGCATGGAGCTTATTTTATTGTTTTATTATTTATGATTTTTATATATAAGTGTATATTTGTTTGGGCACTTACATTTCGTTTGCGATTCATTTTTTCCTTAATATCAAGAAGACATATAAACAGTTTATGTATTCTCTAGTCGCTTAAAGAATCTTTTTCGTCCTATTATAGTCACATTTATAGGAGGCAAGAAAAATACTGAATTTAGGTGGAAATAATTCCAGAACTCAATGCCTATGGTTCAACCCACATACACATACAGATTAAAAACACCCAATCGTGATTGATGAATTGTCACCACCCTAGGAATCGAACCCGAGACCCTCGAATGACAGAGCAAGTACGCTACCTTCTCTGCCATGAGAGCGGGGTTATGTTATTATTCTAAACTACTGTGCTAAATAAATGCCATTTATGCATTAATAAATGCCATTTATGCGTAGATATTGATGGCTCAGTCACAGTAAACAATACTCCCCAAGCACCAGTTTAATGTGTAATTGTGCAATATGACTATTGTACCCTGCGGCATTATACAAAATAAGACAAACGAAGAGGATTTTGTAAAATTAATATGTATGTCTGACCATAATTGGTCATTCATTTTTTCCTTAATATCAAGAAGACATATAAACAGTTTATGTATTCTCCAGTCGCTTAAAGATTCTTTTACGTCCTATTATAGTCATATTTATAGCAGGCAAGAAATATACTGAATTTAGGGGTTATGCGGAAATAATTCCAGAACTCAATGCCACTAGAGGGCTACGGTTCAACCCACATACACATACAGATACAGATTAAAAACACCCAATCGTGATTGATGAATGATCACTACCCTGGGAATCGAACCCGAGACCCTCGAATGACAGAGCAAGTACGTTACCTTCTCTGCCATGAGAGCGGGGTTATGTTAGTATTCTAAACTACTGTGCTAAATAAATGCCATTTATGCGTTAAGAGTAAATCGTTAATTTAATCGAACCCCACATCATGCCTGCATATCGCGTGCAATCATTTGGAACTTTATTCACGAGCCTTGAATATTTTCAATCGCATTTTTCAAAAGTTGTTGAATTGTTTTAGTTTTTGCATAAACTACATGTTTAAGTTGTTTGAAAGTTGGTCAAAGATAAAATTAGCTAGAAGTCGTATTTGGAGTTAAAAACATAAAACTTCTCAGGTAAGAATGTTGCAAGTTAAGATAAACGATTTGGATGCACTTGTTTTTACTTTGGTTAATAAACTGTAACACCTGGGCCAAAATAGTTCAAAAATGAATGTTAAAAAATGGTAGCCGTAATCCAAACTTTACGATTAGATATCCAAATCACTAGTATATTATCTTTACCCAAAGATCTAAACCAAATCTTTGGGTAGATCGATCTTTGGTTGCTTGAAATTCAGAAGCACGCTTTTAATTTTTAGAAATTAACGTCTTCGAGAGTATTCGATTCCAAATTAGCCTTGAGCCCCAAAAAAGATAGCATAGAATAAAATATAAAAAAAAAAAAAAAAATTAAATTGTTTTTGGTTTAGAAACAGCGTAATAGCGAAACAGCGTTGTAAGAGGGAACATTGTATGAGGTGTTACTGTAATCTTCTGTTGATATATTTCCAGATCAAATACTTAATATCCTTAAGGTCAAACTTAACAGACTAGGGATTAGCTAAACGCGATTATCAAACCACGATTAACTTAGCTTGATTAGCTAATCTACTAGTAGTCCAATATCGTGGAGAGACATTGAATTAGTTAAATAAAAATGCTACAGCTATTAATGCTATATTAGTGTGCGATATCTGTATGAATCCATAGGTCAAATAATATATTCATTCTTATTTTCTAACTATTAACCTGTCAATGATGTTATCACTCTGGCTTAATAATATAATATCGTGACTTGTACTTCCAATAAAGTGTTTGCTTTTGTCAAATGATGGCACCACTTGTAAATATTTATAATGTTGTAATTTCTGTCGTATGATGGCAACATTTCGATTTTTTCTGTTGTATGAGATTGTATAGAATAAGATTAAGTCATATATATTACATTAAGGGTATTGCATTGAACCATTCACTACACAAAACAAATTATATTGAGAAAAAATGTCTTTCCATAGTGAAAATATTTAATCACCGTACCTGCCGCTTGGAGTCGATTGGTTCAATTATTTATTTTTGTATAAATTTATAATAGTGCATGAACCATTACCCTTAATATCAGAATAAGCTTTAATATACAAGTAGTCGTATAGTAACAAAATACACAATAAAGTTCAGAGGCTATTGTTAGTAGAGAGGTCAGTTTTGGACCAAGCTTGAATATTTGTAGCCGACAGGTATAACAAACTATAAAGCAGAAACACGAACTTACATTCTTACTTCAAGACACATAAAAACAACAAAACACGTTTTTCAATGTATGTAGTTATAAATTTGCTTTCGAAATGTTGTTTTTTACGATAGATGTGTATGCATATTAATCGTGTATAAAAAAAATATTGCAACGAACTGCTGAGTATCAAAAACGTATATGTTAAGAAGTTAATGACCCGGTTTAATAAATTTGAATATTTAAATTATATCTGGATCATTTTTAAGTTACCGCGCGACGCGCTACTATCTATACTACCTACACTCAATTCCAGTATAAAAAACATAAAATTCAAAGTACATATTTTTATGATTTATGTTCTATATATTTGATTTATTTTTAATACATGACAAATGTATATGTTTTATAAACTTTATTCCATGTTGCCAACATACATACATACTGGTATGTGTGTATGTATTTTCACGTTCTTTACGCTACTCTATACAACCTCACAAGATTTGTAATGATTCATCTATATTCTTTATATATATATATCTATATCTTATGTATCTAAATTAAGATATATTGCAAAGTGTCAAAGACGCAATAATCATGAATCATATTTGTTAGACTATTAATACATAGAAATATATATCATTTATGCTCTATATGTAAACAATCTGTACATATTATGCTTAACTATATGGGATATGTGTAGGTACTTATTAAGGTCTGAATATATACAAATGTATGTATCTAATATAAACGGTATCTAAATAAGATTAGAATTAGCCTAATATAGTTTCTATTATACTGAATATCACGTACATACTTGTTCGAACATGTTAACATTTTTAATGACGTAGCTGAAATAAATTGCTGACAAATTAAACTTTTTATTGTTTAAAAAAAACTTTATGAATTAAATCATTTGACTTGCACATTTGGTTTGTTGGGTTCCGATCCGCTCTACTCGTACATACATACAATACTAAATTAAAACAAACAAGCAACACAAAAAATTTGCTATGGAAGTTACTTAAGTTTTCAAACACAAGAAACTGCCAAAATTTGACCTTATTCTAGGAAATATAATTGTCTAAATTACCAAGCAAGATTTTTTGTTGTTGTTTCTTGCTTTACTTATAGTTAGTTTATTATGAATGAGATGAGATCAGTTATGTATTTATGTATGGTTGGGAGACGAAAATTTATTATTGTTTTGGGAGGTTGATTGTCGGAAAGTATATGTAGTATTCATCATATTCATTGAACTAGTCGGTAACATTTAGCTAAAATTAGCAAGAAATTTTAGACTCGTCCCAAAATTTGTTCATATTGTGACGTAACTACAAAATCAGTTAAAAGTTTTCGTTTTGATTGTGTTCATCCAACCGATTTCAACGATGGAAAATAGATCAAATTTGCGAAAAAAACAGCATTTGCCGGATGTTTTGTTGAGTTACTTTTTCTCCAACAAAACTGCAACTGAAAGTCATCGTTTGCTCGAGGATTTCTATTGTGAGCGTGTTCTTGCAAAAACACAGTGCTTTGAGTGGTTTAGTCGCTTTAAAAGTAGTGATTTTCACATCAAGGACAAAGAGCATCCTGGTCAGCCAAAAAATTTTAAGATGAAGAATTACTCGATCAAAATTCATGTCAAACGCAAGAAGAACTTGCATCATCATTGGGATCAAGCAACAATTTCCAGACGTTTGAAAGCCTTGAGATTCAACCAAAAGAAGGGAAGTTGAATGACATACGAGTTGAAGCCAAGAGCATCGTATTGTCACTGGCGATAAAAAATGGGTCCATTACGATAGAATGGATCCATTTTTTATCGCCAGTGACCGGCGAGAACGACCCATGGACACCAAAACAGAATATTCACTGGGCCAAACTCATGCTGTGTATATGGTGGGACCAACTAGGTGTGATCTACTCTGAAATGTTACCAAGTGGCCAAACCACCAATGCCCAACTAACGTCAACAACTGATCCGATTGAAGCAGAAAATCCAAGCAGAGCGGCCACCGTATGCGACCAAATACGAGTCAATCATTTTCAACCACGATAACGCTAGGCCAGATATTCCGGCGGTGGTTAAAAATTACGTGGAGAGTAACGAATGGGAAAATCTGTCTTATCTTCCTTATAGCCCTAACCTTGCTCCTTCCGACTACCACCTATTTCGATCCATGCAGAATGCTCTATTAGGAATACACTTCACTTCAGTTGAAGGTAACGAAAATTGGCTTGATTCGTTTTTGGCCGCCAAGCCGGCGCAGTTTTTCTGTGACGGAATCCATAAATGGGAAAAAGTAGTGAGTAGCGATGGGCAATTACTTTGAATAAAAAATCTTGACTTTTTTCCACGTAAAGGCTCAAATTTCAAATGGACTCAAATGCATAATACACCTATAATAGCTCTTAGTGTTTCGCAATTGTTAACATGTTTACTGTCTTCTCTTACGTTACCTACAATCGCAACAGTGGAATGATATTTTTCTAAATTGAAATTAATAATAAATTAATTTTCGATGAGCAACATTTTTTATATATGCAAGGTGTAGGGATGATAGTATAGGGGCCTATATTAAGTTTCGCGGGGGAGTCCAAACATTTGTAGTTACGTCACATATGATTGCTTTGTTGAATCCGCTTTGAATTGCTAGAATAGTACTGGTATAGATATGGCGGCAAATGGAAACAACCGAATAGTGGAACCCAGATTCTCAACACATAAAATAAAAACAGATTTTTGGAAAGAATGAAAAACTTTCGTCTATACATATATGGTTAAGCACTGAAATAATACACCAGTTATAAAAAGAAGATAAATCTAGTTATGAACAAACCACAAAAATTTAAATATGTAAGGTTTAACACACCTGCAAGCATTAACACTCGGCGAATTTAATCTATCTTTCCTCAAAGAGGAAGCAATGTTGAGTTGTATGAATACAAATACATGAAATATAGAGGGAGAAAGACTGGCGATCCCTATATCGATTTGTGTGAATTAAAAGGATTGTAGCGGTATCTCTTTATAAGGGATGGCCATCTGATGGTCCATTTTTCAACCAATAAATTTTACTAATTAATGTTATGTCAAAACAATTTCTTTGACATATTAAAACTCAAAAATATGGTCAGTTGAAGAACATCACAAGAGCCAACATTTTACGAACCACATTACTAAACATTTTGCATGTTGATCTTGATTTACATACACACAAAATTCAACTAACTCAAAAATTGAGGCCACGAGACCATTTAATTGCAAAATCGTCCAAACTTTATCCTTCAAGAGTAACAGTTTGAGTGGTGGAATCAATGGGCAGTTTTTCTTTGGAAAGGAACAGAAAAATGTCCTTACAATGAATGGGGAACAAAATTGAATGAATTGCGTATCAACGACCTTTGCTTTCTACAAGACGAAGCGACATGCTACACAAGTCGTGAAACAATCAATTTATTGTCAACAAAATTTACTATTTCTTAATTTCAAGAAATTGAGAAGTTTCTGGTCACCAAGAAGTATTAGTATTTGGAGGTGATTAGTTTAAAAGGTATAAGCTGTAGGCTAATCATACGCAAAGAATTCAACAACTCAAAGACAACATTCCAGCTGAAATTGAGGTCATTGACACGGTTTTATTAGAAAAAAAGTCATCATAAACTACGATGTTCGGATACAGACCTGTAGATGAAACCGTGGTGGACATGTATGGTTCACATTATTTTTAATACATAAATGGCATTGGATCTTTCACTATCAATAAAAAATGTTGCGTTTTATCCCGAAATGTGTGTTTGATTGACAAATATTAAAAGGAGTAGCAGATGGCCTGCCATGTAAAATTATCGCAATATTGAAACTGCTGATATTAAAACTGCCAAATCAAAATTTATAGTTTTAATACTTAAACAAAAAATCTATTTCTGTTTCAACCGAGAGGAAGGAAAATAGGTCGCTCATATCTAGGAATAGGACATAATTGTTATAAATATTAGCAAGTAGCTAAAATAGTTAATTTTTTTTAATTAAGCTTTCGAAACCAAAACTCATTGATATTTTTTATTGTCAATTGAGCATTATGACAGTTAGAGTGTCAATATAGCATTATGGCAGTTAAGTCTAAATAACAGTTTTGAATAAGGGAAGTTGGTACAAGATAACATTTTTAAATCCGGAAAGTAAAATCAACTCTTTTGGCAAAGATGCAATCGTTGCCAATATAGTTGATAGAGAGGCCATACTCATCTGGAAATCGCTTTCAAAAAAAAAAAAAAAAAAAAAAAAAAAATTTTGCATTAATTTGGTTTAAAAGAAAATCAATCTACGTTTGATCTAGTAAAGCTTAAATTTTCGAAAATACAATCAAGACTCGGAATACAGTTATACTTAAGTCACTATAGTATAAGATTAATTAAGATTAACTAACCAAAACAATACTTTGAAGCAAATTACAAAGACATATATTCTAATCCCAATTATTAGTATCTGGCTAAAAGATACCCATGCTAAACGTCACTACTAGAGTTTATCATCAAATACTTATAAAAATATTTATTGGTCTATAGGCGGAAATTCTGAGCTAACAATACTGAATAATTTGGTATTATATCGGCTAATCCGGTGTTTGGTATTATACTCACGTTAGTGGTTATACTAAATAATAGCACAGTTCAGTTAAACTAGATTCATCTAAAGTATCCAACTAGAATCGATTAGAACCAAAATTTTGAACTTAAATCCAGCCCCATTTAAAGTGTTTGCAATATTGTCGAAATATGTCCACTATATAGTCACAAAAAGCGATTTAAAACATATTTTTTTTGTTTAATAAATTGTATAATCCTATTATATAAAAATACGATATGCATATGTATATATACAGTCTCTGTATAACAATTAATTTTTTTTATAAATATATGGATAGATTTGTGTCATTCAATTTGATTATATAGTGCTACACATGTGAAACAGCTTTTATTACATTACATATAATTCAATTGTGTATCATAATTCTTTAATTACTTGTTGATGGAATCGTGTAGCTTTTTAAGCGCAACCTGTTCGAAAATAACGTTTTGAGAACACGTCAAACTTTCATCATCATCAAATACATGAGTACCGGTTGCAACACTATATAAATAAATATAACAAAAAAAATGTCTCTTGGTTCGTGCTGAATATTTAACTAACTCAATATCCAAATAATATACTAAGACAACAAGTATCCCATATATGTACGAGAGTATTTAAGTATATATCGAAAACCGTAAAACGAAATTCACTTTCCCATAAAACCCACACAAGCTAAAATTGCACCTTGCCCCATTCAATCATTCACAAGTAAATTTATATATTTTTGGTTACAAATTCCATTTGTGTAGCCACAAAGTCTTTCGTTACACAAACCACTTTTCTATTTCTAAACGCTTGTGTGAGAGATGACATAAGTATACTAACATCTGTAATTGGTAAGATTCTTATGTTTGTTTTTATTGATTTTTACAATATTTACATAAAAAAAACCGACGCCAAAATTTTTTTTTTTATGTTTAAATAACAAAAAGTTTTTTTGTTTTATTTACTTAAGTTTTTAATCATCATTTTTTTTATTAAAATAAATAACTTCATCAATTAATTAACTATGTTTAGTATATGAGTGAATGGAATATAGTTATAGAATACAACAACAAAAAATGGTATAAAAACTAAAAAGCTTGTAATAAACTTTTCAACTCCTACATTTAACCATAAAATACTTGTGTGCAAAGTAGTTTGTCTATTAGTTGGTTGTGTATTTATATGTAAGTATATGAGTAATGATTCTAAATGGCATTCTGTATATGGAATCGTGTATGTACCTCACCTTTCAATATTATGTGTAATGGTGTTTATAGTTTAAATCCCCCAATAAAAGCTACCTGAATGATTAATTATAAGATACAATAGTGCAGGTAATTCGTTAGCTCATTTTTAACATAACTAAACTCAAACTATATTCAGTACACTATCACGATGATGTCAATTGACACAAGGTTAAAACGAAATAATTTAGTTTAGAGTTTCGTTTTACACTCCCATTGAAAATGAAATTCACTTGGGTATTCGTTGTTGTAATAACTATTTTTTTTTGTCAACTGATAAAATAATGGAAGTATTGTTAATCAGTTTATTTGATCAGATTATTTTCAAAACAACGAACCAACAAAAAAAATATTATTAAGGTTATCGAGACACAACAGGGTTTGGGGACATTGTATATTGTGTATAGCGTACGACAAGGGAATTGGCATACTCGAATGATTATTTTGTGGATGATTGATGGTCATTTTTTTTTTGTGACAATCAAAACCATATAAAAAGTGAAAGTTGGACTATATCATATATATACATAAATGCTAGCCAATCATATAATCTAGAAAAGAATTTCATAACCGATGTTGATAGAAAAATAATAGCCTATGAAATTACAAACTTTTTTGTAGATAATTTGTATCGAGACGTCAATATCTGGACATCAATTGTGTAATATCGGTATTCCAATAAATTGTTGTACATTGATATTGAATCAATATTGGTAAATGTAAAATTTTGATGGAATGATAGGCAGATGTGAGCCAAATTTAAATATAACCGGAAATGAAATGAAACCGGAAGTATGGTGGTTCTTGAAGTGAAAAATTTTAGTAAACAATTATTTTGTACAGTTTTAAGTGTGCCTACTACAGGCAGAAGCTTTATAAATCTTATAGCACTATTCTTAAATCATGTTTTTGTATATACTTTCGGTTTAGTATATATACTGATTGTATTACTTGGACTTGGTATGTTTGGTGAAGCTATTTATAAATCGTAATTTAACTATCTAGTTTGGGGATAATCCATTACAGCTTTTTAGTTACACTCTCATAATCTATTTACCAATCACTTGTTAAAATTTAAACGAATTATCATACAGTGGCAATTCAGCGGTCGTTATGTTGAATACTACGGGAATACCAAGTTTTCCGCAATTTAAGTATTGATTAATTCTATCGTGGCAGTTCTAGCTTTACACATTTATCTGTCAACCATAAAAATTATTTCGTGGTGCATACAAACGTAAAATAAGTATACCAACTGGTTTCATAATCCGAGAAATTTTGCAAACCATGGAAAAGAATGTTACAGTAAAATATTTTTAAAATATCGACGATACTAATTCTGAGAATTTAAAGCTTCACGAAGATAAATATGGCAATATGATAATTTGAAGTCTCAAATGGACCTTCATTAATACCAAAAATGCTAAAAGCATTTAGTGGTTTCTTCACAATTCTTTGCAACACTACTGAATAAATAGAGTTTCTTTAAAACCCTTAATTTAGCATAAATGTTTTCCATCAGCCAGAACCTTGCTCACAAATCACTTAATCAAATTTCCTATTAACATTCAGAATAAAATCTTGATAATGTAGTTTTTACACGGATCGATAAACTGTCTATTCTACTTATATAAAGTAAGTCAACGTTCTAGCTCTAAACTGGTAGGGGATTGTAGTAAAAAATTTCTGAACCTACTTACGATTCAATATTTTTTAACTTAATTTATTTTGTATATAACCGGTTGTAGGATAATGGTTAAGAGAGTTTGTCATCATGCCGCGGTCTTGAGTTCGATTCTTGCCATTGACCAAAAAACATTCGTTGAGCCAACTCTAATGTGCACCAATACGTTAAAATGGTAAGTAAGATCTCAGATAAGAGTGGTTTACGGCCTCAAATTTGTAAGCCAAGATTATTTGATTATATTAAACCTTTCTCCAAGACTTAAAGGTTGCCTTAAATGTTCAGTCTAGAGTGTAAATGCAAATTTTTAATATTGATTAAATTTTGAATTACAAGTCCACCAGGTAATATTACTGGTAGACTTGAAATACAAAGTAGCTCTAAATAAATATATAAAAATTAAATTGTATGGCTAGAAACCCCTACCGATTTTAACCTCTTCACAACTGTGACTACATTCAGTTTTGAAAATAGGTGAGTTAATTTAATTGGAAAAATAAACCATAGTTACTTATATGTAACAAATAAAAGTTTAAATTTCACTCAAGATTTGTTTTGAGTGATTTTTAAAAATATATAGTTATATTTAACCGCCATCAGGATTTCAAAAATTAATAATTTAACACCCTTATCAAAAGATTTGTGACATATGACACTCGCAAATGATTGCATTCAATTAAGAGCAATTCTAAATCACAACTATAACTGAGTTATTAACAATTATAATTTATATGATGTGTATAAGACTATACTAAGAGATGATGTTGACAGAAATTCGTTGAACTGAGAAAAATGATTTGTTTGGATTATAAGGTTGCATTAACTGAGATTCGTTTATGGCAATAGTACCATTTGTATTGAACAATAAACCCTTATATGATCTGAATTACTATTCTGGCTGTCGATTTCTCCGACCAAAAGTCAGTATATGAAATTGGAAATGGGTTTGCGGTCGTTAATTTATATTGTGGTTACCTTACTCGTCTCCAAACACTCCAAATGAACCATTCTAAGATATTTATTTTTACTTAAGTAATATTCAGTTGCCTCAACCAAATTACCACTGTTACCAACAACAATCTTGTACAATTCGATTTCATTTGTTGATTATACACAAGACGAACATCAGAGACAATAAAATTAAATCGCATTCGTGTTCGTATTGTGCAGTGGAATAGCTGTGGATCACTTAAAGATATATATGGATCACTTAAAGATATATCTATAACTAGTTCAGTAAAATATAGTCTAACTTCAATCTTTAGAATAATTGGAGAGGCAATATTTGGGTTAGTAAAATATCTATAATTAGAGGTTTTAGAAACAGAAAAATGGCCACGAGACTTCCCCCGCATTGCTATACATTCATTCGCGAACAATCTTTTCGTCCCATTTTTCAATGATATGCACTGAGGCTCAGTTGAATACTTTGATTTATACCTTTACTCCTCATTTAATTTGTAGCCAACGGTTCAACAGTAGACCAAAATTTTAAAATTCGACATTGGACTGCGTCATAAATTCTCCAGAGAGTTCGTCCTTGCTGAAGTGGATTTTCTCAAGAACACAGGTTTGCTCGTCGATATACAAAGACAAAGACTTATAGATCCGTAAAATTCTTTGTATTTACACGGTGCACTTACGTCAAACTTTCGTCCGACTGTTTCTAGGATCGACAAGTCAGCAATGGACCGAGTGTCTTCAAAATTATTTTAAAATTTTCTGTAAGCACAAATAAGAGACAAACCGACCTCAGATTGCATGTAAATGACGACGACTGGCACCTCACAAACTAACCATAGTGAAAACAAAATTCGAACACATGATGAAACTCGAGATTTACATTACTAGTTAGTGTTAGTCCTTGGTCCAGTTCATTAAATGTGGTATTGAAAAAAAAATTTAGAGTAAAAACCTTGTGGAGATTAGAGGTTGAATACTAAACACTAAAGCTGACTAAAATTTAATTATTTTAATGAATTTGAATTTTTTGTAAGAGTAAAAATTACTTTGACTTGACATGATAGCACAAGCCTATAATTGAGACATTAAATTTTAGGCTTTCCCATTATGCATTTGTGGTTGAAATGAAAAAACACACATTTTTATACATGACGTAGAATCACTAAAATGTAATCACACGTCTTATATATGCAAGGATGTTAAAAATCGAGTATTTATAATTTCTAATTAGAATGAAACCCAGAGTTAAATTGTCATTCAATCCAAACTTAAAACTGTAGAAGCAATCAATAGTTACCATTATTACAACCAAATATACATTTACTTAAATAAAAAATTCGGTTGAAACAACTAAGTCGTGCTACATTTCAATTTTAGACACTAATAATGAGAATATCACAACAAAATTTTAGATTACCTAACCAAAAATGAATTTATAATCAATGTTAATTTTAACCACTGATTGGACTCATCAGGTAATTTTTCTCATAGCAACTTTCATAATAGATTTACTACAACTGATTAATTTGGTAGGCAAAATATACTCAAATATACTTATCTATTTTCTCAGTGTAGGATTTATTTATATAAATAATTTCGATATACTTAACGCGAACAAATAATCATCTGCGAAATATTATTAATTTAGAAGCTTTTGGGATAACGAGAATTATGGATTATAGGTGGCTTAAGCTGTGGCAGTCGGAGCGGGAGGTATCGAGTTCTCGAATCTCGATAGGGGCAGGATGCAAACGGGAGTTTTCACCATTTGATTACGATCGGTGGTGAAAACAACTATGACCCCCTGTTGGAGGCAAGAAAATTAGACCTATTGCTTGACTTCCTTGATTTGAAATCCTCGTAAATTACCGACCCACTATAGTGGTTTGAGTGTCTTAATTTCCTCCTAAATATATTACGAAGACCGAAACAAATACTTATGTTCGATTTTATGTGAATAGGTTCAACAGGAACGTTACAATTATATCAAAAAAATTATGAGGTGATTTAGGAGTAGTTTTTGGTTTAAATATTAGCTTAGATATAATTTTAAAAAACAATTATTGTTTGGAGTAATATGTACAGAACAACAATATATTGAAAACATTGTAACTGAGGTTTCAACCTAAATCACCTCTTGGAATTAACCTAGTATTTCACTTAAAAATACGGAATGAACGTAGAATCCAGAAAAGCTAGTGGTATCGTGACTATATAAGTAAACGTTCGTTTATAAAATCTATATTGGAAGCAATTCCAACACCCAAATAAAATATGTGAAGTCAGCTCACAATTAAATTATCTAATCTTATCAGTTTGGTTTGATCGAGTGAAGTACTTATATTGTGTGATACTAGTATTTGGAATGTCGGTGTAACTAAAATTCATCATCACTTTACATAACATAATTGATTGCTTGTTCTAGATTAACACAACAGTATGTAATACTAATTAGTTCGATACATGTATATAGTTGAATGACATAAGCAACCCTTTATATGCATATACATATGTATATAATACAAATAAATAACAATACAGATTATGAATGGCATATAAACACATAAGTAAAACAAACACATAAAGTTTTTGTAAATTTATCAATGAGAACAATTGATTGAATGAAATCTGTTCGCACATCTCAAGTCAAACACATAACGTCATCATCTATTAAAAATATTTTGTTCTTCATATGTACTATAGGCCAAATAAAATTTTTATTCAATTAAACGGAGGCTTCTTAAATGATCAGCGCAATATTACAACTTAAACACAATTCGATCTCGATCTCTCTGTGTATAAGTATATACATATTGACAAAACCTGTTAGCTTCTTGAAAAAAAAAAATACGTATAAATCTGTCTGGTTACATAAATTTTATATATATGTTCTATTACGTGACAATACAGTTAAATCGTGTATTGGGAAAAAAAATTCGAAGAAATATATAATATAAAAAAAATGTTAAAATGTTAATGTCTCCGCTACAATACACTGTCATACGTGATAAATTGAGAATCAATAAGACAATAGGACAACCTTGAAACGTACATATGTGTATAATATAAATAAAGTTCTGAAATAAGTGTTGAACCTGTTTTATATTAAATAAAAATGGCGGCTTAATTTATATTATAACTACTTATATTGTACTCTGTATGTGGTTCGCGCCGTTTTTTAATCGTATAAATTTATACGAGAAGAGTTCATTTCGGCCGTAACTATATAAGTAATAGATGGCGAAGAATATGTTGTTTACTACCGCGTATACCAAGAAGTGAAAATAATTTAATATACAATCAGACAACGTCCACCTTGGGAATATGTATTGATCAGAGTTTGACAGTTCAAAGACGTTGGTTTGTGTTGATGACTTTAAAGTTAAAACTATCTCGTATACCATCGATATTATGTTTTGTCTTTATATGGTTTTGTAAAACCATATATTTATCGATAATGGATTTTTGTGAAATCTTTTAAAAGCATTTTAACTGTTTTATGGTTTACGTTATTTTTAACTATTATTACCTTGCGATCATAATATGCAAATTTGTCTATATGGTATTTCACTTTCAATTGTTTTTAAATTGTATGAAATTATCTCAACACGATCTCGATATACAAATATAAACTTCTTATGCCTTATATAGTTATGCACTTATAGTTTTGCTCAATGACAACCGGAATTGGCGCGCAAAATATTAGTTAAACCGAGTGAGAATATAAACAGTTTATGTGAATCATATTGATATGTGGACAGATGTTAAAATGTTATTATAACTGTCAGTTATAACTTTAAACTACCAGGAAACGAAGTTTGTATATTTAGGCAGTACCTTACATAGCCATTTTCATATGTAGTAAAGATGGTTCGCGTATCGAGTTAACAATCTGACTTCATCGATTTCGTACATGATCCAACGTAAGGACTGCTCTCCCTTTAAAAATTGCAAACTTGAAGTCGATTGATTTTATACACAATATTAGGAATTCGCTTTAAATTCCTGAGCTCATGATTAAAAAAAACCCGGTGTTTGCCCCATCAACATCGGATTTGAGCCATATATAACACAAATGATTCCTATCTACAACACAAGCCGTTTGAGAACAGATATATATGCCAGAAAGTTATGCCAGTTTTGCTCAGTATTAGTTAAACCAAACCTACGGGAAATGCTGGGTTACAATCAAACTTGTATTAAATTTTGAACGTTTTCTAATCGAATTTGAACTGTGCAATAAAGTTGGTCACACTGAGACTGAGTTTAACTTATTAAAGCCACCTTTACTGTGCTAGTGACTAACATTAATGCTCATATATTTAAAAAAAATCCAAAAATGTAACATCTGTATGTGCTTGAAACAAACATCAAAAGCTGTGGAATTTGATAATTATCTGTCGTAAAGACCCTTCGTTCCTATAAAATCTAGGTTCTTCGTTTTTTCATCAATGTTGCATTTTAGCTACATATTACACTAACTTATTTGTTAAGGTCTCATAAGAGAGCTTTATAAGAAGAGGCTTATGTTAGCATTATTTACTGATATTTTGTTTTTTTGTTTGTTTTTATCTCTAAAATCTATTTCGGGACTCGAGGCACATCCAACTCTTTCGCGGTTCTCTTATTTACGTTCTTACCTTAGGCCATTACAGCCAAATAGCTCTATGTTAGCCTATAGTACTGACACGGAAGATGGTTTGGCCCAAGAATTCTGCACTACAACAGAGGGTTAAAGATGTGTTCATTCACACCACTGATCGTAATCGTATTCTGAAGAATCCCGAGAGGGCACGATGTGAAAAGGGATTTTCACCATCGGTCGTCTAGGCGGTACGATCGGTGGTGAAAATAAACTCATCTTAGACCCAGTTGAGGTTTGAATCGTTCCATCTTCTATGTCAGTACTATAGGCTGGCATGGAGCTATGCAATGTGAAGATGGTTTCTACGAAAATCGGACCTAGAGCCGGAACGTAAAGTAATATATTGGGAAGTCATAGTGGTCCAATCTAGCCTGAGTGACAGATAACACTACAACAACAAAAATATCAGATCAGTTTTAGTCTAAAAAGTTTGAATTGGCTTCCAATCCGAGAATGTAGGCCACAAGGATAAGTAACGAAAACCATTTGCACAACATTTATAATTACATAAGTAATAATAATCGAGCCAGACATTCAACTAACATAAAGGTTTGCAACAAAGTTCCATTCTTGCTCCGCTGTTATTCAGTTTATACACTGCGGAACACAAATATGAAAACCAACATTAGTCAACAAAATCTTCGACAGCCGTTAATTTTACCATACATTATTTACATACGTGGCGAAATGTAATTACCCCATAAGTGTAAAACCATTTTGTTTTGATACACCTATTGCCAGGCACGACACGGCAAAAAATTGGAGAACCTTATCAATTCGAATTAATATTACAGTGCGAACAAAAACCTAGGGTGAAATATCTGGGACTAAATATAGACCGAATGTATAAAATAAACGAACATGTCAAAGCGATTTGCAATAAAGGTCTCATCCATCCGATATGACCTATGGCTTTCAAATATGGTTTAATATTAGCGCAAGAAAGCAGATGTCTACGCTGCCATAATATATGTTTCGAAACGCACACACGAAGTTTGTCAATTATATCTCTAATCAGTACCACTACAACCGATTCAATTCAGATTGAATTGATATCTACATTATCCAGTTAGTCCGAACTCACATTCTAAGATCTGCATCCAATTTCTCAAACTCCATGGTATACGGCCCTTATCTAGCAGACCCTCAAATTTTACATAGCGCTTTTTATATAAACAATATTACAGGCCCAGGAACGTTCTAATATCTAGACATAAAAGGTTATGTTTAAGATGAAAACAATATACCGCTCATCTATCATGTTAACCGAACAAAAAGGCTATAATGCAAATACTTTATTTAAAAGAAATGGATTAATGGCATTTTTAATGTAGTCAATTTTATGCCAACTAGACCCCGAAACAAAACAACGAGTGTCTCATTTTATAACACCGATAATGATTATATACCTGGAGTGCAGAATTCATGGGGCAACCTACCTTCCATGTCAGTACTATAGGCTGGCATGGAGCTATGCAATGTGCAGATGGTTCTACATACATCGTCGATTGTGGCGTAATGGCGTAAGGTAGAACGTACACAAGCAAACCGCGAAAGTTGGGAGTGCCTTGAGTCAAAAGCAGATTGGAAAGATTCAAACAAACATTACGAGTTAAGAACTAAGAGTATAATTAGTTTAAGAACCTATAGGGCTCAGAAGCTATAATTTAAGAAAATAAGAATAGGCGTTTTTTTTAATATTCTTTAATCATCCAAAATGTAAAAGTTGATATGCTACAAATAAGATATATTAATTAAAAAGAATTGGATAATAGTGAATAGCAATGAGTACAAAAATTTAGCCAAAACTAAACGTGCTTAAAGCTCAGAGGTTTCATATGAATATTTGGAATGATCATCGTCTTATTTGGTTGTAGGGCATTTGGAATAGACAAATATATTCTTGGATTGTATTAAGAACATGTTTTATTAAACCAAATTTAAACCCAGCTAATTTGACTATCATATAGGTAATTTTTATTCTCGAAATTACGTATCCATCATACTGAAATATCAATACTTTTGGCCTAATGTGTACTCGTAATACATATTCGAGTAATAATAATAATTGTTCGTTATGTTAAAACGCGTAGCTTCGGAATTTGACTGTTGGTCGACACCTATTTGAAATATAATCATCGAAGTATAAACATAAATACGTTACATATAGCTAGACAGACACCAACAATATACTTATATAGTAACAAAATTCCTACTTCACATTGGTATTTATTTTCTTAATCAAACCCTAATTTAAACTGTCAGCAGCTGGTATAAACAATATCCTTATTACAAAGTAATTCTGTTATACCCTTTTTTCTTAAAATATGTACACCAAAAAAATTGCCTCACACACAGTTGTTTACCACTGGTATGCCATACATACCAGGAAAGAAATTTTTCTTAAAAATGAAAACCAACCTTTAGTTAATAGTATCCACGGTAAAAAAAAAGATGAAAAATTCGTAAAAAAAATCACTCAAATTTTTCGAGATGTTTTGGCTCGTACTATGTATACTTATGTCTTGTAATCCAAATTAGATAAATAAAAAATTAAAGCACGATAGGTTAATATAACTTATGTACACAAAAAACTGGAAAACTCGACACAACAACACACCAACGCTACGTTGACTTTTCCTTATGTATGAATTTTCATAAATATTACATCTCTTCTTGTGTGCTTCTTATTTACTTTTCTTTTTATCTTGGAACACAAATTCTCTTTGCACAAGAAAAACTTTTGATAATTTTATCCACCCAACAACAAAAAATTACAGCACACAAGATATGTACACAAAACCACTCTGTTTGATTAATTTTTCATTCAAAACTAATATTTAATAAATAAAAGAAAAACAAAAATTTTCACTTTTTCTTTTTTCTATTTAAATAACATAAAATAAAATGAAACAAAAATATTTTCACAAAATATAAACACACTTTTCACTTATCTCATTCTCAACTTTTTTTTTCTTATAAATTTTCACTTTTTCATTTAGATATTATGCCATCATCATCAGAATTGATAAAATAAACAAACACAATTTCACTCAAAAAACGAAAAACACTTATTCTAAATTCCGGAGCGAATTTTATGACAAATATAATTTTCACACTCACGCACAGAAAATTGAATTTTACAGATCAAAATTTTCATTTAATTTATTTTAGAAAATGTACACAATTTTTTTTGTTCAAAAATGTCGTAAATTCTGTCTACTTTAAGAAACTACCGATACGAACACGGCAGATGCACGCGGCGAACTAAAAGGTAGATCAATTTTTTTACAAATTTTTTTTTTATTTTTATTGCTGTGTTGTGTTGTTGTTTTATTGTAGATGGAGAAATTCTCTTTTTTTTTTCAAGTTTGCTTTGAACTTTTGAATGAATTTTTATAACCGATAGTGAACCGATTCGAACAAGAAGACGTGATTACATTTTTACAACGTTGACTGTACTCAAATTTTGAAAGCAAAAGAGAAGAAACATTTATGTTTATTCTCTCTCTTTCTTTTTGGATATTCTTGTCTATATCGATCGCAGATTTTTCGAGTTTCCCCTTCTTCATTCATTCATGCATGAATGAAATGTCTTACAAACAATTACAATAGGAGAGCGAGAGTACATGTTACCATTTAAAATGAATAGAGAGGAAATTCATTCAGAGTTTGCGCACATTTTATTTGATATTTTAGAGGTGATGTTTTGATTAAAGGTACGATTAAAGTACTTTTTCACAGGTAAAGTGAATAAAAGACAAGATTTTTTTTTATTAGATGAATTTTTTTTTCTCGATAACCTAACGATAAAACAGATGTTATGTTAATTCGGTTGCGATAAGAAATAAAATTGGTTTTGAGTTAACTCGATGATGGGATAGTCCTGTCAATGCTACTGTTCCCGTGAAATTTTTATTCTACATAACGCACATCTTTATAATATATGATGAAGGGTGAATAAATCGAATTCTATTTTTAGGGTGGAATCTTTTCCCAAAATAAAAGATTAACACACATATATGTATAATACATAAACGCAACAATAGCATAAATTTCCTGAAACAATATTATATGTGCTTTATGTACATCATATAGTTAAAATGAAGATGGGGTGGTAGTACGTACATACATAGTTGTGGGTACTCGATTCGTATGTAAAGAACAATTCCGAGAAATTTGTATCCGTTTCGGGTGAGTTGAGTAATTGTGAATGTTTTCGTTTTATTTAATGTTTATGGAAATTTATGCAAGAAGGATGAATATTAGATGCGGTTCGCCGATTATAGTCTCTGCAAATATTTACTTTTACTCTAATGCTGGAAGTATTCTTATCGTGTTTGAAAATTAATATTGTAGCATTAATATGCGGACAAATGCGAGCATGTTAAATAAATATTTTAATTTTTATAACTTTTTAAGTGTCAACATTTTGATTTTAGGGTTGGAGTCGCTGTGAATGTAAAATTTCTTTCATATTATGTTCATTCCCTCGTCTAAGTGGTAAATATATGTATTCCAGTTTAATTGATTCCTGTTTATTCTAGTTATCTAGCTAATACAGTAAACATTAAGAGCTAGAAAATGTAAGGTTTGAAGTATGAATTCATCTCAAGTAAATCATTGAATATAACAACGGTTAAGATTTCATGTTTTATCTCCATGCGATAAAGTTTAACTACTGTCACAAGGGTAGGTATTATTTCACTGGCTATTGTCATTGTGATATTTGCCATTCCAAAATTTTTATCTTTTAAAAACGAAAGAAAACATATTTTGTACATTAAGTCTCCATTGATACCTTAAGAACAATTAATACAGATTGGTGCACATTCAAGGTGGGTACCCCAATGAAAACTTTTATACACAATCTACAGTCCGCATGTTAAGTTTTGGCCAACTGCGATAATGGTACTCGAGATCACGGCATGATCTCATGTCCATTTAGTAAACTATGTCCAAAGATTTATTTTTTGTGAGATCATTCAGTAGTTCACACAAGTACAAAGAGTGGTATCACAACGGACCAACGCCGGTCCAAGTGTGCGAAAGCAGCCACAACAACCTAACAACCTAACTTATAATTTATCTCGAAATCAAGACTTTAAAAATTAAAGATACCTAGAATAGTTTTCTTGGAACTCGAAACACTTTTAAACAAATATTACTTAGGCATTGAAATAAAATCCGATACTTATAAGCATGTATGGAATAATATCGATCCGATACAGTACATTTGAAAAACTATCACAGTAGTCTTAAATGCATCGCTTGATCGATCCAAAACAGCAGTGGTATTATTAAATATGCAACTTAAATATCAAATCGGACATAAACATTTGATATGTTATAGCTAAGCCGAAAAAAGCCTGGCTTGAAGGCCGTGAATGGCCATAACAGCATCCCAACTGAGACCTTACGAACCATTAATACGTATTGGTGCACATTGTAGATGGTCAGTCCAACGAATGCTTTTACATTCAATCGCTTTTTATGTCATCCGGTTATATTAATTATAGTCATTGGCGATAATCGATATTTCATATTCAATTCAATTCATATTCAATTCATATTCAATTCATATTCAATTCATATTCAATTCATATTCAATTCATATTCAATTCATATTCAATTCATATTCAATTCATATTCAATTCATATTCAATTCATATTCAATTCATATTCAATTCATATTCAATTCATATTCAATTCATATTCAATTCATATTCAATTCATATTCAATTCATATTCAATTCATATTCAATTCATATTCAATTCATATTCAATTCATATTCAATTCATATTCAATTCATATTCAATTCATATTCAATTCATATTCAATTCATATTCAATTCATATTCAATTCATATTCAATTCATATTCAATTCATATTCAATTCATATTCAATTCATATTCAATTCATATTCAATTCATATTCAATTCATATTCAATTCATATTCAATTCATATTCAATTCATATTCAATTCATATTCAATTCATATTCAATTCATATTCAATTCATATTCAATTCATATTCAATTCATATTCAATTCATATTCAATTCATATTCAATTCATATTCAATTCATATTCAATTCATATTCAATTCATATTCAATTCATATTCAATTCATATTCAATTCATATTCAATTCATATTCAATTCATATTCAATTCATATTCAATTCATATTCAATTCATATTCAATTCATATTCAATTCATATTCAATTCATATTCAATTCATATTCAATTCATATTCAATTCATATTCAATTCATATTCAATTCATATTCAATTCATATTCAATTCATATTCAATTCATATTCAATTCATATTCAATTCATATTCAATTCATATTCAATTCATATTCAATTCATATTCAATTCATATTCAATTCATATTCAATTCATATTCAATTCATATTCAATTCATATTCAATTCATATTCAATTCATATTCAATTCATATTCAATTCATATTGAATTCATATTGAATTCATATTGAATTCATATTGAATTCATATTCAATTCATATTCAATTCATATTCAATTCATATTCAATTCATATTCAATTCATATTCAATTCATATTCAATTCATATTCAATTCATATTCAATTCATATTCAATTCATATTCAATTCATATTCAATTCATATTCAATTCATATTCAATTCATATTCAATTCATATTCAATTCATATTCAATTCATATTCAATTCATATTCAATTCATATTCAATTCATATTCAATTCATATTCAATTCATATTCAATTCATATTCAATTCATATTCAATTCATATTCAATTCATATTCAATTCATATTCAATTCATATTCAATTCATATTCAATTCATATTCAATTCATATTCAATTCATATTCAATTCATATTCAATTCATATTCAATTCATATTCAATTCATATTCAATTCATATTCAATTCATATTCAATTCATATTCAATTCATATTCAATTCATATTCAATTCATATTCAATTCATATTCAATTCATATTCAATTCATATTCTCTGTGGTAAAGTATTTTCTCTGTTCATATCTCGTAAAGTAGTCATTCTGGAATATTATGTACAAACAAACAACGATATTGAACGAGAATAATTGGCTATTTGTTGTACATTTCCGGTTTCTTGGGTCGTCTGTAATAATTTTTCCATTTTGCGACGAAAATTAATCGAAACAAATTTCACCCTTAGGTTTCATACATTTCCTGCAGACGTTTAGCCTTAGATTTTCTCTTTGCAAAATGGATCATGTATAATTTAAACTTCATGGTTGAATAATTGTCAGTATACTCGTACTTTGTCTACTTGATAATTGGGTTTTGTTGGACTGACACTGAAATGTGAAAAGCTATTTCCTATTTTGTTCACCCCATAGCAATGCGAAAATCGACTAAATGATACAAAATATTTACTTGTCAGTTTGAATACCACATACTCATCACATCACATATTTACATTTTAGACTACATTCTACTCGGGCACCCGCGGTATACGACCAAATTTTAATTTTCAGTTTTGAAATGAGAAAAAGCACAAGACCATCCGGAAAGTGATCCGGCGATATTCATTAATAATTTTCAATAAACAAAATGAGCACGTAATTTATAATTATGGGAAATGGGAAAAATATAATGAAAAATGATGATGAATATTCTCCCGGTTTTTGTTTAAAGCAGCGAAGTAAATTTAACAAATTAAGATGAGTAGAGCACAAAACAATAACTTTACAAACAGGCAAACAAAAAAATAGGTTCAACGGAAAATTAATTTCAATAAAACATGGCCCAACATTATAATTATGATCTTCATCATTTAGTAACAAAACAAATACAACAACAAAAAGGAAACGCGTTTAGCACAAAAATCGTCGACTCTTGAGGTCAAGGTTTAGAGCGTTACATTATATTTAGATCTTAAAGACATATTTAAAGTATAAAGTATGTAGAGCAATAAAATTTGAAAATGATTACAATTGAAAGTAGCAGCATGATGTTCGTTAGCATAGTATTTGTCACATATATAAGAATATATATTATGTATGTATGACCGACGTGGTACAGTTGATAAACGAGAAAAGGCACAATGCCAAGATTAGACGGACGTTTATTTAAAGACGACAACTTCTTACGTTTTACATATACTGAGAAAAAATCAATGTTTTTCTGGTATATTCAAAGATATTTTGTTGAAACACTAAAAATTTATGAGCCATGCATACACTGTACATACATTCAAGCTTTTCGGTAATTTTCTATGTTCTATATATACATACATATTTTGTACATACGAGCACATACATAAAATCTATAAGGCGAATTGTGTACGTAAACACAAGTGTAGCATTATACTCCCATGAGCTAAGAAGACAGTTGTGGTCTAAAATAGAATTATGTATATATGTATGTTACTGAGAGTTCTCTGTACTCCATTATATACGATACCATACATGTTTTGCCATCCAAAATATTTAATTATGAATGTTGGATTATTTTTTATTTAGATGACTCGATAGAATGATGTGGTGAGATATTTTTATGTTTATGTTATAGAACTAAAATATGATCACGTGTCTACTGTGCGCCTACCCCATTTTATATTATGTGTCGAATATTTTTGAGAATATGAGTCAGGTTAATCTGAAGTGTGATTTGGTGTCATACACCCGTGCCGTTTAAAATATTTTTAGGTCATGTTCGACTTTGGGCTGCGACATAGAAGGTCTAAGTGAATTCATAGTGGAAAGTGCTGTCAGTCGAAAACATGGAATAGAAATTCGTGCATATGCACATATATTTCCTTACAGGTTTTGATGGAGATTTTGAAGGTACTAGAAACAGAAGCACCATCAACTTACAGAATAACTAACATAAGATTTTTCTCAACGACAACGTCAACTAAGCGAAATCCAAATATAAAATCACAATTTTGTGTGGCGTGTCCGTTATTAGTATGCCTTCGACCGATTAGCTTTTGTTGATCTTGGAAAATAAGTAAATCCGAGAAGAGATGCTTCCTCATATTTGTCATCGATATCTTATGGGAGTATAATTTTAGTAGATCGTTGGCAGGGTATGCGCGTACTCGTACCCAGTCAACAATCGATCTACATCGAGTTTCATCAAAACTAACACAAACTAAACTAACTAAAAGGTATCAGATAATTGGAGACATCATACCTCAAGCGACGTTCGAGTCACTTATATTATATGTATGGTCGGCCAATAGATTAGAACGCAGTGTCCTGTGAGTATCCACACGATCGTTTTATGTTCACGTCTTCGTAGGGAGATAAGTGTCTTTGAGCGTTTCAGGTCCAGCTACATGAGAGGGTGTTCGTCCACCTATCGTTCGCTGAGACTTCCGCCTCCTTTTTAAGCACAGTCTTAAGTGAGTTAATGGGTTTCCCCAACTTTGCCGGTAGCAGTTCAAGAGTTGTACCATGCCTCGCTAGTTCGTCCACCCTGCAGTTTCCCATGACGTCTGAGTGGCTAGAGACCCAAACTGCCTGAATGTTGAAATGCTCACTCATCTCATTTAGAGACGAGCGGCAACCAAACTCCACTCTACACGTCAAAGAAACAGAATCCAGTGACTTCATTGCCATCTCATTAGGATACCACATTATGTCTCAACCAATTAGGGACCTCCTCAATCACTATCACCTCCGCATGGTGCACGCTGCAGTGATCAGGGAGGCGAGCTGCTATACCTACCTCTAATTTATCACCAAAGACTCCAGCTCCTACTTTTCCGTGTAGCTTGGAGCCATCCGTAAAGGACTTCTATGCTTCCGTTTCCGCTGCCGACCCGCTCTTCCAAGAGTCCCTTGAGGATCAGGTAGTTCGAAACCTTTTTTCGAAGCACACAGTCGGTGTAACATAGTCTAGATTCGCCATTTCTTTCCTCAGAATCTAACTATCGTCGAGTGTCCTGTCTGAAGACATTTCCAGTGTGATATGGCTGATAGTGGAGTGGCCGTAATACGGGGAGAAGGTGAAACATGACCTCAGCGTTGTCATGACAGGTGTTGTCCTCAGCGCCTCGCTTATAAGCATGCAGATCGTTCTTTGCACATTCTCAATCCTTTTTCTGTACGTATCAAGAGCTAGCCACTACACACTCACCCCATACATAAGTACAGGTTTTACTTCGGAAGTGAATAGCCAGTGTACCAGCACCGACTTCAGGCCCCACATCTTTCCGATGGCGGTTCTACACGAGTACAATGCTATATTGGCCTTGTTTTCTCTTTCCAGAAATCTTGCCTTGTCCGTTAAAGCTAGTCTCTTGCCGTTTAAGAGAGGTGGATCTACTACAGGGATTTTATATTGCCTAGTAAATAGTACCAATGCATTTTTGGACAAGCTAATTGCCAGTTCACATTTGATGGGCCAAATCGTAATAACTAGGTTCAGGGCATTTCGGATTACCTCCGTCACCGTGCTTAGGTATTTTCCCAGTAACCTACCCCTAGAAGCTTCGAGGGATTGAGGAATTGCCTCCGTCTTTACATTTTTAAAGGCGCCCTCAATATCAAGAAACGCCACCATGCAAAACTCTTGGGAGAATATTGATTTTTCAATTGTACATACCAAGGCATGCAGAGCTGAGTCCACAGATTTCCCTTTACAGTAAGCATGCTGAGCCTGGGCCCAGTCACTAAGCTTTATTTTTGAACGTATGTAGATATTCATCAACCTTTCCAAGATTTTCAATAGAAAGGATGATAGAGTTATGAGTCTTAAGTCCTTAGGGTAGAGTGAGCATTTACCCGCTTTCGGAATAAATATTTCTATGACCTCAGTCCACCCCCGTGGAATACAGACTAGATTTAAACACCCTTTGAAGATTACTTCCAGCTAGAGGAGCATAATCCTCGAGTTGTTTCGAAACTCCGCTGGGATAATTCGGTCGGGACCAGCCGATTTATAGGGTTTGAAACATTTAAGTGCCCTTTCCGTTCTTTGGTTACGATATCTTCTATGCGCAGTGAGTGTGCTTCTTGGTGAGTTCTAGTCTCTGTTGAGTCTTCAAAGCTTCCTGGAAAGTGGGTTTCGATGAGAAGTTTCAAAGATACCTCACCCGGTTTATAAAATAACTGGGACTGGTAGGATTGGAAGACAGAATCTTCCTAAGACGAGAGAGATCGGAGACATCTTCCATTTTGTCACAAAAGAGTCTCCATGATTTCCTCTGTGCCGTCATAAGTTTTTTTTTGTATACTTTGAGGTCCTCCTTGTAGGAGTCCCAGTCCGCAGCCTCTCTCGTATTTTTGACTCTAAAGAATGCTGTCCTACACGCCCTCCGGTAGGTCCCCAGTTCCTTGGACTACCATGCCTTTTTTTGCTTACACTTGGGTTTAACTATTGGGCAAGCAGCGCGTTGAAGCACCGATTGCAGGCTTTTGTGCAAGTGTCCACTATGCCGTTGAGTTCCTTCACTGTCGCTGGTGACTCAGGAGTCTTTGGTACTATTAGTTCTATAAGTGTTTCCCCATACTTGCTCCAGTTTGTTTTTCTGGGATTCCTGAAAGCTTTCCGGGTGGCAGAGGAAACGTTAACGCTAATGGTAATATAACGATGGTCAGAGAAGGAGTGTTCTTGCGCCACTCTCCATTCCCTGACCTTAGGGTACATCTTTTCTGAGGCGAAGGTTAAGTCAGAACCTCCTAGTAATAAAAGTGGGTTCTTGCCCAATATTACACACCAAAAGGTTGTTATTTAAAAGGTAATCAAAAAGTAGGTCACCCCACACATCCAAGGAGCACTCCAATCTTCTTCCTGTTCGTTTCGAGGACCAGGTCCCCCAGGTTATCCGGCGGAACCTGTTTTTTCCGGTCCAAGTAGGCTGAAACCAGCCAAATTACACTGCCGCCAAACTCTAGGCTGAACGCAATTATGTACCATTGCTGTATTGAGAAAGAAGGAACATCTTTAAATTAGTTTTTTCCAAGGATGCAAGATCTGATATTCTACGACTTTCTCGAGTATATTAAGTTATACCCCTTCATTCTAAGGTCACAGATCCTGTTAGTATTTATTCAAGGTTTTTGAAGAAGGACCACGTCCTCCTATGATTTAGTCAGTCTGAGGAGTAAGGCGACCGACGCCACCTTTGTATGATGTAGGTTAATTTGTATGAAATTTAGCATAACACCAAATTGAGCTTATCTACCTATTACACTCACCGCTACCGCAGGCTAGTGTCCTTCAGTTCCACTAGAGTCGCCGGTGTCTCCCGTCTCTCCTCTCACGGAACTTGGTTCCCAGAAGTTTGCAGACAAGTCTTGCAGCTTATTGGCTAAGAGAGTTTCTCAGAACGCGAGTTCGATTCTTGCCGTAGGCCAAAAATTAACATGCACCGTAGACCTAATAAGCGACTGTGTAAAAATCATTCGTTGTTTGACCACCTACAATGTGTACCAATACGTGTAAATGGTTCGTTAGATCTTAGTTTGAGACCTTTAACGGCATTTAAGCCATATATTATTTTTAATGCGAACAACATTGAAACCCTTTTAACGATTATGACGCTACGACGATCAGGCTGATTTCAACTCTCGTCCTCGCAAATAAACCCTGTATAATTGAAACAAAATTTCAATTATACAGCGCAAAAGGGCCAACATTTATGTTCCTTCTATATCATCACACAATTTCCGAACCGTTTTATTAGTAATTTAAAAAGGGTTTTTATTTATGTAATCATGTGCAGCGCTATCCCGTACCCTCACGTTTCTAGAGTAATAAAAATTAAAATTAAGAAAATATTGTTTTTCCAAAACGTTCTGATAAAATGATAAAAATCACATTTCTGTCATAAAACACACAACACGCAAAATAATAAATTGTCGGCACCCAAATGTTTCTGTGACATTATCGTTTATCATGTATATGCACCCAAAAGTACTCGGTGTTTTTCAATTTATGTATATGGTTACATGATCTAAACTACAGATTTATTATATGAGTCGCCGGTTCTGTCCACACCGACATACATTTGAACATTTCGAAAAGTTATTAAAGAGTTTCTCCAAAGAATAAAACCAGACTGGATATCTGTATAGAAAGACAAGCAAACCTAATTAGCTTAAAGTAAATACGTTAGACGATCGTTCAATCACTTCTTTTATGATTTATCGTTCGACTTGATGTACGAGTATGTGTAAAACAGTTAAATTAATCGTCTTAATGCATACAACCGAGTAATAAGGTAGTTTTTGTAATCTTTCGTTTGAAGATTATAAATAGAAACGTAATAACTCTTAATTACAAATATAACGGATTTTTCACCTATTGATACGCACTTTGACGTATATTTATAGAAATTCATTAATGTCGTTAATGATGTATAATTATATTACAGTAGCAGCAATTAATTTACTCTACCCATTACAAATCAAATACATGTTTCGTAAATATTTCAAACGAAAGATAAAACCCTTTATATGTGGTTTAGGACTCACATACGAAAAAAACCACAAATGTTAAAAATGTCAACAAACAAAAAAACCAGATACCGCCACAACAACAATGACCTCCCGCTTAAGTACACCCGGTAACGAAATTGAGGATCGGCACGTATAAGGTGCAGTTACTTCGAAAACCCGGCGCGTTTGACGGCCTTATCACATGTATGAAAGAGTATCGGTTGAAATTCTTAACGCTCCTAAAAACTCGATGGCCTAAAAGTGGAGACGATGTGTCCCCTTGGAGTGGGATTTCCCATTGGGCCGCACGTCAAACAGGCTGCACTGGACTTTCAGGCAGTCCATAAACGAATGACGTGAGCTTCGCTTGCACATGAGATTAGCCAACCTGTCAATTGTCTGTGTACATGCGGTCACTGATGTAAGCCAATCCCAGCATAAAGACTCATTTTACAATAATTTGGATAATCTGATGGGCTCCATACCAGAGCACGTTCCAGATTGATGATTGGTGACTTTAAGGCTGGAGGTGGCAGAAATCAGACGGACTTATGTAATATTATAGGTCCATACTCCCGACACGAAACCGCGACCGAAAATAGGGAAAGAATTATGTATTTTGCTAACGCTCATGATCTCAAAGTTTCAAGTACATTCCTCATAAAACTTTTATTTGATAAATGGACACATTCACGTAAAACATTCTGAAGCCAAATTGACCATGTGTTGATTTCCAAAGAGCGGTGTCGAGTGGTCCAAGACGTGAGATCTTATAGGTCGTCAACAAAATCGTAGGCAGTGACCATTATCTGATCACTGCAAAGCTACGATGTTAATTTACGAATAAATCAGGGAGAACAGGGGAATATACAACACGATTCTCCTGTGAAGGTCTGATAAATAAAGGACCGCGAAGTAAATATCCTGTCATCAATAGCATTTTGTGATCTAAATTACCAATCTGAAGAAATGAACAGTGTCTGGCAAGTATTGAAAATCTCGGTTGTCAATGATGCCCAGCACATTCCTATGAGGAATTTACCATGGCCATGCTATGAGGAATCCACCATGGCCATGCAAAGATGAAAGAAAAGTCGTTTTTCAGGAGATGATTGCATTAATTCTTGATATTCGGAGGGCTAACTTTGTGGAACTGCCTTTTCCACCTTGTTCGATTGGAATGGAGAAATAAAGTTATGCCTCAACAATGCAAAGTGGCCACGTTATGCCCATTCTTCAAGAAATGTAATCGCTTGAAATTCTGGTCACGTTTTGTTTGCTGATCTGAACCAAATGATACATCGATATTTTAAAGGAGAACCGCCGTTTGGTAGACGTAGATGTCGCTGTCGACGACGATAGAGAGTGGTTATGTTGATCATATGGGCTTGCAATTATGTATAGACAGTACAACTTGGATCGCTGGATTGGGAATTATTGAAATACAGTCTAACTAAATGTCAGTTTAAAATGTACTGCATTAGTCATGAAAGAGGAATGAACATATAGTCATATTGAGTTTATCAAAGGAAGGCTCGTTCTCACCTAAACTTACATCTTAGAGTCATTAGTAATAAATTGCAAAGCCACTAAAGAAGCTTTTTACAAGAGACGGATTGTATAGGCAACATTTGTCAGTTCTGTCTTTAGTGAATTGATTATCGTCGAATCTTCTCTGATGACCTAAATCTTAATGTACTGCATCATTTGGTTGGTATAACCACCCCAGTGGGTCAAATTACAGTAGTAGGATACATCAGGATGTAAAGCGATTGTTTAATATTGTATTATCCTTATTTTCATTGCGGTTGAATTTATTTACTATTATGGTAAAAGTAAAATAAAATATGTTATTGTGATAATTCCTTTGAACTTAACCATAACATCACCAACATTGCACCATTGGTATTATATATATGTATATATGTATCTACTTCATAAAACATCTGTAACACAATATTGCAAAAAGTTATGGTTTCTGTGGTTTTCCAATGAAATAGAACATTTGAAAATTTGTTATCTTCTTCGGTGCTGAGTTTAACCACGAAATGGAATTATAAAATCTGGAAGAGATTGCAAATCCCGTAGGCGATTAAAAATATATATATATATAGTGTCCATAACATAAGCTATCAACATCATCGGGTGGTTGACATCAACAGGTACCCCTCCACCCTTCTATGGATATAGTGCGAAATAAAATGGTGACAGTTTACAAACCACCTCGGTTGTTGGAATTTACGAAAAGGATATTCTATTATAGAGTGCCTATACCACTAATTAATTTCGACTAAAGTATTTTTTTTCGCTCGTCGTTATGTCAAATGGCTGGAAATGTTTTCTTACACCACAAATCCTTCACAGCGGACCAACTTCAAATATATAGCTTAGGTCCCTCTCTTCGGTTTTCTTTGTTTTATGGTTTGGTTAAGGGATACTGAAAGTGATAATCTTAAATGTCATTGATATTCGGTTAATCTTCTGTTTCCGTGATAAATAATCCGATAGAATTTTTAGAAAAATCTAGAATTTTAATGATCATACTTTAGATTCTATCGAGATTCGTACGTAAAATGGCACTGATCGATCTAATTAATCATCGACAATTTATTATTCATTATTTACAAATGTGATTTTTGCCCTATTCCGACCAGACTACGGAGGGTTATGCATAGTCTGATCGGAATATGGCAAAAATCACCCTCATCAATATTTAACCAATACATAATTTTACATTTCATTCATAGAGTGGATGGTAACAAACTTCCAGCTCCTTAGAACACATCCAAAACCCCTATTTCAGTATTGGTTTCAATAATCCCAATATAATAAATCTAAAGGTAATTTGGCCCTATAGCCGTACGTCCTAAATGTTGATAACAATTGTATTAATCAGAATAATTCACCTGGTTATGTCAGGCATAATTGGTGACGCACTTTTAGTTAAGCATAATCCATTAATAATACGGTTTGTGTCAATCAATATGCTCCAGAAATGAGTATGTCAATGAGTAAGAAAATATTCTAAAAGACGTTCGGAACAACCTGGGATTCACATTGAAATAATTGAAAATGATTTGGTGATACTGAAACACTTTGATTGGCAGAACTACTCTAGAGTACACGATTAATCGATTTGTTGAATATTCGCCATAATATAAGATTCGGGGACAATGAAGACGATTGTTCGAACCGCTGTAATAAGAAATGAAACTCTAATAAGAAATGGAAATGAGAGAATTTAAGGTTCAAATGGCGATAATTGTAAGAAAGAGGTATGATCATACGAATAGGTAAAAACAATTTTTGGCAGGAAGTGCTGGTAGATGAGGTCATTCTGGATACGGACTTGATGAGGAAATACGGATTCGTATTGGATTTTCGACGAGGGGTGTTAAGTTTTAGTAACATCGAGCTGCCACTCGAAAGTAATAACGGCAAGCCAATCATACGGAGAGCTATCTTGGATCATCGTTTAAAGTTGTCACCACACTGGGAGAAACGTATAGAGGCCAGTAAGAAGAAGCATCGGTCAGTAATGCACAAGATTATAATATGACCATCATGGACGATATTGGAAGAACGGGTGGTGTCTACCTATTTGAATTTATACCCTGGAGATGGTTCGTGAATGATTGGGATGTAGAAAAAAAGTGGCTACAAAAGGGAAACAGAGTGTAGTGCGACGAATCACAGTGACACCTGTTATAATTTAAACGAAGTTTAAAATTATCGCAAAGTAGAATTTGGTTACCCTGTAACCCAATGTTTAAAATCATGGATAAAATAAAAATCGACAACGCTCAATGGACGAGCGAACAAAATACGATGAATGATGCACACTTCGCGAAATGTAGACATGTAAACGGTTGATGGAAAATTCTACAAGGATTAACATGGTATATATAGGTGTAGACATTTGTGTTACGAAACAGAGTTTTGGAAAATGATAATAGTTTTGAATTTTGGAAAATGATAATAAGTGAAAGTGATATAAAGTGTTTAAATGATCGTGGTAATAATTATTGTGAAAAATAATTGTGATAATAATTAATTATGAGTTATTCAAGGATTTCTATTGTAAAATAAATTAAGTGTGATAGTTATAGTACATACTTGAGCCTTATATTCACAATCTAGTGATCGAACCGGATAATTATTTGAATTTATACCCGGCTAACTCGTAACACAATGTTACGATTAAGCCGAGTGTTTATTCAAATTATTTATCACTGGATTGTGAATATAAAACTCGCAAATTTTAAATTTTACAGTCAAATTTATTTCACACATAAATTCCACAAATAATTCACCAATTATTTTTATCACAATTATTTTAAATCCACAATAATTATCACTACAATTTTTTAAACACTTCACTTTCATTTATTATCACTTTCCGATATTAACACTTTAAAATTCCAAATTGAACTGTTTCGTAACTCAAATGTCTACAACTATTTATACGACGCAAACCATTGGGGAACATCCATCACCGTTTGCATCTCTACACTTCGCGAAGTTTCGTTGCGACTGACTTGGTTCGCTCCGCCTATTTCGTTATTTTTTAAATTGACGCGCTATCTCTTATCAAATCTTATTGTTACTAAAGCATCATCTATTAAAAATTCTTTTTACTATTTTACGAACAGAATTTTTGAAATAAATAACTTCTAATATAACTCCCTGCAAATCACCTTAACGGTTCGACAACCTTTTACAAATTGCTTCAAGACTTCTTGCTACAATTGGTCTTAATCATAGAAAACAGTGGATTCAAAATTCGCTCGCTGAATAGATTTTGCTGCATTCTTGAATTCAAATATAAATTAAGAAGCTCGAACAGCCCAAAAAGTGTTATGATGGCTGTTTTTGGGATGCCAAATGAATCTAATGATATGCTCGTATTATATGTAAACGCCTGGAGATGATGTACTGGATTTCGATCTGGAAGGTAACGTCATTTAATGCCCATCATTCAAGGTACTCATTTTCCGTTCTTATTCGTTCGTGAAATTAACTGTGCACCGAATTGTTATCACAATAAAGCCTCGAGATCACGGGCTTCAATTTCATTCAGCAAATAGTCCGCTCTATAGTCTATATAAACCATACCAAACCGTTGTTTTGCCTAGATATAATGGTACATCTTCTGCTCTAAAGCCTAAATACGGCAATTTTGCTTATTAACTTGGTAGAGTACAGTAAATCTTCTTCAAGATTTCAAGAGTTCACAAAGTGAAACGGTGATAATTTTGAAGGTAGCCCCTTCCTTGCATGAGTTGAATTTTATATGCTTTTAAATCAAAATCCTTATTTAAACTTCACCGAGTTGTTGCATACGTTACTGTTGAGATTACTGTTGAGAACGGCGATGAATCGATTCAACACGGTCTTCGTGAATATTCTCAGGTAATGTCTCAGGATGTGGTCTATTTGTTCGTGTATTACCTTATAATAATCATTGGATATCAAATTTTTCTATAATACTGTCAAACAATACTGAACAAAAATATCATACCTGTTTGACACGATTCACACGTAAATCACTCGTCCCTAGCTTTTGACTTACAACTGTTAACCAGAATTTTTATTTTTATCATTTAGAATAGATTCGTTTTGTAGCTTTTCTGAAACGGAAATTTCTGATTAAGTTCGATGATGAAATTTAAAATCAAAACAACTTTCCATCAACCTACGACAGAAAATCGGAAAAAATATTGGATTTTTCATTCGGATAAAATTATTGATTTGTACCCAAGCTTATACAATCATTCCTGTAAGATTTAAAGATTCAATTTGTGTAAATCTTAAAAAATATATACCGAATGAATCTGTATACACACATGAACAACCTGACAAATCAATGGACATATTGTATTTTATTCAGGTGGCAAACATATTCAATGTTTTTGTATACATTGTACTCAAACGAGTAGGGAGTTTTTCGGCTTATGCATGGTTATTTTTGTTGAATCAGTTTTCCAATCCTACACTAAAATAATTTATGATGATTTATCAAAAAAAAAAATATTTTATTTTTACAAATAAATTTGTCTGTCAAATATTTGAATGATGGTTGGAATTAAAAATTGTGATTTTTACCTTTTATTGAACATATTTATATGAAATTTTGCTAATATCGGCTGAATTATGAATGTCAATTATTCACATTCAACTGAACTATATACATATTCACAATATTTAATTGAAAGTATTATGATTGTTGAGTATTTTGAAAGCTCTGTAAAATATCATAGTCGATGAAGTTATTGCGTAAAATCAACCAGATTAACTAGATGTGTTGAACTAGATTAACTAGATTGAGCAAGTAGAAAGTAGAATTGTTTTTTCCAAGAATACAGGATCTGATTTTCCCCGAACTTTTTGAGAATATTAGGTTCTACCCCTTCATTCAGGGTTGTACTTCAGGGATGTACTATTTGACAATCTGGTGTTGAAGTTTAGGCTTAGGCCTTTTGGTTGTTATTATGTTGAAATCTTTGAGGTCTTTTGTGGTTTGTTTGATTTAAAATCTACTTTTGTTGCATAGCTTTTTCGCCTAAATGTTGTTTTATTTTGTATAAACACACAGTTTTTCATATTTTGTTATTTGTTAGTTCTTCACTTCGGCCTCATTGATGAGTTAATTCCTGTTTAAACCACATGTCAGCAAAATTAATGCAAGCAAATCGAGGTACGAAAAAATCTCTAGTTATGACCCTATACCGCTCACTATTGACAGTAACATTCTGACCATCATCGTTTTTGAATACATATAGACCAATGGCTCTGCCAGCCCATAAAGCGTACCAAACAGTAATTTTCTGTGGATGTAATGGTGTTTCGACAAAAGCTGGTGGAGTATTTTAACTCCAAATGCGACGTCCCCATTAAACGAAAAAAGGACTTCATCGGAAAACATAATTTTGAATGAAAATTCAACATCAATAGCCATTTGTGCTTCAGCCTATTCGCCGAATTGGTGGCGCATACGATGTGCTTAATGTGCGACAAGCTTAATCTTGAAATCTTTTAAGCCCAGGATTTTTCGTAATATCTTCCATAAAGTGGAAGGACACAATTTAAGTTTCCGACAACGGTGACGAATTGATCGATTTGGCTCTTTCCTGTACAGCGGCTACCACTTCTTCAGTGCGCACTGTCCGGCATCTCACGGGTTGTACATTATCATTTAGAGTAAACGTTGTCTGAAAACGATCTATTCTTATTCGAACTAGCCGCTCTGAAGGACGATTATGTACGCCATCATATGAACGAAGTGCACGATAAGTTTGACGAACAGAACCATTCCATAAAATCCATAATGAAATGTCAAACCAAACTAAACAAAAAGCAGCTATAAACTGTTAAATGGGTTGACAAATAAAACAGTGTCTCCAACTCAAAGTTATGAATCTCTAAAAAAACACACTTTACTATAGCTTAAGGCGCATCAACATGGTGTTTTTTACTTATCTTAACATATCCAAGATCCATAAAGAGATCAAATTCGACTTCAGGGTTTTTCTATGTATCACCTGGTACCAGCTAGATTAAAACATACTGACACGTCCGAAAAGATCATCATTTCGTCACCCGAGCAGTAGGATGAGCTGTAGTATTCCCATATTTGAATTTCGGTAATAGTTACACAAAATAATTTCCCGATGACGTGCTTCGTCACAATAGTGTCACGTGGGTAGTTGTGTGTCGGGCCACCTTCCTCCTTATTAGACAGTGCTCAGAAGGGCCTAGTAGATGGTCTCTTCCTTCTAGGGGAACGGCTGTTTGTGCTTTTCTGATCAAAAGATCAACCGGCAGAAAATCCACAGCCATCTCAAGAGCTTCAGTAAGTGTGGTGTTCATAGCTCTTACACTACCCAGACAAACAAGTCTTTCAAGGCGATTTAGAAATATCCCACCAACCCTACTCATTCATTAGGTCCCATGATTTACCAAATGACTTTGTATTTCCAGTAATCAGATCCCCAGATAATTGACTTCGCAAGAGAGGCGGGTTCTATATTTGGAAAACTAAAGTTTCTCATAGTCCTGCGACTAAAGTGTCCCAAACAACCATCTCAGTTTTTTAAAGGGTTGACTTATACACCCTGATCATTATAACTATGTTAATCGTTATTTGAATGTGATCACATACTACATCCGTATATTTACCTATCAGTGTTTTTGCGATGTTATCGGCATAACCCCGAAAGTTTAATCAGTTGGCGCTTAATTGGACTAGGAGTGATCACAAAACACCACAAGAGCGGAGACAGAACTCCACGCTGAGGACATCTCTTTCTTGCGGTCGCCGTCTCTTTGACCTAAGCATGGCAGTAAACCATCGAAGAAGTGTGGTCTCCATGTCATAACTTTCTGCTGCAGAGACCATTGCACTAAAGAAAACGTTGTCAAACGCGCGTTCTGAAGCGTTCTCAAGGCAAATTCTTTGTTTCAATTCATTTCAATCCGTTCAACGATTTAATGGAGTGCTGTTTCAACACATCTACCTTTCTCGTTTGCGTGTTGTTTTGAATGTATGGGATTTTGCACTAATTGGTTGGGCGTTGATTTACGTCTCCTACATTAGAATTTTCACTTTCGGGAAAATGAATTTTCATTAAAACCTCTAAAGCTTTCAGATTTGTATTTTATTTGTTACCACAGAGAACTCTCTTGAATTAGTGGTTGCCGTAAGGCTAACCAATTTCTCATAGAAAGATTTTGATATATTTTTTCACTTCGAATACATTTCTTGTACTCTCTTTGTGAACATTTGTGCAAGTCCCAATCTTCCGATGGACCGGTTTTATGGCTTTATTTAGAAGTTTTTTGTCTGCTTCTTCAATCTGCCTATTTTCCTAGTCCACCATGGTATCTCACTTCTTTTAGGCTTAATATAGGACAACTCTTTTCAAAAGCTTGTCCACTGCTCTTCCATTTCCTTCGTACTTTCTGATTTTCATTACTAAAGATAGGAGTGACTGGTTGTTGTCTATAAATATCCCAATGAGAGTTTTTTGGATTTCTTTACTCTCTAATTGCAGATTTATCGCCGGTTAGAGCGAAGAAGATGTAGCAATGGTCAGCGAAAGTAACGTCATCTGAGAGGATGAGACTTTCCCACTAAGACTCCATGAGGCAAAAAAGTATCAATTACTTCTTGCTTTGAGGATGTCAAAAAAGATGGGCTATTGCCCACATACGAGATGACTATTCACACGCAGATAGGTATTCCAAGAGGCCTCTAGGCATAATTATGGAGCAACCCAAACGTGATACGTGACGTGAGTTTACATCGCATCCTGCAGTTGCATACCATTACGGTTTGCGTACTCTATAGTTGTGATAAACTCTTGAGTAGGAGGAGGATAGTTTCGAATCATATGGGAAATAAACAGAATCACTAGAACCTCACATCGAATGCCCTGTTCCTTTACTTCAACGACTACTGAGGTAAGATTATTACAACAAATTTTATTTAGGAGTTTGTAATTAATATTTTTTCCGTGAACCCATAGTTCTTGAATCAAAAAGACATTGAAATAGTAATGTATTACAGTTTTTCATGCGTCGCTCCATGACAGAGGTCTATGAGTGCTAAAAGCTTATCTTTATAAAATGTACTCCAAACATTCTAATCAAGTTGGGATAGTCACATTTTTTCTTTCACCCTCAAAAGCTGTACCTCTTACAGGCCTGAGTCAGTCGCAGAACAGGATGCACTCCAGTTCAACTCCCTTGAATCCGGTCTACATATACATTACTGCTATAGAAATGTATATGTAGACCGGATGAACTGGACCAATCGTAATCTGAGTTATTTCCATTACCTAGAATGAACAGATTGTATTGGAATATGAAGTTGTAGTTTCAAATAGTACTGTATATTCTTCCGAATACCATGATAGAGAAGAATCTTTGTTAATAAATTATTTTCGTATTTATTAATAAAAACGAAAGCTCATAAGCTTTTACGAGTTATATAATAATGATTTACAACTAATTAACCTTTAGATGAAGAATGAGAATTAAATGTTATTTAAATTAAATGGTTGAGGTTTCATTGTTTATTTGATAAAGCTCTTATAAATGTGGTTTGTTCAAATATGTGTGAATAGAGAGTTCAAAACAATAAGCTCATAATATAATAAAATTCTTAATATATTCATGGCATAATAAAATTCAAAACTACAGATTAGTAAATTGATGATGCATACAGAAAAATTAATATTAAATTTGAGTGCACAATTATTGCCACTTATAAAACCGGAGATAATACAGACGACTGAAAAACGCAGGTATTTTCTCTTCGAAATTTATCAGTTCATTTGTTTTGATGGTGTTCAATACTCAAGACATTTGAAGTATCATTTCATTACTCATGAAGTCATGACTTTTATATGACAAAAAATTTAATGCTAATTGAGTTAATGCTCGAAATAGTAATTAATTAATGAGACTATAAAATTTGAATAGTTTTGTTATAAATAATGTGTTATGAAACGATAAGATAACAATGCTTAAAATATGCTAGCAGTTTGATGAATTGAGGAGGTACTTCATTGTAAAATACAGATTATAACTTGCACTCCTGTGCCGCGGTAGTGGCTTGGGTAAACAACAAAAATTAGATAGTTTTCGTTGGGCGCAGGCTACCAGCACGTGTGTCTGGCTTTGTTCTTCATTTAAGCGAGTGGACTCGGGCGGGGTACCTACTGATACCACAAAAAAAATCTCTCGAAGGAAATCAATCCGATGCCTTGGAATGACGGGAAAGTGTAGGGTCGAACAATAGAAAAATAAATTGGATTTCGGAAAGTGACCAGAAAAACTGACCTGAACCGCTGTCGTATAATCCGCTGGACCGCTATTGTGCTTATGATTGGTGGATTTTCCAAGTCAGTACTCTAGGCTGGCATGGAGCAGATGCTTTTACATAAATGTGCAGATCCATTTATTCTACATAAATAAGGGAACTGCGAAACAGATTGGTGTGCCTTAAGCCGCAAAAACGATTGCAAATATTACAAATAGACCATTATAATAATTTTTATGTTAAAGTGTTGCCCTAAAGCAAATAATTCCGAAACAGGTAATATTTCAAATGACTCAATGAGATTATTCAAATAGTTCGTCATAACATTTCCAATATAAGAGTGATATGATTTCTTTAAAAAACACACACTAATTGCTAAGGAAATTGAAATGTTTCTTATTTAATGTTAAGTACAATCGATACAATTAAGTCATTCAAATGGCCTCCACGACTTCTTCTGCATGGACGAATTCGATGAACCCAATTTTCGAGCTCTTTTTCCAACTAAATCAAGTCGTATGTCATAAATAGCACGTTCAATATTGACTTGTAAAGCTTGAAGAGAGTTTGGTTTATTGCTTAAGACCAATGACTTCAAATAACCCTACAAGAAATAGTCTAATGGTGTTAAATCACAACTTCTTGGATGCCAGTCAATATCACAACTTCTTGAAATAATCGAATCTCCTAACTTTTCTCGCAATAATTCAATTGTTGCACTTGCTGTATGGCATATAGCTCCGTTTTGTTGGAACCAAATGTAGTCAAGATCAACTTCTTCCAATTGAGTGAGAACAATTTTATACGGATGCAAATCCAAATCCTTTCTCAAAATCCGCCAGGTTGTGTGTTGAGACAATCCCTATTTTTGAGAGCGTCTTGGAATCGACAAATTGCGGGCTTCAGCAGCACTTGCTTGAACGGTAGCTAATATTTGCATTACTTCGAGCGTTTCTTTGTATTATTGGCACTAAAACATTATGTAAAGAAAATGTATGCTCAAAATTTTCTACATTTCGAGGAATAGCGAGTACACTTCGACGAATATTACGACTATAATAAAATGGAAAAAGCACACGAAAAGTTGCAATTGGAGAACCGATTATTTTGATAACGTTTGGTTATGTGTTAGCATAATTCTCCGAAAAGCACCATCGGCGCTAAGTTTTAGAGTAGAGTTGGTGAATTATGTGATATTGAAGCTCACATAATTACATAAACTCCACATCACTACCTGATCCCTTAACTTTAAACTAACCTTTCTGAACCGACAGAACAGAACCAACTTCCGTAGCACTATTCAAATCACTCGAAGTCTAGCGGGTCAGTTGCAGAGCCCGGTTGGAGGGCTCTTTGTTAGATCTGAAATAAAAAAAACTGAATCCTCCCTTGTAACAGAAACTAACAGATGAAAGTTGGAAGTAAAGTAAAGAACTTAATTCGACTAATCTTCACAACAGCGATCAGGAATCTCCTCACAATTCAAAAAATTATTTCTTTTTCTTGGTTTAGGCCATACCTGGTATTCATAAATAAGATAATATTTGCATACACATATTAATTTTTTTTTATCCAATTAGTAGTGGTAAATTATAAATTCTATATAAGATTTTCCAATAAGAGGTCGAACTGAGAATATTGCTCAGTTGAAAGAAGTGCTGAAGAAAACCCGGGTTTATCGATTCCTCGTCGACTTTTGGAATTAAACTTTCCACAAACGACATTACACCGTAGTTTGTATAAAGACTTAGGTCTTAAGGCTTTTAAATTTCATTTAACGCAATAAATCAATAATTTTGTGAGCCACGTGAAATATAAGGTCTATGCCAATCGATTCAAGACCTTAAAGACGGAATTTGTGATTTTATTGAGGACATACAGTCGTAAATGTGCGAATTGGTTGTGGAAAATTTTTATAAAAAGAATGCCATTTGGCTGATATCGTTTTCATTCAAATGTAATTAGCATACCTTCCTCGTTAGAATGAAATAAACGTTCATTGATTTCTCTTAAAAATACTCGTTTTTTTAAATATCAAAATGAAACCTCTTATTGGAAATCCCTTTATATCTATGGTGTTCACAAAACCTTATAAGCTTCCTAAGGCTTAAGACTCTTCGAATGTTAGCCTACGAATCCCCCTTTAGTCTGTTTTTCGATTCTCCCGTAACCCGGACCACATCGAATCGGTGAACACTATCACCACCCATAACCAAATACGACTTGCCCATCTTGTGCAATTTCTATCTATAGTGCTAGAACTGAATAAGTTTTTTTTCTTCAGGTTGGTATAGGCTAACAGTTTTTAAAAACCAAAAGCATAGAGAAAATTGTGTGCCTTGTTATGAAACAATGGGCGAAAGGTTCGATCGTTGGGAAAATGTGTAGATGGAACATATAGTATGTAGGTTAATTATACCTAGCCACCAGATGTAACAATTTTTCGTACAAGTATAACTTTTGGTTTAAAATGAAAGCCGTCCGTGACTGATCCTGATTTAAGAATTTACGGACAATTATTTTCAACAATAATTCCATTGAATTTTTAATTGCAGCATTAAATCACAACTAAAAATTAATATTTTTAACCTCGATATTGGGTTACAAATTATTCAATTTTCTACCACACAAATAAATTTAGTTGTAATTTTATAGACTTTATTCATTAATAATAAAAGTAATTATTTTATTGGGGACGTATTGTAATCACGAACATTTTATGCTTCGTTAGAGTTCCAAACGATCGATGTCTTAGGGTATGTACCACCGATTGTCCTCCTTTTGATTAGTTTTGTTTACAATATATCCGTCCATGAGTGTGGGACGTGGGTGCACGAAATCGACTACACCACTGTGTATATATTTTGTTAAATTGTTATTATAAAATATTATTTATGAAACAACAATTAAATTAATTTTAAATTAAATTGGAATTTTAATATTTTACAATACCGTATAGTTAAAAGGATTTGTTGACCTACGCGTATTTATAGCTAGTAAAAATTGTGGTACATATGCTCTTGACAAAATACGTAACGGTTATCAAACAGTCAATTCCTATACCGCGATAAGTGTGACCGAAGTATAAAATAATCGATAAATTATACAGTGGTTAAACCTGCGGCCTTTGGATCGGAAGGTATCGGGTTCGAATCTCGATAGAGTTTAGATACAAAAGCGTGAGTTTTATCATTCGATTACGATCAGTGCAGATGAGAATGAACAGATCTACGGCTTCTTGTTCGAGTGTAGAACTCAGGCACTGTCGGTGTCAGAATTATATAGGCTATCATGGAACAATGTTTTGAATAGCTGGTGTACGAAAGCGTTGGAAGTTATTTGGTCCCTAACCATGCTTAAAATACAAATATACACACTGTGGATCATCTTTGGTCGGACGACCCCAATTTATATGCCGAATTTTGTTGAACTGAAAATTGCATGGAGATTGTTTTTAGCAATTAGCGCTTATACCTCATGACCTTTTTGAACGTTGATAGGATTATGGTTTGTGGTGGAAGATGGTTATTTAATGGTTACAAGTATCACTCATCTCGATCGAACTTAAACAATGATTTTCTTTTAATGTCGATTGACGACGTTACATCACTATTACCTTCATCAATTTAACCTGCATCAACCATTTGCATGTAGAGCTGTTATACTTCACAATGCTAGTAACCTCAATTTTACCTTCTAGGATCTTGGTTACAATTTTTGTACTTTTGTTTTGGTGAGTGAAACATTAAACAAAAATACAAAATCCAACTTGTGTAAGCTGAATAGTCTTAGCTTAATCTTTTGGTGGGGTCTAACTAGTCAGCGGTAAGGCCCAAAACGTTATACTGAAATTAGTTATGTTGGAATTGCAACACTGTAATTACAGTAATTATCGACATATTTAGGAGGTGACTGAACTTGGTTAAAGATCATAAATAGCTGACTATTTCTCCCTAGTATTTAAAAACGAAATTACTAACCGTCACATGAAAGTTTCTTCTACTTAACAAGTTGGTGTATTGATAGTATTACTGCGGGTATGAAATAGTATAAGCTAGAACTCATTGGTGTATTCAAAACTCGACTTAATAAAAATCAATGTATAGTATGGCTATGTATTGCCGTCACGATGGAAATGACTAAGAAAATATCAATGTTCGAGTTCACATAGGATCACAGATGAAAAAAGCTGTGTTGTAATTTCGACCTGCTATTTGTTAATTTTTGTGCAATCTAAGAAACTCGGTGTTTAACCAACTAGCTATGAGTCAGGTTTATGAAGTTGTAATGCGCTTCTGTATCTAGTTTAAAACGATACATTTTATTTTAGTTTAAATTTTGTCAAATTGGGCTTAGCATTTACTAGCCTCAAGCTAGAATTCATGGACCAACCCATCTTCCATATCAGTACTATAAGCTGGCATGGAGCTATGCAATTTGCAGATGGTTCTACGTGAGTCGGACCTACAGTCGTACATCCACTATTTGGCTATGCAATGGCGTAAAGTAGGACGTAAATAACCAAACCGCGAAAGAGTAAGAAGGGCGGTTCAAGGCCAAAACAACTTGTTACTGGAAATTGAATTCAAAAATATTTGAGTCAAAAACCTTCGTGTTTTGTTCGTGGAAGAATAGGGCATTAACAAACATATAGAACAATGTGTTGATAGATTTAATTCCATGTGGGGTTTTATTAAACGATGGATGGGAGATATTTATAACATTAACCTGAAGACAAACAAGATCCTGTACTTCGCTTACGTGTGGCACAATTTGAATATACAGTTACCGTTTGGTATTCGTTTTATAATACAAGCATCATTTTATAATACAAACTAATATAATCTATAGGGTATTCTGAAAAAGAGTAACTTAACATGGAAAGGCTTTGGGAGCATGATCATGAATATTTACAGCGTTTGTCCAATCATGTCGCGGCATATGAAGTTTTGAAAAGCAGCAAATAAAGTGTGCTCAAACTTGAACTTACCTACTGTATCAGCAAACGGCTGCAGCGGTTGGTGTTGCAATGGGATGGGCGGTTTTGGACATAAATTCTATATTTAATCATTTTTATAAGTATTTTGGAAACCGATGAGCGACACATGCTCATTATAAATGAGCTTATAAGCTCATAATGAGATGTGCAGTTCACAAAATTACTGTAAATATATAAATGATTGAATAAATATATGGTAGGCTGAATTTGAGAAAACCACTAAGAACAGTTTATTTCTAATAATACCATCCTTTTTAGCTATCCATCCTGTTTAGAGGGAACTTCGATTCACTGTTGGGATTTTACAAATAAAAACGAAAACAACTCAGTGCTATCTATTTTAAAATGTCAAAAATTTACCGAAGTTCGCTTTGCTCATTATTAATGGCGAAAAAATTTGTACACAGTTAATTATTTCACAAATTCTATTCATCAAATTGTAAGAAGATTTTTAACAGATGGTGTTTACTGTTTTAGTTACACTTAGATTTAATAAGAGATGGCGCGTCAGGTTTTTTTAACATTAAATCTTTTATACGTTTTTTACATATAGAATATAAAAAATAACCTTATGTAAATAACAAGTTTTTTACATGTAAAAAACTGTAAATTATGTTATGTAATTTACACGCCCAACAGTGCTTCGTTTTTCGTACCTGAATATAAAGAGCACATACATATGCAGGTTAGACTGTAAGTCTTTATCGAACAAATAAAGGTTGCAAATGGTTATTGACCTATTTTTACATTACTAATTCAAGTAATACGGGCATAACGCGTAGTACTAGATCTAGGATACAGTTTGGTGTCCGTGGGATAATACAAGCAGTTGTAAACCATAAAGGGCATTCAGAAAAACTTTAACCGTTACTTAACTTGGACAGACGTTTGAGTGTATGATCGTGAAATACCGGACCATGAACACCTGGATTGCTGTAAAACCTATAATATAGCAACTCAAGAAAAAAGACGTCAGCTTTTAAACTGCTCGTTTGTCGGTAACATTTTATTGTGTAATATTGACGCATCATCACCATGGAAAATTCTCAAATAAAAGTACTTAGTAGACACCTATAGAAGAAAAAGATTCTTAATAAGAACAAGAAGACCTACCAAGTAAGTTTTAGTAAGGACCTATAGCCGTACGTCCTTGATTTGGCTGTAATGCCGTAAGGTAAGGACGTAAATAAGCGCACCGCGAAAGAGTTGGAATTGCCTCGAGCCCCGAAACAAGATTGTAGAGATAAAAAACAAACAAACAAATAAAAAGTATTTACTCTTACTAAGATAATTAGAGAACATTTTCGATGGACTAACAGGCATTCTTCTATTCAGTAGTTAACATGAATACTTGAACACTAACTATCGAACTGTTTGAGTGAGAATCTGTTGAATATTAAGCAAAGCAACTATAGCTTATATTCAGAAGTAGTCAGCGTATTTTTCGTCATGCAAGATTACTAATTTGTTAGACCATAAACAAAGTATTACATTAGCAGGAACATCTTCTCAAAATAATCTCTTCTAGCAGACGAGATAGCACACAACACTGGCAATTGAATATTTAAAATTTTAACGGGTTTTTAAAATTTGCACGGGACTATTTTGGTGTATTGTAACAACTACAGCCATATACACCATTTTTTCCACCCAAATTATGAAAATTATAAAAGGAACAGTTTCAGAAGTTTATAGATTTGGATTTGGTGAAATTTGCAATGTAATGTTCATATCACGTCCATTGCTAGCGCCAGCTATTTCAATTTAATAAGTTATTGAATTTTGTCTGTGGTAATTTCTCTTAGTATGAGGTATAATTCTAAAGAGCCCCAGGACAACGCATAAATAAAGAGAAAATACAGGGAGAGTATGTTTATAAATATATATAAAGGTCATATAAAGTTCATATTACTTGGCAAATCTACAAAGTTCAATGGTAGTTTATAGTTTTTTTTTATTTATTTAATAAATTCGGAACATACGAAGTACATCTCTAGCATCCATAAAATCATATTCATTCAAGCAAAGGGTCAATCATATCGAATCTGAAGTACAACTTCAATCCTACGAGATCGAAGGTATTCAACCAACTTATTCACATAAACATAGCCTTTAGTACCCCATCCCTTACTTATTAATTTCAGAGAGCGAGAGAGTGATAGTAATAATATTGGATAATCAGATAGATGAGGAAAGAGATAACACTATCCAACGAGCGAATCAAACGTCATGAGAATGAATAAAAAACAGTTCTAAACACTACTACAGTGCACGCATGGAACCATCTCGAATTATACAACACCGTAATGCTCTACTACATTGAATGTTGCTAGGAGAATGGCAAGATCGAGAATCTCTCACTCACTGATTTGTATAAAGGCAGTCCTAAATCTAAGACTCGCGTCATAGCCCCACCAGTGACATGCGGCTTAACAATTTTTTGTGTGAAATAAAGAATGTGAAAGTTAACTAAGCTCTGGTTGTCTTAATTTTAACGTTCGTCGGAATCTACAATAATCTGGATACGAACCGCGACAGTTGTAACAATATGTAAGATACTTAAAACCATAAAGTATCCATTTTCAGGTTTTCGATGATGTTGTTTACTGGTATTTCAACGCTAGCCTTAAAAATACAGGGCACAATTTTGTAAGTGATTTGGGTAAAATCATTTCATTAGTGGCTAAATTACTCAGTGGTATGAATTACTTTAACAATACGAGGTATCCATCCTGGTTATAAATAAATTCGATTTTCGTATCTGAGACAAGTATGAAGGATGAACCAAACTGTAACTCTTTATAAAAAAAAATCAAATGGTTGGAGACCCAGTTTTGGCAGTTTTACATGATTAATAGGATATCGAATCCAAATATCTGATATTTTTGGAAAAGTGTTTGCATCGGTTATTTCGGATAAGATTGTAATTTTCGGAAATCGGTTTAATCGTACCAATAACTTTGTCAGTAGATACGTTTTGATTCTTCAAAATTTGCTGTATTATTGGATTTATCTGGGAACACATTTTGAATTTATTAAACATCCAACTTTTCGGAGATGCCTCCGAGAGCTTTTCGGAGTTTTGTATCCGACAATAGAACTCGGTACTTTTCTTACTAACTTTTCGTTCACAAACTGTTCGCCGTTTTTTTTTTCAAATTAAATACTGGTGAGTTCTATAGACTGGCATGGAGCTTTAGAATGTGCACTTAAATTCATCTCTACGACACACGTCGTAGAGATGTCACAACGGGCCAATTGAGCCTGAATGAAAAAAATCTTGTCGCCGTATTTTGTTTTTAAAACGAATAAGATTGTGTACCAAGGAATAAGTTCAATTTTCCAGTTTTCATATTTCTAATTAAATTTCGAATATCAATTAAAAATGTCACTTTATACCAACTGTAAATCATTGACGTTTTGCGATTTAAATTAAAAAATAGTTTTTTGAAAATAACTGGAAAATAATAACAATTTTTATTTAATAACTAATTTAAAAATGTTATGATCATAAAATTTATATCATAATTTTTAATATTAAAAATTTTGGCAAAAATATTGGCCAAAATTATAATCTGTATTATATACTGGTACATATGTCCGTGTATACATTTATTTGCAAATATAATTTGGTTTCTGTATTTCGTTATAATATTATGTACATCGATATGATTATAACAAGTTTATGACGATACATTAAAATAATTTTAGTTTGGTTTTTGGACCAATAACCAATAAATAATTAAACAAGAATTTTAAATAATTATTTTGAATCGATATAAAATTATAAATATAAAAACAAGATTTATAGAATAATAATAGCGTTTTGATTTATTTATACGATTTAGGATATGATTTGCCATTATTTTGTACATTAAATATAAATTATAACTATATTGATGGTTTGAAGAAGCGAAATTACTATTGGCGTATCCGAAGTTAAAGTTTTTTTTAACGGTTTTTACAGGCCATTATTGGCCCGTACCGTGTCAACAATCTGACTCCATCGGTTTCGATCACGATCCAGATCTTCATACTGTTGCAAGCAACCAGAAGATGCCAGATCGCTCTCTACGCCGTGGAGCCATCGTCGCCGACAGTGACCTCTTCGTCTACCGAAAGGCGGCTCTCCCCGAAGTTTAAGTACCCATGCTTGTATCAATCACTGGATAAAGCCGCGTTTTGTGATCTATACTTGTGCGTTACATCTATATGATTGCTGACTTTATGGTATATAATTTCCGCATTTGCTAGATATAAAGTACGATTGCCAGCGGTAACGCAAACCTTCCTCTCTCACACCATTTTCGTGAGTATTGAGAGATCTAAGATACTTGAATCGCATCACCCCTTCAAACGTGTGGTTACCACTACTTAAATCAATTGCGTTCTTGATATCGAAAACTAGTGATCAGAATTTCGGTTTTGGACTCGTTGTGTCTGCTGTTAATAGGATTTGTAAAAGTCGTTAAATTAACACGTTATGATTAATAGTTTGTCAAGTGAAGAAAAATATTAATTCTGTCGGTCTGCCGAATAAAATTATTCAAATATGGAGAAAGGACCGTGTAATTTGTGAACCCTAAAGAATCCCAACAATCGCTAAAGAATTAAAAAAAATATACAAACAAGAGTTGGGTGTGTCTAGTATAATTTGCATATATGAGGGATTCAAAAGACTGAATTCCAAAAATTAAATTAAATGAATTATTATAAGAAAAGCAATAAAATTCAACCATAAAATAAACTCGTAAAATAAAAATTGATTCGGATGTTTATTTTTATCTTAATATAATAAATTGATACTTATATAATCTCAAATCCTTTTAACTGCTAACAGCAGTCATTCAACTTTTTCATCTAGCCCATTTTCCTACATACTTAGTGTCAATTTGTGTGTCGTATCAAGGATCCACTAGAACAGTGTTCTGCTTCCGTTGGTCTCAAAATCAACAAGTACAAACCAAATATCTGATCTTTGGTTTTCGAGACCAAGACGCAATTGATTTCAGTAGTGGTAACCACACTTTTGAAGTATGAGATTCAAGTATCTTAGATCTCTCTGTGTTCACGATAACAGTGTGGGAGAGGATATCAAAGTTCGGTTTGCCGCTGGCAATTGTGCCTCTACGTCGACTACTGAAATCAAAATATCTTGCAAATGCGAGGAAGCTGAAATTGTACTGAGTGTTGATCAAACTTGTTGTCAATTTGTCATATATGGATATGAGAATTGTCTAACATTCGAGAGAGGAAATATACAGCCCCAACCGGGACGTTGATGGCACATACCGAGTTCAGTTTAATCAAGAATTTAATGCGAATTCCTGATATCGTGCATTTAAAGGACGGCGAGTACGCTGACGCGTTCACGTTCTGCGATCAAAGACAACATAGATGTAAAAAAGGCACCGTGACATGATCTGATAAGGGGAAAAGTGCTGTTAACTATAAAGAACAAATGTATCTAATAAATTATATTTTCATCGCTACAGCGAAAACAGGTCACTATCCAGAAATTTGGAAAATTTCAATTATTATTATGATTCCGAAGCCTAGCAAGTATTAAACAAAAGTTAACTCATATCGCCCAATTCGCTAATAACCCACACTCTTAAAGCTGTTCGAAAAATGCTTCTGCATAAACTTAAGCCAATTCTGGAGGAGAGCTAGCTCACAGAGTCGTATCTGAAAGAAACTCCCATGAACAAAATAAAAACTGCTCCACAGAGTTTCTAGATATACCTCAAGCTTTCGTTGAAATATCACATAAAGGATTTAGTTGAAAATTATTTGCTCAATCGAAAATTTTTGGTGAAATATAATACCGCATCCACAGACCTACCAACATCAACTTGCGTGGATCATACTGCCAAAATTCCGCAATAGCAACAAGAATTCTACAAGAACCTTTAGACAAAATCGAAAAATTGCTAACACAATGGAGAATGGTCGTAAATCGATGCACATTACATTTACACTCCATAAACTCACCTGTGAGACTAAATAAAACCATTCTGAAAAACACGAAAGTGTTAAATATCTTGGACTTCATTTAGATAGAAGACTCACGTGGAAAAAACACATTGAACCTAAACATCAACAAATCAAAAATTAATAGGTTAATTGGAAAACATTTAAAGTTAAGTCTAGACTATAAAATCTTCCTGTTCAAAATGATACTTAGCCCATCTGGACATATGGTATTCAACTGTGAGGTTTTGAGTGTGCTTCCAACCTAATAAAACTGGAAAGCATGCAATCACAAATACTTCGAAAAAGTGTAAACTCACCCTGGTACCTTACGCAATGCAAACTTACGTCGAGATCTACTCAGCAAAACTGAAACCGATACAGTTCCTCAGCACAGCAAAAACTACCAGTTAAAAATAGTTTTACCGTTTTACCCCAACAAATAAGCCAGGCAACTAAGATATAAAAAAAGTTGCTGTCGGCACGGTCGATGGAATTACGTGTAAACGATTAAGTATTTGGCAATGATACCAGAGTTAATCTTACATCTTTTTATTTAGCACAATAAATTTTATAAACTGTGAAAGATTAGCCGCTTGCCACTTATGAGAGCTATGACACTTTTCTTCACTTCACTTTTATGACTTTAACACTTCACTAGTTAAAATAACACTTCTTCTTGAAGACTAGTAGCTTGTCACTGGTTGGAATATGACACTAGTCTTCACTTCATTTTAGCCACCTCGTTGGATATGTCTACTACATAAACCGCGTTGAAATGTTACTTGAAATTTACTGCGTTGATAGAAAGCCATATGCGTCAACATAAAGGTTTTGTCTCAACGATGATGCTAGAAATGTTAGATCATACCAAACAAATACCTGCGAAGATCGTCGATTTGATTTCAAACCCAGGAATCAAACAGCTCTTGAACTAAATTTGTGCCATACGGATGAAATGTTACTAACTGGAAATGAACCATTTGTTACTAACTGGAAATGAGCCACTTGCAAAACGTGAGGCTCTGAAGATAGCAGGAAAGAAAACTGAAAGTAATAAAAAACTATAACGGACAACTAGTTATAAAAGCATGATAATATGGTAAATATATACAAATCATGATGTAGATCGAAAATAATCTATGGCTTAGAGGCCGTGAATGGCCCTTACCGCGTCTCAAATAAGACCTTACGAACCAATTTTAACGATTGGTGCATATTGTAGGTGATCAGCCCAACGATGAAAATAATCTTGACCGACTACTTTCCAAAGCTGTAAAACTCGTCGGGGTCATTAGGCTCACTGGCGTTTTTAGAGTGCTTTTCGCTCAAAACATCTTTTAAATTAGTGAAGAGAATCACTTATCTCCTTTTTCCTCTGGGACTGAATCCTCCTTGCTTATTTACCCCATATACGGCTGTTCCCCGTATGCCTGGCTTCCTAAGCTTCATCGATAAATCTCTCATGGCATGATGTCGGACTTCATACTGCTTACGTTTCTTCCACACAGCCCCTCTTCGTTTCTCATTCATTCCTAGGTGGACACCATACGATCTTTTTCAAATACAGATCCTTTTCTTTTTATTCCTTAATTTCTCCTTTGTTCTCACGTTTAGTCGGCCCATTTCATTCACCGACCGATGCTTTTTCCCTCTGGTCTTCATACATTTGCCCGATGTGGTGACAACTCCGAACGACGAGCGAAGATGACTCTGCGTACGATTGCCTTTCCCGTCTTCCATTTTAGTGGCAGCTCGATGTTCAAAATCCAATACGAATCCGTATTTCCTCATGAAGTCTGTACCCATGATGACCTTATCCACTATATCCACAACGTTCAAAATTTGTTGCTACCTATTCGTATGGCTACCTCCTTCTTACCCTTAACCGCTACATTCTCGCCATTTGCACCTTAAACTCTCTCATTGGTTGAGTTCCACTCTTAATAACATCGGCTCGCACAATCGTTCTCATCGTCCCGAAGCAAATGTTATGAAACTGGATCTACCATCAACTCCACTTTCACCCGTCAAGCTGAAAACCTTTGGCCAGTTCATAAGACACTTATGGGTTTGCATATTCTTTCTCCTTGGGCGCTCGTTTCTTCTCTTCCAATTATCTTCGAAAAGACGGTGATGATGATCTCGCCCGCTTACTCCTTATTTGCTAGCATTCCCTCGAGATGTGTCTTGTTTTCCTACAAACCCAATATCTCATCTTCCTCTTGCCATCCAAGCACTCCGTTGCTTTCCAATTATTTTTCGTGTTTGTTTTTTCTTTTGATGCTAGTTGCACTCGCCTTACCACGACGGGTGGTTTGATGATGTGGTTTTCAGTCTCGTATTGTTAGTGCTCATGTGAGGGTTCGGCAAACGTTGCTTTTGGAGACAATACTACTGCACATCTCGTATCCGGATCCCGTATTCCATCTTATATATGGTACATTGAACTAATTTCTTGTTCACAATTTAATCTTTTACAAAAGTTTATCATTAAACATTAATCCTAGATAAACATGGTGTTTGAAATTGTATTGAAACTATTGGCAACAACAAATCAATTCAAGATCATTGCCGTACGCAAGAATCTATTTTTGGATGTCATTGAAATGATTCAATAACCTGAAAATATTTTGAAAATAAATATAAAATTTATATTAATAGTTAATAACATTTAGAAAAGTATTAGAAATATACAATTTTATATGTGTATGTGTTTATAAATTTAGAAAATTCTTGCTTCGTCGTCGAAATAGAAAAACAAATGAATAAGGTAAATTGAATGAGCACCGCCAGACGATATAAGGTACATAAACCCATTTTGAAGATAATCGAGATTTTTGGATAGACATTTAAGCGAATCCTGAATTTTTATATAGTTTACACTCTTTAGTTTATAAATGCCTATAGGTACACTCAACACAAAGATGTATAGCAAGTATAGAACACTTTAAGTTTTGAAACCTAAGATAACCGTAAGATAAATTTTCATCGTAATGAATAAAACACAAAGTAAAAAGCAAACAAAAACCGAACCAAACGTAAAATTCTTTATAAATAAATCAATATGATGATGCAAGAAGAAGGAGTGAATATAATAAGGAATAAAACAAAAGCTTTGGTTACAATATTATTTATTAACGAGTAATAAAGTCGAAAAGGAAAAATATAAATTGAAGAATTTTATAGAATTCGATTTCGACGTTCATTATATTCGATCGAAAGCATGAAATTGGAAATGTGTAGCAAGCAATCCTAATGTACGAACAAATTGAAAAACTTTGTTTTAATTCTTTTCTTCGGTTCGGTCGGTTTTTATGAGCTTCTAAGGAAAATATTAACAATAAATTATGTTTTAGGCGCTGTGTGTGTATGTATGCGTGGTGGCACACAAATAATAGGACTCAGTTTACAACTATCATCGTCGAGGTGAAAAATGAGTCTAGATTTTTATGTGCTTTTACATATTTATAGATTATAATTTGATATATACATTTTTACAGGGTCCTTCGGTATGATACATCATTAATTACGAATGAAAACACAACATGCACAGAAATCACTCGAATGTTTGTGTTTCATAATTACTTTAAGCGTTGAATGATTGATTATGGTTTAGCCTAATTTGACACAGAATAGGTGTTGAGTTTTGAAGTATGAAATAGCTGGAGAAGCGGATTAATTTATATGTTTAAGTTAAATAAGTTACTGTGCGACAAGAAATGTGAGAAAGGTATATATTGTTCATAATATGGCCATTTCAGTCAAAATCATAGCAGTCGAGTGGTTATAGTACGCGTTATGTATGTTTGTTAACGAAAGACAGGACAGAGAGAGAAAGAAAGAGAAATAGAATGAGAGATGCTATTTCTTAAACGCATTTAGTGTCGATTATAGTCTACTTGAGCTTGAGAATTCATAATTAGATGCGAAAAGAGATAACACTATGCAACGAGCGTATCAACATTGGAGAATACAGCGTATGAATAAAAAAACCAGTTGGAAATACATATTACAACAGTGACCAAATATTGTCTTTTAATTTGTGTAGTAAATTATTTTGAATAAAACTATTTCGAAATGTGTCTCACCATTTGTGACCAAACCATTGCAGTGTGACTATACATCTTTTTATATAATTAAAATCATAAACCAAATAGTTGATTTCCATAACACCAGAACATGTTCAGCTTATGAAGTTGTAGCTACACAATCAAAACGGTGATCGAACAATAACGAACTGATTGTTTCAGCTAACAGAAGGGGTTGAATTTTGAGTATCCGTATCTCCAATTCAAGTATAAATTTGATCATACTTAATGTAACTGCAAATATAAGCCAAGAAGTTTTAATGCACGAGAGACATCTAAATAAAAAAGTAAAGAAACAGTGGGGTACAGGTTTGATGTTAGTGGTTTAGAATGGGAATCAGCTAGAAGGAGATCGGAAAAGATAACTTGCCCCTGTGAAACGGAAAACTTATATTGAACGATGTGTGAGGCCAAAAGACCAATGTTCAAGTAATAGACCTGAGAAAACCAGAGTAAATACGAGCGAAACCCGTTTAAGTATTGTAGGATAATATAATTGTAAGCCCGGCCACTTACATTTTGACTGTCTTAAACCACGCAGCAGAGTATACTGATGAAGTTGTGGACATAAGCTCACCACAACTTCATCATATGTGGACATATGATGAATTTGTGGTGAAACTGTAGATCGGAGGTGTAGTTGATCGCCGCTCTCCGATTGACAAAATGATCCAAATTGAAAACATAAATGGTTCAGAAACAGAGGATGGAATTGTTTGCATTTTTTCGGTGCATGCGACGATGATAAACCACACGTAGAAGTTGATATAATGCTGCACGACCCTCTGAGATGAAGCATCGGGTCTGCTCTCCTTGTTGGGAATTCACTTGATATCACGCAAGACACGTATAAAGAAAGCTGACGGAACGGTACACTGCATTGAGTTTTTGGAAGATGTGCCTTTACAGCATATGAACAACGTCAACTTGTGAAAACATTTATAACACCGACATTCGCCACTGAATTAATATACGGAATGGATTTCTGAAAGGCCTTTGGTGTCGCACCATTAGTAAAAACTAGGACATAACGCAAAGCCATCGAGTACGTAGGGGAACTCTCAAAGTATAAGTTGACCAGACAAAAAAAGATAACTTTAAAGTGATCAATTCCTTTCTTACAACGATTTCGGATAGGCTTGGATTTACGTCACTAATCAAACACAACTAACGATGCCGAATATCATTCGCCAGTTCAGATAAGAACTCGATCTATCTCTCCCTATTAATAATAGCGATGACTGAGGAGTTAGATCGTTCTGCGACTTGAAGTGATACAGCAAGAAGGTTCCACTGAATAGGCACATCCAGTAATCTCCAATACAAAACCATTCTGCAAAATGCGATTTTAACGATCAATGATACCTAACCTCTTCCTTGCATCAATAGGATTTTAGGTAGGCTATCTGGTACGAAATACCTGTCTTGCATTGATTTGCCCCAACTTGGAATTTGGAAAAACCATAATTCCTTCTCCAAAATAAATGGGTTACAACAACACGAGGTTGATGAAACAAACAATGGTCACCGGATTGACCATTCGTGTGTAGGGTACACCGTGGAGTAGTAATTCCACGATCCGTAAAAATTTATTTCCAAGGCAAATATCAATCGGCTTGAAACCGATTTGGAACGTGAACACAAAACGTGGTAAAATGTGCTAGGAAGTTATCTGTATAGGTGTAATAGTGTGACCTTATTTGTTACTAAAGGCCGAAGGTCTCTAGCCAACCGAAGAGAAATAACTACATTCATGCGAGTGGGCTGGTACAAAACATTTGACCGTCAGTGTCACCATTTGATTGCATTATAAAATCTGATAGAAATAAATTGTCTAAATTATTAATTATACCTTATAATTATTATAATAAATTATAATTATTCTAGACTACACCGAAATTTATGCACCACTACATTGAATATTGCGAATAGAATGAGAAAGTTGAGAATATCACTGTTTTTGTATGTAAGCAGTGCTAAATCGCCGTATCGAACAAGTTAAATTTTAACCAGTGATGTGTTAAAGTGTTTAGAAGTGAAAAGACGCCTAGTCTCAAAACCCCCTTCAGTGGCAAGCGGCTGATCTTTCCAATGTATTAAGTGAAATAAATAAAGAAACGTTTGACTAATCTCTTGCCGTTTTAATTAAGATCACCGTCCGAGAAGTTGTAGCAAGGTTTTCAGAGCCCATTACTAGCACAGAGCTACACTACTTCGGTTGACATATAGTTTTCCCACAATTCTTTAGTCGTTTAGAATAATGAGTTGAGGTTACTGTGACTCGTCTGCAGTGAAGAGACAATTATTTTAGCATAACTGAACATAGAAAGGACACATATACCTTTAAAAACTGTGTTGTTTTCTTCTATAAGGGCCAAGCTACTTAAAGATAAATTTAGTCCGTAGTACTGTTTCTTCGATACTTGTTGCAGTGTGCTAATTGATACATTCAACTATACATAACAACTACATCTGATAGGCAAAACTGTTCTTGGTACAATTAACCAGCTTCATATTACCACCATCGACTGTATTATTTTGTATCGTGGCTCTTGTACTGTGTAGTTCTTGTTTTAATTTAACAACTAACAAAATGAAGTTGGAGTTATATTAGTTGGAGTTTATTTTAGGGTTGACAGTGTTCATTTGAAGAAGGATATCTAAATGGGGTATAACTAAGCCTGAATGATGAAAAAATTTATAAATAGAAGTACAAGAGGTTATATTTCCTTCAAAGATTTTAAATGCATCACTTAGTGATCTAGAAATGCCATTATAAAATAAAGTTAGAAGTAATGGCGCTGTGGCGTAAGTTGCAGTAGTTAGAGTGGATGATAAGGTTAAAAATACTCGATAGAGATGCAAAATTGATTTTTTATCATTCGATTACGTTCGGTAATTTACAATTCACTGTTGGAGTGCGAAACTCTTGAACTGATCCATTTGAAATCATATTGCGTACCGTACGTCTTCGATATGGGTTCGGTAAAATGGTATGACCCTAAAAAAAGATTGTGTAAGAGTTGGGAGTTTTTCAGCTACAAAACAGATACAAGAAACATACACAAAAACAAACAATCTGGCAAAAATATAACGCTTAGTAATTTAAACGCTCATGTTACTTGGTGAGCAATTAATTTTCAGATTGTCTTTTGCTATGTCCACTTTTTTGCCATCTCTCTGGTAATGCATGAATACCACGACAGTAAAACGACACGTCGTTGGACCGAAACCATTTATCCAACCAATTTTAAACTTCTTCGAAACTGGCCAAGAAGTTTAAAATTGGTTGGATTTTAAACTTCTTGGCCCTGCCAATCTATATGCCATTAAACGGAACTAATCCAATGAGACGATGGGAGTACGATTGTATCTGGAGCGTAATGTCGTGATACAATATTACTCGTTCGAACTTTGTGTTCCATTTTGGCTGATCTTCGAGTAATGCATGGTTTAGATTGATGAGTGCAGTGTTTCCCATTCACTATTTCACCCGGTTTCTGCAGCTCATAACGATTCCATTCTAGACCCACCAAACGCAGAACATTATCTTCTTTAAAAAACGATTTGGCCGTGCTCTGGATGTTGAACGACTTTTTGCATATGAGATTCTTAAATAAGATCCACTTCTCATCGCCAGTAACAATTAGGTGCAGGGTTTTGGTCTCTTATCCTCAATATCGCCTCTTCTGAATCGCTTAAACCAATCTTTACAGCTATAATTTTCAATGGTGCATGATCATTGTAGACCATTGATTAGATGGTTATCGATAAATCAAAAGGACTAAATACATCAGCAGCCAGTGCACATTACGCGAAACCAACAGTTTTTGAATTAAAATAATGTTGGTAAATGATCAGTCGCCAATGGTGTCACATTAACGAAACCCGTTACTCTAAGCAGTAGCGAATTTTTGATCATCGACTCACTGGGTGCGGATGGCTTACTAACTTACAGTTAAACTAAACACACAATGTGAACGATACGTCAAAAAATCAATGGAAAATCAATTCTCTAAATCTTCACATAATTATTATCATGAAATGAAACGAGGAATAATATTTTCGACCAAAAAATAATTTTTGTTCAACGTGTCACCATTTAGCTCGATACTCTTTGTCCAAAGTTTTTCAAATTTTTCGATCCCTTCCGAATAATAAGATTTCTCCAGCTCTTACAAAAAAGGCGTTTGTTAGAATCGATGATGAATTCATTAAATCCGAATCTCTTTCCGCCGAACCCTTTTTCCATATTCGGAAACAGAAAATAGTTGCAGAGGGCTAAGTCTGGAGAATATGACGTATGGAGAACCAATTTCGAAGCGTAGTTCATGGATTTCCGTTGAAACGGTCCATTCATAATATTCGTCCGTTGACTGTTCTCTTTGAAAGATAATCGATGTGGTTTATGTCGCATTCATCACAAAAACTGTGGCCACGACCTTTTTACCCGATAAACCTGTTCTTTGGTCTGCGGTGTATCGTGAAGGATCCATGTTTCAGTCACAGTTATGAAACAACGCAAAATCTGTACACTTTCCCTCTGAAGTCTAGCAATACCGTATATCATGGATTATGTCAACTATTTATGGTGTGGTGATTTTATTTGAGGCGACCTGAACGAGAATCAATAAACCACTTGTGAATCATTTTGATTTGCTAAAGGAAGACTATTGCACATTATTTAAATCACTTGGATCTTGTTTCATAATAGGAGGTGATTTTAACGCAAAGAACACATTCTGGGGATCAAAAGTAACCTCTAAATAAGGAAGAAACTTGCTTGCAGCAGGACAACAATGCAGCTGCGATTTTCATTCCGGAGATTAACCAACATATTGGCCTATGGATAGAAACAAACAACCCGATTTCTTTGTCACCAAAGGTATAGTCGATAATAGCATATACCTAGTACTCCCTTTGGAAAGCAACAAAAATGTTAAAACGACCTAAACTTCAAATGCCTCCAGTTAGAAACGATGATGGAACTTGGGCTTTTAAGCGCAAAGCAAAAAGTAACATTGTTTGCAACTCATCTTGAAAAGATGGTCCAGGCTCTACCTAGACAAACAGTAGGTGAAAACATACCACCAGTACATAAAGTGGACAACTATAATATAGCTGCTGTCTCAGTGCAAGAATTAAAAGATAAAATCAAAACTACCCTAAATGCAAGGAAATCCAGGATATGACTTAATTGCAGGACAAATAATAAAAGCCCTACCTGAAAATGGAATACAAAAGCTACTCCAAATAATTAATGCAGTATTCAGACTTAAACACGTTCCAAATCAATGGAAAGTCGCTGAAGTCATGATGATACCTAAACCAAACAAACCATTAAATGACTAAAATTCGTATAGACTGATTTCCAATAATTTCAAAAATATTCGGTCTGGTAGCTTTCTGGGACCAACTTTATATGTACTATATACCCCTGATCTGTCAACGATAGAAGAGACAACTATAGCAACGTTTGCAGATGACACAGCCAAAGAGCGACTAATAAGGTTAACTCTTGGACGAAAAGATGGCGAATAAAACTGAATGAAGCAACATCTGTTCATGTAAATTTCACCAATGAAAAGGTTGATTGGATACCAGTAGAACTAAACTCTCAGCATATTCCATATGCAAACAGAGCAAAATGCCTAGGCATGACTCTTGACGCGAAACTGAAATGGAAAGAGCATGTTAAAACAAAAAAAAGAAAAATTAAACATTAGATACAGAAAGATGAATTGGCTCTTAGTGAAAAGTTCTGAGTTTACTTTACACAATAAATTACTACTGTACTGGGAAATTCTTAAGCCTGTATGAACTTACGGTATTCAGCTCTGGGGCTGTACAAAGCAAACAAACGTCAATAACATCCATTCCAAAGCAAAGTCACACGTGGAATATTAATGCACCGTGGTACCTGAGAAATGACAACCTCCATAGAGATTTGAAAATGGATTTCGTTAGCGTAGAAAAAAATAAATACGACACATAAGACAACACTTTCACCGAAAATTCGCCGAATTTTGGATGAAACAAATCCAGTAAAAAGTCTGCGAAGGAAGAAACCACTTGATCTACTAGATCGAACCTGGTTCGGTTAAAAATATAATAAAATTATGTAAAAGGTACTAATCTAAGGGCTATAACCCTTCAATCGTGAATTTAAATAATAATGCAAGATAAATTACTAGATGATTTGTATCAGTTGTAATAAATAACTTATTAAAAAAAAAAAAAAAAAAAATTCGATCGATAGTGAAGGGTCACCAATGAGTTGTGTGTTTCAAAATTGAATTACATCACAGATCTGCCTGAATATTTTTATTTGGCCTAGTGACAGATGGTATGGACACATGATATCTGGGATTTGCGATTGTGGCGCCCTCTGCTGCAATTTTACCAGACCTTTCACTCCACCCTCTTATAAGACTTAATTAAGACGAAGCTACTCGTTTAAGTAGTATGGGTACCGTACAAGATGAATTAAGATACTTATTGTTTATAATTCAATGGTTAAATCATCAGACCTCCCTCAAACTACAAAACCAAACAAATTTACTTTGATGATAACTTCAAAGTATTTTGATATAACAAACGAAGTAATTACATTTCAATAATTTTAAATAGTTACATTATTTTATGCTGTTGAACTTTTCTGCAATTCTGTATATTTATGTTTATCCCGATTTTTAAAAAAAAAATATAATTTTCCAATTTCTATTCAAAATACACATTTGAATATTAAAATAAGATTGATCAAAGTTAAATCTGCTTTCGTTTTGCAACAGTACAGAGATTTATTTACTTATGGAATGTTACAATAATAAACGGGATGCTAGCTACATTATTTTCATTGGAAAAATTTTCTCTTGAGTAACTCAATTGTTAAAAGCAGAATTGTACCATTTATTTGTTGCTGTATACTTGTTGTATGCTATTTTGGTCTGGAATGCTAACTCAGATTCGAGAAAACAAAATAATCTTAACGCAACAGAAACAAAGAACAAAATATTTTCGTTTGGAATTTTTTCATTTTTATTTTTTTTGTGATGATGTCTACTTCAATATCAAAGTAAAATGTTTGAAGTACGAGTATATAATAAATGTTAATTGAATACGATACCAATCGATATAACTCGATACACATATATGTAGATGAACATAGATTTTTACAAGTGGATGAGGTTAAGATTCGATTTAATCTTCCAATTTCGATTTACGATTGTTGCATTACATCTTGTGCAAATTGGATTTTTTTATTTATCTCGCACTCGAACGAAAATCATTATTCAATGTAGTATTGAAAAGTAACCAGATACATATTTCTTCTCCACTTCGATGAAGTGTTCGAATTGGCTTTTTGCACTATCTCTACTACAGTTATATTTACAGAACCTACAAATTGTTTAACGATCAAAGAAAATCAAATCACAATGCAGTTAGAGTACTGTGATCGAAATTCGATAGAGGCAGGGGATGCAAAAAGGAGTTTACACCTTCTGATTTGGTGGTGTGAATGATCGCATTTATGACCCCCTGTTGCAGTGCAGATTGCATAGGCCGGATAGTTGTACGTAAATGTAGTGGAGTAAAATCAAGCGTTGGAAGTGCTTTGAGCATCAAAAAAGAATACAACGCTTATCACTTATATTCTCTTTTCGAAACACAACTAAGTTTATTCGATGATTTTAGCGGGGTATCTTCAGAAATTTGAAAAATTCTCCTCTTAAAATAATTCAATAATTCATTTCTTGTAGTATCTAACATTATTAATAGCACATATTGCAAAGTTATTTAAAATGGCTTATGTGTTATACTTAGAAAGGGGTAAGTTCATTTGGTTGTATCGGTTGTTAAAAGATCGAGCAAGGTCATAAAGTTTATTAACTCAATACTAAATTTGTAATAGTCCAACATCATGCGAGGTTTAGGATACTTTGATTTCTTCCCTGTTGTGGCTTCTGGTCATTGACGAAATGCTTGTTAAACTTTATGAGTTTGGTTACATCGCAAGTAGCTGACAACAAGAAAGCCGCTAAGGCTACCGAGTTGAAAATCTCCGATCGCAACTTTTACCAGATGGTCGCATCGGTTGCCAATATTTCCAAAACATCTGATTCAGCATTGAAATGTGCAGATGATGCTTTGGTGGTGGATCCATATTAGCAGGCCGACTTACTGGCAAACGTCTTCACTTCGAACTCGACCTTAGTTGTCCCAGATGGAGTTACGCCACCGTCAACTTCGTAATGTGGTTCCAAAATGGACCCTGTCAACATCTCGGAGGATATTGTCTTCAGGAACCTGAAGACAATGGACATAAATAAGGCCACCGGACCTGAAAGCATTCCTGTTCAAATATTAAAGGAGTTTGCCAGTGACTTGGCTCCAATATTAACTAAAATTTTTCTCCTTTCTTATAAGCAAGGTAAATACCCGAACGCCTGGAAGAGTGCGATGGTGCAACCGGTTCTTAAACTTGGTTGTGATAAAACTGACCCTTCAAACTACCGGCCAATATCAATTGTGTCAGCCGTGGCTAAAGTTTTTGAGAAATGCATTAACCAACAACTGGTGCATTATCTTGAGATTAATAAAATAATTTCAGATAAACAATATGGCTTCCGCGAGAAAGCCGCTCCACAACCGATCTCTTGACGTATGTTACAAACAAATGGAATCTCGCCCTTGAGCACCACGGAGAAGCCTTTGCAATCGTCTTGGATATATCCAAGACTTTTGACAAGGTTTGGCATGAGAATCTCATTTGTAAACTTGTGGCATACGGCTTGGATTCGATGACCATCAAGTGGATAAATAGCTTTCTCAAAGACCGAAAGATCAACGTTGTGCTAAATGGGAGATCATCAACGACACACTCCCCAAATGCCGGAGTTCCTCAAGGATCAGTTTTGTCACGAACTTTGTTTTTGTTATACATTAATGACTTGTTGGATAGCACTGTGAACCATATCCACAGTTTTGTGGATGATGCAACATTGCACTCTTCTATTTCATTCGAGGTCGAGCCTACTCCTTCAGAGTTAAACGGTAAACGGCTGAAAGTTGTCACTTCGCTTAATTCCGATTTAAGTACAATATTTGAGTCGGGAGTAAAAAATCAGGTCAAATTTAACGAGAAAAATATGCAAACACAACAAATATGCACATTCTCGCGTAAAAGAAGTCATAACGAATACCCTTTTGTGGTAAAAGGACACGTTCTCGTGAGTTGTGACTCAATTCGTTTGCTTGGTGTTCAGATTACCAACAATCTAAAACGGAATGAACACATTATCGCATTAGCCAAATCAGCTTCACGTAAACTCGGGTTCCTCAATAGATGCAGACGGTTTTTTAAATCGCAGCAGGTTCTCCAAATATATAAAACCATTATTAGACCGTGCATAGAATATTGCTGTCAGGTTTGGGGTAGAGCTTATGGTACTGCTCTCCAGTTGCTGGATAGAGCTCAGTGGCGTGCCATATTAATAATACGAAACCCCAGACTGACGAAAGATCAAGACAGCCTACTGCACCGCAGAGATGTTGCAGAACTCTGCGCGTTCTATAGATTAATAAATGGTAAATGTTCTGCAGAATTAAAGGAGAAAATACCACCATTTGTTACGCCAGGACGGGTAACACGAGGAACGGTTATGCACATAGGTTAACGGTGAAGCTGCCGAAACCTCGAACTGAAGATGCAAAGCGCGAATTAATTTATCGAACATCTAAGAAGTGGAATTCGTTGGCTGGTTTTCAATTTCCGTTGAAGTATAAAATGCACAACTTTAAGGCAGCTATCAACCTTTACTTGAAGGATCGCGCGTTGGGTGCAGGAGCTCTGACAGTTACAAGGAGCTAGGACAGTTTAAAAGTCCGCCCTGCACCCAACTAAAACAAAACGTAAAAAAAAAAAAGTACCTGAACGTTTTATTAGATGTAACTCAACATGCAATTCTCATTGAAAAACAGTGGTGTCTGGATATGGGCTACGTATGAACCTCTCTAAAACATATTTGGTTATATTTACAAGGAACACTGCAGCTTTTTCTGTACCATCTCTTTTCAGATGTAAGATAAATCGCTCTGCCAACTTTAAACACCTTGGAGTTTTTCTGACTAATAAACTTTCTTAGCACATACATTTTAGACCATAGATCAATTTTTAATGAATTTAAACGAGCTATGCCAGAAATAACGAGCTACTATACTAACGTTAAGATAAGCTTCTACCAGATTTTAATTTTCAGAATTCATTTGAGGTGGTTTATCCATCCAAGGATATGTGATACACAAAGACTTGCTTAATCGCTTGTATTCAATTCAGATGACTATCTCTCTGAACAAGGTGGTGGCTTTGGTTTCTTCTGTTCATTGGTAGTTTTGGCAGACATACTTAATTATTCATTAAGCGGAATAAATTGCGGTTCGTCACTACGTGATTTCAACTTTTAATCTTGTTGTCAACGGAGATGTTATGTTATGTTCGTATTATATTTTGGAACAATCCTCTAGCTAGCTCTGAATTGGGCGTTGATTCTAAGAATTTTCGAAACCCCCTTGGTTATAACAACAAGGTAATGGTCATGTGAGTTCCTGTTTACTGTGACATTAAGGGCACCAAAATTTCAGACTATTTGGTTAAAACTGGTTCTCGTTTGTCTTTCATGGGATCTGATCCAGCTGCTCCTTTGCCGCTTCACATAGTTAAAAATAAATTAAAAATCGTATGGCGAAATACTTTGTCAGAGGATTTCACCCAAAGCTGACCTTTTCAACAAATATGTTATTTTCAACAAAAAGGCCAACTTAAGAATACAGTTTTCTATATCTACCGACCATGACCGTTTCAAAGGTCATCTTCATCGCATGAGACTTGCCAGTGATGTTGTATGCGACGAATGTTTTGAGAATGCTGATGATAGCTTGTCCGGCTTTCGATGGCTTCAGCTCCCTTGCGTTCAATTCTAGGAATATTCCTGTACGTAGGCCTGTATAAAGGCCTGCTCCAGTTTGACAGGGTTGTAGAACGCATCTATGCGCTTTTTGTGGCATTGCGTTTGGAACCGCGAAGGGTCCCAGCCAACTTTAATAAAAATACTCACGTAAGGTAAGTTTTACATATGAGCTGTTGCCGCTCGCTCAAAACGAGAATTATTGATTCTGGTTTCTAAAAAGATTCTCACCAAAAATTTCTATATTAATATTGAATATAATAAAGCTAGATTTAAAAACTTTATGTCCATTTTGAAACAATTCAATTTTTAAATAAATTTAATTTTAAAAGTTTGTGATGATAATGTCATTCCGAGTACATACACAAGATTTATTACCAGTACATATTATTGTCTTATTTAAAATACACAGTTCAAAAGGAAATACATTTTTTTCATATCGTGTTTAGTATATACCATCCGTATTTCAACTGTTTTTCACTTTCGGGACGAGAAAAACAAATAATAGATTGCGCGATTATCCCCTAAATTGTTTTAATTTTTTAACTAAAAGCAGAACGATGGGATCAAATTCATATTTTTCTTCATTCACAATGAAATTTATAGCCGTAGCCCATTAAAATACAGCATAAAACAACAAGCGAACCTCGTCTCTTGAATTTCTGTTTCGTCTCTAAATTCCAATGGAAGTATATGTCATTATTCACAATGAACTAAATGAAGTTCTTCCCGCGCAATCTACTTTACAGAATATCTAAATGTTCTTGAGTTGAATATTTTGAGAAATAAGATTAGATAAGAATTTTTAGATATAGGATATAAGATTATAAGATGATAGATGTACGATTGACAATCATGCGTCTATCATCTTGTAATCTTATATTTTATTAAGGGAGGTGCAAATATGTTTGAGGTATTTTCTTCTAGCTACACAGCTTTTTCCAGATAAATTGGGACAATGTCATTATTAGCTACAACTGTTTTCAGTCAGCGTACTGATTCGGTGGCGAAAAAATTCCTCGTCTTTTGAAACTTCATCGACCGGGACAGGTGCAAGTCGAAAGCAGTAATTTCTGGTGTATACTGCGGGTGGAGTAGGACATTCCATTGAAGTTCTTCCAACGCTTTCTTGCGTTGTTGTCCCAAAAAATCACTTTCTCACCACTTGTGAAAACGCAAATGAAGACTTTGTCCATATATCAAGAGATGGAAAGGATTTTTCGAACAAGACGTTATCAACAGCTTGAAAAATCTCTGGGCATCAATTGGCACCATTCACGATACAACAACCATCCACTAATGAAAAAGGAACCTTAAAGTATTAAAAGTAAAACCATACCGCAATATTTAAATCAGATTTATCTACAGTTGGAAGCATACTAGCACAAGAAGTGTGGAATTCTAAAAAAGTGACCTATGAGAGAATGGAAAAATTGGCGAGGTATTTCTCTCTTCAACACAACAATAAAGACACTAGCACTGATCATCCTAGACACAATCTAACCTACACGATTAATGCAAAATTACGAAATGAACAAGCTGACTTAAGACCAAGAAGAAGTTGCACTGATCAAATCAATTCAATTCGTATCACCACTGAACAATCTAGTGAATGGAATTCATCACTGTATTTGCTCTTCGCCGATTTCGAACGCGAATTTTATACGATAAATAGGAACGCTATATGGCTGATGCCATGTAAAATAGGCATCCTAAAGAAATTGATCGAACTCATACAAGAAATGAACACTCGATAAGTACGGCAAGAATGCGTACCCTCACCATCGGAAAATGTAATTCGGTAACTAAAGATAGAAATGAATTGAAGATGTAAATAAATTTGTATATCTTGGCTGAACAATTGTGATGCTTAAATAAAGCCAGACATACATTCATCATGTTACATAAAATCTGGAATTCTTCCGTCCTGTCACACAAGACCTCGTCACGAATGTTCAATTCGTGTGTGCATTCAGTACTCCAGTATGGAAGTGAGTCTTAGAAATACACAGGAAAACTAAAAATGACGTGAACGTTTGACGAATACTGATATGACTCTGGCCTAACACCAAAACTAACCTTGAACTACATAGAATAACAAATCATTCATATACGTAGCAGGCCATACTCTGAGGAAATCGCCAAATGATATAAAGAGGATGTCGTTGAACTGGAACCCACAAAGGAAAAGGAAAGTAGGAAGACCAGCAATGACATGGAAGAGAACAATACTATAGATAAAACGAAACAACTTAGTAATGGGAAGAGATAAAAGCTGTAATTCAAAAGAGAGTAAGAGGGTACAGCTTAGTAGGTGCTCTATGCTCCGGAGATAAAGGGAAAAATTAGATTTTTTTCAAAAAGATTCTTCGAAATTTCTTGAAACTGATAGCTGATCAATTTTCAACTAACCATGATCATATTGTAGCTCGTAACCTCTCAAGGTTTGAGTCAGTCAATATTGACTCAAGGGAGATAGCACAACACAATTCTAATCTTAGATGATTTCTATCACCCATTCAAAAATAAGAAACAGTCGGGTATAGTTTGTACCAATGATTTTAAGCATACAAAATGGTCAGTTAGAGTTCTTGGTAATTCAATATTGTCTGCAGCTTACGAGTGGTTTAACTTAAATCATTTGCAGGTTAATATAACCAAAAGTACGAGAAAGGCTCAAGACTGGGACTCCTATGAGGAGGACCGGAAACTATGGAAATAATCTTCAAAGGGTTTATATTCCGCGGAGGGAGGCGAAAACCAGGTTGATCTTTATTCCGAGAGCGGGTAAATTCTCACATGGCTACCTAAAGGACTTAAAACCCATGACTCTATCATCCTTTCTACTGAAAACCTTGGAAAGACTGATGGATATCTATATACGTTAAAAAATAAAGCCTAGTGACTGGAGCCAGACTCAGCGCGCTTTCTGTAAGGCGAAATCTGTGGACACAGCTCTGCACGGTAAGAACAATTGAATAATCAATATTCTCGCAAGAGTTTTGTATGGTGGCGTTTCTTGATATTGAGGGCGCCTTTAACAATGTAAAAACAGAAGCAAATCTGAAGTGATTATCGTTCCTAGTAGTGGATTACCCTGTAAGTGGATTTATGAATCACATGCTTAGGGGATGCAGGATGGTTAACTCGGAGCTGGGGGAATCCACAATCATATGAGGTGGGTTACTAAGGGAACCTCGCAGAGAGGTGTTTTGTCTCCTCTTCTCTGGAACATAGCAATCAATAGGTTGCTGTTAGAGCTGGAGAGAAACAGATGTGGACTGGCAATTAGCTCGTCCCACACTGAACAGGTACTATTTACTAAGAAATATAAAATCCCTGTAGTAGATCCACCTCTCTTAAATGGCAGGAGACTAGCTTTTACTGACAAAGCAAGATTTCTAGGCATAATAATAATTCTAGGCGGCGATTATGGCCAATTGGCCACTCGACTATCAGCCATATCTCAGTTGAAATGTTTCAGGTGGGACACTCGACCATAATTAGATCACTAAAGAAGGAACCGGCGAATCTAGTCTATATTGCACCGACATTGTGCTTCCAGACAAGATTCCAAACTACCTGCTCCTCATGAGAATCGCGGAGGAGCGGGTCGGTTGCAGAAACGGAAGCACTGAGTTCTTCACAGATGGCTCCAAGCTACACGGTAAAGTTAGAGTTGGTGTCTTCTGTGATAAATTGAAATTAAAAACATCAGTTCTTCTCCCTGATCACTGCAGCGTGTACCAGGCAGAGGTGATAGCGATTGAGGAGGTCCTAATTGGTTGAAACATTATGTGGTATCCTCGACTGATAGTGGCCCGACTCTGTTTCTCCGACGTCTAGAGTGGCGTTGGGTTGTCACTTGTCTCTGAATGAGATGAGTGAATATTTTAACATTCAGGTCACTCGGATGTCATGAGGAAGGCGAATGAACTAGTGAGGCAGGACACAACTGCTACCGGGAAGGGCAATGTTGGGGAGGCCCATTAAGGCACGCAAGACTGTGCGTAACAAAGAGGCAATAGACTCAGGGAATGAAAGGTGGACGAACACCCGTTCATGCAATGTAGCAAGGCAAATCTGGAGTTGAAACGCTAAAAGAAGCTTATCTCCTTACGATAGACTTATCTACTTAACACGTGTACTAAAAACGATCGTGGGGATCCTGACAGGACACTACCTACTTGGAAAACATGCGAGGAGGATAGGACTCGCAGCAAATGACTTTTGCAGAAGCTATATGGACGAGGAGGAGGAGGAAGATACGGTAGTCCACCTCCTATGCTCATGCACGGCTTTCGCACACAAAACACATGATTATTTGGGTAAGTTCTTAATGGACTGGCTCTCTGATCTCGACTGTATGGTGCGAGACTTATTACGCTACGTAATAAGCTCAAACTGGTTCTTAGGGGAGTAAGATCCTGTGGTATCAATACGGACCGTCGCCGCCCGCCGCTCTAAGTGTGCTATAGTAGCCACTCAACCTAACCTAACCTAAATCATTTTTGAGCTTACTTTACTACAAAACGCATGAGGTTCTTGATAAAAACCATTAGTGTTGCAACTGTGCTTACTTCACAGACGTTCAATACCAGTGACTCGATAAATTGCACAGCAATTGGGTATGTCCAAACGATAGACAAATAATTAAAGAGATCCAGATTATCTTCCAGCTTGCATTTTGAGAAAATACCAGTTAAGTTTGATTCATCAAAATTTCTAAATTGTGCTTCATAAATCTCCCGAGACTGTGTAATGGTAAATTTATTACCGGTAATACCGTTCACAAAATATGGGACCTTTAAGTATTGCAAAAGCACCGATCTGGAATTTCTGAAACAATTGTGACTACTCTTAACGTTAGGAATAAAAGTATGGCACATTAACATAGTAATGCTTTAGCTTTCCATATAAGACGGATGAGATTCAAATTATAAAGAGCCGTTGTTTCTCTCTATAGTTTTGCACGAGCAGTCGCACAACCTAACTTAACTACCTACAGCGTTCTTTTAAGTATGTTTTGAAACATAATGTTGAAAATTAAATTGTTCGTTAAATAAAGCGAACATTGTCAACCATATCCAAACGTATATCCCTGGAATACAATAACGACTAACTGCAGAAACTGCTTAATAAAACTAACAAAAAGACAAAATTATCTTATTTCGAGAATTCGTCTTAAAGCGATTTTTTGTGTTTTAGACCGTAACCACACAGCAGTTTTCTCATATACACATATCCTTGTAATTTTATTCCTTCTTCATTGTTATTATTTCCATATACACTCGTATATATTTTGGTGGTTTTTTCCCGACAAGCACTAATAAACGAATTTATTCCGCATTTAATATGAGAATTTCAACAGTTGTAAAAATACAATATCTTTTATTATACGAGTAAGATGAAGAAAATAATATTTCGCTGGAACAAAATAAGTATACGAATGAGGATAACAGACGTTGTTGTAAGATAGTTTGGTTTTTGCCTGTGCACTTAAACGTTTGTGCTTTTGTGTAACATATACTAACTATGTAACCGAATAACAAACAAATTAAATTTTAACGTTTACTCGTACATAAAATAATTTATCAATTTTGAAATTACTGTACTGAGCCACGTAATTGATTTACGGTAAGCCCGTGTCTTCAGCGACAAGACAAAACATACACTTGGATGCAATAAAATCGCACATTACTCAATTTTCCACAAAATGTCAAAAATGATGATTCAAATTTCAATACCCATCCAGTGGTACCTTTTTGCACTTGTACCACGCCAACAAAGTGATATCCTGTTGAATGCATACAGTAGGCTTACGAATTAAATTATAAAAATAATTCAACAAGATCAATATATAACATGCCATGAAATATCGACGCTTAGCCTGAACGCCAACTAATAGCATGGCTCTGCAACTAAATTGGAACCAATTCTTCGTTCGCGGAGTGTGGCAAAGATATCAAGATACTGGTGGTTTCAAACGGTGACAAGGATCTGGCCGATCTCGTGGTACAGTACAGCGTGATGACCAGTTAATTTGAATCCACACAGACCAGCAAACGGGTTGAAATTGAGCGATCATTTGAATTGGACAGAACAAGAATGGCGAAGAGACTTGTTCTCTGACGAGTGCAAGATGTGTTTCTATGGGACTGATGGCCGCTGAAGAGTATACAGATGACAAGGAAAGTATCTCTTTTTTTCTTTTTTTTTACGTTTTGTTTTAGTTGGGTGAAGGGCGGACTTTTAGACTGACCTCGCTCCTTGTAACTGTCAGAGCTCCTGCACCCAACGCGCGATCCTTCAAGTAAAGGTTGATAGCTGCCTTAAACTTGTGCATTTTATACTTCAACGGAAATTAAAAACAAGTCAACGAATTCCACTTCTTAGATGTTCGATAAATTAATTCGCGGTTTGCATCTTCAGTTCGAGGTTTCGGCAGCTTCACCGTAAACCTATGCGCATTAACCGTTCCTCGTGTTACCCGTCCTGGCGTAACAAATGGTGGTATTTTCTCCTTTAATTCTGCAGAACATTTACCATTTATTAATCTATAGAACACGCATAGTTCTGCAACATCTCTGCGGTGCTGTAGGCTGTCTAGATCTTTCGTAAGTCTGGAGTTTCGTATTATTAATATGGCACGCCGCTGAACTCTATCCAGCAACTGGAAAGCAGTGCCATATGCTCCACCTCAAACTTGACAGCAATATTCTGTACACGGTCTAATAAAGGTTTTATATATCTGGAGAACCTGATGCGACTTAAAAAACCGTCTGCATCTATTGAGGAACCCGAGTTTACACGAAGCTGATTTGGCTAATGCGATAATGTGTTCATTCCATTTTAGATTGTTGGTAATCTGAACACCAAGCAGACGAATTGCGTCACAACTCACGAGAACGTGGCCTTTTACCACAAAGAGGTATTCGTTGCGACTTCTTTTGCGTGAGAACGTGCGTATTTGTGTTTTTTTCTCGTTAAATTTGATCTGATTTTTAACTCCCCACTCAAATATTGTACTTAAATCGGAATTAAGCGAAGTGACAACTTAAAGCCGTTTACCGTTTAACTATGAAGGAGTAGGCTCGACCTCGAATGAAATAGAAGAGTGCAATGTTGCATCATCGGTAAAACTGTGGATATGGTTTACAGTGCTATCCAACAAGTCATTAATGTATAACAAAAACAAAGTTGGTGACAAAACTGATTCTTGAAGGACTCCGGCATTTGGGGAGTGTGTCGTTGATGATCTACCATTTAGCACAACGTTGATCTTTCGGTCTTTGAGAAAGCTATTTATCCACTTGATGGTCATCGAATCCAAGCCGTATGCCACAAGTTTACAAATGAGATTCTCATGCCAAACCTTGTCAAAAGCCTTGGATATATCCAAGGCGATTGCAAAGGCTTCTCCGTGTTGCTCAAGGGCGAGATTCTATTTGTTTGTAACATACGTCAAAAGATCGGTTGTGGAGCGGCTTTCGCGGAAGCCATATTGTTTATCTGAAATTATTTTATTAATCTCAAGATAATGCACCAGTTGTTGGTTAATGCATCCGTTTGCACCATCGCACTCTTCTAGGCGTTCGGGTTTTTACCTTGCTTTTAAGAAAGGAGAATAATTTTAGTTAATATTGAAGCCAAGTCACTGGCAAACCCCTTCAATATTCGAACAGGAATTCCGTCAGGTCCGGTGGCCTTATTTATGTCCATTGCCTTCAGGTTCCTGAAGACAATTTCCTCCAAGATGTTGACAGGGTCCATTTTGGAACCACAATACGGAATTGATGGAGATGTAACTCCATCTGGGACAACTAAGGTCGAGTTCGAAGTGAAGACGTTTGCCAGTAAGTCGGCCTGCAAATATGGATCCACCACCAAAGCACCATCTGCACATTTCAATGCTGAAATGGATGTTTTAGAAATATTGGCAACCGATGCGACCATCTGGTAAAAGTTGCAATCGGAGATTTTCAACTCGGAAGCCTTATCGGCTTTCTTGTTGTCAGCTCTTTTCGCTTCCTTAGCACAAATTTTTTTACAGTTGTTACGTGTGGCCTTATATACTTCAAACGATTTAACGATGTATCTTATGTCGAAGTATCGTGCATGTTCTGATGAGCCATATCACTTTATTTTTTTTTTTTAGACTGCGCTCATCTAGAAATTTTTTCTTTGAAATACAAATTTTTATGTTTCTAGTACAATTCACTTTAGTTGGGATGTAACCCACTGGTTAGTCCCATAATTAATTAAACCTATTTACTAATTTTAATTTGGTAAGCTCACTAGGTTAAGTGGCTTCGTTCTTTGAAGTCTTCTTTCAACGATAGGGAAGGTCCCTGTGAAGGTCTTCATTTCTTATGTACCACGGAGCATTGACGATGCTACGAAGAACCTTGTTTTGAAACGTCTGTATCATTTTGGCGTTTGTTTGCTTGGTACATCCCCAGAGTTGCATACCGTAGGTCCATATCGGTTTCAGAATTTGCCGATATTGCAAAATTTGAATTTCAGATATTGCAGCAGCTTTTTATGAATTGTAAGCTCAGAGCCTCTACCTGAGAGGCGTCGAGGGTCATACCAAGATATTTAGCTGTATTTGCATATGGCACGTGTCGCGAGTTAATTTCTATAGGTAGATGGTAATCCTTTTGATATGTAAAGTTAATATGCGTGGATTTTGTCTCATTAAGCCTCATTATATTGGTCATCCTCTGGAGTTTGCTCGTTGCATCGGCGACATTACTTCCAATTGCCATAATTGTTGTGTCATCTGCAAAGGTGGCTCCTTCATTTGTGGTTGGTATGTCTCTTGTATATAGTAATTACACGATACACTTCCCTGCGGGACACCGGCAGAGATTTTCTTTAACTCAGAGTATTCATCCTCATATTTCACTCGAAAATGTCTATTGGATAAATAAGATCTTAGTATGGCGTAGAATTTCCTCGGCAGATCTCTATGCAGCTTGTATTCCAGACCACTGTGCCAAACTTTATCGAATACTTGCGCGACATCCAGGAATATGCTTGAGCATACTTTTTTATGCTTTAACGCTTTTCAATTATATTTGTTATTCTATGCACCTGTTCAATTGTAGAATGCTTTTCTCTGAATCCAAATTGATGTGGAGGAATTAGTTGTCGTTCCTCAATTATTGGTTTAATTCTCTTTAGTAATAATTTTTCAAAAAGTTTCGACATAATTGGCAGCAAAAAAATTGGCCTGTATGATTTTTTATCATTAGGTGGTTTATCAGGTTTTGGTATCATGATTACTTCTGCTACTTTCCATTGTAGCGGAATATATTTTAACCGAAGGGTCGCATTGATTATGTGTAGTAGCTTACGAAATCCTTTGTCTGGTAGAGCTTTGATAATTTGGCAAGTAATCAAGTCATACCCTGGGGCAAGTAATCAAGTCATACCCAGCTTGTGAATTGGCATTATATTTTCATTGGCAGTTTGTTTTGGTAGCGGTTGGAAGGTTTCCTGGAGATACTCCACAAACAAATCAGCCTTCTCTTTGTGACCTCTTGCCCAGGTCCTATCATCCTTTTTAAGTGGAGGTACTTGAATTTTTGGTCTTTTAAGTCCCTTCGTCGCCTCCCACAGTGAATAATCAGAATTTTTTTCATCAGTTAGGCTAACTAGATACTGTTGATTGATTCATTTTTAACTTCTTTAAAAAGAGATTTATGACTGTTACATAAATTATTCAGAATTCTTTTGATCTCCGGTGTTCGATTAATTTGCCAGGTTTTACGAGCCCGTCGCTTTTCTCTTACCAACTCTCTAACTTCCATTGGGTAGGATACGTTGAGCGTCTTCTTATTTTGTAAAATGGAAGTACTTGTCAACGCAGCATAGTGAATTACTTCATTGAGTTGTTCCAATTCGTCTTCCAACTATCGAAAATTTCTTATCGGTACCTGGAGATTAATTTTCTCCTCCATTAATTTACGAAAAAGATCCCAGTTTGTTTTTGAATTTGTTAATCTGGGTGCACTTTCCCTTTGAATTACCGTTTTACTGACTGTCATGATAACCGGTCAGTGACTCGATACTAGAGAATCGCTGTTTTCAATGTGAATGTTGTTCTGAGATATACCTCTTGCTACATAAAAGACTAATAGGTCCGGTATCTTAGCTTCGTTACTGGGCTAGTATGTTGGGGAACCACCAGAGAAAATTCACATTTTGATGTTCTTTACCCAATAGGTGTTTTTCGCAAAGTTACCTCCAATATTAATATCACGTCCTAGTGATTTATGCCGGATACGACAGTATATTGCAGAGACAGTGAGCTGTCTGTGTTTAATGTGAACCCTTACATTAGCGACTTGCATTGATTCTTCATCGATTTTTGTTTCTAAATACATAGTGTTTTATACTTTCTTTTATTAGTAATGCCGAACCACCTCTTGCTCTTTCCGCTGGATGGATTGAATGATATAAGTTATAACCCCGGATTTTAACAAATGAAGATTTAACAAAATTGCTTTCGGGTATTAGGAAAAAGTCGATTTTTTCTGTTTTTAAAAATATATTTTTATTTCTGGAATGTGTTGCATAGGCCCATTCGCATTCCAGATTGCTATTCTGAAAGTTGAGTTCTTACTTAACATTTTTTATCGGATTGCGTTGTGGGAGTTGCATTTTCTTCAGTTGATCAAATATCATGTTGTTCAGATTACTTTGGTCATCTAGTCGCTTTGTAATAGCTTCAATGCTGTTCATAATGTTTTCCATAATTCGGTTATTTTCAGAGTCCCATATATTTGGTTGAATCTGAGCCTTTCACTACCTGAGCAAATGTTCTTCTTTACCCTGCGTTGCTTGGTTGTGGATTTTGATCCATCTGATTTGAGGTTTGAATCCTTCGAATTTCATGATTTTGTGGTTGTTTTCGTGATGAATCTCTTAATTTTTGTAGTTGTTTAGCAACCTCACAGCCTCGATAATTGGCCGGATGTTGACCCTTACAATTTATACACTTACCCACATCTCTCCCTATAGTACATGCCTGGGTAATACGTTTACCTGAGCATTTTACACATCTCGGATCTCGGCTCTTTGGGTGTGATTAAATCCTTGAAATTTCTTGCATTGGGGTATGCCGTGTATTGGTTAAATTTTGACCTTCATGTGAAGAATTAATTTTATACCATAAATGTTTTGAACGTTCTCTTTGTTATCAAATACCAGTATAAAAAGAGGGAGTCCCCTTTTACTGAGAGTTGAGTTTCCTTCCTGATTTTCTGTTCTCTCTTTTTAAACAATATTCACAGCATCTAGTATTTGAAGGCCTTTATTATGTAAGTGTTCCATTATTTCTTGAGTTGAGCAAGTGTGATTCAAACCTCTTACCATAACTTTTATAGGTCGAGCCTGTTTGTCCTCATAGGTAAACCACTGATACTTTTCAGCATTCAGTTTCATAGATAATGTTCTATAGGATTCTGTGTCCAGAGTATTAATTTTCCAAACATCATTGTTTAGCGGTGTTACTTTATACTCTTTGTCAGTGACTGATTTCATTATAGACTGAATTTTTGGGTAACTGTTCACGCCCACAATATTTATTGGCAGGGGTGGTTTTTCTTTCAGTTGCACCAGTTTTGGTGCAATGTTCTTGGTACATTTACTACCTTCTGGTTGATTGACTTGGGTTGTCAAGTTTCGGTTCGGTAATTGAAGTTCCACTACCACCCTTCCTGGACTGTTTTTTCTTCTTTAGGATCCAGTCCGTTTCCCTTTCTAATTCATCGTCATCAGTGAAATAGTTGAGTTTCTCTGAATCAATACTCTCTGGTTCGCTATGTTCTTTAGCATCCCGATTCCTTTGTTGAGAAGTTCATTCTCTCGCTTAAGATACTCAATTTCTTCGCTTAGCTTGGCAAATAATTGCTCCATTTTCTGTTGCCTCCCCAAGAGATCCATATTTTCCTTTTGTAGGTCAATAGTTTTTTCACTGGATCCAACTGCTCGCAATGTACAATTTCCGCTGGCATCACTTCTGTTTGGCAGTGTTTGGTTCTCCCCAGAATCCTTAGGGCCAGCCTTCGAAGAGGATGGATTGTACAGTCGGCTGACTGGAGAACCACCTCGGGTAATAAATCTCTCTGATTTGTGCATTGCGTATAATCTCGTTGGAGATCTTGATACTATTGAACTTCTTCCAAATGGTTTATCAGAGTTCATCACCTCTGAAGTATTTGGACTTCGTCTAAATGGGTAAAACAATGGTTAGCCCACCCCAGAATCATTTGGGTCATCCTTTGAAGAGGGTGGATTTGGTAGCAACTTTTTGAAAAGTGAGTCGTCATTACTATCGATGGCTTTGGTATTGCTATTGATTTCATGAATAATGACCCAAATCTAGGTCATTATCATGTAGGTCATTATAATGCACACACTTCACTTATGATTTGCACAATAAAGTTTTTTCACAACATTGCGAGGCATGACTTGTCAACGGTACATTGAGGAAGTACTCAAGTACTGGATGTGCCTGTTATGGTATGGCGAGCTCGAAGTTCATACCTCAATACCATCGAATATTTATGAGACGAGTTGAAAAAAAGGATTCAAGCCAGAGATGTTGCTCCAAAGAGTCTCCAGGAGCTGCAACCGAAGATAGTACAGGAATGGGAGGCAATACTTCAAGATTTTTTAAAAACTTTGGTGTATTTATTTATTAATTTTTTTTTGTTTATTTCTATGCAATCTGTTATGGGGCTCAAGGCAATCCCAACTCTTTCGCGGCTCGCAAATTTACGTTTTTACCTTTCCAGCCAAATCGAGGAAATACGGCTATAGTTCCGATTTACCTAACCATCTGCATACATTGCATAGCTCCATGCCAGCCTATAGTACTGGCATGGAAGATGGGTCGGCTCATGGATTCTGCACTCCAACAGGAGGTCATAGTTGTGTTCATTCACACCATCCATCGTAAAAAAGTGGTGTAAAATCCCTTTTGTAACGTGCCCCTATCGGGATTCGAACCCGGTACCTCCCGCTCCAACTGCCGCAGCTTTAACCACAGCGCCACCTGGGTGGTAGATGTATTTATTTGAACTTTTGTGGAAATTGATTTTTTTGCACCCTAGTGTATATACACACGTGTATTTACTTATACGAGTATATACAACACAATACTTATAGTGATTATAATCGCACCAACTATATATAGTATCACGTGAAAGCCAAATCCTACATATCGTATGGAGTACACGATTAGCATATGTTGATTATCTACATCGTATACGAGAATATGGTTTGGATTAATATTATCACTCCGATTCCATCTTTTAATAAGGGATGGCAAGATTTGATTTGATGCGGGTGGCATTATTCTGTATAACAAAAAATTATAATAAAGTTGTTTCCACATTCCAAAGGCCAAATATAATGTCCCAAGATTTCGATAATAACGTACATATATACATACGAGTATACAGACATAAAAACATCGTGTACCTACCTACTCGTATATACATTTTCAATTATAGAAAATTTATGAGTTTGACTTGTCTATGTTCATTCTCTAACTGGCAAGTACCAAAAAAAAAAAACAAATTAAATTTAACGCACATTAAAACGAGTCGTAAACTTCCATCAGATTTTTCAGCTCCAGTCAGTAAAGATAAATCTTCGTTTAGTTAATTCATATTCACAATTTAGTTAGTTGATTTTTGCTGCTTTCGTTAGCACACGTATTATATAGAGATACCAACAGGAGGTTAGATAATTAATTATTTAAATTGTATGTGATGAATGGTACGAAAATAGAAAATGGAAAATTTCATGTGAAGTTGGGTTGCATTGCGTGAGAGTAATAACTGTGGGTTGTTATCATATTGGATTAACTCTTAAATAATAAATGGACACGTATGAGGTACATCAATATTTTATTTAATGAAGACGAAATTTGGTGTAATTATACGATTGGTACAATGCAGAATTTTGATTTTGTAAGATAGTATAAGCTTTGAAGCATTTTGCATCTATCGTGGTTAGTGAGTAGTTCAAACTCCTATCGTTTAAATATTAACTAAATATTTTTTTAAAAAGGCAAATTCAATCATTATGTTTCAAAAAGACATAAATTATGATGGCAGTCCGGATCAACCGCAGACTTAAAGAACTTGAAACGGTCCAAATAATCGGCTCTGCGAAGAATTTACATAAGTATGAGATGGTAGGATAGGCAGATTATACTTTATATTTATTGGTATTGATGACGGGCCAGTTAACTTGCACGGTCGTCCTTTTGTGGTTTTAAAGACTGTCTTAGGTTTTTGCGGAGTAGGCACAGTTGGGCGAGCAATTTCACGTTCAATATTGGCTCTGAGCTCTTGCAACGTCGCCGGCTTATTGGCATAGACCAATGACTTCACATAACCCCAAAGAAAATAATCTAGAGGTGTCAAATCACACGAGCGCGGCGGCCACTGGACTGTTTTCAATAACGCGATTGTATCGTGTGCTGTGTGGCATGTGGCTCCGTCCTGTTGAAACCACATGTCGTCCAAGTCCATTTCATTCAATTGCGGCCAAAAAAAATCGTTTATCATATCGCGGTATCGATTTCCATTAACAGTAACGTGGCAATCGTTATGAACGATGAACAATTATGGCCCAATGACGCCACCGGCATGTATTCCGCACCAAACAGTTACTTTTTCGGGATGTAACGGTGCCTCATGAATCACGTGTGGGTTGCTTCCTGCCCAGTAACGCATATTTTGCTTGTTGACGAATCCATTTAGCCAAAAGTGAGCCTCATCGCTGAAGATGATTTTTCGATGAAAATTTGCATCATTTTCGCTTTGCTCTTGAGTCCAATTCACGAATCGGCGTCGCTTCAAATGGTCAAACGGCTTTAGTTGTTGTGTCAGCTTCATCTTATACGGATATAGGCCAAGATCTTTACGTAAAATTCGCCACAATGATGTTACAGAAAGGCCCAATTGTTGCGAACGTCGTGTGAGCGACACATTGGCGTCTTTTTGTACTGAAGCCCTGGCGGCTGCGATGTTTTTAACACTTCGAGCACTTCTTGCTCTCGAGGGCACCGGAACATTATGTAGCGAAAACGTAGACTCAAATTTTGCCACTATACGGTCGATTGTCGAACGAGCTGGCTTGTTAAATGGACCGTAAAATGTCCGTAATGCTCTTATAGTAGCAGCAACAGAACGACTTTCTTACTATTTTAGAAAGAGAATTTATGATATAATTAATTGACTGTGTACATTGTTTCGTCTTTTTACTGAATGCCACAATAATTTCTCCTAGATTAGAATTATTAATAGATTAATTCCTTTAAAATCACCTTAACTTGATCAGGTGACGGTATAAAAAATATGTTAACGATCAAACCAAGCGTCGGTAGATTTCTGACATTTTAAAAACAGATGCTACTTCGCATATGTTTTTACATGCCATTTACTTTTAACATCCAAACTGTGATGGAAAGAATCTCATATCTAGTTCGTTGTCCGCAGTCGGAAAGTGTCAGAACAGAGTACATAATAGGCAGAGTGTTCAGCACTAAAGCTAAAGTGTTCAGCAATCTCTTCACTAATTGTTAAGATGTTTTGAGCGAGAAGCACTGTCTAAACACTCCAGTGAGTCTCATGACCTTGGCAAGTTCTACAGCTCTGGAAAATGGTCGGTCGAGATTACTTCAGAATTCCCTTATACTGCTTTATGATCTGTTTCACCGTGATCTGTCTCGTGATAAGTATACATTTACCAGATTTATTATGGTTTTTTAACTAATTATCCGTCATAGTTTTATTTTAGTTTCAGTTTCTTTCCGAGCCTCATCTTCCGAGCCTTACGTTTTGCAGGTGGTAAGTTTCCACTCAATAACATATTGTACTGTTTATCATCTGTATCGTACGAATTGATTCCTGAGTTTGAAATCAATGAGATGACAAACGTTCATTTGGAATCCGCCAATTTCAAAGCGTCCATCAGTTTATAAATGTCTGTTTGGCCGTTGATAAGGTCCGTAAAACTTTCAAGTGATATCAATTTCTACTGAATTTCTACTGAATTTATTTATTTATTAATTCAAAACAAGATACCCTAAGCTCAAATATCCCCTGAAGCTCAACTTAGCTGTTTCTTTTGTTCACAAGAGTTCTATTTTTCCTGATGATTTTGTGACACCTATTATTTCATAGACTTTTTGATCTGCTAGTATGCCCTCTGCCTTATAGTTCTTGCTGTGGTGTCGAGGCGATTGTTCCACTTGAATTTTGCTCTAGTTGGAATGAAGGACAACTTCGTTAACTTTCACAACATCACAAACATGTATGTCGCTGTTAGTAAGGAGTTCTAAAACTCATCAGCATTATTAACTGCAACATCATACTGGATATCGTGGCTGCATAAAAAATATAAAAAACATCAAGATTGACATCAATTGTGTATTAAATAAGTGGATGAATTTTTCTAAATTGATTTTTGTGGGCATTCTCAAAATTTACTCCGGAACTCGTCCTAAAATAAAAATCAGTACACGGTACAAAGGGAAATGATCTTGAGTGAGACTGTTATGGGTTTAACACATCGTTCATCGATCCACTGAAAATGTTTATCGAAGTGTTCAACTTGGTGTTGGCAACACGCTCTAGATTTAACAGCTGGACAACTAATAGTTAAACGTCTGAAGTAAAATGTTTGAAAGAATTCGAATACGAACTACACTTCCAAATGTCAATAAAGAAAGCTCGAACAACCCGAAAGATGTTACGATGGCTGTTTTTGGAATGTCAAATGGAACCACTAGAATCTTATTTTATGCTCGTACTAAATGTTACCTAGTAAATATGCAGTTACCAGAAAATTGATTGGTAACTCCCTGTTAGGATATCAACCAGGAATGGTTCTAAGTTCAACTGAGTGTAAGCAGGTTAAAGTTTCTTTGACCAAATGTAGTTTACCTGTTTATTTTTACTATATAATGACGAAAATATTAAAAGCTCCATTAGACGCACTGAATAAGAAATACAGTCAGTTCTAGGAACAAATCCTATCAGTAATTTGGGTTTATGTACGGACTTGACACTTAAGCAGTTGACATGGAGTGCAGTGACTCCATTCACAAGGACAAGTTAGTGTCGATAGAAAGTGATTACTTAACAATATAATGAGAACTTGTATCATGCTGAAGTATTCGTCACTGCAGTTAAACTATACCTTCTGTTTAAGCTAGAAGTTGGTAGAATATTTGGATTGCAGAAATCGATTACGCAAGGTATTATCTTTGTACTTCCTCTTCTTCATTTACAAATTATACGTTATAAATCAATAAAAAGAGATTTAGTATTGTTACTGGCCGAGATTTAGCCATGGTCAATTTGTCAACTTTTATGTTGACCAATCGGGGCAGCTCTAGACAAGTGTAAAGTGGGAGATAGTCTTTTACATCTTCGTCCAATTCCAGTGGGTGGAAATGTTTTACTTGATGCTTCAGATTATCGTTAACATTCTTTCACCTGAAATTTGGACTATTGGACATTCTTTTAAATTGGATTAAGTCATTTCCATCTTTATTGTTTATTTGGAAAGGTTAGCCTGATTGGTAAACTTGTCGTTTACTTACATATAATTTAAACGGTATTATTAATTCGTCTTTCAACAGTGAAGTTAAACAACGTTTAACCCTCATCTTCAACGTTTTGGGTGGGACGATTTGGAATGCTGTAGAAAGTAGTTGATATTATCAAAACAACTATCTTCTGTGTTACAAATAGTTTTGGCTCCACTATAAAGTGGCAAATGTAATTTCTAAAAGGATTTCCGCATGATATAAGATGCTGACATGTGTTGTATTTGGGAAAATTGAATGTCAAATAGTAGAGACTCCACTACCAATGTGTGATTTTGTCTCAAGTACATTGGGTTATTTTGCGTAGAGGCCCCATGTTGAATCATGAGTCACGATTTAATGCAGAAACATTAATTTTCATGTGTTGCGTTCTGCAAAAAAACCTCGCAAGCAAAGGTCACTATTATACAATTTACACTTTAGAAAATGCTGTATCCATAGTTGAAGATATAGAAAGAATATTTCAAACTTGACGTTATCAACACCTCCGAAAATCTCTGGCCAATAAAGATACTTTAGCAATAACCATCCAATAACGGAGCGGGAAGTTAATAGTGCCATTGAAAAGCTGAACCAAACATGAGTAATGAACAAGCTGGTTTAAGTCCAGGAAAACGTTACACTGATCACACCAACTCAGTGTCAATCAACACTGAAAAATCCAGTGAATAGAATACATCACTGTAAATGCTCTTCATCGATTTCGAATGTGCATTTCATATGATAAATAGTAACTCATACAAGAAATGTATCGGGATGCTGGCAACCGAGTTCAATATAAAGGCAAACAAAGTGAAAACTCGAGGAGAAAGTGAAGTATGCTTACTCTCACTCAATCTTTTAGATTATCGTTAACGTCCCTTCACCTGAATTTTGAACCATTTGATGTTCTTTTAATTGGATTAGGTCATTTCAAGCATTATTATTTATTTTGTCTATAGTAGAACAAAGTTGAACGTTCTTCTTATCGTTGAATGGGGCAATTTGGAATATTCTAGAAGATAGTTGATATTATCATATCAACTTTCGTCTCTGACAGATTTAGCTTTGTCTCAGCCACAATATCCTCTCAGTGGCTTTTGTTTATAAGTGGAAAACATGGAAAATAAAACTGTCTATTAAGAATTTCGATACAAAATGTGAGAATACTTCAGATCAAAATTTGTGCAGCAGAGTGGGATAAAAACAAAATTAAAACAGAACCTCAGGGACTGAGATGGCATCAACTGAAAATCCTAGAGACTATGATTTTTGTTGGACCTTTGTTCCTTCATGTAGAAGAATTAAAAAAGTAAAATTGGTTGATGTCTTATGTCAAATAAGTTTGAAATTAGGTCCGCACTAGTCTCCAAATCCATTGAAATCGAATTGCTAAACTGCTCTGCTTCTTAACTATAGAAGATACCTCTAAATGACATAAGCCATATGTCTTATGTCAATCAATATATATTATGTTTTTATTTGTGTTAGGGTGGCATTATATTAATGTATTGGTGAGAAATGATATATAATTATCTATAAATATATATAAATGCTAGAGCTGGCAGAAATCAGACCGACTTATGTAACAACATAGGTCCGTACTCCCGACACGAAACTGCGACCGGAAATGGGGGAAAGAATGATGTACTTTGCGATCGCTCATGATCTCAAAGTGGCAAGTACATTCTTTCCTCATAAAAACATCCATTTGGAAACATGGACACATCCACGTAAAACATCCCGAAGCCAAATTAACCATGTGTTGATTTCAAAAGACCGAGCTCGGGTTGTTCAAGACGTGAGATCGTATCGGTCGTCAACAAAATTCGTAGGCAGTGACCATTTTATGGTTGCTGCAAAGCTGCGATGGTAATTTTCGTACAAGTCAAGGAGGACAGAAGAATATACCACGCGATTCTCCTGTGAAGGTCTGATAAATGAAGAAACGCAACGAAAATACCAAGATGATGTCAGCAATAGCATTATACAATCCAACTACCAATCTGATGATGTGAACAGTGTCTGGGAAGTACTGAAAACCTCGGTTGTCGATGCTGCCCAGCACACTCTCGGTATAGTGAAAACTAAGCCCAAAAATGATTGGTTTGATGAGGAGTGTCGTCTTGCTGTTGAGCAACGCAATATAGCCCACAATGAAGCGCAGACTCGGTTTACAATTGCAAGGAAAAACAGGGCAGTTCTTGCTAGGAGGACAGCTAAACGCATTTGTAGACAGAAGAAGTGCGAATGGTGGAAGACCAAGGTCTTAAGAGTACAACAACTCAGCAATGAGCTCACTTCGTGTGGTTTCTTTAAGGGAATCACCGAATTGCACCATACCTTAAGATCTCGGTCAACTGCCATTCGGGACCAGGGTGGAAACCTCTGGGTTAACATTTTTCGGTGAACATTTTTCTGATCTACTTAATGTTCCACATGTATCACAAGCTGTATTTGAATACCCTCAAATACAGACCGCGGAGATGTTCATTGAGGATCCATCCTATGAGGAATTCACAATGGCCATGCAGAGATTAAAGAAAAATCGTTTACCAGGGGTTGATTGCATTAATTCAGAGCTCTTGATATTCGGAGGGCAAACTTTTGTGGAACTGTCTTTTCGACCTTATTCGATTGGTATGGCGAAATGAAGTTATGCCTGACGAATGGAAAGTGGCCGCGTTATGCCCAATATTCAAAAAGGGTGATCGCATGAAATGCGAGAATTATCGCGGTATAGCTCTCCTTTGCACAGCATATAAGTTACTGTCTTACATAATCTTGGGAAGAATTAATCGTTTAGCGGAGGAAATTGTCGGTGAATCCAAGGAGGATTCCGTCCAAATCGGTCAGTCACTGATCAAGTTTTTTCGCTGCGGATGGTTCTTTCCTAGTACTACGAAACATCTCGCGATGTACACCAGGTATTCCTAGATTTCAAGGAAGCCTATGAATCGATCAATCGAGTGAGGCTATGGTATGCGCTTGAATATTTAGGAATACCACAAAAATATGTACATCTGTGTAAAATGACAGTAACGCAGTCACAGTGTCAAAGTTGAGAACAGGCTATCGAGAATTTTTGCAATTACTTCTGGTGTTCGACAAGGAGATGCGCTGTCCCCGATACTTTTTAATCTCATGTGGGAATACATCCTTCGTAAAAGTGCAACACCTCAGGACAATATCTTATTCCGACAATCCAATCAACTTCTTTCGTATGCAGATGATATCTGTGTGATTGGATTAAATGGCAACGGAGTGAAAAAGATACTTGATCCACTGGAACAGTTTTCAGCTTCCGTTGGTCTCAAAATACACGAGTCCAAAACCAAATATCTGATCTCTGGTTTTCGAGACCAAGACGCAAGTGATTTCAGTAGTGGTAACCACACGTTTGAAGGAGTGATGAGATTCAAGTATCTTGGATCTCTCATTACTCACGATAATAGTGTGGGAGAGGATATCAAGGTTCGCCTTGCCGCTGGCAATCGGGCTTTGTATCCTCTACGTCCACTGCTGAAATCAAAATATCTTGCAAATACGGATAAGCTGAAGCTGTACAGAGTGTTGATCAGACCCGATGTCATTTATGGATGTGAGAGTTGGACCTTGACGGATGAGTACGAAAGATGGCTTCTAACATTCGAGAGAAGAATCATGCGTGTGATATATGGCCCAAAACGCGACGGTGATGGCACATACCGAGTTCTATTCAATCACGCGATCAGGAATTTAATGCAAATTCCCGATATCGTGCATGAAATCAAAGGACAGCGAATACGGTGGCTCGGTTACGTTCTCCGTGCTGATCCGAAACGAATGATAGAGCGATCTTTGAAGGGAGAACCGCCTTTCGGTAAGCGAAGAGGTCGCTGTCATCGACGATGGCTCCACGGCGTAGAGAGCGATCTGGCATCTTCAAACTGCTTACAACAGTATGAAGAGCTGGCTCGTGATCGAAACTGTTCGAGCTAGATTCTTGACACGGTACGGGTCAACAATGGCCTGTAAAAACCGAAAAAAAAAAATTGGTGAGAAAAACAAAACTAAATTTCGAACTCATCAATCCTGCAAAATATATTTATAATTAGAAAGACTCATACAACCGCTGTACATAAGGTTGAAAATATGTCCTCAATTATCTTAACACACCTACTATTAAATATTTTTTCCCTCGATAGTGAATAAAACAAAATCACTTCCCTTTATATCCGTAATTTTATAGACATGGGAAAGGCAAACCGAATTTACGATATACACAAATCATTCGTCCTGCGATAAAACGTCACGGAGTTAATAAAAAACTAAAAATTATGAAAACCGAACATCATTCTTAATAAAAATAATTATTTTTATAATATTAAAACTTCCTTTAAGACCGCATAAACCAAAAGAAATTATATGTTCCCAGTCTATTCCACGATTCCGTGAGTGCATCGAATAAAATTTAATTAAATTTACTATCACAATTATAGCGCAAAATTGTTTAAGTAATTATGCTAAAGATTAATTTGCATGTGTAAAGGCAATTGGCTTAATTAATTTAATAAAACCATAAAAATATAAATATTCCAACCCTTTATGTTATATATGTTTAAAAAACGTTATGCCAATTAAACACTGTAAAGAATGGTGACTGCATAGTACTGTAAACCATTAAAAACTTCACACTTATTCATACTCTTCACACCACATTGTTTGCATTGACAATCTAATTGATATATTGTATGTATTTTGATAAACTAGTCTATACATGCACGTCACACTGATGTTTATACTCGAGGGCAGAAAGCAACCCGAACAACTTTAGAAAACGAACATTTTTACTTCTGACGGTAAATTTTCAGCAACGTAAGGGTAGAAAGTCGTTTTTATGGAAATGTTATGTTTCGAGATAAATGAGAACAAGACACAAAACAAAAATAATAAAAGTTAAGGACAGAGAGATTTTTAACATTTGTCGAGGATAGTAAAAATATAATGTCGTCGAGTTCCATGCAATGGGAAAAGGTGACAAAATGTTAGCTTAAAAGTGAAATAAAGTATCGTCTCGGTTAATGATCTGAGTAAGGTAGTAGTATATGGAACATATTTAGTTTGGAAAATACAAACAAGGTTCAAATATACCATTATATTTATACATTGCAATCCAGCCAGCAACAGTAGCCGTATATGTAATAAATATAAATATTTATACAATATTAACGAGCCACATAAAAATATGTGTAAATTCCACAATAAGGTATATGCAGTCTACATAGGCATTGTCGATTTTTTTTCGTGTTTTTCGAAATCAAAAATGAAAATGATTAAAAATATAATGCTACCGGTAATTCACATCAACCATCATAAATATTTCATGTTATTAAATTCACACGCTAAACAACACACTATATAATAGGAATAAAACGAGCATAAATTGTTAATAATGTAATCATCAGAAGCAAAAAAAAAAATTATGCAACAATAAAACACCTACAACAGATCGCGCAAAATTTTTAGTTTTGCTTTTCGTTTGTGTATGGTAATGAAATATTCAAAATAAAGCTCGTACTTGAACAAAAAATCGTTGACATGCTAAAATCGTTGTAAATGTTAAATTATGTATTATATATGGGGTGTGGAGGAGCTTTGAACTCGGTTGAATTAAGAGAAAGCACTATAAGTAATCTGTAATACAGAGCTTTAAAATGTTTGTAGAGCTTTTTATTTAATCATTAACCACTTAAACGGATCTAACTCTAAAAGCTACCAATATAGTGAGCTTCATCGACGTCTTAAAATTTGGAAGTAAAGAAAGGTATGGTATCAGAATGGGTGTCTTTCTGTACACAATATTTTCTAAACATTTTATTTTCTGAATATATACAGGGTGTCCCAGTTAGAAGTTCAGAATTACAAATTTGATAAAACAAAAGCTGCGGAATTATTAATTTTTTATTTTGATTTCATTCAAATGGGATTGTTCGTCTAACACTTGTCCTTCACGGCACCCGACATATAAAAACCTAAAGGCGTCAGATTCACGTCACTATTTCGACTGATAATGCAATCATCGAATTTTTTGACTGTTGTAACACACGTTGCGTGTCATGGCGCACTATTTTATTGGAACCAAAGGTCATCCAAACAAATATTATAAAGTTATGGCGACAAAAAAATCGATGTCGGAGCGAATCGATATAGGAGCGAATGGTCACAGGGCTTTATTTATTTGACCAGTTGTACTTTATAGGAACACAAACCAAGATCTTTACGCAGAATTCTTAGCATTTTCGATGCAAGATGACGAATTGATACTCTCGGCCGTTGGCGCAGATTTTTAGCAACCGCGGCAATTTTTCAACTGAAGGAGCACAAACAGCAACCCAAATGTCTCGACCAAATTTTGTACAAAATTTTCGAACCAATTTTGCTGTGGAAGCAATTTTGAGCAACTCATTTCGCCAACTGGTAATAATAACTGAGTTTGGATCAGAGAAATAATAACATTAAAGTGTCGCCAGAACTAAAATAACGATATGTCAAATTTGAATCGGTTATTAAGATAATGGTCTTAAATCATTCTATAAAATGACTTCATTTCATGCATGTTGTTGAAATTCAATGAGCAGGTGAAAAATAGTGCAGGTAACGTTTTGGTTTTTAAATATTATTTAAATTAATGCAGCATTAAATATTTCCGACAGTTTCTGGTGCCGGATTTGATATGAACTAAAAAATTATTTGAAAACATTCCCAGAAACGATTTTTTTTTGGGTTAGAAGTGTTTTGCGCACAATTTCGAAAACATGATACTTTAAAAACCTCATGGGTTTCAAATATTTTTTTTTTTTTTTTTTTTTTAACTGTTTTTACAGGCCATTATTGGCCCGTACCGTGTCAACAATTTGACTCCATCGGTTTCGATCACGAGCCAGCTCCTCAAACCGTTGTAGGCAGTTTGAAGATGCCAGATCGCTCTCTACGCCGTGGAGCCATCGTCGCCGACAGCGACCTCTTCGCCTACCGAAAGGCGGTTCTCCCTTAAAGGTTCGCTGTATCATTCGGTTCGGATCAGCACGCAGAACGTGTCCGAGCCAGCGTACTTGCTGTCCTTTAATTTCATGCACGATATCAGGAATTTGCATTAAATTCCTGATCTCGTGATTGAAAAGAACTCGGTAAGTGCCATCGACGTCGCGTTTTGGACCATATATCACACGCATGATTCTTCTCTCGAATGTTAGAAGCCATCTTTCGTACTCATCCATCAAGGTCCAACTCTCACATCCATACATGACAACGGGTCTGATCAACACTCTGTACAGTTTCAGCTTATCCGTATTTGCAAGATATTTTGATTTCAGCAGTGGACGTAGAGGATACAAAGCCCGATTGCCAGCGGCAAGGCGGACCTTGATATCCTCTCCCACACTATTATCGTGAGTGATGAGAGATCCAAGATACTTGAATCTCATCACTCCTTCAAACGTGTGGTTACCACTACTGAAATCAATTGCGTCTTGGTCTCTAAAACCCGAGATTAGATATTTGGTTTTTGACTCGTTGATTTTGAGACCAACAGAAGCTGAACACTGTTCCAGTGGATCAAGTATCTCTTTCACTCCGTTGCCATTAAATCCAATCACACAGATATCATCTGCATACGCAAGAAGTTGATTGGATTGCCGGAATAAGATGTTGTCCTGAGGTGTTTCACTTTTACGAAGGATGTATTCCAACATGAGATTAAAAAGTATCGGGGACAGCGCATCTCCTTGTCGAACACCGGAATTGATTGCAAAAGTTCTCGATAGCCTGTTCTCAACTTTGACACAGCATTGTGACTGCGTTACTGTCATTTTACACAAATATAGTGGAATATAGTGGGTTTCAAATATAGTGGAATTTATTTGAATGCTGATATTTGACATTTTTCATAGACAATTCTATAAAAGCTTATATGTTGATAGATAAAGCTTTACTTTTGTTTTTGGGTTTGTCTTACAAGATTAAATTCTTTTATAGATGTTTGATGACGCTTTTCCATTTCACTAGAAGCTGTCGGTATTTTCTTTTGAATGCAACTCGTTAAATTCTTTCTACGATTTTGTAATGTGTCTTGCATTAGTTTTGTTTACACTATGTTCAAGACATAAAAGAGGAAATCAAAATTAACCCAAACAATTTTTCAAATTTTAAAACCCAAACGTATAATAAATCATATCAATAAATGATAACGCAGTCTGGTTGACATTGAATGAACAAACAGAAAATTTTTTTTTTGTTTGGTTGTTTTATGTTTTTATCTCTACAATCTGTTTCGGAGCTCGAGGCACTTCCAACTCTTTCGCGGTTCGCTTATTTACGTCCTTACCTTACGCCATTACAGTCAAATCGAGGACGTACGGCTATAGGTCCGATTTACGTAGAACCATCTGCACATTGCATAGCTCCATGACAATCTATAGTACTGACAAGGAAGATGGGTTGGCCCATGAAGTCTCCATTACAACATGGGGCCATAGATGTGTTCTTTTACACCACCGATCGTAATCGTATGGTGAAAAATTCTGCCCGTATCAGAATTCCAACCCGGTACCTCCCGCTCCAACTGCCGCAGTTTTAACCACTGCGCCACCTGGGCGGTAAAAATTCTTGTATACATATATTTGTCTCACTATATCCTTTGTCAGAAGCTATTGATCGGAGATATGGTTTTGGTTTAGGATGATGTTCAAATGGTATTTCATTTTCATTTTTAAAAGCTTTAAAACTGCGATAATTTTCTCAAATGTCTAAAATAACTGGAATGATGGTTTTTTAAAATGATATTTCATGGCATATCTTGGAGCTATGATCTAGGACTTTCATACCAAATTATTCGATCTTATTATATATGCAATTAATTTAAAGATTATTCTCCTGAATATGCCACAGGTTGTAGCTTAGTGATTAAGATTGTTTTATCGTGCTAATAATAATACTTATTTAATTTTAATTCAATTTAGTTGTTCACCACCACTATATACTTTACATTTATTTTAATGTTGTTCAATCTAAAGAATATCTATGTCGGTTCTCCTTTGGGGAATTCTGACCATCGGCTTATTACAGCGGAATTTCCAACGTCGTGGGATTGTCAAGAGGGTTCAACTAAAACGGCACTTTCTATATGCTGACTGGTTAGGAATGAACAAGTTCCTTCAAGTGTTCGTATTTCGTCCTTGCTTTGCCTTTGGTAATATTTACCGGGCAGCCATTCTGGTGTCTACTGTTATTCTCATTGGAATGGAACAGTCCATTCCTTCCAGTTTCTCTAAGCCAAAAAAGTTAAACAAGCCTTGGAACAACCTGAACATCTATCCGAATTCAAGGTGGCTTAAAAACCTAGCAACACGAACGATATCCAAAGCTAAAGTAGAATACGAAAAGAAGGTTAGAGCAGAGTTGCGGCAGATTTTAGATACCACCAACAGCAATCGAACTGTTTGGTCATTTGCTCGTAAAGTCGAGGAAAACTTTTTGGACAGTAGGAAATCTTCTATACCGCCTCTCAAAGATGGCTATAGTATTTTCTCCACTGCCCATGAAAAGGCTAATCTCTTCGCTCGAAAATTTGCTGCTAACTCCAACTTAGCTCAATCTAACTCTGCACCATCTGTCATCTCGCAAGTCAGCTCGTCGATGCGCCGCATTAGATCCCGACCTAGAGTTGTCGCCAAAGTTCTTGCAAACATTAACCCCAACAGGTCATCCGGTCCGGATGGTATTCCCCCAATTGTACTCAAATATTGTTGTAAATCCTTGTTGTAAAATTATTTATCAGAGAATCGGTAGAGCTGGTATGATAAATTGGCCCGCTAGATCACCAGATCTTACTGTGCCAGATTTCTGTTTGTGGGGCTATCTCAAAGACAAAGTTTACAAACAAGTACCAACAACACGTGAGAACATGATTGAGCGAATCAGAAATGCGTGTGCTGAAATTCAACCAAACACACTTCTCCGTTGTGTACAATCATTTGAAATGCGTATTAATAAGTGTATTGAAGTCGCAGGCCATCATTTTGAACACTTATTTTAAGCTAAAATTATTTTATTCCCCTGCCATTTACATTAATAAATTGTTTTGATGACGAATTCTATTTCAAACATATTGCAGAATCGAATGCGTGTGTTCGAAGAAGATGAAATTGAAAAAATTGAATTTCGTCGATTACAACGCCATCTATAATGAACCGTAGAGTGGCTATTTTTCGAGATATTTGATCGTCTCAGTTTATAAGAAACATCCGGTGTATATATATATATATATGTATATATATATATATATATATATATATATATATATATATATATATATATATATATATATAGATATATGTATATCTCAATATATATATATATATATATATATATATATATATATATATATATATATATATATATATATATATATATATATGTATATATATATATATATATATATATATATATATATATATATATATATATATATATATATATATATATATATATATATATATATATATATATATATATATATATATATATATATATATATATATATATATATATATATATATATATATTACATACTATAATGTTGATGAATATATTTATATTTATACATTGATTAACGTGGGGTTATCATTTACTCGTATTTAGGTAATCTATTGAAGTACCAGGATTACTATTCGAAGCGTTTTTTGGTCGATTGACGATATAGAAGGTTGGAGTGCTTTATTATTGTATATTTTTCGTTCTAGAATTTTTGTTATTCTATAAAATGAAGTATTCTAATTGGCATATACATACATATGTACAAAAATGACATTTAGTATTTACAAATCCCATTTATATAAGTTGCATTCTGAACTTAAATATCGTAATCAAAGCTACTTATTTGCTCACAAATAACTTTAAAGAGATTCAAACCAAACAAAATCAATATCAGGTTATATATCATCATCTTTCGCATAAACATAAGCATCCTTATTTATGTACCATACTTTACATCATAATATTCTATACTCAGAAGAATATCATTACTATATTTTAAAGAATAAAATATGTTTTATTTTATGCTGGTAAAAATATACTCATATTTTTAAATATTTTGAAAAACTAAACATAAATTTTATGTTTTTCAATGAGAAATTCTCGAGACGGTAAATAACGAATATGCGGTTTATTGATGAATAAAATATATAAATATATCGATTTATATATATATATATATATATATATATATATATATATATATATATATATATATATCCGGATTCCGGATGTATGTCGCTGGATGCAGCTTAATGGTTAAGAGAGTTTCTCATCACGCCGCGGTCTCGAGTTCGATTCCCGCCGTTGACCAAAATTAACATGCAACCGGATGACATAAAAACGCGTTTGTGTGTAAAATCATTCGTTGGGCTGACCACCTACAACGTGCACCAATCGTTTAAATGGTTCATAAGGTCTCAGTCGAGACGCAGTAAGGGCCGTTTACGGCCTGTAAGCCATAGATTATTTATTATATATATATATATATATATATATATATATATATATATATATATATATATATATATATATATATATATATATATATATATGTATGTATATATATATATATATATATATATATATATATATATATATATATATATATATATATATATATATATATATATATGTATATATATATATATATATATATATATATACATATATATATACATATTTATATACACATAATTCTACCTGTTTTAGGTATCCAGCCCAAACATTATTTCTACTGAAAGGCTTCGAGTGACTTATTACTATTTATAACGAACATAAAACGGGGCTCGAATAGATTTTGGTACTTTGTTAAGTACGAAAATAAAACAATTCTCATGTGTAAATTTTTTTCATCTTTTCAGTTAAAGTCTATGCTATTGTTAGAATTATTAAAACGGGACATTGTAGAATGTAAGATCGAATTTGATTCTACTTTCTTTTTAAATTTTCCTCCTCATATGTAATTAATTCCTTCCCAATTAAAATTCTATTGCCATCACAATTGTTCATAATACTTTTACATTACAGTCGGATTTGGTTTAAAGGTTGACTTCAGCGAAAAACACGGTATTGAATGTATGTTTCTTTCGCATTGTTGTAAACATTTTCAATGTTTTAAAAAGATAAAATATAATTTTTATACATAAAGCTGAGAATTATTAATTTAAAGCGCTATTATTTAAAGCGCCTAAATGGCAAGTAATTTAATATCTTAAGACAATTTCCATTAGAAATAGAAACACCATCGATGAGATTAGGCTTACTTCGGGTCTAATCTTGTTGTTATAAGGCATGCTCCCCTTTTAAGTGTCTTGCTAGTAGATAGTTTTGCACAAAAGGCTTTCATATATCAATCTTATATGACATTTAAATTAAGTTTATATCTTTAATACTATTGAGGTTTATCTGTAGTGCCATGTACATTAATGATAAAAAGGATTGTAGATTGGTTTTTAAGTCGATCACTACCGTTGTATGGACAATTATATATATTTTCAGAGGAAATTACCCATATGATATATTTTTTCCCATATGATTATTATTTAGTACTTACCTTCAAACGATGCGTGCATAAATTTGACAGCAATCTGACTATTGATTCGTGAGAATTTTGTGTGAAGCAACTTTTGATTTTGAAAAAAATATGTAATAAAGTGAATTTTGTTTTGAGAATGCTTTATTTGCTTTTTCAGGAAAAAGATACAGTGGGAACCAATAATTGCTGGATAATCATCATCCGAACTCTGTTCCATCGAGACAAATGGTAGATAAGTGGATCGTTAAATTTATATGTGGTCGTACCAGATCAAATGATGTTGAGCACAGTGAAATCTCAAATGAAACTGTTATGCCATAAAACATCAAAAAAATCCACAAATTGGTTATAAACGACCTCAAATTTAGCAAGCTGACATTGCAAAGATATCAGATGGTAGTGTTTTTATCATTTTACACGAACATTTGGGTATGCGAAAGCGCTGTGCAAAGTGTGTGCCACGTGAGCTCACAGTCGACCAAAACCAACAACGAATCGATGCTTCGGTGGTGTTAAACCGCAATAAAATGCAATTCTATCATTGATATGTGACAGTGGATGAGACATGGTTTCACAATTACACTCCAGAATCCAAAAGACAGTCAGCTGAGTGAACAGCATTCGACGAAACGAATCCAAACCGAGCAAACACGCAACAGTCAGCCGGTAATGTGATGGCTTCTGTATATTAGGATGCGAACGGAATTATATTCATCGACTATCTCCAAAAAGGAACCACAATAAACAGCGACATTTACAAAAGAAAACAGTGGTTCACCAAGACGATGCACTGCGTGTCACAGATCGATGAAAACAATGTCAAAATTGAATGGCCTTTGAACTACTTACCAACCCACTATATACTCCAGATTTAACCCGAAGCAACTGTCTCCTGTTTTTAGATCTCAAGAGAAATTTTCTAAAACAGATGGCCAATTTGGTGATTTCTTTCATTGGGTTGTGCAGTATTGTGGGAGTGTTTGTTCTAAAAGATAAAAACGGACATTAAGATGGGATGCATAATTGAATGGTATGAAGGCTGAGGTTGGCTAGATATGGCTGTACTGAATGGTTTATGTGTTGTAATAGTTTCTATCATAATTGTTATAAAAAGTTTATGATGAATTTAGAATGGTCCTAGCCTATCAAACTAACAATAATAACAATGTTTGGCAGTCTCGAGTGCTTGATGTAAAAGAAATATTTACTAAAATTATATGATAATTTAATTGGTGATGACTCTTCTGTGGATAGTAACCTTAGTTGCTTCTGTAACTAACGTTCCATTTCCTTGAAACCTTAAATATGTTGAGATGCAGACAGGGCCTGTGGCCATATAATTCTGGAATATACAAATTTTTCAGATATCTGTTTGCTACTCTGTTGAACATGTTTCAGGATTGTGGTGGCAAACTTGGGAGCACTGCTGTTAGTTGGCTTCTACTTGTCCTTTCATAGAATTTATATTTTTTTTACTTTATTTATACAAAAAAATTTTTATTAAAAGATTTATCTATTGAGATGTTTGGAGAGGATTGCTAAAATGATTGTCCTAACCAGGAAGTTTTCTGTATTTAATTAAACAGCGGTTCTTTACGTTTGATTTATATAGCAGAATGGCTTGCAGAAGTGATTGCCATTTCGGTATCCTTTTTGGTACAGTAACATCATGTTATACGAGAAACCTACTTTCATATTTATTGTGTGAATGATTGTTTAGAGAGATTAAACTGGACATAATAAGGATAGGGCGTCTAAGAAATAGAATAAATACTCGGGATTCAGCAAAACATGGCTTAATAAATATTGCCTCCACGGTAAATGATGATGGACTGGGAAATTTAGGGACGCAACTTCGCATACAGCATATAGGATGAGAAAACTCCAGGATATTTAGTAGACCCAAGGCCATAAGTTAATATATTTTCTTTAAGAGTTTTGTGTCTATGTTTTAATAACATCAGGTGTGCAGAGAGCGGACTGGAGTTTAAATAAATAATAAACTAAATTTATTGAGTTACAGATTCCAGAGCGACAAATTAATAAATTTATTTCAGAATTTTGTATTAATTGTTTAGTTTTAATCAAAATACAGCAGAGCAGATAGTTGTTGTGGACTGGCGACTGCGGATTTGCTATTGAAGACTAGTAGATTAAAAAAGTGATAGCATTGTGATTTTCTGCTAACAGTAGTTAAGTAACAGTTTGTCAGGTGTCTGTAACTGGGCCGTTCTTGCCTTCCTAAACTTTCCTATTTTGTTTCATGTAAACGGCTATAGGAATATGCTCGGCGTTATCCAGGAATCTTCCGAGCGCTTGGTCCTACAGTGCTGTCAATCAAATCAATCAATTGTCCTCTTTTGTGATTTCAATTGTATATATGGCCCAAATCACTCAAAAAAAATGCTGCTGTATTCATCTGTGAAGTTTTGAATCCACGGCGATTGGATAGTCTATCTTACAGCATAAACAAAGTGTTAAATCCGGCAAACAGATTGGCATGAATCTATAACCGAACTTAGCCACTGGCAATACTGAGTGATTATCAAGAGTATAATATTTTTTTTTAAGGAAATTCACAAGTGCATAGTATAATGGCGATGACAATGGTTATCAGCGTTTTTTTATATTATTTTTGCAAGTAAAAGCAAGTTCCTCTATACATATCTTCACTGATCTGATAACTCGAAAAAAATTATAGAAGCAGTCAATTTTTTGCAAGTGTATCAGTTATAATTCTAATTAAGAAAGATAAGATTTATATTGCACTGAAAAAAATAATTGTTCAAACTGACCACACCGACAAAGATTCCTATAAATGAGATTTACGAATTTATAACTAACTAAAAAACTCAAAAAATATATTATCAATAAGAAAAGTGAATTTATCGATTGGAATATTTTATATTTTGATTTTAATAGATTTCTTATCTAATAATTCTGTTAAATTAACTTCATATGTTTCAATATAAGCACATACGTATGTTATAACAATTTATGAATTTAATTTAAGTACAAAAAAATACATGCTTAAAAAAATATTATAAAAGAAAAAGTTTTCTTTAATTTGGAACATTCTTCCGGGAAGAGAACATTCATGTGGAACTTCCCCCTCTATAATCATAATAAAAAAATAAAAAATTATATTTTTGTTGAAAAATATAACTGTAATATTCTAATACGAAATGAAAATAAATTATCAGAATGAAATAATTTTTTCAAAATAACAATAAAAATACCGAGAAATATTTATCAATATTTTTGTCACTTAAATTTGTTATATTGAGTGGTACATTTGGTTCAGTGTGGATAAGGAATTACATTCACATTAATATGGTGAAGTCACTTAGGATTTACATTGCATGCAGTCTTTGCTCTGATTACAATGGTAAAGCACTAAGAAGACTTCCGTGATTGAAAATAATTATTTTAGATATTCAACCACACCTGTAAAATTAGGAAGCTATTATTTGTCGAGTTGTGGTTTCTGAACTAATGTTAAACTGAATTTGGAATCGCGGCAGTTATGGCGTTCGAGTGTTTTATTTTTAATACTAGTACTACATAGAAACAATATAACTTGTGAATTTTAAACATTTGGACTGTTTTTCAAGAGAAGTATTACGAATAATTCGAATGAATTTTATTATTTGTATTGATTAAAAACATGTATTTTTTATAAACATCCATCAACAAAATAAGATGAGATAATACTTACATATATATTAATATACTTCCAGAGAAGTTTTTTCTTTTCTTAGAAGACAATTTCAACTTAGAATGTATTCACAAATCTACGGAAAGAAATTATATTTAAATAAATAAATAGGCATATCTAAGAAATGATTCAATTTAAGATACAAATAAGAAATATTATGGTAATTTTTCAGTTATTGCTAACCAATGCTTTCGTAGCATAACATTTATTAGGTTAGAGAAATATAACGAAAGCACTTTCCTATTACTTGAAGATTTTAAAAAATTTGTACTTAAGGTATTCGTATTTGAAGTATGTTTCCTCAACACACTTTTATATAATAAACAATATTTTATAAGGAATACCTTAGCTAACTAAGGTATTCTTTATAAAAAAGACAACGATCCTCCTAAATATTGTTTATCTTTTTTGGTATCATATTTTGACAACAACAACTGTATATATGAATATGTTTTGTTGTTGTCAATTTAAATTTAAATTCTGCTATTTTTATATATAACATGTGAATTCTTTAAACCATGGTTTATTTTTAAAAAATTATGTAACGTGAATACATAAACGAGGGTGATGTTTCGATTGAAAGCAATTTTTGATATGCCTATACTTAATTTTATATAGTAAACTCTGTAGCTTTGACCATCGATAAGATTTTGCGTACCTTTGATCTAATTTGGTTTGTTGTTATATGACATGCTCACCTTTTGTACTTTTAATTATACATATATGAAATTATATGTAGTTTTTGAATATCCACCCAAGTCTAAAAAAAAGCTTAGTTCGGATTGTTTTATTTTTGCTTTATCTTTCTACTTTGTAATAAGTTTTTCACAAACTTTAGGAAATTCTTACTTCTAAGTCCTCGGTTTTATATATTTGAGCTGACAATAACTATAGCTTGTAAATAATAGGAATGACCATACCAATACCATAGTAATATTTATTGAAAGCAAGTAGATGAATTAATAAAGGTTAGGTTAGGTTAGGCGAGTTTGAGTGGCTGCTACAGCACACTTAGACCGACGACGATCCGTTGTGCTACCACGGGATCTTATTCTTCCCTATGACCTTTATGAGAACTAGTTTGAGCCACTTATGTAGCATGATAAGTCTGGCACCTAACTTACGAGATCAAAGAAGCAGTCTATTAAAAATTAATGGTTGTGAAGTTTCTGACAAAATTCGACAAATCGACAAAATTTTGTATACACAATTTGTCGAAATAACAAAAACATGTAAATGTATTGGTGAAACAGTAGGTAAAAGCAATGTTAAAAATGTTCGCTATAAGGTTATGATTTAATTGATAAAAACACGTTAAACAAAAATAATACAAAATAAGTTTTAATAAAGTAACATTTCTGGTATCAATATTGAACTAATTTTACTTTAGCTTCAAAATTGTTTCAAAATTTAAAGAAATTTATAGAGACGACCACTTTAAAAAATAAATCCTTGAATAGTGGCCAAATAAATACATATATAATTTAAGACATAATCTATCAAGCCATTATAGTTCGACAAAAAAACTACGATAAATTTTATCCAATTATTGAGTTGGAAAAGTCGTAACTTATATGATTTTTAGATTTTAGTGGTTCACTGTATTGAATTTTGGCCAAATCAGCTGGTGAATATTAATATTTTGGAAAATAGTCCTATCTGGTAAAGCGAAACGACAGAAACGACCTCAACCTATTCTCAAACTTTAAATGGGTTAGATCCTCGACATTCTTGATTGAAGTCATCGGAGGTTCTTTAAGGATATATTGTGACTAGTGGCCCACTTTTGGTAAACAGAACTGGCGCTGTGGGATGAATCAAACGTTATGTTATGGCGCCAAAATTAAGGACTCGTTCAGATACCATGAAAGGTGTTGCTTGTTTAAGACAGCAGGACGGTTGCCATGGAAGTTGTAACCCGCTAAGGAGTGTATAACAACTCACCTGTCGAGGCAACTAGCCCTTAAAATGGATGCTGCTCATGTCATATACCTGTTCATAACCGATATGGCAAATTTAATTATACTATTAAAATCAAGCCATATCGAGTAGGAGGGTATAATGATATTCATTGAAGTGTTTGGTGTAAGACTGCATGGAGCTGTCAGTGGCACAGATCTTGGTGGTAGTAGCAAATAATCGAATGAGATCTTGGAGGATTGAGTGAAGAATCAGTTTTGATGATTTGGTTTTTTTTTGATCATTAAGTAATTTGGACGAGACAAGTGAGGTCCGATTATGAATCCGTAAGTGGTATATCGTTTTGCCAAATAATCTCACAAATTATAATTCAATTTCCAAATAGATGGATAGCTGATAAGATTTTGTATCTAATGTAAGATACTGTGTTTTGGATGAGTGTACAATTAGAAATTAGAAATAATACTATATAATTAATTATAATAAGAAAATAAATAATACAAAACATAAAAACGCTAAAATAATAATAATTCTTGGCCTAATATTAAACATTAAAAATTCTTACGAATATTAATAAAAATAATAAAAGAAAAGAAACAGTGAATGCAGAAAATATCGAAAATTAAAATAAGCTGTGAATGAGTGAACATATAGATGAAAAGTTCAATCTTTCCTTCATATTGAATATATGTAGTTCAGTATGCAAGTATTTAACTGAATGCATAATTATTGTGAAGTGAGAAAATAAACTTAAATATTGTAAGCTTACAAATAAAAAACTTCGGATTAAACTACGAAAAGAATACCTAAAGTTAAAACTCACGCTAAGGCATTGTGGACGGCAATCATTTTTGATTGGTGAATCTTTATCATTTTTGTATATTTAATTAAAGTTTAGTTCTTAATTTTTTTTGGTTTCGGGTTTTTGTTTCTCATTAATTTTTTTTTTTATATAATAACAACTAGATAATAAATAAATTGACGATTACTAATTATAAAAAAGGAAAAATTGACCATTTTTTTTTGTTTCATATCGAAATAATTAGTTATGGTCTCATATAATTTTTATGACGTCACATTTTTTTAATTTATATAATGATATTATATTTATATATTTAATTGCTTTGTTATAATTGAATTTTAAATTGGAATAATCCAATGTCGATTAAAGGTAAATAGTTTTGAAATTTCGTATTTTTTTTCATTTGGTTTGTATATCAATATTTAATTTTCATCGGCCATTATAATTTTCTTTTTTTTGTCGTTCACGTGGTTTAACATGGATAGCTAAACACTGTTTATAAGGGATGAACAGGTAAGTATTCGCAGTTGATATGGCAAGTTGGTCCGTTCTTTAACTTTTATCCTCATTTTATTCCTTTAACATCTCCATGTGGTCTGACAAGATTCACTTATGATTCGAAAAACCCCACTCTCATTTTTCCTGAGCTCTTTGCCGGCCAGAGATGACCGCTTCGAATCCTCTAAGTGAATAATTCGGTTAACAATCGATAATTAGTTATCGATATCGTTACAGAGTACATTTTAATTCTTCTAACAAGGATTAACTAGGAAGCACGTCAGGTTCCAGCAGCCATGGTTATTTAAACTCCAATAGACTAAATTACAGGTTTTGTAGTTAAAACGTTCGTAGTTGTGTCAAGTAGAGGTGGTAATCCATAAATAGATTCTTAAATTATCTTGGTGCAATAACGTATTTTTGTAGTAGTTTAAACGTCAGTTTATACACGTAATAAATTTAAATTAGTACTCTTTACCAAGTGTTGGTCTAGAACTGGTACAAAAACTTTGTGCCTTAATGTTCTCTGCACGGAATAATAGAATAAGACGAATGTTCTATTTCCAATTGATTTTTATTTTAAGACGTAATAATTTATAAAAGCAGTTGAGAGAATTAGTATATAACGGTGCGAGAGGTGAAATTCTTGAACCATCGTAAGACGGAGGATGGACTTACATATAGGGCACTTTTAGTCCCTTATTTGAATCCAAAGCTTTTGGGCTCCGGGAAAGTATGGTTGCGAAGTTTATACTTAAATTGATTCACGGAAAAGCACCACCAGGAGTGGGAAACAAACCAGGTTCGACCATAAATAAGTAGGACAGATTGATAACTCTTTCTCGAATCTATGATTGGGGTGCATGGCCGTTCTTAGTTAGTGGACTGACTTGTCTGGTTAATTTCAATAATGAATGAAAATCAAATCTCTTAACAAGATGCCGATAGGGTTATGTTGTAGAAACTTTTCAGACTTTTTTTACTTTATTATCCATATTTATAACGGGATATGGGTTTAGTACGTAAATCTTGTCTGTTAGTTGGGTCATAGCTGGTGGATTGTCTGAATAAGACACTTGCTTCTTTAATAAATAAATTGCGTGTATTAAAAATAATTGAAGAACAGTTATGTGGTGCTCTTAGATGTCCTGGGTTGCACACGCGCTACAGTGCAGGTACCTACGTGTACTCCTATATTTTCTAAAAAGACTATAGGACTGCTAAAAAACATTCGTGGATATGATTGTGGATTGAAATTGTACATATAAACCAGCAATTCTCAAAAATGTGGGTCATAAACTCGCATAATCATACAATTTAAAATAAGCCATATCGAGACGGAGGGAAGAATTATATGCGTTGCAGTGTTTGGTGTACGCCTGCATGGAGCTGTTATTGCGAAGTCGCCATTGTAGATTATTCTTGCCAAATAAAAATCATTTAATTCTTAACCGAACATCATTTAACAATAAATCAGAACTGGCACGGATCAGAGGGATCCGACTGTCTCAATAGAACAATTATATAAGTCACTACTTTTCCAACTCAAAATTGAATGAAATTTATCGTAGTATTTTTGTCGAACTATAATGACTTGATAAAGTGTACCATAAACTATATTCAGACATATGCCATTACCCGGGAACATTTCTGAGATTTGGCCAAAATTCAATACAGTGAACTATTTAATTTGTATATACTTATTATAAAATTTGTGTTTAGGTTTTTTGAAAATAATAAAAGAGATAAATTATAATTTTAAAAAGATATATGCAATTTATTTAAAACAATTTAATACTAACATATTGAAATCATTTAAATATATCATTTTTAAACTGTGGTTTTATGTGGTGGTATTTTAAAATAATATCACAATTTATTGACCTACTGTACAGTTGTTATACCAATACATTCATATTTTTGTCGATTTGTCGGAATCTTCACACCCGTAAAAATTTACCCAAATATTCATGTTTTTTGAGTGCCAACGTCACAATTCAATATTTATGTAGTTGTAAACAACTTACTTATATAGTAAACGTGTTATTGAAATAAAATGGATTAGGCTTCTTTAGCATAGATCATAATTTATCTGAATATATTAATAAACTCTGTGTTTATAATTTTAGATTTACTTGGATGCTTTAGGAAATTTTGAAAAACAACATAAGTTAGTAATAGAATCGACTCGGAGTAATTTGAATAGATGTTATAGTAATTGTCTCAATTTCGATTTAAGGTCAGAAAACTCTGGTACTTTATTTATTCAACAAATAAATTATGAATTTTGTAAGCCACCTGCCATTGTCACTGGTATTGAGGCTATGACACTCCTCTTATGGTTTTTACTTCCTTATCACTATAAAACTATAAACACCATTTAACATAATAGCTATCCGAAATAGGGCGATTTAGTCGATTCTGCTCGATAAAACGAATGAATTCTGGATCATTCCGTTCTAATTAGTTCGAAAGTTAACAAAATTATTTGTACCACTAGTTTTTATAACAAAATTATTTGTACCTGACCAGAAATGCTCTCTAGTAATGGGATCTATGTAATTATTTTACAATCGCTCATTGAAAAAGTGAATCATGTTCATTCAGTGACAATAGTTCTTCTAGAACTATAGAGTACAATTCGATAATTAAAACATGGGTTATATTTGTGAGCTTTCATCAGAATTTCGAGCAGCAATCGTTGCTGGGTATAATGACATAAGAATACAGTTGTGCATCAAATTAGAAAAGCTATGTAAAAATACAGGCTGTAAAATTTAGTAGGGTTAGGAAGAAAAAGAAAGACACCGACTAAGGAATGTGGAGGGATCGAATTAAATGTGTACAAGATGATATTTACAATGGCCGACAATGCAAAATTAGTGCAATGGCGATACAAAGAAGGCTCTCTGAAAAAATATAAGACCATACTTAGTGCAAAAGAAACCGTTCAAACAGCGAATAGCACAAATATGCAAAAAAGTTGAAAATTGAAGAAAAGATTTGCACGAGATTCTAGCGTACAATCTTATGGACCGACAAATCAGCATTACCATTAGACCGAAGTTACGGAAAATGTTTTATTACTCTACGCCCAAGAAAAATAAAACATTATTGCACTATAGAAACCCGTCACAGTGCTTTGAAAACATTGCATGAGGGAAAAAATGGTGGGGTGGTGTTTCAGTTTTAATGGCGTAGTGTAACTGCAATTGCTGCCTTTAGAGGTCACATCATCTACGTATTTTGAATGAAAACGCTCCTGTTGCTGATTTGCAGTTGATTGGCGGAGATTTCCCATTGCAGCAAGATTTCACACACTGCGCCAATAAATAATAGCAAATTTATATAACTAGATATCTCCATGAAATGGGCCAAAAAATGGATTAACCGCCGCAAATCTAGATTTAAATCCAATTCAAAATCTGTGGCATTCTGTAAAAGAAAAAGGACAAATATTATTTGAAGATACCCAAATGACGAAGTTAAGTCCATTTGGAATGAGATACCGCTTCGAATCTCACAAAATCTGGTAAGTATAATTTTTAATGCCTGTTCAAATTCATAAGGCTAGTAGTTTAGCTTATCTTTCTATACTATTTTTATTGTTATTTTACTTAAAATGATCGGCAAATTATCGATAGAATCTCACTTGAAGCCGATCAAACCTGGTTTGATGTTCGCTTCACCTCCATTATGTCTATCTAAAACTGGTGTTAATACATCAATTAACTAAACTTTTTATCGCCAATACCAATCCACTACCTCAGATGTCAGATCATGCACAGAAATACCTCGGAAAGCTCAGTACCGTAGTTATTTCTGATGTAAGGTGTTTTTTTACATAGAGTATCAAAATGTTCGTCACAAGGTATTCCCATGTACAAGAACATCCTCTATAAATAGATACTGTGGTGGACAAATTTAAAAGGTTGTGTTATCCTTTCTCTCTTTACTTAAAGTTTTGGCCAATTGATTGAATGATTTGGGAGATTATTTTTCATCCATATCGACTTTCGGAATTATTTATAACGTGCTCCCGTTTAAAATCAACTCTAACCAGAATTTATCATTAGGCAACGTTGACGGATTTCAATTTATCGAAGGAGATATCGAAAATATGGTCCAGATGCTATTTTTTAGCTAATATTAGTGTATTTCTTTCCAGAAGTGTTTCTTCTTAGAATCATTAACGTTGATACAAAATTAAAATGATTTATAAAAAGTATTACAGGAATGAAAATATGCATCTCTCCTTCACATCATCGTATATATAGTTTGTGCTGCAGTCTTACATTTTTATTTCAATTAGAAAAAATGCAAATGGATTTTATTTTGCCTCGTTCATAATATGCAAAATAATAATTTAATTTTATTATCAATTTATATTTTGTGCTGTGTTGCTGCTTTTTGTATACTAGAATTAAGGATCTTCTGCTGTTCCACTGTGTGCACGAAACCATATTTTTGCTGTACGGTATCCCAAAAGTATAGCAGAACCAAGTCGATGTATTTGTTTGCTAAAGATAACGTTTAAAGTTATTACTTTTGGTTAAAGTATTAAATATGACATAAAGTTTCAATTTGGGTTGGAATGGAAAATATAGTTTTTGTGTTGCAAGAGGTGAGAGTAATTTCGAGCTGGATTTTCGATTGGGGTTAAAATGGTTATTTTATAATATAATTTATAGTGTGGGACGGTCCACGTAAAGGTTTAACAGTTTAATCTATCACTGGTCTGAGCATTGCTATTTTCAGGATGAGTATCTGTTTATTCACAAACTTGAGTGTATGTCACCTTAAGAGATTATCTTATCTTTTGTTTTTCGACTCTAAAAGTCTAAACTTAGAGATAAGATTAACAAGATTACTTTATTAAACCATTACGATTTTTCACTTATAAAGTTCAAGCGTATCGTCCATGTTTCTAGTGCAAAATAACATCTTCCATCATACAACGGAAAAATTAAAATTATTCCAGTCTTTTAAGTTTAATTGCATCTTAATGGAAATATTTTATGACTAAATTCTCAAAATATTTTAACGTTTCAACTATACACAATTCTTATCAATGTATACAAAAAATATGTTATAATCCATAAATTAATTTCCGCGTTCTTGCTTCGACGTTCGTTTACCGTAGTAAATGGCAGACGAATAAGATGATCTTAATTTAATTATTGGCTTTTTGGGGTGTGCTAAAGTTTGTTTAATCATATTATAGGGATAGCATTTTGCTTAGTATAGTATAAAATTTTATTGGATGCTGTCTAGACAGAAATTAACAACTTAATTAACACAACGTGAATTAAGTATTATCATGTGCATGAGTATACATCATATATATATATATATATATATATATATATATATATATATATATATATATATATATATATATGTATATATACAGGGTGGCTGAGACTAAATGTTACTAACTTCACTCTGCTGTCATTTGTGTAGTTGTCATTTTTCGCGTGTCAATTTTTTGACAGATTGAAGTTTGGTTAGTTGTTTATATGTGGTCAATAAATAATTGTTCTAAATTAATATCTTGATAAAAAAATCGTAATGGAATTCAAACGTAATAGTGTAATTGCACTGTATTTGGGTGGAAATTCACAAACAGCAATAGTTCGTCAGCATTAACACAACGTGAATTAAGTATTATCATGTGCATGAGTATACATCATATATATATATATATATATATATATATATATATATATATATATATATATATATATATATATATATATATATATATATATATGTGTATATACAGGGTGGCTGAGACTAAATGTTACTAACTTCACTCTGCTGTCATTTGTGTAGTTGTCATTTTTCGCGTGTCAATTTTTTGACAGATTGAAGTTTGGTTAGTTGTTTATATGTGGTCAATAAATAATTGTTCTAAATTAATATCTTGATAAAAAAATCGTAATGGAATTCAAACGTAATAGTGTAATTGCACTGTATTTGGGTGGAAATTCACAAACAGCAATAGTTCGTCAGCTCCAGCATTTGAATGTGAATAAAATGTTTGTGTATCGAACCATAACTCGATACAACGAAACTGGTAGCATCGCTAAACGCAACAGAGGCGGTCCTAAAAAGAAAGCAACATCAAAAAAAATGATACGAAATGTGAAGAAACGAATCCAACGAAATCCTCGTCAAAGTGCCAATCAATTAGCCACACGTCTACATGTTTCACGATACAGCATTCAAACGATATTGAAAAAAGAACTACACTTGAAGCCCTACAAGATACAAACAGTTCAAGATCTTACGGAGGCACAAAAAAAGTTAGGCTTGAAAGAACACAAGCATTGAAGGCCTTGGCCGAACGTGATGAGATTCCAAAAATTGTCTTTTCTGATGAGAAAATTTTCACCATTCAACAGTATGTGAATAAACAAAATGATCGTGTTTGGTTAGAGCACAAGTCCAACGATAATTTGGACACAAGAGTTGCCATGCGCAAGCAATCACCAGCTTATGTTATGGTTTGGGCTGCAGTTACTGCAGATGGACGCACTCATCTGGTTTTCATCGAACATGGAGTCAAGGTAAACCAAGAGATGTACCGCCAAAAGATCCTAAACGATGCTTTGCTACCTTGGGCACGTAAGCACTTTGGTACGAACCGTTGGACAATCCAACAGGACTCGGCACCGTCACACAAAGCTCGAGCGACACAGCAATTTTTACAAAATTGCGTTCCGCGGCTGATTTCATCGAAAGAATGGCCACCATACTCACCAGACTTGAATCCCATGGATTTCTCCATATGGTCCATTTTGGAGAGTAAGGTGTCCACTTAGAAATACGAAAGTGTTGATGCATTGAAGTCAGCTCTTGTTCGAGAATGGAATAAAATTCCGCAAACCCACGTACGGTCAACATTCAATGCTTTCTACAGAAGACTGAATCAAATAATCAGAGCCAAAGGAGGTTATATCGAGCAGTAACATGTTTTTCATAAAATGTAATATGTTTTCAACATATTCTACGAAATTTCAATAAAAACTAATCAAAATTAAAAAAATTACTGCGTTTTCATTTGGTAACACTTGGTCTCAGCCACCCTGTATATATATATATATAAATATATATATATATATATATATATATATATATATATATATATATATATATATATATATATATATATATATATATATATATATATATATCACAATAGAACACAAAAACATTGTGAATTCAATACATCGATATTGGAAGCAGCCGATTCAAGTTAATTGAAGTTACGTGGGGTTTTCCACAAGATTCACATCTTGGCCCTTGGTTTTTTACTATTTTCATCGACACAATCACTGAAGTAATTCTTCATTCAAATATTTTGATTTTGCTTCATGACCTTAAAATATACAGAACTGTAGAGTACGTAAGCGATGACGAAAAACTCCAACAGGATATTGACAATTTAGCGCATTGGTGTGAGTCAAATTTTCTTTACCTGAACATCAATAAGTGTTAGATTTTAACATTTCACAGCAAAATGAATTCATCGTATCTGACATCAATGACCTAGGTGTTATATTCATGGAAAATATGAGCCGTAACAAACGTATAGAACATTCTGTATATGAATACCATGAAAACTTGCATCGTTTACTACCATATCTAGATGGCTGCAAAACGTGTAGCAAAGCAACTCTGGAAAAAAGATGTGAGCTTTTAAAGGGCTCGTCGGTCGGTAACATTTTATTGGGTCACATTGGTTCACCGCTGATGTTTCTTTCGTATGACAACAATATAGCAAACCTTTCTTAACATAACGATTGTTAAACAACCATCACGCGTCATTCTCTAAAACTGAACTAATTTTGATTTTAATTTTGCATCATAACACTGTACCTCTTCGCTTATTTGTAGTATTATTGGTTTTGCAGACTTAATCGCTTTTAATGTAGCCACTTGCTTGTTCCTATTCTCCAATCCAACGGGAACATCGTTGATCTTTCGTACTTGAATTGACATTATTACAGTAATGGTCACTAAGTCAGTAGATCACTAAATCGAAGATTGTTTAGTAATTTATTTCATCAACGTAGACCATTGGCACATTGCTATATAGTTCAGACGACAAAAATCGGTCTTACTTTAGCTTTTATCGATGACGAAAGGTTTTATGTGGTGAACTATGTAATTATGAGGTAGTGATCATGGTCTATCAGTGAACCCTAGGACACTGAGATGGTTCTTTTCACTAGACGCACAACTTTCGGAACTTTAGTCGTCCTAACATTGGATATAATACAATGCAGCTCTCTTCTGAAGATTAGTATCTGCACATCTGGCTAGGTCTGAAGATTAATTGGCAAAAATATATAGAAGAGAAATGCAATAAGGCATGTAACATTTACTAGAAATGCAAACATTAATTTTGTAACTCATTGGGCGTGAAACCCAGAAGCGCGTATTCGCTATACTTTTCGGTAATCAGACCCATAATCTTAATTCTTAACAAAGAGGGATTTTGGACAATCTACACTGAACCAAATATACCACTCAATATGACAAATTTTAGTAACAAAAATATTGATAAATATTTGTCCGTATTTTTATTGTTATTTTGGAAAAAAATTTTCATTCTGATAATTTATTTTCATTTCGAATTAAAATATTACAGTTATACCATCATTTATATTTTTTAACAAAAATATAATTTTTTATTATTCTTAATGAACATTATTCTTAACAATATTTTATCAGTATGATAAAAATGTATTCTATATGATAAATTTATCAGTTTTTTTTAATGGTCTAACTGATCAGTTTGTTATCAAACTGAACATCAATCTTGATCGATAAGAAAATAGAAATGTACTCGACTGAAATTATATATATAATAATTGCACGTCAAATCAGGTAACATACGCCTAAAGAGATGGATTTGTTCTATTCGATCGCACAGCTATTTAATATGACGTCATCCAACACATCGAAACCGGTCAAAGCAGAATTAAAATATTTAAACAAAAGAGCAACAACGAATTATATTACAACTCTGGTAAGAAACCTACAGTAAAAATGAAAATTACATCAATAGGGAGATAGATCTTAGAAATAAATCCAAAATCCCTACTCCCAAACTGGCCTTAAAAACAAAATGAGGAACTAATTATAATAACTGGGAGGGGGGATGATTATAGAGGGGACGTTCAAAATGAATTGTTCCCTTCCCGAAAAAATGTTCCAAATTAAGAAAGCTTTTTCTTTTATAGCATGTATTTTTTTATATATTTACATTCTAAAACATATGAAGTTAATTTAACAGAATTATTAAATAAGAAATCTATTAAAATCAAAATATAAAATATTCCAATCGATAAATTCACTTTTCTTATTGATAATGTATTTGTTGAACTTTTTAGCTAGTTATAAATTCGTAAGTGTTTTGATAGGAATCTTTGTCGGTTGTATATTGATAAAGAATTTTTCAATGTGAATGTAATTTTGGTCAGTTTGAACAATTATTTTTTTCAGTGTACTTGGTATTAATGATAAATCTGGATAAATGATAAATCTGGGCACTATCAACTATGGAGGGGTGTGGGCTGGTATACTTCTGCTCATATGCTCTCGGACACTATGGTGACAAAGCAAGTTTTCAGGAAAATATTTTGTGTAATTATTACCGATAATCACATATGGGACTACAGCCCATCCTAGTTCTTCGGTGACGATATGACAAGCTTTAATAATGGATCAGTATGATGTATTCTAGCTGGTGCCGGATTATACATACAATATCTTGAGGCCAAATTATCTATCCTCTTTGATAGATACGCGAAGGCGGACATGCTACAATTTTTAAAGCAGCACTCTTTGCAAATCAGATGAATTATATAGATTTTCGTATCTACATCCTTCCTTACAGCCAGGCAACTTCAAAGGCGATTGTTTTAATACTGTTTCATCGACACTTGTTTTGGATACGATAATTGCCTTAAATCGACTAGGCAGTCTGAATGAAGTTACCCTGGATACCCAGTTACATGCGGGGTATCAAACAAAATGTTTGTCCATTTTGGTACAGCTTACACTCTTGTGAGAAATGAGGTCGCAACGTCATTATATCTTAAAATAGATATCTACAGTTACTTTGGTGATACGCACCAGAAAGAATAGGATAACCTCATTTCTTATCGAATATCGAAAATCTTTTTTGAATCAATAAATCAGGAATTGTTATACTCTTCCCGTAGACTGCATTGTTGTGGATCACTAATTGAGGATCAACTGACGACCTCGAGAATACCAAATATCTTGAGAGTGTACGTGTTCGAGTGGATTGTATAAATGGCCTATACGAAACTGAGTTACTGGAGGAAAAATGATTTCGTGATATAATACCAGAATGTTCCGTTATGTTACCCTGACTTTCTCTTAAAGAAAGATCTACATATCACAGAATCAAAAAAAGTGACAGCCTCTCACATCCAAAGTTAAATAGGATACTTTGTATTTATACTAATAACAAACGTACATACAAATATATATATGTATAGTCATATATGTACTCGTACATACATGTACATAAGTGGAAAAATTAATTAAATTTTAATACCTTTCCTTACCTCTCTCACAGCAAAACGAACATAAAATCATTTTACCTATACAGTTAATTAGACCTTTTTATGCGCACCACCCCCATAATATATTCTATTTCAAAAACTAAATCACATCATTATAAAAGCTCGAATACTATTGAAGCCTATATGGTTTTGAGTAATGAGAAAAAGCTTTCGTAAAAAGATACATAATTAAAAAAAAGTTTGGGTGTTTGAATTTATATGTTATATACGAGCATAAATCAGTGTGAAGTGTATTAACTCTTTTTGTCGTTTTGCTTGTTAAATTTTTTATTAGAATTCGGTACATATTTGTAATAGACGGAGAAGAGTTTTAATAAATATTAAATTTTGTAGTAGGTAAAAGCAGCGCTTTCTTTGACAAGGTAATATATTGGCACGAGGGACGAATGGTAGCCGAACAAACAGAGCGTTAGTAACAAAGTCATAATAAATTTATTCAATCAAAAGGGGTTCTTGGAACAGAATATTTGAAGTTGAAATATACATATGGTATGTAGTTAAAACATTAATTTCAATATTTGACATACCATTAAAATTTGTTGCTTTAAATGAACATTATTTTACAGGGTCATATATTAACGTAATATGATTGGTAAACTTTTTGCTTCCACTCTTATATGTTTGATCCTTATATGCGTACCCTTACATTGGGAAGTGATGGATTGAGTAATCAGGAATTAAGCGTGGGCTGGGATGATGTTCATTTTCTTTAAGGAAGTTACTGAGAGGTATGTGATAGAACATAGCGTTGCCTTAACCTGCTGATTCAATTAGAGATAGACCATATAAGTTATAAACCCACACTAATGCATCAACAATCCACTGAACTGGACAAAAAACCGAAACTCATAATCCCAAACCCGCGGCCACCCTGTCACCAATTCTTAACTAGCCTATAGATGGTCAAGAACTGATGACAGGTAGCGGCTATGGCCTGATTAATCATTTTGACAAATTTTCGATTAATGATAAATCGGATGAAAAAAAAGATTAATCGATTTGTTTTCAGAAATAACTAAATTATAAGTAGACTTCTTTTTACTCCAATTCATATTTAATTTCACATTAAATAATGCTTTTTAATAAAACTCCATTAAATAATAAATAATATCTTATATGCGTACTCGCTGTCGTTTGATTTCAAGCACTATATCAGGAATTTGCATTAAATTCCTGATCTCGTGGTTGAAACGAGCTCTGTATTTTCCATCATCGTAGCGTTTTGGGCCAGATATCACACGCATAATTCTTCTCGCGAATGTTAGAAGCGATCTTTCGTACTCGTCCTTCAAGGTCCAACTATCACATCTATACATGACAACGTGTCTGATCAACACTCTGTACAGTTTCAGCGTATCAGCATTTGCAAGATACTCCGATTTCAGCAGTGGACGTAGAGGATATAAAGCCCAATTGCCAGCGGCAGGCTGAAACCAGAAAGTAATTGCCATAGGTCTCGATAGCCTGTTCGCAACTTTTACACATCATTGTGTCAGAGTTACTGTCATTTTACATAGACATTTACTTGGTATTCCTAAACATTCAAGTGAATACCATACCCTCTCTCGGTTGATGGAGTCATACACCTGCTTGAAATCTAGGAATACCTGGTGTACATCGCGAGATGTTTCGTAGTACTTGAAAAGAATCATCCGCAGCGAAAAAACTTGATCAGTGAGGGACCTATTTGGACAGAATTCTCCTTGGTAGTCACCGAAAATAATAAATAAATAAATAATTATCATAATTCGACAATAAAAGTTAAAATCTTAATATTTTAGAAATAGACCAAATAAGATTAAAAAACTTATTAAAGAGAAGAAATCTTACTTTAATTCCAGTCTATTTTGTTCCTGTAGTAAGTATAACCGGAGAAAGCATAACGAATCAATTGTTTCATCATTTAATGATGCTCTGAATTATGTAACAAAAAGTCCTACAACACTAAAAGATTTTTCCGCTTCTCTCGATGATGGTGGGAAAATTAACAATGCATTATAAATTTGTTCGAATAGATGACTTCCATTTCTTTTGTTTATTTTTTCAAAACTGCTAATTTTTTTTAAATTGATGTTATGTACGTTGGGCTTCTTCGTCAAAATACGAGTCAATTCATCTTATTTTGTAATATTTTCAAGACATACATACATAGCTTCATCCTCTTGACTTAGAAGGTTTTCATCATCAGTGTTTCACTTGATTGCGCTTTTAATTTACTCAATAAAAATTCAAAATTCTTTAATGTTTTGTTTGAATTGCAATCCCGTATTTCCAAAGTAAGTGAACTTACTTCAATAGTTTCTAATGCCTCAATAATTTCTTCAATTTGCTCAATTTCGCGTTGTGTTGGATATTAATGTATTACTGACAAACATCTTTTAATTTCAAGAACCTCGCATGACAATTATCATGACCTTTTCCTTATTAAGTTTTTCTTGATACTCTTTGCAAAAAGTTATGTTTTACCGGAGATTTTCCCCAGGTTTATTTATAGACGAGGAAAAGTGTGAAACAAGTTCGATTTCATGTGCAGGAGCAGGAAGTATTTCACATCAACTTTAACCTCCGTCATTCACGACGCAACTTCATCATCATTATTATCAAACACTTTGTCGTCTTCGTCAATTTTGGATTGTGTGCTCTCAATTTCTTTCTAAACATTCTTTTTTAATCGTCTTGGAATATAAAACATCTACCCATGAATATGGCAAATTTGATGCCGTATTTTCGTTAATCTACCCATTTTTTCATTACTGGACAATCCATCTGTTATAATAGCTACGATGTGAATTTTCAAGTGCAACCAGTGTTGCCAGGTTAAACAAACAGTAAAACTTATTAATATTTTTTAAACTTTATTAATATTCATATATTTTATTATTTAATTTGTTTAATAGATTTAAGGATTGTTCAAAATTAGTGCAGTTTGATCCCTTTTTTGTCAGGTTATCTTTTGCGAGCAAAATACCAGCCAACGTGTCTTCGTCTAATCTGTTCCTAGGTTTTTTTTTGTTCAAATTGATTTGGGAGAATATCCTTTCGCCATTCGCTGTTGCTAGTGGAACAGTAAATGCTGCCATTACCAATCATTATCTATTTCTTGTAAGTAATTTTTATTTATAACATTTGGGAAATACGTAGATAATTCTACAATTGATTGATTTTTCCGCTCGATTGTATGTTTAGGAGCGATTGCTTCAATTGCTGAACAAAGGTTGTTCAATTGCTGTCATTAAAATCAAATTTTTTTAACATTTGATTGCAGAGTTGGACAATTGTAAGCAATGGATTTTGAAACATTTTAAATAAATCGAGGCTGACTCAATATTTTTAAATGCAATTTCATATGTAAATTCATCGTAACAAATTTAATCGCCTCAAAATTTGGTTAACGGTTGCTTCTAAAGACAACCAACGTGTCTGTGACGGATGGAGCATTTTTCGTGGTTTATAATCGAGTAAAATTTTCAGTTCAGCAAACATTTCTATACGCTTAGGGCTATTTTGGATAAAATTATATATTTCTCTAGCAGTGCTTTCGACGAAATCAGGTAAAAATTTGCAAGCATAATTTGCACACAATGCAAAGCTATGACAAGTGCATGTAAATATAATTAAATTAGGAACATCATTTTTTAATAAAACTGCTACGGAATGATTTTTCCCTGTCATAACATTAGTTCCATCCGCGCCGAAACCTACTAAATGCTTTTTGTAATCAATGTAATTTTTATTGACAAAATCTATAATCTTTTCGTAAATCGCGGAGACATCACAAGACTGAATTTTAATTAAAGCAAAAAAAAAATCATGAATTTTTAATAAAAGTTGAGTTCTAACTGTAATACTAAGTAATTCCGTAGTGGATACATCGGTAGATTCATCTATACATATGGAAAACGGCTGATTTCTCTTCAAATTACACAGTTCCTCGAATTGTGTTTGTCCAATCACATTTTTTACAATAGAAGTGCATTTAGTTCTACCGCAACTCATACTTTGAATCACAGCAGAATCCTTAAATGCTGACTTAAGCATCCGGATCATATGGTCCATAGTTAAAAACGAAATATTATGCTCCGCAATAAATGCACTTACTTGTATCTCGGCTTGACCGACTGTTCTCAAATGGGTTGAATGTTTATCAAAGGATATTGTTAGGAAATCTAATATCGAAATAATTTAAATGTATTAACTGATTAAATATGTTTAGCAATTTAAGTAATGTAAGAGCAATATGTTGCTCTTAGGGAATTTTTTATATAATGAATAATGGGTTATAGGGAATTAAAAATGGAAAAGGAAAGGGAGAAAATGAATTTTTTTTAGTATTAAGTCTAACGCGCATAAAGAAACATCTTCGGTTAATACAGTCCACTTTAAAATAAAATATAAAAATATAAAGTTATTAAAAGCGTTTTTTTTGTTTTAAGACTTATATAATAATAAATGTTATTCTTCTAAAATAATAAAGAAGAATCTTCGAAACTTCGACGATAACCATAGTTTATTTTACTTAATAGTTTAGTTAGTTTAATAGATATTGTAGGACAAATCTTCAGCGCCCGTTCCTTCTCAACTTGTTTCTGTCTCATAGCATGAAGATGGAGATCCGTGGTCCCTCCAACCGCCCGTAACTCATGCTGACATATTTCGCTAAATGCGAAATTATTTTTGCTTCGACTTATCCAATTTTTTAGGTTAGCATCGTCGTCCTAATTTTTAGAATACTTTCTTCCTGTTTTGCGATTTATCTTTTTGCGTTCTAGGTAAATACACTCACTATTCTCACGGTCATTTATTGCCACGACATCATAAGCAGTTTTGGATCGCTAAATAGACGAAACAATTTTATTTTAAATTGAAATTAAAATCAATAAAATTTAGTTCTTACTTTAGAAGGACAGGTTGCACTTGTAATTCCACTGCTTAAAATTGAATCACAAACTTGTTCCACATTCAGATTCGTATTACATGAGCTATTACTGGAGGATAAGCATAAATCGCACTCGTAATTGCAGGGTTTAATGTTGCCCCTTGTGCTTTGTTTCGATTCGTATTGCAATTTATTTTTTCTTGATTTTGAATGATCGATAATTCGGGTTCATCGTGGTTAATCAACTCGCTATCAAACTTTAGCAACGTCAGTATTTAAATTTGCTCCTCCAAGTTCCACGTTCCGATCCGTATTACAATTTATAGTGCCTTGATTTTGAAATATCCGTTTTCTCGACACATTGTCATTCTTATTAACCTCGAGGATAATACAATCGCTACCGTCATTGCCATTATTCGCTGCAACAGTAGTAGTTTGAAATCTCTATATGTACGAACAAAATTAATTTAAATTGAAATGAAAATCAAGAAATTGTGATACTTACTCTGGGAGTACAGATCGCACTTGTAGTTCCGCTAGTTAAAATTGTTGAACTATTTTCCAAACTCTGATTTTTATCTTAAATAAATAAAATATATTTCAGATCGATAATAAAATATTAATAATAAATTAAAACAAACCTATTTTCTTGAAATATTTCTCCATTTTTAACACCAAACAGCACCAAAAATTATAATAATATATATTATTATTATAATTTTTTTTTTCGGTTTTTACAGGCCATTATTGGCCCGTACCGTGTCAACAATCTGACTCCAACGGTTTCGATCACGAGCCAGCTATTCAAACCGTTGTAGACAGTTTGCAGATGCCAGATCGCTCTCTACACCGTAGAGCCATTGTCGCCGACAGCGACCTCTTCGCCTACCGAAAGGCGGTTCTCCCTTTAAAGATCGCTGTATCATTCGTTTCGGATCAGCACGCAGAACGTGACTGAGCCAGCGTATTCGCTGTCCTTTGATTTCATGCATGATATCAGGAATTTGCATTAAATTCCTGATCTCGTGATTGAATAGAACTCGGTATGTGCCATCGACGTCGCGTTTTGGGCCATATATCACACGCATGATTCTTCTCTCGAATGTTAGAAGCCATCTTTCGTACTCATCCGTCAAGGTTCAACTCTCACATCCATACATGACAACGGGTCTGATAAACACTCTGTACAGCTTCAGCTTATCCGTATTTGCAAGATATTTATTTCAGCAGTGGACGTAGAGGATACAAAGCCCGATTGCCAACAGCAAGGCGAACCTTGATATCCTCTCCCACACTATTATCGTGAGTAATGAGAGATCCAAGATACTTGAATCTCATTACTCCTTCAAACGTGTGGTTTCCACTACTGAAATCAATTGCGTCTTGGTCTCGAAAACCAGAGATCAGATATTTGGTCACTCCATTGCCTTTTAATCCAATCACACAGATATCATCTGCATATGCAAGAAGTTGATTGGATTGTCGGAATTAGATGTTGTCCTGAGGTGTTTCACTTATACGAAGGATGTATTCCAACATTAGATTACAATATCAAATCAGAATATAATAGCAAAAGAGCATAAATTAGATGTTTATTGTTAAACAATACAACAAAACCCGAAAAAACTGATTTGTTAAATTGATTTTTTGTGGAAAAAACTGAAAAATTCTGTCAAAACTGAGAATATGGCAACACTGATTGCAACTGATACTTACTAATATATTAGCTGTCATTGAGTCTTTTATCCTTATCATGCCACGACTGTTCACGTTGCTATTTTTTATATGAATATTCATACACATAAACTTTCTATTTTTTTTTGGAGTTCCATTCCCCCATTTCCATTCATCTCACCATTAATGATCCTTTTATTAATATCACTTTTTAATTTCGGTCACCATTCATGATCCTTTTATTAATATCACTTTTTAATTGAGCTTTTCATTTAATTATAATTTCTACACTATTCGCTAAGGTTGAAAACGGTATTTTGTCTACAGCTATTAATTTAGCCAAAATTAACCCAGAGAAAAAAAAAATTTTCTGGAAAAAGGCTTAATTTATGAAGTACTTTGTGCGGCTAATGAGCTTCCTGATGCTGTTTCGGACTAGCTTGTGTTCGTGTTGCATACGTGATGGATGTAGTTGGCAAGCGGGACTTAAAATTAAAAGATATTTTATAAATATTGGAGATATAAAGATATTAATATTTCGATCCCAAAATATTGCTAAAATTGCTAGGGCCACTATTTACAGAGATAGAAAAGATTTTATAAAAATTTAGTCAACAATTCTTGATTAACGATTAATTGTTCGACTAGCAAAAATCGATTAATTGATTAATCGAAACCAGCCTTAGGAGCAGCAGACCGGAGATCTAAAACTGTCTCGAGTTTAGCAGACTAGAAATAGCTTTCGATTACATACCGTAGTCCAATCCATCTCGAGATTTCATTATCTATGCTCTGTGCTTACAGCGAACGATAAACTTAAACATTGAAAATTAGGTTATTCAACCAATATAATTCCAAAGGAATTTAATTTAAATACAGCAAATTGTTTTTATTGCTGGACCATTACATATGTTTCTAACCTACTAAACCACTACCTTGATTAATTTCCATTCTCCTATCAGCTGTTCATTATCAATGATTTTCCGTAAGATTTTAATGGAACCTTAACCCATAATCCAGATTTTATTTACAACAAAATGACTTTTTAGAGTCCATATCCATCTAGAGTCCAGATCTTATATTTGTTCCATGAATAAGATAAAACACGTAACATCTGTAAGAAAATTTGTGCTAAGGAAGCACAAAGAGCTGACAACAAGCCACTTAGGGTTCCTAGTTGAAAATCTCCGATCGCAACTTTTACCAGATGGTCGCATCGGTTGCCAATATTTCTAAAACATCTATTTCAGCATTGAAATGTGCAGATGGTGCTTTGGTGGTGGATCCATATTTGCAGGCCGACTTACTGGTAAACGTCTTCACTTCGAACTCGACCTTAGTTGTCCCAGATGGAGTTACGCCTCCGTCAATTCCGTATTGTGGTTCCAAAATGGATCCTGTTAACATCTCGGACGATATTGTCTTCAGCAACCTGAAGGCAATGGACATAAATAAGGCCATCGGACCTGACGGAATTCCTGTTGGAATATTGAAGTAGTTTGCCAGTGACTTGGCTCCAATATTAACTAAAATTTGTCTCCTTTCTTATAAGCAAGGTAAATACCCGAACGCCTGGAAGAGTGCTATGGTGCAACCGGTTCTTAAACGTGGTTGTGATAAAACTGACCCTTCAAACTACCGTCCAATATCAATTGTGTCAGCCGTGGCTAAAGTTTTTGAGAAATGCATTAACCAACAACTGGTGCATTATAATAAACAATATGGCTTCCGTGAAAGCTCCACAACCGATCTCTCGACGTATGTTACTAACAAATGGAATCTTGCTCTTGAGCAACACGGAGAATCCTTTGCAATCGCTTTGGATATACCCAAGGCTTTTGACAAGGTTTTGCATGAGAATCTAATTTGCAAACTTGTGGTATACGGCTTAGATTCAATGACCATCAAGTGGATAAAAAGCTTTCTCAAAGACCGAATGATCAACGTTGTGCTAAATGGGAGATCATCAACGACACACTCCCTAACTGCCGGAGTCCCTCAAGGATTAGTTTTGTCACCAACTTTGTTTTTGTTATACATTAATGACTTGTTAGACAACACTGTGAAACCTATCCACAGTTTTGCCGATGATGCAACATTGCACTCTTCTATTTCATTCTAGGTCGAGCCTACTCCTTCACAGTTAAACGGTAAACGGCTGGAAGTTGTCACTTCGCTTAATTCCGATTTGAGTACAATATTTCAACCTCTAATTCGTCAGACCAGTTACGAAAACACTACTGATACGCATAGAACATCTGACTTCGAAGATATCAGCCCTGTAACATTGAATGAACTAAAAGCTGAAATTAAGAACTTAAAAGCAAATAAAGCTCCTGGTTACGATCTGATAACAGGGCAAATAATGAAGGAACTCTCTGAAAACGGCACCCGTAAATTATTGCATATAGTCAATGCAGTACTCAGGAAAAAATATGTACCAATGCAGTGGAAAGTACCAGAAGTAATAATGATTCCGAAACCTGGCAAGCCACCGAACGATAGAAAATCTTACCAGCCAATTTCACTTTTACCAACAATAGCGAAATTGTTTGAGAGACTGTTGCTCAAAAGATTAAAAAGAATCATAAAACAAGAAAACCTTATCCCAGATCATCAGTTTGGTTTCAGAGAAAAACACTCAACTATAGAGCAGGTCCATAGTTTACAGAGGTCATTGAGAATACATTAGAGAGAAAACAGGTTTGCTCTAGTATCTTCTTAAATGTGGCACAGGCTTTCGATAAGGTGTGGCACAGAGGTTTACTCTTCAAACTTCATAGAGATTTACCAAAACAATATTATATGATTTTAAAATCATACATTGAAAATCGCCACGTTCGGGTGAAATATGAAAAAGAATATTCCGAGCTAAAAAAGATATCGGCAGGAGTCCCGCAGGGTAGTGTTTTGGGACCTATTCTTTACCTGCTCTACATCAGAGATTTACCTCAATTAAACGAAGTTACCGTTGCAACATTTGCAGATGACACTGCAGTTCTCTCAGTAGGAGACACTATCGAGGAATCTACAACGAAACTTCAAAAAGCATGTGACAAAATCATAAAATGGGCAAAAATGTGGCGTATCGGGCTCAATGAATCGAAATCCACGCATGTGAATTTTACTAATCTAAAAATCAGCTACAAACCTCTAATCATTAACGGTCAGCAGATTCCGTATGTAAATAAGCCTAAATATCTAGGGATGACCTTAAATACCAGGCTCAGGTGGAAAGATCATGTTAAAAAGAAATAAGATGAACTTAATATCAAATATCGAAAAATGTATTGGCTGCTCGGGAAAAATTAGGAATTGTCAACTGAAAATAAATTGCTGTTATATAAACAGGTGTTAAAACCTGTATGGACCTACGGATTACAGCTTTGGGGCTGTACAAAGAAAACCAACACTAAAATAATGTAATTTTTTCAAAACAAAGTGCTACGAGGTATAGTAAACGCTCCGTGGTACATTAGGAACGACAACGTATTTATCGACACGTAAACGATGAACTTCGTTTTTGTTGGATACTTCACATGCAGTCAGACGATTGCAGAGAACGAAACCACATGATTAAATGGATTAAGGACACCAGTGTACAGACTATTTCAGTAAACTACCTATAAATGGAGCTGGCCATGGGTCTCTCCGTATTGACAAGTGACTAAATTAGGAAAGAAAAATGACTAGATGAATAAATTGTAGTCAGTTGTATTAGTTTAAAAAAAAAAAAAAATGTTCTCCAGAAATATAAAACCTTTACTAGACCCTATATAGAATATTACTGTCAGGTTTGGGGTCGAGCATATGGTACTGCTGCTGGATAGAGTTCAGCGGCATGCCATCCGAATAATACAAAACCCCAGACTTACGAAAGATCTAGACAGTCTACAACACCACAGAGATGTTGCAGAACTCTGCGTGTTCTATAGATTAATAAATGGTAAATTTTCTGCAGAATTAAAGAAGAAAAAACCACCATTAGTTACGCCAGGGCGGGTAACACGAGAAACGGTTAATGCGCATAGCTTTACGGTGAAGCTGCCGAAACCTCGAACTGAAGATGCAAAGCGCGAATTTATTTATCGAATATCTAGGAAGTGGAATTCGTTGGTCGGTTTTCAGTTTCCGTTGGAGTATAAAATGCACAAGTTTAAGGCAGCTAGGACAGTCTTAAAGTACAATGAGCTAGGACAGTCTTAAAGTCCACCCTGCACCCAATTAAAACTAAACGTAAAAAAAATATATGGTTTCAGGTACAGATCAATAGGACTTATTAACTATAAGATTTTGGTATTTCGATTTCAGTGATTGAATGACACGATTTCGAGCGTGTATAAATATAAACTTTACATATTATATGTCTTAGCAAGGTCAAACTTGGACCCAGAAGTGTGATGCATCACAGAAACATTCATATATTTATACTAAACCGACCCAGTAACTACAAAATTGCAGTTTAGCTACTTATCTAAAGTAGCAAGTGGATGTAAAAAATTATACTGATTCGTCCAGATTAAATATTGTGATAACGTTTTACTACTGCGTAATGAATGAATCCAAAGAAGATGTTCACGGTTCAACAGGTTATGGATAACACAAAAAAGTAATTCGATATATAAGAAACCACACATTTTCTACCACGTTTGCAATGGAATAATAACAACATGTGAAAAATCATTACGACCAAAAACGAGACTATTTCTCTTGACACTATGCCAGTTAACGATATTAGGGACTTAATTTCTTTTTCGTGTTACTCAACCATAATAATAAGTTTTCTTCTACTTCTTATGTAGGTTGTTGGCCAAAATAAAGTTTTACCCAACATGATCCAAAATATATTTCTCAATTTAAAAAGTTTCCAATTCTATAAATAAATTGCCAATTTAATGTCGTCTTTATATAGTGTGCATGTATGTGTGTGTGTCGATATATTTTATAAACTACTTATGGAACGCTATCCGAACCTCTACATACTAGACAGGTAAAATTTATTGCAACGACAAGATACCTGTACATTGTGGTACACATATATGAAAAACGATGGCCATAATTTTTCATTTCATATATAGACGGTACCTATATATGAATAAATGTGCACGCATATATACGCAAAAAATGTATTCCTCTGGTAATAATTAAAATAAAGAAAATATTATAAATTTTCTCCGTTCATTGTGTTCAAATGAAAAATTTCGAAATGAAGAAATACCTTAACACTGATAAAAAAAAACACTTTATACGTTTGCGGTAGGTTTGCCACATGTACATATACATATATAAAGGTTGGGTGTTTTTCATACGGTATATGAAGAAACCCAGCCAAAACAAAGAAACCTTTTTTCTTCAACAATACATGGTATACGATACGTATTCAAATGATTGGTTGGTCTCTGAGGTATTTTCCAAGAAAAAAAAATTTATTTATTTCAGAATCTTCTGCTTGTTGGTATCATATATACATATAAGAGCAGGAGATTTATGATTTTTATGATAACATTATATTGAAAAATTTAATTTCATATGCTAATGTACACACGAGTGCAGGTAGGCCTACACGTTTAAAATATATGGATACAAATGAGTAAGTGCCTATGTAACATGAGTTACGGAATACGAAAAACCATGTTGACAATTATGTAACTTGAATTAAATTATATTTTCTTAATTATTATGATTCCAATTAATAATCAAATCTTTAACATTTTAGCATTAGAAAATGTTAATAAGCGATGTGACATTGAATGTTAAAAGTTCCACTGTCATATACGATATCGAAAAAATAAAGTGAGATTAACTGTCAACTGGCATACTTTTTATAATTTAAGATGTTACGAACGCTTGCCTAGCGCTGATAAAAAGAATCTCAAATAAACTATTTTCGGAGTGGTGGTTATAGTTGAATACTTGTGTAAAGTATTTGATCCAAATGCAGTATTTGATCCAAATGATCCAAACAACAACGCAAGTAGATGATAGCTTTGAAAACTTGCTTCAATACTCGAATAACTGTTATAACTAAAAGCTATACTTATTAAGCACTATTTGTCGACTCACAGTCTATTCTTGAATGCATGTGGAATAAAGCCTGAACACCCATAATAGCTTCAGTCATTCCTCCTTAAACTTGTTTTAAACGGTTCTACACAACATAAAATGTCTCCAATTCCAGTTTATTGCCCGTCATAGATATTATCCGCAAATTGATCTGGTCTTTCTGCTTTTAAGCAGAAAAAAAGTCAGATATTCGATTTCATGATATTCGTTGTAATCGTTGAAGTGCAATTCATTGGTATTCTCACGATAATTCCTATGCAACACAATCAACCCCATGTCTTCAGCCGAATGGTTATAGTACGCGGCGTACGTAGTAACAATCAAAATAGGAACTGTTTCGAATCCAACCTCGAAAACATTAGACATTTTATGTTCATTTCGGAGATCGAGAGATGCCTCCAAGAGTTAGAATATATGATAATCGTCAATTTCTGCTTGAAAAGTGATAATCAGATGAGGAAATACTACAAATAGTGACGCTTGTAGGAAACATCTCGAATTATACTATATCAAAATTTATGCACTACATTTACTGCTGCGAGGAGAATGGAAACATCGAGAGTCACACTGATTAGTCTAATTAAAAAGATTTGTGTAAAAAGTGTAACGTAAGTATCCGTATCAGACTAGTTTAATTTTAATGAAAGTGCTAAAGTGTTTCAGTAATGAATAATAGTGTCAGGGCCCTCCACCAGTGGCTAATCTTATCAATTCATACTAGGCGAAATAAAGAAAGTGAACGCTTGGCTATACTCTGGGTCGTTTTAATTGTGATCCTCGTCGGAACCACAACTTATCCGGATACAAACCGTGATAGTCTTAACCATAGTCGTTCATATCATATAAGAACCACTGGTTCTTACTTATTTTGCAGTTAACCAGTTGATTTAAATGTATCATGCCCTTGTGTGTATATAACTTGGGCACATTGAGTCCAATATAGTAAATTCTTTTTTTAATATTGTGAATTTAATAATTTCATAATGGATCCATACTTTTATCTTGCCATTGTTGGAAAATGGATCAATCGTCTGATGCAGTAATGAAGAGTATTTATATATACCTTTTGTCTTATTAGCAAATTTACGGGAAGAATTCCAGCCAACACAGCAACTGCGTTTTCCGAATTAGTGGGGTATGCTTTCGTTACACCTAGTAGAATGTTCCTTTGAACATTTTCTAGTGATATTATACATTGTCTAGTTTCCTTTTCCAGACGCAGCAAACAAACAGAGCTACTGCAACACCTTTGTATATAAAAGTTAAAGTTTTTTGTCACAGGTCTCATATTATTATTGTGAGTTGTGCAAGAATGTGTAGTAGCTTTTTATATTCAGGCACTCTTAATACTTAAAGATTTATGGTCAATGCTTCATCACGCTCGGCTTCTATGAATATGACTTTTTTCACCTACTAGCCTCGATCAGCAAGTTTATTCGTAGGAGGTCACTGACACTCAAATTTTTCCTTTAATTGCAGCATCAAACCGAGTTACATACTTCCCAGTTATACTTGTATTAAACACCACATATTAGAAAAAAGTGTCTATTTTTCATTTTCAAAAAAAATATCTGATTTATAAAATGATTGTTGGAAGATAATATAAGTTTACGCTACCTAGACCGCTATATTGTGTTTCTGTTTTAGTAAGCAATATGTGACTATGTAGATGGGAATTCGTATTGGTTTAGTATAACAGTTATTTCTCGAGATTAAGTTGTTCATTTTTACCGGCTAATCGATCCATACCAAATTTGGCTTTTAAATGTCGGTTTTTAGTAATGAACTGCTTTGATGTGATTCAATTTTTAACTAGTGGTGCTATTTGAAACATTCTATTATGTCACATTTGACGCAATCTACTGTTAATGTTATCTTAAAAATAATTTATCAGTAATTATACATGGTGACTGACACAAAGTGTTACCAAAACAAAACGCCACAGAATTTTTATTTTTTTCATGAATTTTATTAAATCAAAGCTTAAACTGTTAACAAAAATTGAAATTTTCGAATTGCTTGCAGTTTTTGATTTGGCTAGCCTAAGCCGCGATTATGGTCGCGATTATGAACGGTCAACCAAGCTATTGTATGCAGCACGAAAATAGCTCTGCGGTATTTTAGCCAATTTTTTGTCCCAACCTCTTGCTCTTCAAAATATCGCAAACCGAGAAATCTAGCGTATATGCATGTGATGAATTTGGTGGCCATTAGGCAGTGGAAATTAACCACGGAAAGTTGTTTCTCAGCCAATCTTGATTGACGCGCGCTTTACGACTCGTCATCGAGTCCAGTTGAAATCTTCAGGCTCTGCGGCCGAAATGTTTTTGTGCAAGATTCAACGCTCTCTCCAACACTTGATCCCGATAAATTTTAGGATTTATTTTGATGTCACATCATCACGTTTCGAGTGGCAAACCAAAGGTCCAAATTTTCGGTATAACAGATGGACAGGTAAATCCGGTCGTTTTGCTGGTTCACATATTACTCAATAACGAACGAAAGTCTTCGGAGAAAATAACTGCTTTGCTCTTTCAACTCTAAGTTTTTTTTAGCATCGATTACACCATGCGTTTTATTTAATTTCAGGGCTTTTAGTCCAATCCATGAGCCATTTTTCACCTTCCGAATTATTTCCTTTGATGTTACGGTGCATTTCGGTCCACTACCATGGTGTTTTGCAATGCTGCCAGTATTGTTATAACGATTAATAGTGCGATACACAAACATATTATTCACATGCAGATGTTTTAACTGGTTAACAATCCGCTGCAGTAGTTTTCCAGCCAAATATAGAGCTTGAATTCCATTGCGGATAACTTGTTTTTTGAATATTTCTTACTAAAATGATTTTGTACGTGTATAAATAATAGAACGGACTTCGTGTCAGCCACCTTGTATATGACGTATGCTTTGACTTTGACGGCAAACAACTATGGCACCATACATCATATACCAAAATAATCAGAAGATTTTTTTATATAAAACAGGAGCCCGATTTAATTTCTTTATTCTAGTGAGGATTTTCACTATTATGAGCTCGATTTAAATAAAATCTTCTGATTTTATGTTACTTTGGTTTATGATGCACGTTGCCAGCGTTATGGCATCAATGCCCAAACATACGCCATATATAATTACTCTGGGTTATTTATTGTTGATTTCTGATATCACAAGACCCTTGAATAGTATTTGATCTTAATAAGTGGAAATTGTTTTGTACTATCTCAACAATTACAAAACACTTCAAAAATGTACGTTAAATTCGTCAAACAGAATCTAACCAAAAAAATATTTGATATTTAACATTGTAACAAACCGAAAAACTTAACGAATTTAAAAACTAATTTTGTTTTCGTTCTTGTATGTGTATGTACGTGTATATGTGTAAACCATATATATGTACACACACACAGGTACTAATTATTGTTTTTCAAGATTTTCCATTTACAAAGAAAACTATATATATATATATATATATATATATATATATATATATATATATATATATATATATATATATATATATATATATATATATATATATATATGTACACATATGTAGATATGAGATATGTGTTTGCTAGAAAAACTAGGTTTTCAAACAAACAAGCAAAAAACCAATAAAATATGTTAGCGAAATATACCTGTCGTAAGTCAAGAGATTTGATGTACCAAATATGAAAAAATTAAAAATTTTGTACATCAAAAGGGTTGTTTATCAGAGAGTTTTACGTATTCAAATCATTTAATGTTTCAGATCTTCGTTTTAGAGCTTGTATACAGTTAAACTTTGTTATTGCTTAAATGTATGTGAGGTTGGCCCAAAAATCAACCCCAAAAAATGGCAACACTAAAAATAACATTGCTATCATATTTTAGTGTCAGCCAAAACAAAATTATATCACGACATTTTACTGATGTCAGTCCAAAAAACTATATCTATCGTGATATATAAACACTGGCAGCCCATAAAAATTATGTCTAAAATTGTATTGCAGTCAAATACTAATCCAAATTTGTAAAATTATACATCGCACAAAAGTATGTTTTAGTTTCAGAATGATTTGTTGATAGGTCACAATCATGACCAGTAGCAAAGTATTAGACGATTACAACGGGGATCGCATAGCCATAATGACCTATATATAGCTATTCAGAAAATATTCACTTCATTTCAGTTTTGGTCATCTATCAAGCTATGATTTTTTGATAGTTCTGGTCATAATCATTGCCAGTGCAAATTATTAGACGAGAGTATTTGACTGTAAATTTTTACTGTCGTGATACAATTTTATATATCACGAAAGATATAGTTTTTTGGGCTGACATCAATAATATGTCGTGATATAATTTTTTTTTCGGTCTGACACTAAAATATGATTGAAATTTTATTTTTAGAATAGATATAAATGTGCCATTACAGCTATGATATCTTCATAATAATTGTCTAATTTTTTAGAATTATGTTAAAGAACCTTACCTTAGAAATGACCAAAAATATTATATCAAATAAATGTGATTTTTCATTTTGAAATCGCTTTTATTAATTTTTTCGATGTTCAGATTTAATTTTAATTATAAATTTCATTAAATAATCTATTAAATATAAAAATTGAAACATATATTTAGAAGTGTTATTCTCATTAAATTTTATTATAAATATAATATTAATATATTATATTCATATATCTTTATCATGAAAGTTTTCATTATATATGTTTCATTATATATATTTCATTAATATTATTCCATTATATATGTAGTGTTGCCAACTTAAAAAATTGTTGGATTTTGGGATATAATTTAGGGCCAACTTTACAAAGGTATTGCTTTAGTGGATAAAGAACCTACAGTATAGCTTTAATAACTTAGAGGCCGTAAACCGCCATTACCGCGTCTTAAATGAAACCTTACGAACCAATTTTAACGAGTGGTGCACATTGTAGGTGGTCAGTCCAAGGAATGTTTTTTACACACAAACGCGTTTTTTTGTCATCTGGTTACATGTTAATTTTTGGATCAACATTCTCGATAAATCTTTAAATAGTCTCTCAAAAGGTATAGCAGGTCTCTGCAAAAATTTATGCTTTACGTAATTTGAAAGTTTAAACCCTTGTGAACTTTTAAGGAGTAAATTTAATTACGTGCACCGAAAAAACATTATGTTTTGAAACACTAATATCGCTTAACCTAATACGACAGTTGATGTAAACACAACCACATTTGCTGAAAAAAAAGTTTTCTGTGGTTACATGCTCACGTGCTTAGTTATAGATGGCAGAGTTAAGTGAGGACACGAATTATACCTACATTTTTCTTATTTTCTCAGATTTGATTCATGGATTGTTTCTGATTTCTAGATGTGTTAAAATGGTGGAAACTCTAATTTTTATCCAACAAATTGTATTTATTGCAAGCATTGTATTGGGGAGAGATGAGATCTGTGGGTCAGTATAGTAACTAAAAACAACATGATTGCAGTAGTCATGATAAATTATAAACTAAGGAAAATTTTGGTGATGCCCTAAAAAAAAAAGGTAAGTTGTTGTGGCTGCTATCGCACACTTAGACCAATTTTGATCCGTTGTGATACCACTCTATACGGCTATAGGTCCGAGTCTTTTCGTAGAACCATCTGCGCATTGCAAAGCTCCATGTCAGGCCTATAGTACTGACATGGAAGATGGGTCGGCCCAAGAATTCTAAACACGACAGAGGATCCAGATATGTTCATTTTTCACCATCAATCGCACCGCCCAAACGATCGAAGGTGAAAAACCCATTTTGCATCCTGCCTCGATTCGGATTCGAACCCGGTACCTCCCGCTCCAACTGCCGCTGCTTTAACCACTGCGCCACCTGGGTGGTGATGCCCTAGAAGCAGATAAAAACATTAGATCAGTGCTTTAAATTTTAAAATTTTCGAACTACAACAAATACAGAAATTATTATTTGTCGCTGAAATTGTTTTCTAAGTGATTTATTAAATACACAACTCAATTTGGGAACACTTCACAAGAATATTTTATTGGATTAGGTAAAATATAATAGTGGTTCTGCTTGGTTATATGTATTCATAGGGTTAAGTTGTCCTTAGTGCATAACCCTGGTTGAATTTGCTGACTTTTACGATGAAGGTGGCTTATCACATCACTGTCGCGAGAAATAACCAAGTCTTTAAATTGTTGGTGCAGAATAATCATCGTGTTTTACACTCAATGAATGTATGTCATCGGTATTTATATAATGCAGTTGATACTGTTTTAGAAAGAACAGACCCTGTGTTTTGATAATATCTATCATACTGGTTGATTCAAATTTGCCCACCAAACGTTAAATAGTTGACTCGGCAGGATGGCTGTGGCGATATTTACGTAGTGGGCGGAATGTTTTCTCAAAATTTTATGTTAAAACTGTACATAAAGGTTGTTTAACTTATACACTAAAATTAATTTTTTTTGGCTATATTCCCAATTTAAGTAGACCACCTGCACAGGCTTCATGACAGCCTATAGTACTGAAAATATAGATAGCCAATTCATGAATACGACACTTGAGCAGCGAGTCGTAGATGTGTTAATTTACATCACCGATCGTATAATCGAATGATGAAAAATAGCTTTTGGCATCCCTCAGCGGCATCACTGCAGCAGCTTTTTTCATTCAGTTTTTCATGGAGGCTGTAACGAATTAAGAATTTCGCTATTGACCATATTTTATGCTGTATGTTTCGTTTAAATGTTGATTTCCCGGTGTTCAAATGTTTTTGATTTATCGACGTAGACAATTGTGACTTTACATAACTCCAAAGAAAATAATCCAATGGGTCTAAATCACACGAACTTAGTAGCTCATTAATTGGACAGATCATCAAAAGTTTCTTTGAGTAAATAAATTGTAGCGGTGTTTATGTAATGGTGTTTCGACAAAAGCTTGTGGAATATCCCAACTCCAAATGCGACAATTCTGCTTATTTACGAACCCATTCAACCAAAAATGGGTTTCATCGGAGAGCAACATTTTGAGAAGAAATTCAACATCAATAACAATTTGTGCTTCAGCTAGTTTGCAAGCGTCCCTCTGATGTTAGTCCATCCATAGTAAAATGTCCAACCAAACTTAACAAAAAGCAACTTTCAGCTGTTAAATGGGTTGTCAAATAAAGCAGAGCTGCCAACTTCATATTGTTTTAGGCAATTGATTTTGTTTCAGTGATTCGTTCCCCACCCTGTATAAAACCATACTTCGGTATTTACTTATTGCAAACGTATTGCGATGATAATTCTAGAGAGTCGTTAATTTATTCAGTCACAATTTCTGCAGGTTAATCCGACCATCATTCAATAGTCCACTGTTGACAAAGGTACGCATCTTATATTAAAGTACTGTAACCTCATTTTCTATTTATCGTTTCAATTTAAATGTTTCTAACCAACAACCTCAACCATTACCATTCAACAAATGCAAAATGAGTATTGTTAGTATAAGGTGTAACGACATAATTCCATAACCACAAAACAATAGAAAACATGAAAAACGAAAAACAATGTCACATGTGATCGTTGCGGTACCTAATTTATTTTTATATCAAAAAAAAAATTGTTATGTTTGTTGTTGTCAGAATGTCAAATTAATGCCCAAATATTAACTGATTATAACACCTACGTGTCTACAAGTATATGTGTTTTACATATAATTTACATGAACGGTATGTGTATGATAAAATTCTAATCCGGTTATGTGTTTTGAAATGAGTTTAAGGTTTTCTAATTTCCAGGTATGTAAATCTAAATTGGATAATTTAGTTTTATTTGTTTTACTCTTTGTTGATTCAACATTAGGAATCTTGTGAAATGTGCAATCACATAAGCCATTTTAGGACGTATCTTATGCGATTCTTCCGTTTACAAGGAGAGTTTTGCGCCTAAATGATTGTTCTAAATGTGGGATGCTCTTCAAAGTACAGATTTAAAAGCTGTAAAAAATTCCCTAATCTTTTTTCTACATTTTGTTAGCTTAAGGGAAATAAAGTCTAAATACGATATACCGACCTCCATCAACACGAGGGCGAAGTGAGAGGTCTGTTAAACTGAAACAGAGCGCGCCTCAATCGCAAACCCCCAGATGTCATGTGTCAACACCATCAGTTACTAGACTAAATTAAAATCAGATCTGTCGTTTAGTTCAGTTTCGCCAGCCGTTGACAACAGACAACCCATTGATTTTTTGCCAACTGGCAAACAAGTGGATTTCGTCTTTTAATTTTTTGAGTGGAAAAACCATTATGCAAACCAAAACAAAGTTTGATAACGATTATGGAGATCAGCATCGACTTAAATGATTTACACAAGTGGTTTACTGTAGTGGTCGAACAAGCAAGTGGTCGAACTGATGCCGACCATTCAGGACGCGCAAATTAAATCACCACACCAAAACAAAATCCATGATATGGTACTGCACGACGTAAAAGTTCAAATGAACGAATGAAGGTATAGCAAATGAACGAATGTGCTTACAATCGATCAAAAACACACACGCGTGACAACTTCAGAGGCAGGTTCGGCGATGTTCAAGAGTAAAATAAATTGTTTGGATCGGTTTATAACTGTGGATGAAACATGGATCCATCACTTTACACCGGAGACCAAAGATAAGTCTAAAACTGATGAATCTGCACCGATGAAGACTAAGGCGGTTTATCGGCCACAAGATCATGGCATGTTTTTTGGAATGCATGAAGCATAATTTTCATCAATTATTAGAAGAAAAAAGACCGCATTTGAAGGAGAAAAAAATTCTCTCCCATCTCCTACAATGCACCCGTGTTTAGTTGCCATGGCCAAAATCCATGAACGACGCTTCGAATTGCTTACACATTCGCCATATTTTCCAGACTAACCCCCATGGTACTATTTTATATTTCCGAACGAGACGAAATTGCACAGCAGAAAGAGATTCAGCTCTAATAATCAACGTTACTAACAAACGTTGGAGATATCGTTTTATTCGGAAGGGATAAAATATTATTCCTATTGTATCATTTTTAACAAACTTCTCAACTGGGATATGTTTAAAAAGTGAATTTTTTCCAGCCCTGTTTTTCATCAAATAGATTGTACCCCAATAACAACCTAAAACTGATGCTACAAATAAAATGTTACACTCAGTGGATGACAATATTCCTGAAAATCCAAAATACACTCTCCTTAATACAGCCTTAATCCTTTTATCAACAACACACTGAAATAGCTAATTCCAATTTTATCGGTTAGCTTTCTTAATCTTAAGTTTTTAAGCATATGTTGAAGAGCCTATCACAACCTTAATAGCAGTACAATTACAAAATTAAACGAGTAAATTTTCCTGGAGGTAGTGTGATATAAAGAAAACCTCATAGTATTGGGTCGAAATTCTACCTTGACGAATGAGTAGGAGAAATGATTTCTGTTTTCTAACATTCGAGACTAATATTCAAGATGTTATGATGCATGTTTTTGATTACGCGTTTTGGTGGCTCTTAACGGGTGTGTTCTTTCGACAAGAACTTCTTCGCCCACTAAAAGTTGACATAAGAACAAATGGTTCAATGGTGAACCCAGGTCAAAACCAAAATCCAAAATATTATCCACTTTATAATTTTAAATGAACAAACGGAAAATCCATATATCATTTTTATAAATCGCCACCATGAAAATGTAAAACGTCAAACAAGAGACAGATTTCCGCCACAAAATAAAAAATTAATAAATCATTGGATTTAATATTGCAACATATATTTGATTGGTTAGTGGGACAATTGTAGTCATGCGTCGCGATTTATTTGATAAATTAAATCATTCCGTCGATGTGCGGCTATATAGGTACGATTAACGTCGAACGGTCCATGAATCTTAAACTTTACAAAGGGGTCACAGGTGGGTTCATTCACATGTGTAATCAGATGGTGAAAAATCCCTTTTGCTCCTACCCCTATCGTGATTCAAACTCAGCTTTTCCTACTCCATCCTGCGGCTTAACCACAGCGCGATTTGGGTGGTTTGACAAACGAGTACTCGTAAATACAAATAAGTTTTTTATACCAAATTAACCCCAATTACAACATATGGAAAAGTTTTTTGTCATGTTTGTTTTGCAGGAGAAATTAAGAAACAATGCAGTCGCAAAATAACTGATCGAGTTCGAAATGATTGGCGCTTTAAACCCGTATGACTGAAAAGTTTCAAAGCTGCTGCAGACTGGACTTGCTATAAGGAAATCCTGAAAACGTATAAATTTGAATAAAGAAGCATCAAAACGAGAACCTAAAGGCGCTTCTGTTGGCAAATACAGGAAACTGCTGTCATAATTCGATCTTTGCTCAAAGCTATCTTCAAAGAAATCTAGAACTCTGTCACATTTCTTTATAGTGGAATGCAGTAAATGACATTTTTCTAGCTATGGTAGGAGTTTTGCTATGGTTTACGAAGTTGGGCATTACTAATCCGTTACTGGAACTTTGACTGCATCTTAAGTGAACAAATGAAATGTGCGCATATAGCACTCTACAAATATGTAGGTCAGTTAGTGGAAGGAAGAAGTGTAAATCCACATAAAACAAAACTGATCTTTTCCACTGGGAAATATAAACTCTTGCCGGACTTTCTAATATAATTGAATAATATAACTCAGTTATCCGACCTATAAGTTTTGTTTGTGATTTATATTTAGTGACCAACGTTTATAGTTTATAATGAAAGTTAAGAAAGCCACCTCCTTGTGTTTGAGTGGTGCTCTAGCCGCCATTTTGCCCAAACTTATTTCTCTGTGAACCTGCAGTATTTGTCTGTTATTTGTCTGTCTGTTACCATTTTTGCAATCATTTTTGGTTATCTAAGGTTCCCCTATTTAAGTCCTTCTTTACACCATTTACATAGCCAAATCGAGTACGTACGGCTATAGGTCTGATTTATGTAGAACTATTTGCACATTGCATACCTCCAAGTCAGCCTATAGTACTGATATGGAAGATGATCCATGATTACTACATTTCAACTGAGGGTCACATATGTGGTGATTCACACCACCAATCGTCATCAAATAATGAAAAATCATATACTATAACCTCGCGCATTACTATTGTTTGTGGTGAAGTTTGGTAATGACATACCCTCGATAGAGGGTCAGTTAAGTGATGTATTCAATATTTCTCTATGGATGGTTCATAAATGAAAAAGAGAGTCAGGTATGCGGATTTTTATATAATGTATTGACCATCAGTAAACCTGTCGTCGATGTCAGAGTGTTTTAGTGTGGAAGGAAATAAAAAAGCTCGCTTTTTTCCGGATGAAGTTCGAATATTAAAGAAAAAAATATTCTTGCCAAAATCGACCACAAGTGTCGTGGGGTATTTTATGGCTCAGATAAGCTTGTAAAAAATCGTCACGTCTCCTCTCATTGTCATAACTGTAAAGATGTATATAAGAAGAAGAAACAGTACTTGATATCGTTCTTGGTAATATGGTTGGTACATGTCCTCATCTTGCGCGAAACAGTATTTTATGTCTGGGAATTTATAGATATTGAAAACTTCACCAAAAGCTCAGAATGGTTTACGTAGAAAGAGGGCGAAAGCGCTATGGGGTATGGCTCAGAAGCAACATGTGTATATGCCGGACCCTCGCGGCTTTTATTCTATTACCTTACCTAACCTAGTGATTTTTGTGATAAATATATCCTCTAGTTTGAGCTATTAACGAGCTTAGTAATCATTTTGTAATGATCAATCTTATCCCAAGTACCAACTTAAGCCTCTCATACAGTTTTTGATATACTATAATTTAGACACGATAGCGATTTCAATCTTTCTTGAAATACAAACACACACACATACATGATTATATGTTATACTTATCCACACAACTAATATTATTTCTGTAGGAAGTTACTCAAATATACTCGTCTATATATAAGCATAGAAAGAAGAAATTGTTATTTCTTATTTTGGTCTTATACACTTGGGGCAATCGTTTGACATGCCGTTCAAGAAAAATATTTTCGTTAGACTATAATGAAATGTTTTTTTGTATTTCGACACGAAGAAATAAATAAATAAAGCTCAAGCAATCGAAAGCTTTTCTTGGAAAATATATCAGTTAAAAAATGTTGTGTATACATGATGTGTAGAAAGCATGAAATGTACACTGATATGAATACTGTCAGTATTTGTGTGTATTTTCAGAATTTTAAATAGAGCCGCGAGTAGAACGGAGATGGGTGGTTGGCAGACGTACAATTTTGCTTTGACCACAAATAAGTTGTGGGAGCTGTTTTCATACGTTGCGTATTCATCGCTTCGTTAATTGCTATTCAGGATGCGATCCAAATTTTTGATGACTCGAAACAAATTTACGAAGCTTGGTTGTGAACTTTTGATTCATACATCTTATAGTACAGACCTGTCACCGCCTGGTCACCATTTGTTTCGGTTTGTACTGAGGGACCAGAACTAGCCAACAGAAACGATAGTATAAGACGAATAGCAGCTATTTATTACATATGCACAACAGTTTGGTTTATAACTTGACTACATTGTTACGACTCTCAAGGTTCCTATTCGGGTTAATGACTTTTCAGACGTGGATCATAATAAAAACGACCAGAGTTCAATCAAATTTTCGGCTTGATGAGAAACTCTCTTAACCGCCCAACCGGCAATATATATTATATTTATATATATATATATATATATATATATATATATATATATATATATATATATATATATATATATATATATATATTTATATATATATATATATATATATATATATATATATATATATATATATTATATATATATATATATATATATATATATATATATATATATATATATATATATCTGTTTCTCCTATGACCTAAAAGCTGGCCAATTGATTATTAATACACGAACAGAAAGCATAGCGTTTCAGTTTGAATTAGAACGAAAAGTGATAAGAAGTAAAATAAGTGAAAGTTGCAGTGAAATAAAAGTAGTGTTAAAGTCAACTGTTGTGCTTAATAATAAACGTTAGTGAAAGCAAGTGGTATTTATTATTGACAGTCCAGTGATCGAACCTTGTATTGTTTTGAATGCCTACTAAGGGAAATCGCAACAAGTGGTAACAGCGGCTTTGTGAATAAAGGGACATGAAGTTACTACTAGAAGGTAAAGCAGAACTACGAGAAAGACTACAAGTTTTGTTGGAAGAAGATATGAATTCAGACCAGTACGATTAATACTGGCGTATGAAATGCAGTGTATGTGATTGAAGGGGTAACAAATGCCGGCACAGCAACAATAAATGTACATACCCCAGCTCCTACAAATTTGGATATGGGACAGTTAATGGCGATGCAACATATGATGAGTGGCTTAGAAAATGTTAAACCGGAGAAGAAGATATGGTCGCGCGAGGAACAGGAAAGAAAACTATTCGGCAAAACGCACGAGTTTGGTAGGCCTCGAAACGGACATGGTGTCAGTCGAAGAAGAAACACCAAAAGCGGGTTTTAATCGATCGATTGAAATGTTATGGTTTTTTTTATTCATCGAGATAACAAATTGTTTTCGCAAACGGTGAATAACTTTGAAAGGATCCTCGTATGGAGGTAATAGTCCGGTTCGAACTTTATCTGTTCGAACAAAAATTTAATCTCAAGTATCTAAATACTTAGGTATAAATATATTTTGTTTAGTTAAACGAGGTTGAGTAGGAATAAGATTACTCAGAGTACATCTAAATTGTTCAATAATAGTTTCAGCAGGAGGAAGTGGTGAGTGAGGATTTTAAACGAAAAATTCACCGCGAAGCTTGAGTGTTCGTCTATAGACCATCTCAGTAGGTGAACATTTCATATCTTCCTTCACTGTGGCTCTTATGCCAAGCAAAATAATCGGAACTTCAGTACTCCAATTAATAAAATTGTTTCGGGCCATAATAGCAGTTTTAAGCTGTCGATGGAAGCGTTCAACCATCTCATTAGCTTGTGGGTGATAAGCCGTAGTACGCATTCGATGAGAACCGAGGAGCTTAGTAAGTTCGGAAAACAGCTTCGACTCGAATTGGGTTCCTTGATCTGTAGTAATAGTAAGTGGAACACCAAAACGTGATACGTAATTGTTAACAAAAGTGACAGCAATAGTAGAAGCTGACACATTAGTCATGCAATACGCTTCGGGCCAACGAGTAAAACGATCAACACAAGTGAGCAAATATTGAAAATTATTTGATGGAGGTAGAGGTCCTACTATATCTATATGAACATGTTCAAAACGAACAGGTGTCATCTTAAATTGAACGTGAGGAAAAATAGTATGTCGTTGAACATTTCCAAGTTGAAGTAGAGTGACAAATAGAACCAGTAAGTAATTCCTGAAGTTCTTGGTCAGACTTTTGGTAATTAACAATCGTGTCTAAATTAAAAGAAGAAGATTCGACTGAAGATAATAATGTGGTGCGAGATAAGGTGTCAGCAACCACATTGTCTTTGCCTTGCACAAGTTGAATGTCCGTGGTAAATTGGCTTATATAATCCAAATAGCGAGTTTGCCTTGGATTTCTTTCAGTACGTGAAAGTGTTTATGGTCGGTATAAATAGAAAATTCACGACCTTCAACGAAGTAACGAAAATAGCTAAGTAAATGGCCAAAAGTTCTCTATCGAATGTGGAATCTCTTTTTTCTGCATCTTTAAGTTTTTTTGAGAAAAATGCCAAAGGCTCCCAGCGTTTTTTATTAAATTGTTGCAAAACTGCCCCAACAGTCGTTCCCGAAGTATCCGTGGTAATCGAAATTGGGATCGAATCCAACGGATGGTGCAATAAAGTAGCACTGGCCAACTGTTCTTTAATAGAACAAAAAGCAAGATTGCACTCGTCATGCCATGAACATTTTCTCGGAGTCTTGGGATTACGTAATAATTCTGCCAAATGCCCGTGAATTTGGCAGAACGAAAAAGTATAGCGGCTAACTTTGGAATAAATCAATGGTAATAGTTCACCATACTGATAAAACGCTGTATATGTTTAAGAGTAGTAGGAGCTGTAACATTTTTAATGGCATTAATTCGATTTGGCAATGGCATAACACCATTAGCATCAATAGAATAACTGAGGAAATTTAAAGAAGTTTCCCCAAACGTGCTCCTAGTAATATTTATCCGAACAGCCCACTCAACAAGCCTCTGAAATAATAGTTTCAGGTGGAGATCATGTTCCTTCTCAGTCTTCGAAGCTACCAAAATATCATCAATATAGACGAAAACAAAATCTAATCCTCTAGTGACTTCGTTCATAAATCGCATAAAAGTTTGTGCAGCGTTGCGAATTCCAAATTGCATTCGAGTAAATTCGAATAAACTACAAAGGAGTAGTAATTGCGCTCTTGAGAACATCTTCACGGTCTACTTCTGCAATAATAAATGCATGAGTGAAAGTTTTATCAGGGCGAATGGCTAAATTTAAAAATTTGGTTCCAAAAGTTTTAATGTGTGAACCATTGGCGGCTGATAAAATTAAATTAAATCTATTGTCAGAACAATATGATCTTGCGCAAAATTCACGTGGGATGACCGAAAGGTCAGCGCCCGTATCGATTAGAAATCTAAAATTATTACTCAAAATATGACTCAAAATTAAAACATAGAACTGATTTAATTTAAAGGGAGTCACTACAGAGTATTACACTATAAGGAGTATTATACAAAAAAATTTGTTTTATTAAAGCCAGTGACGAAAGATGTTGGGCCTGCGATAAATTTGGTTGTATATCGCGAGGTCGCTGGGAATTAAACGTAAGCGAGCAAGAACAGCCTCGTCTATGTACCTTAATAATCGTTAGTGAAAACAAGCAAGTAAGTATTCACAATCCAGTGATCCAATCTTGTATTTGTTTGGATCCGTACTAGGGAAAATCGGAACAAAATATATATATATTTATTTATTTATATATTTAAATGTATATATATATATATATATATATATATATATGTTTATATATATATATATATGTATATATATATATATATATATATATATATATATATATATATATATATATATATATATGTATATATATATATATTAATATATATATTTATTTATATATATATATATATATATATATATATATATATATATATATATATATATATATATATTTATATATATATATATATATATATATATATATATATATATATATATATATATATATATATATATATCTATATATATATATATATATATATATATATATATATATATATATATATATTTATATATATATATATATATATATATATATATATATATATATATATATATATATATACCATCCTTGAGAAATAATAGGTTGAAATGGAATGAGATTATGCTAAATTAAGGCAACAATGAGAAAATCAATAAATGTTTGTTGCATAAGCAACCCTTTTACGATTGTGAAGCATCATCACATGACGTACACTTGTATATTTTCTCAATTGGCTTTTCCGTTTCCTTTTCGCTTACATATGTGTATAAAACGGTGTTTAATAAAAAGGAGAATCTTTAAATATCTATATATAACATATTGTAAAAAGATGTTATATTCAACTCACGCAATTTGAAATGGCCACACGTCGTTAAATATTAAAAGAAAAACCTTTTTCATTGTTTTTTGCACACAAAATTAGAACTTCACAGTGATATTGTTTTCTATACGTTTGTACATATATCCATGTTTGTGTAGATATGTATATTAGGTTGATTCATTTATAAGATGATATTTCGGCGAATATAGAGACGTTAGGGTAATAAAAGTTTACCCCTAAGTCTGGGTTTTTTTTTTGTTTTCTTATTTGTAATAAGTGTTTTTGTTCTTGCAATAGGAAGTCTACCATAATGCTGAAAGGAAAAATAAAGGGAATATAAAACAAAGTTTTGTTCGCCAACATAGAGCTTTTTGGTTACCTAGATCGATGCTCCTCTATACATATAAATATAGGATAAAAATTTATTTCGGTTGGTTTTATGTAGTTTGTTTACACTTGATTTCGTTTATCTTTGATTTGAACAATAAAGTTTGAACATTTTGTTGTTTTGTGCGGCAATAATAAGCAGACTATTGAGTGGCTTGTGTCTATTAAGTTTTTGATTAGTACAGTTGTTTGTGCAAAACACAATAAAACAACAAAATCACTTAAAACAGATCCCCTCGTGTTAGACTAACATAAAATGCTGAACATAATCAATAAAATTCACAATCAGGCTTCGCGAAGTTTTATATGGTGTACGAGCCGTTAGCATTTAAAAGGTTAAGCTAGTTGGTTATAGACTCACTCCTATAAAGTGACATATTCCGTAAAATCAGTTATGAACTGATAACAACCAAAGTTAGGTAATACCTTTAGTATTACCTATAACAACCACAGTTATCAATATTGAGCTTTCATTTAACGTGAAAATTTAATTTTTATACCCTTATAGGTATCGTTTAACACATTTAAAATTAGTATTCTTGTGATAGAACCGCAATATAAAATTTCGATGGCATGAATAATAAATAGAAAATTTTATTGAAACTTTATATTATTATAAAAAAATTTGTAATGTTTCATAGAATTTGAAAAAAACATATTTTTAATGATCATAAACATCAAAATTATGTATAGCATGATAGATTTTGCATATGTGGTATATACAACCATCGATTTTATCTGTTGTCACAGCTTGAGAGTAACTGTCTCTCATGTATAATTACTCATATATATATATATATATATATATATATATATATATATATATATATAAATAAGGGTATATATATATATATATATATATATATATATATATATATATATATATATATATATATATATATATATATATATATATATATATATATATATATATATATGTATATATATATATATATATTTATATATATATATATATATATATATATATATATATATATATATATATATATATATATATATATATATATATATACATATATATATATATATATATATACATATATATATATATATATATATATATATATATATATATATATATATAAATATATATATATATATATATATATATATATATATATATCCATGGGGAAAATGCTAAGAAGATCCATGGGGAGATTCATATAAAATTGTAACTAAGAAGTTTGGCCGAATGGTGCCCACCATAACTGCAAAAACTGTCACCACCATAGTTAAGGAGCTTTTTCCGTTTCACGAGCGAGCAAACCATAAATCCATACAACCACAAGCATTCCTACCATTCACTAGGGCAGAACTAGAGACTGCATGGAGAAAGCTAAAGATGAAGAAAAGTGCTGGACCGGATGGAACCCCACCAGAAGCGGTTAAAATTGCATCTGACGTCCACCCAAAAATAATCTTGGATGTTATAAACCAAGCTTTTAAGAATGGAGAGTTTCCACACATCTGGAAGATAGCTAAACTTGTGTTACTTAAAAAGGAGGGTTGACCGGATGGGGTGCCTACGTCATATAGACCACTTTGCCTGTTGGACACCTTCGGGAAACTATATGAGCACCTACTGCGTCACAGATTAATAGACGAAGTCAACAGAACTGGCGGACTTGCAGAGAACCATTTCGGGTTTCGATCGGGTTGTTCTACAGTAGATGCTGTAACGGAAGTCATAAGGTTTGTCGATAAAGCAGCTGACGGATCCAAACACACACGGCGTATCCCAGTGGTAATTACTCTAGACGTACGGAATGCATTCAACAGCGCAGCTTGGGAGTTAATCCTGAAAAGGCTTGAAGAATGTCAAGTAAGCCTGAGTCTTAGGAGGGTTCTTCAGAGCTATCTGAGTGAACGCGAAATCATTGTCGAATCAGCGGGCGTAGCTACTTTGATGGAGGTTACGAGTGGTGTACCTCAAGGTTCCGTTTTAGGACCACTGCTCTGGAATATTCTATATGACGGTATTCTCAGAATTCCGTTGCCCGAGGACTCCAAGCTAGTGAGATATGCCGATGACTTAGCACTTATTGTATCGGCGAGATATGAATAACAACTTGTGGAGCGAGTAGAAGCCGCAGTCGAAACCATCTCCAAGTGGCTCTGCAGTCACCGGTTGCAGTTGGCACCGGAAAAGGCCGAGGCAGGTGTAATGGCAGGTAGGCGGATGCTTTCGCCTATGGAATTCAACATAGGAGGAATAGAAATAGTACCAACAGCAAAAATTAAGTACCTGGGGGTATGGCTGGACCATCGAAGAAGCTTCCAAGAGCACATTAGACAAACGGTGGTAAAGGCGAATAGAATAACAACTGGCCTTATTCGATTAATGGCCAGCACTGGCGGACCGAGCGCAAGTAAGAGGAAACTGCTCTCTTCTGTAGTCACATCAGTTATATTGTATGGGGTACCTGTATGGATCCGGCATTGGACACTGCAAAGGCCCGTGATCAACTGGAACGAGTTCAACGAACTATTGCACTCCGGGTTTGTAGTACTTATAGGACAATCTCGAAAGAGGCAGCCTTCGTACTATCAAGCATGCCACCTATGACGTTAATGGCCAAACATACAGTCACTGTTAACACATCTATCTATGCATAAATACAAATATGCATGACCCACTTAACATGCAAATATGCATAACATAAAACATAGGTTCAAATTATTACTTATTATTAATTATTATTTTTATTGAAATAAGAAACATCATTTTATCGCACATATAACAATATATTGCACATATAACATTTTTAAATGCATAATATGCTAAATTTATATTATTTTATATTCTTGTAACATTACATAGAACATATAATCTGCTATAGTAAGCAATATTCTTCTATAAAAGAGATTACAAGTTTTAAATAAAGTTAGTACCTTATCTGATATATAACAATTCGTTTGACTAGTAAGACCTCACCCGTAGTAATCTTTCTAGTCTAAAACAGATATATCGCTAGTGACAAATAAGCGATATTAACATTGGTCCTTCGAGTCAAAAACATAAACCAGCAACAACAGTTCCAAGGCAATACAACAACTAAGCCACGCTATACAAAACAACAACAGTCGAAGATGGAAGATACAATAAATAATCAAAAAACAACAGCTGAGAAAATAAACCAGCTCTACAACAACTACAAAAAAGATAGTGGTACTCGTAAAACAAAGAGGTATTTAGAAGACAAGATTGCTTCTTTAAAACAAATCTACAATGATTATGTTAACAACGATGATAAAATTAGAGGCTATTCTTTGGATCAATCCCATCAATACTTTAAAGAACGACAAGACACGGTGAATCTATATGAAACATTCATCACGGACATGCGAACACGTCTCAATGGGGCACCAACAACTCCAACTATTCCACTGGCAAGTCAATCAGGAACGAGCTTCACACTTACGTCAGATGACAACACGACGAAACCTATTTTTTCTTCAATGAGCAATTTACAACAAATGCTCAAACAACAAGACTTTCGGATTAGAGCTCTGTATAGGGAGATTATATCGGTCGAAGATATTCTGGAAAACAACAGATCCAAACCAGCTCTTGTTTTAAAACAAAAAAAAATGGAGAACATGATGACGCAGATAACAGATTTAAACGAAAAAATTTGTATGAACGCATCAGATCAAGATGAAGCCGACATCATATATTTCATAGAAAATCACTATGAAAATATAAATAGCCGATACGACAACATTGCCGTTCACATAGCAACCGAGATGAACGAAGAAAGTTCAATTAAGCCGATGGAGATTAAGCTCAAACCAATAGAAATCCCAACTTTTCATGGAGATTATACTAAGTGGGTAGGATTTTCGGATACTTTCAAAACGTTAGTTCACAACAACAAACAACTAACGGCTACTCACAAAATGAACTATTTGAAAACCCACGTGGTAGGATCAGCAAGCAAACTATTAAGCCACTTAGAAGCTACTGGAAACAATTATGAGGCAGCATGGGAAATATTGGAGAACAGATTTAACAACAAAAGATTACTAGTCTCCACCTTATTAAACACCATTCTCAATCAACCTTCCAGTAACGCTGAATCAGCCAACGCAATAAAACAACTGCATGACACAACCACCGAGTGTTTACATGCAATTCGAAATATGGGAATAGCCACTGATTCATGGAGTCCTTTCATCATTTTGATAATATCAAAAAAAATGGATTATGAATCACGGCGCTTGTATGAAAACTCACTGGACAATCCAAGAGCCATTCAAACTACCAGCAACTTTTTAAGCTTCTTAGAAAGACGTTTCCAATCTCTGGAAACAACAGGTGTAGTCACCAGGAATGTACCTATTCAACCTCTAAGACGAGCATTTATAACAACAACAAAACCACCTAGTACATACATTATATGCGTATGTTGTCTAAAAAATCATAAAATTGAAACATGTTCGCGTTTCAAGGGATTGAGTCACAGCGAGAAGAATCAAATGGTTATGCTACATAAGTTATGTAGGCTCTGTCTTTCACAAGACCACACAACAGTAAACTGTCGCAGTAATATAAAATGTTCCAGCTGTAAAGGAGGACATCATACATTACTACACCTTACTCAGCCAGACCAAGGAATCAGCAATATGACGAAGCTCAACATAACGTCAAGAATTAATACCGATAATAATACCGTACTACTAGCAACAGCACTGGTAAAAGTAGGTAACATTCATGGTAGTTTCAACATACTACGAACTCTAATCGACCCAGGTTCACAAGCAACGTTCATAACCGAAGACGCAGCACAGCAATTAGGCTTACCAAGAACAAAAGTTATAGCCGAGGTCTCAGGAATTTCAGCATCAAAAGGCAATTCACACCACCAAATTAACATTGATATATACCCTAGATTTCCATCATCATTTAAAACTCATACGCAAGCACTGGTTTTAAAAACAATCACAAAACCACTACCAGATAAAACCGTAATAGGTTTAAGCAACGAATTTCAAGATGAAAGGCTGCTCGCAGATCCAACTTTCGACAGACCGGGACCCATTGACATGTTACTAGGCGCAGACATATATAGTGGAATAATCCTTGAAGGTATAAAAAAGGATCCCTTTCACGATTGCATTGCACAAAAAACTGAACTCGGGTGGATACTATCTGGTCGTGTAAGCTTCAACAATAAAGTGCCAGTCACGAAACTTCACAGCCTTGTCACACTAGCTGATATAGATAAACAGCTAAAACAATTCTGGGAATCAGAAGAACTGCATCCGCAACGCGCAATAACAACTGATGAGATACAATGTGAGGAACACTACCAGAAGACCCACAAAAGATTGCCAGATGGCCGCTACGAAGTCAAAATTCCATTTAACAGTAACGTTCTTAATGAAAAGAATCTAGGAGAATCAAAGCAAAGGGCAGCTGCAAGACTGATACACATGGAAAAGCGATTCAATAGAGACGCAGAATTTAAAAGAGAGTATCATAAGTTCATGAATGAATACATTCAACTTAAACATATGGAGCGAATTCACGACGATTCGACGTTGGACTCATCACGTTCTTATTACTTACCGCATCATGCCGTTATAAATACCGAAAGTACAACTACCAAAATGCGAGTAGTTTTCGATGCTTCCTGTAAAACAACTACAAATGTTTCTCTCAACGAGCTGATGCATATCGGACCAACGATTCAAGATGACTTAACAACAATACTAATTAGATGGAGGAAATATCGTTACGCCTTTACTGCTGATATCGAAAAAATGTTCCGGCAAATCAACATAGCCGAACCAGATTCTAATTTCCAACTAATATTATGGCGACCTTCGGAGAACCAGAAAATTCAAACGTTTAGACTTAATACCGTAACATACGGAACGGCATCTGCAACATATTTGGCAACAAGAACACTAAAACAACTAGCTCTAGATGACGCTGCAAAATACCCTGTTGGATCCCAACATGTCTTAAGAGATTTTTACGTGGATGATCTTTTGACGGGCGCACATAGTATTGAAAGAGCAGTAACTGCTCAGAAACAAATATTTGAATTATTATCAGGAGGAGGGTTTAACCAAAGCCCTCTGGATAATAAAGCCAGAATGAATACTCAGTTTTTGAAATGAGCTTTATTTAGTGTATCAATAATGTACGTTCTGTCAAGAAACTGATACGAAACGTACAAATTTCATTTTAAGTTTTTTACTATTGCAACTTAGAGCTTTTAAAATTTTATTTCATAAAATGACTAAGAAAGGGTGAAATTAGATTTGAATATATATCATTTTTTTCAAAACAAAATAAATCACGATCAAATTTAATTATAAATAGATCTATATTTTTATAAATTTTGTGCTTTTCATTTCAATATAAACGATATCCTCTAAAATATATTGTCCTCGCTCTAATTCTCTATCGGTTGTATCACGAAAGTCAAACTCATTTCTTAATAAATTTAGAAAAATAATATTGACGAAAATACACATAATTGAACGCGAAAACTTAAAAAATTAATAATTAATTTCTTTAAATGAAATTATGTATTCGAAAAAATTAACTAAAACCGAATTTTTAAACATAAATCAGTTAAAAAGATATTTTCAACATGCAGTTGTTAATAAATAATATTATCAGCTGATTAATGTTTACACTTCAGAATGAACACATAACCTAATCACAATTTCTATTTTGCTACACATTTATTCACAATCACAGCACAACACTACACTATATTCTCAATCCTGAAATACATCGAATCATTAAAAATGGTTTATTAATGCTGTATCAACATAAAAATAATATTTAATTGCATAATTATGCATTAAATACAAAACCAATTTTCATAATGACTTAAATGTCATAACAATGGGAGAGAGAGAATATTTTTTTATATTGAATGATAGTTCGATGAAATGCCATTACGAGCGTTGCTGTTGTATAAAAATTTTGCAAGCCATTCATGTTAAAATCATACATGTGTGCATGTAATCATTAAATCTATTTAAATGTGTGTATGAGATTTTGTGCATTGGTGTTGTTGATTTTATATATGAAAGCAAAACACAAATCACAATACAACTTAACATTTAATGAAATTGATTTGTTTGGTGTAAAGTGCCATTTTGATTTATTCTCTTTGTGAGCATACTTAAAATAAAATATAGTTCTCGTAACCTAACTATGTATCTATCTCTGTTTACATTTTAAGTTATTAAAATACCATATTTTCATTAAATGAATAAAAGAAAATGGAATAATAAATCGAAAAATGATCAATTTCAGGATGAAAATTGGAATTTCTGTTTTCAGTTGAATATAACCTAAGTTAAATTTGAACTACTTTTCATTCAAATATTTACTATATAGTAAAGCCTTACCTTTCATACATTTTGTATGAAACTGACGTTGATTTTTGTATTTTTTGTTACACTAAATAAAGCTCATTTAGAACATTCCTGCTTCGATTAATTTAGAATGCTTTGGTTTAACTTAAGAAAATGGAACAGCAACAATGAAGAAATTATAAAGCATTTATCATGTGAGTACAAAGAATCTGGACTTCATCCAATCGAGTTTGACAACACCGTAAAAACTCTAGGATTGCATTGGAATTCATCCATAGATGTATTTCAAATAAAGGTGACAATGCCGAAATCTGGTGCTGGAGTTACAAAACGTAATATACTATCAGAAGCATCAAAAATCTTCGACCCGCTAGGATGGTTAGCTCCAGTGGTGATAACAGCTAAAATCCTTCTTCAGGATCTATGGGCTTCCGGAATCGATTGGGACGTCAAGGTTCAACCAAGTATCGAGAAAAAATGGTTGAATTACAAAGAGGAACTACCAGATCTAGAGAAGATTAAAATTGATCGTTGGATAAACTACACAGAAAACTCAAATATAGAACTACATGGGTTTTGCGACGCATCAAGTCAAGCATACGCTGCAATAGTTTATGCCAGATCTAAAGATGTAATACGCATCATTGCCGCAAAAACAAAGGTAGCACCATTAAATCAGACAATCTCACTTCCAAGACTGGAGTTAAATGCAGCCTTATTATTATCTAAGCTACTCACCAAAGTGAAAATAGCCTTGGATTTCGGCAATGAAAACAAAACATACTGCTGGAGTGACTCTATGGCGGTGTTGGGCTGGATAAAAGGGAAACCCCATAATTACAAGACATTTGTAGCCAACAGGATAACAGAGATTCAAGCGAGCACGCACCCAAGCCAATGGCATCATGTAGCCTCCTGTGAAAACCCAGCTGACTGTGCTTCAAGGGGATTATACCCCAAACAACTAATCAACCATCCACTCTGGTGGGGAGGTCCAACGTGGTTAAAACTATCAACATACCCAATAAACAGTATAAGAATGCAAGAGCTAGAAACGATCGGCGATCTTGAAAGAAAACCAATTCACGTTTTCGTCGCAAACGTAAAGATTTCTATAATAGACTTCGATAGATTTTCTTCTATAGTGCGATTGGTGCGCTCCATGGCATTCTGTTATCGTTTTATAACAAACCTAAAAACGAAAACAAGGGATGGATCCCATCTTAAACCTGGTGAATTAAAAGCTGCATTAAAATCAATCGTCAAAGTTGTACAACAACAATGCTTTCGAAAGGAAATCGAAGCATTAGCCAACAAACAAGGTTTATCGAAAGATAGTACAATAATAACACTTAATCCGTTTGTCGATGGCGAAGGTCTACTAAGAGTAGGAGGAAGACTCGGCAATGCTAACCTAACATTTGATGAGAAATATCCAATAATATTGCCTAGAACTCATCAGTTCACCAAATTGATCATCAAGGAAGCACACCACAAAACACTTCATGGTGGAAACCAGGCCACTTTAGGCTACTTAAGACGGAACTATTGGATAATAAATGCAAAAAATTCAATCCGTTATATAATTCACAACTGCCTGTTATGTAGCAGAACAAAAGCATCGACCTCACAACAATTAATGGGAATTTTACCAGCTGAAAGAGTTCTGCCATCATCCCCATTCACCAACAGTGGAGTTGATTACGCAGGCCCTATAAGTTTGAAGCTATACAAAGGGCGCTGCAACAAAACCTGCAAGGGATACATCGCTGTATTCATATGCATGGCCACAAAGGCGATTCACCTTGAACTTGTCAGCGATCTAACAACGGAAGCTTTTCTAGCGGCTTTTAAACGCTTCACATCCAGAAGAGGTCTTTGCCTAAAACTATTCAGCGATTGTGGCACTAATTTTGTGGGTGCAAGTAATACACTTAAGAAGCAAGCTCAACAACAAAGTAAAGAATTAGGAGCCAGGCTAGCAGAAAAGGGAACCGAATGGCACTTCATTCCTCCGGGCAGTCCCCACTTTGGAGGACTATGGGAAGCCGGAGTAAAATCGACAAAACAACATCTCAGAAAGATTCTTGGGGGTCATATACTAACCTTTGAAGAATACTCAACCATATTAGCTCAAATTGAAGCGTGTCTGAATTCAAGACCTTTAGCTCCGTTAAGCAATGACAGAGATGATGATTCAGCGTTAACTCCAGGACACTTTTTAATAGGCAGGCCAATCATATCAATACCAGAGCCAGACATGACGAATGTGAAATATGTCAGCAGGTGGCATTTACTTGCTAAATTAACACAACTGTTTTGGAAGAAGTGGAGCTCAGAATATCTATCTCGGCTTCAAAAGCGACCTAAATGGTTGAAAGAACAACCTAATATGAAGGAAGGAGAGTTAGTTATGATAAAGGATGAACAACTTCCTACAACAAGATGGCCGCTCGCAAGAATTATTAAACTACATCGTGGTTCAGATGATCTTGTAAGAGTTGTAACAGTAAAACAAGGTGATAAGTGTTTGACAAGGAACATAACCAAAATATGCAGACTACCAATATCTGGTGAATCAGAGGAGGCAGCCAACCAAAACAACTCGGTTACACTAGAAAATCCAGTACCAGAAACAATACAAAAGGGGCTTTTAACACCAGAAGTACAACAACCAACAACAAAAGCAAGCTTTACAACAAAAATAAACAGAGTTATGTGTTTTCTGTCAATGCTCATGGTTATTGCGCCACTTAATGTAAAAGCTACAGAAGACTACCAAGTATCATTCTGGAATAATACACCTGGCATCTACTTTGAAGAAATAGGCACCATCAGACTTCTAGCATCGAAATGGAAAATTTTGGTACATTACGATCTTAATGGCTACTTTAAAGAAATTAGTAACATTATGGGGTACATTCATACGCTTAATAAAACATGCAACTATCTACGGTCTGAAGAAGATAGACACACAATATGCGGAGTAATCCACCAACAACTAAGCAGACAACTTATAACTATAAATCAACAAAACAGGTTAATTCAGAAGTTTAACAAACAGCTCCGTCGTCCCAAAAGGGGGATTGGCGATTCTGTGGGTTTTGTGCTTGGTGACATGTTCGGAGTATTAACACAGAGAGAAGCTGAACATTATGAAAATGCAATTATTCAAACTAGACACAACGAAGAGCATTTAATTAACCTTCTAAAAAATCAAACTTCAATAGTTGATACAACCATCAATATCGTGAAACACGATCATGACGTGAGCGCAAAGCATTTTGATCTGCTTCATAAGGATATCGAAACATTAGGCAATACCAGCAACCTTCTGATGGGTGAACATCGACGACAAAACAAAATTCAATCAACAATTATTTTTGCATTTCAAATCATGCTTGTTATGAAAGAACTACAGGACACTCAAAATGCGATAATCGATGTACTAACCCATTCTCAACATGGTAAAATCCATCCACTGCTTCTTACACCGCAGCAATTAGAAGAAGAGCTGAGAAAGATATTAGAACATATTCCTCCAGACAATCAATTTCCGGGAGGAAACAATCTCAACAACCTGGCAGATATATATAGCATAATGAGCGTCAAATATAGGATCACAAATAGCAGGATCGTATTTATCATTCAAGTACCGCTGGTACATATAGAAAGCTTCCAACTTTTCAATCAACTAGCAGTTCCTGTTTTTCATGGAAACTCATCACAATGGATCACTCCTTCTACGAGATATTTAGCAATTAACCAACAGAGAGAACGATATACTCCAATTTCTCAACTAGAATTCGATGAATGTATTTTCTTCAGAGAAAATCAATACCTATGCGATGCCTCTCCTATATACAATAAACAATCGTCGATCAGTGCATGTGAACTTAACTTCCTACAGCATAATACAAATATTCATCATAGCTGCAAATTAGAAACGTCTGAAGCTAAAAATGTGTGGATCAAAACATGGGAATCAAACAAATGGATTTTCTCCTTGAAAAATGAAACATCTTTCGACCTCTTTTGTAATAGAGGTAATGAAATAATAAGATTAAATGGGACTGGCAGCTTTTCGTTCTCATCAAACTGCGTATTAAGAGGAAATTCTTTCGTAATAAATGCAGTCACATACAATACGAACGAAATAAAGTCATCATACTTGCCTGCCTTTAATCTAACCTTTGTTAATGATGAATTAAATATGACCACACTGCAAATAGATAATCCAAAACAAAATTGGAAAGACAGCACAATCACAGATTTAAAAAACAGGATTCGTTTGCAACAAGAAGATGAGCAACTTCCAACAGAAATGAACAACCACGATGTGCATCACTACACGATTTCATATTCAACAATAGCCATATTTATTGTTCTCTTCGCCGTGGTGTACCTTAAATTTAAAGGATTGGCACAGCCTCTGGAACCTCTTCCAAGGCCCGACATGGGATCTCAAGTTTAGATAGCTGCAGAAATTCTGTCATCATCGCTGCCCCGGAATATGTTAACACATCTATCTATGCATAAATACAAATATGCATGACCCACTTAACATGCAAATATGCATAACATAAAACATAGGTTCAAATTATTACTTATTATTAATTATTATTTTTATTGAAATAAGAAACATCATTTTATCGCACATATAACAATATATTGCACATATAACATTTTTAAATGCATAATATGCTAAATTTATATTATTTTATATTCTTGTAACATTACATAGAACATATAATCTGCTATAGTAAGCAATATTCTTCTATAAAAGAGATTACAAGTTTTAAATAAAGTTAGTACCTTATCTGATATATAACAATTCGTTTGACTAGTAAGACCTCACCCGTAGTAATCTTTCTAGTCTAAAACAGATATATCGCTAGTGACAAATAAGCGATATTAACAGTCACAGTACTCAGTGGGACTCCTAACGAAGACGCCAAACAAGAAATGCTGGAACAATGGCAGAAACGATGGGAAAGCGCAGACACTGCGTCGTGGACCAGACAGCTGATCCCTAAAATTAAAGAGTGGGTCGAGCGTAAGCATGGTGAAATCAACTTTCACTTAACGCAATTCCTTTCTGGCCATGGCTGTTTTAACAGTTATTTCTTTAAAATGCATGTTAAAGAGAGGCCCTGTTGTTTCTACTGTGATGATGAAGATACACCAGAACACACTATTTTTCACTGTGAACGGTGGGAGCGGGAGCGTCGTGAGTGTACTGATAAAGTGGGTCAGCTGACAATGGAAAACATTATCCCTAAGATACTGTCGGAGGAGCGAAATTGGGACACCATAAATACCATGATAATGATGATACTACGTCAAAAAATGTCACAACACGAAGCTAACAACATACATTGAAAAGAACATGGACATCCAACGCCTGAAGTTATGCAAATTTTGCGATCCCGGTCGTGTGGAGGAGCGGAGGGTGGAGTTTTAGTCGGTAAGAGTCCGGCACAGCGCCCATGAGGGTTTCCCCCCTCGACATTAAAAAAAAAATATATATATATATATATATATATATATATATATATATATATATATATATACATACATATATATATATATATATATATATATATATATATATATATATATATATATATATATATATATATATATATATATATATATATATATATATATATCACTGTTAGAAATGTTGCTGTGATTTACGTTGTAAATCTTGCATCGAGGCTCATACGAAGTAATCTTGTATCATAATTAGATACAAACAATGAATCGAAACTATTTTTGATGTAATTGTATCCAAAACCCATGTATCGCTTGTGTCGAAAATGTACTACAATATAATTTGCGTCATACATGGTTTTAAGGTTCAATTTATAACATCAAAATTTATAATAACAAATATATATATATAATAACTTTATTATATTTTATCTCGGCGTGCACTACATTTTAGAAACCTACGTCCTATTTTAATGATTGGGTTAATACAATTAATCTTTGTTTGTTTTAGTCCTCGTTAGATGTTCAAATCGAAGCACACAAATTTCAAATCTTTTAGATTAAAAATTAAATAATGTAATAAAAATATCGCGTCCGGGTTTTATTTTACAATTAAAATAATATTTCAAATTTAAAAAAATATATTTACGAGTGAGTGAAAAAAATTATTTATTGATAGAATAAATTAAAAAATAAAATTTTAATCAAAATGGCATTTCACATTAAAGTAAATTTTGTTTCGTCGACAAACATGGTCTAGTTTGGGAGTACCTACGAAGATTTTATTGTATTAGTATTTATATATTTTTTATTAATTATTTATTTTATGTAAAGTATAGTAAATAAAAACAGCTCGGGTTATTTTAAAAAGGAAAAACGTGGATGATTTTTTATTATACGATGCAATTGTGCATCAAAAGAGTTGAAAATAATTCTATACGATATGTTTTGAGTCATATATAAAATTATTAATTTGTAACTGTTTTTTGTAGCTGCAATGTAATATTTCTGGGTTTGAAAATTATTTTACGGATCCATTGGACACAGAAATTCGAAAACAAAATTAAAATTTTTGAACATTATACTACTAACATCCGGAATTTAATTTGAAAATTATAGTTAAAAACGTTTGGGAAACAGGAGTTCTAACCTCGAAACAGAGTTGCAGGATTGGATTTATGTTGATTATAATTTGGAAGATTACAATAATAACATGTATGGAGTTTAAAGGAACAACTTACGAAAAGGTTTACTTGTAACAAACCCCTATTATGAGAATGAAATCCCATTTTTTCTGTTCATCGAATATATTATTGAAATTCAAAATGAATTGATTTTGTAAATTGTCAGGCACAAGTTTTGTAAGAAAAAACGATACATTTTAGTTTTATCTTAGTACTGATAATAATTATTACTTAAACTCAACGAAAAGTGTTTGCCTTAAATATCACTTTAATTGTCGGTCAACATTTGGATAATTTACGACAGTTGAGTTATATTTGCATTATTAATTTTCACTTAAAATTAGCGAAGTATTTGTTTAAAATAATAATTTTCCTAAATGTTTCCGTAAAATCAATTAATGTGTGGTATTTTAGCCCTGTGGTTGGGGGCATTCGTGTTCGTAAATATTATGAACGAAACATGAGACCCATAGAATACCACCACAGTATCCAGAGCTTGTCGTAGGAGGCGACTAAATCTGGTTGGATCGCTGGGCTGACGACCCGCATCCGTAAAACCGTGAAAATGTTAAAAATGTCAACAAAAATAAAAAAATCGGATACCGCCAAAACAACAAAAAAAACGAAACCTCGCTTAAGTACCCGGACACGAGATTGAGGATCGGCAAGTGGAACGTGCAGTCATTAAGAAAACCTGGCGCGTTGGACGGCCTTGTCACATGCATGAAAGAGTATCGGATGGAACTCGTAGCTCTCCAAGAAACTCGATGGCCTAAAAGTGGAGACCATGTGTCCCAAGGCTATACGTTGCTACACAGTGGAGATGAACTCGGAAATCTTGGGGTTGGCTTTCTCATTGGGCCACAGGTAAAAAAGGCTGTCTTTGACTTTCAAGCAGTCGATAATCGAATGTGTAAGTTTCGCTTGCACATGAGATTAGCCAACCTGTCAATTGTCTGTATACATGCGCCCACTGATGTAAGCCAACCCCAAGATAAAGACTCATTTTACAATAATCTGGATAATCTGATGGGTTCTATACCGGAGCACGATGTCAAATTGGTGATTGGTGACTTTAATGCTAGAGCTGGCAGAAATCAGGCCGACTTATGTAACAATATAGGTCCGTACTCCCGACACGAAACTGCGACCGAGAATGGGGAAAGAATGATGTACTTTGCGATCGCTCATGATCTCAAAGTGGCAAGTACATTCTTTCCCCATAAAAACATCCACTTAGAAACATGGACACATCCACGTAAAACATCCCGAAGCCAAACTGACCATGTGTTGATTTCAAAAGGGCAGGCTCGGGTTGTCCAAGACGTGAGATCGTATCGGTCGTCAACAAAATTCGTGGGCAGTGACCATTTTATGGTTGCTGCAAAGCTACGATGGAAATTTTCGTACAAATCAGGGAGGACAGGAGAATATACAACGCGATTCTCCTGTGAAGGTCTGATAAATAAAGAAACGCAACGAAAATATCAAGATCTTGTCAGTAATAGCATTATGCAATCCAATTACCAATCTGATGATGTGAACAGTGTCTGGGAAGTATTGAAAACCTCGGTTGTCGATGCTGCCCAGCACACTCTCGGTATAGTGAAAACTAAGCCCAAAAATGATTGGTTTGATGAGGAGTGTCGTCTTGCTGTTGAGCAACGAAATATAGCCTATAATGAAGCGCAGACTCGGTTTACAATCGCAAGGAAAAACAAAGCAGTTCTTGCTAGGAGGACAGCTAAACGCATTTGTAGACAGAAGAAGCGCGAATGGTGGAAGGCTAAGGTCTTAAGAGTACAACAACTCAGCAATGAGCACAATTCGCGTGGTTTCTTTAAATGAATCACCGAATTGCACCATACCTTAAGATCTCGGTCAACTGCCATTCGGGACCAGGATGGAAACCTCTGTGTTAATGTCGATGCGGTACTCGATACATGACGTGAACATTTCTCTGATCTACTTAATGTTCCACATGTATCACAAGCTGTGTTTGAATACCCTCAAATACAGACCGCAGAGATGTTCACTGAGATGTTCATCCTATGAGAAATTCACAATGGCCATGCAGAGATTAAAGAAAAATCGTTCACCAGGAGTTGATTGCATTAATTCAGAGCTCTTGATATTCGGAGGGCTAACTTTGTGGAACTGTCTTTTCGACCTTGTTCGATTGGTATGGCGAAATGAAGTTATGCCTGACGAATGGAAAGTGGCCGCGTTATGCCCAATTTTCAAGAAGGGTGATCGCTTGAAATGCGAGAACTATCGCGGTATAGCTCTCCTTTGCACAGCATATAAGTTACTGATGACAGTATGTATAATGTATGAACATTATCTTGGGAAGAATTACTCCTCTAGCGGAGGAAATTGTCGGTGACTACCAAGGAGGATTCCGTCCAAATCGGTCAGTCACTGATCAAGTTTTTTCGCTACGGATGATTCTTTCCAAGTACTACGAAACATCTCGCGATGTACACCAGGTATTCCTAGATTTCAAGCAAGCCTGTCGATCAATCGAGAGAGATTATGATATGCGCTTGAATATTTGGGAATACCTAAATATTCAAGCGCATACCATAATGCTGTGTCAAAGTTGAGAACAGGCTATCGAGAACTTTTGCAATCAATTCCGGTGTTCGACAAGGAGATGCGCTGTCCCCGATACTTTTTAATCTCATGTTGGAATACATCCTTCGTAAAAGTGCAACACCTCAGGACAACATCTTATTCCGACAATCCAATCAACTTCTTGCTTATGCAGATGATATCTGTGTGATTGGATTAAATGGCAATGGAGTAAAAGAGATACTTGATCCACTGGAACAGTGTTCAGCTTCCGTTCGTCTCAAAATCAATGAGTCAAAAACCAAATATCTAATCTCTGGTTTTCGAGACCAAGACGCAAGTGATTTCAGTAGTAATCACACGTTTGAAGGAGTGATGAGATTCAAGTACCTTGGATCTCTCATCACTCACGATAATAGTGTGGGCGAGGATATCAAGGTCCGCCTTGCCGCTGGCAATCGGGCTTTGTATCTTCTACGTCCACTGCTGAAATCAAAATATCTTGCAAATACGGATAAGCTGAAACTGTACAGAGTGTTGATCAGACCCGTTGTCATGTATGGATGAGAAAGTTGGACCTTGACGGATGAGTACGAAAGATGGCTTCTAACATTTAAAAGAAGAATCATGCGTGTGATATATGGTCCAAAACGCGACGTCGATGGCACTTACCGAGTTCTTTTCAATCACGAGATCAGGAATTTAATGCAAATTCCTGATATCGTGCATGAAATTAAAGGACAGCGAGTACGCTGGCTCGGACACGTTCTGCGTGCTGATCCAAACCGAATGATACAGCGAACCTTTAAGGGAGAACCGCCTTTCGGTAGGCGAAGAGGTCGCTGTCGGCGACGATTGCTCCACGGCGTAGAGAGCGATCTGGCATCTTCAAACTGCCTACAACGGTTTGAAGAGCTGGCTCGTGATCGAAACCGATGGAGTCAAATTGTTGACACGGTACGGGCCAATAATGGCCTGTAAAAACCGAAAAAAAAAAAAAATTTAATATTTTTAATGCAGAAATTATGTTCTACATAGTTCTATGCTCGTTGAAAAATCACATGATCAAGTATGTGTCAAATTCAAGAACCTAAAATATAAAAAAAGTTATGAAGAACATATCTGCTGCAACAACAATAACTCGTATATATTAAGCTATAATATTCATAATATATAACTATTTAGTTCAAGTAATAAAATATTTATAAACAAATGTATCTAATACCAAATATGAATTTAAAATAAAATAAAATAAAAAAAAATTTCAAGAAGTTTCATAATGTCTTATTGAATCTGTTCCTTATAAATAATTAATTTTCTAGAGCAATTTCTTTACATTGCTTATTTCAATATAAATAACATTGTAATATTTTCAAAGCAATTTTGACACTCTTCATACATTCAGAAGCAAACTAAATTGTATTTTCATATATATATATATAACCTTATGCGTTGGGTTTCCATGTTACTATCAATCTTTTCTTCCCTTTCAATTTATGATGTTAGCATCCTTGTTTGAGGTAAGATAATCATTTTTTTACGTTTAGTTTTGTTTGGGTGCAGGGCGAACTTTTAGACTGTCCTAGCTCCTTGTAACTGTCAGAACTCCTTCACCCAACGAGCGATCCTTCAAGTAACGGTTGATAGCTGCCTTAAACTTGTGTATTTTATATTTCATCGGAAACTGAAACCCGGCAAACGAATTCCACTTCGTAGATGTTCAATAAATAAATTCGCACTTTGCATCTTCAGTTCGAGGTTTCGGCAACTTCACCGTAAACCTATGCGCATTAACCGTTCCTCGTTTAACCCGTCTTGGCGTAACAAATGGTGGTATTTTCTCGTTTAAGTCTATCATCATGATATTAATGGTGTTCAAATTTCGCATCTCTGACAGTATCTTACGGATTATATTTTTCGTTGTCAGCTGGCCTACTTGACCAGTAAACTCACGACGTTCCCGATCCCATGGTTCACAACGAGAAATAGTGTGTTCTAGTGCAATTGTTCATCACAGAAAGGTCTCTCTTTAATGATGTTTTAAAGCAAAAAGCTGTTCAAACGGCTCTAGGAATCTTCTTTCTTGTCCTTCTCTCATCGTTTCTGCCAATGGTCAATCATTTCTTGTTTGGCGCTTTCCGTAGCTATTATGAAGGCTTCTTCTTTCGAGACTGTTCTTTTAGCACTACATATCCAGAGTGCAACAGTCTATTTACGCGCTCCAGTTGATCACGGGCATTTGTAGTGTCCAATGCAAGAATTCATACGGGTACCCCATACAATATGAATGATGTGACTACCGAGGAGAGCAATTTCTTCTTACTTGCGCTCGGTTTGCCTTTGTCTAATGTGCTCTTGCTAGCTTCAGCCATTATAACCGCCATAGGGTTATCCAGTAACAACGGCAACCGATGAGGTTGTTCATATCTCGCACATACAATAAGTACCAGATCATTGGCATATCCCACTTGCATGGCATCCTCCGGGAAGGGAATCCTGAGAAAACCATAAAGATATAAGGAAAAAATAAATAAATAAATAAATTCATTCGTCATAAATAATATTCCAGATCAGCGGTTTGAAAACCGAGCTCGTAACCTCCATCTGAGTGACTACGCTCGCTGATTCCACAATGATTCCTCATTCATTCAAATAGCTCGGAAGAGCCTTATTTATATATATATATATATATATATATATATATATATATATATATATATATATATATATATATATATATATATATATATATATATATATATATATATATATATATATATATATATATATATATATAAACTCTCATAAAAGTTCTCTGATTATTATACCGATTGTTCTATGAATTAATAATTTTAATAATTTAGTGACATTGTATAGTTTCTATACTGTAACTGTCCATCGGCTAATGTGTTCATTATATATAAGAATTTTATTAGAATTTAATTAGTTTTTAAAGATAGAGCAAACTTGGTTGGCGTTTGGTTTGGGTCCGACAAATCTCTTGCGCTTAACATCAGACCTTATCCACTTTAGAATTAAGATTTAATTCTTAAGTGGATTAGTTAAAACTTTCTTGGTGTTGGAGAAATCAAAATTTCACACAACCGGTGCATTTTACCTGTAAACCACCTTTTGTCAATGGATCAGCCATTACCGGCTAGTTTTAATTGCAAAGACAATGCACTATTGCAACTAGCCGGTACCAAAATAATCGTGTCATTATGATTAGAATAATGAAGGGTAATTGAGAATCTACATTCTTTAATCAATTTAGAATTGGTCAGAGGGTTGCTTAAGGAGTTGAGTTGACAGGTTTGAACATAGATTCAATCCACTTGACCAGGATGCCATTTATACTAAAATTAGTACATACGGTAATGCTAGTATTACAAGAAGAGCTTTATTTGAAAAAAGTTCCAGACCAGACATAACCAAAGATAAGAAACTCTTTAAAAAGTTCATGTCGTGCAGTTTCACAAGACCTATCAGCTCTGTTTGCATTCCGCATGTCAGTGAGTGGTGACCTGTATAAAATATCACATGTCATAAATCTGTTAACATATCTTTCAAGAGCTTTCAGTAAACTTGATGACAGTCTAATAGGTATTTACTTTATGATCAATATTATCAGACTTTTCGAAATAAAAACTACTTTGTTTATGCTCTAGAATGAGGAATAGTGCTAACAACAATACAAGCGTTGAAAAGATGCAAAAAGGCGTACTTTAATAAGAAACGCATGCTTAATTTCAGTTGGGAAAATCTTAGTAGGCCCGCCAGATTTAAGGAGGCAAAAGAAAAGAGAATGCAATATTTAATCTATATTCGATAAGGCTACTCTACCATTAGTCAAATGTAGTAAATCCAGTCTACAAATTTAATTTTTCGATAAGACATTGTGGTGTTCTGTAAATAAGTACTAAATAAATAATTCGTACAACTAACGCCACAATCAAATAAATTTCGAAGAAAAAATTTCAAATAAGTTCATGTAATTCGGTATAGCACTGTCGCGACACGACTAAGCACTACATATACGAATCGTACAAGTACATACATCAAGTCCGGTAGCATAGATTTAATGTTTTCGATCACACTGTCATATAACAACAACACAACCAAACAACAACTCGAATAACAATTCAAAGTCTTCTACACACGGCGTTACATTGATCACCCTTACGGGCGCTGTTCAGGGAAACATTACATTACACGTCAATATCTTCTGACACAACCTCCCGAAAATTGCATACTCTACCTTCAGTCTAATCTATAATTTTGACAACTTCTCAATATGTCTGCCTTTTTCGATGGCTTTACCACAACTTAGATAATATTTCTATGAAATTCATCACATGCTGTGCAATACAACCAAATATTACTAAAGATGGAAATATTACTAAAGATGCGAATGTGAACGCACACCAACAAATACAGAATGCAGCCAGTCAGGTTCGTTTCATGCCGTAACCAAAGCGTAAAATAAATACTAAGGCATGATGTCGGACTTGAAACTGCTTACGTTCCTTCAACACAGCCCCTCTTATTTTAGTTCCAAATCGTTCCCGAGCCTTCTCCTGGGTCTCCTTTATTCGAAGGTGGACACCATTCACTCTTATTCGATTCGCCTGTAATAACCTCCATCTTCACCGAATCCAGATCCTTACATTATCCATTCCTTAATTTCTCCTTCATTTCCTCATGTTTCGCATTCCATTTAGGTCCCACGCTCACTCGATCCACTTCATTCACCGACCGATGCTTTTCCTCACTGGCCTTTATACATTTGTCGCGATGTGGTGACAACTCTGAACGATAACCCCATTTCAGTGGCAGCTCGATGTTACCAATGTTTAATATCTCTCGTCCAAAATCCAATACGAATCCGTAATTCCTCATGATGTCTGTACCCAGGATGACCACATCCACTAAATCCGCAACCAGAACTTCATGCCAAAATTGTTGGTAACCTATTCGTATTGCTACCTACTTTTTACGCTTAACCGCTGCATTCTCGCCATTTGTTCCCGAATCTAATAATATGAGACTGGAACAACCATAAACTTCATCCTTAATCGTCAAGCTGTTTGCACCTTTATTGACCAATTCATAAGACTTTTGGTTTCGTATAACATTCTTTCTTCTTGGCCGTTAGTTTTTTCTCTTCCAAGGGTCTTCGAAAAGATGGTGATGGTCATCTCGTTCGCCTACGCCTTATTTGCCAGCATTCCCTCGAGATATGTCCTTTTTTGTCGCGAAGCCAACATCTCATCATCCTGTTGCCATCAAAGCACTCCGTTGCTTTCCAATTATTTTCCGGGTTTGTTTTTTCTTTCGATGTTAGTTGCACTGGCCGTACCATGACTGTTGGTTTGATGATGTTGTTTGCAGTCTCGTTTGTAAGTGCCCACACGAGGGTTTCTGCAAATTTTGTTTTTGAAGACAATACTACCACACGTCTCGTATCTGGATCGGCATGTTCAAAGTAATTTGGTGCAGAAAATTTACATAATTAATTTACAATATATTGAATTATTATTTTTTTCTAATTTAAATTATTTAAAGAATACAAGGCAAATTGGTGGCAAGAATTGCCGCAAATCGTTCAGGACTTGAAATTTTAATTTGTCAATCTTTTGACCACCAGGAATATTTTGATGGAACTGTTTCTTCTTTTCTATTAACCCAAAACTTTGATCAGAAGTTGACAACCACCGATCAATATACATCATAAGTGAACTAGTTTATATTTAGTTTTTTATATAGTGAATTAAACAGGAAACCTCGTGAAGCTTTACTTTCTCTTCAGATATGCATGATACTCTCATTGGATGATAAATTGTGAACAAAGTAAAAGGTCCGCGATTGCTGTTCTTAATAACAAATCCTCGTCGGAAGAACTAGTGTAGGTAGCTTTTTCATAAGGTCGAACGAAATGATTGTCACTCATTGTTAATGTCGTTTTATTTTTTGGCATCAATTTTCTTTTAATTTCTCGCCACTTCAGCCTTTTTATGATGCAACTCTTTATGAAACCTAACTTTTAGCCGTTCCTCAGAAGTTATGAGCTGTCTTTTATTGCGAAATGCAAAAGTGGTTAACAATTCACATAAAAATATGCAACTTGTAGATTAAGCCTGAAAAAACCAAAGTGAGAAAAAAATCAAAAATACCATTAGACAGAGATTGTTTTTTTTCTTTTTTTTTATAGTGGATATATTTTGATAGATGCTTATAACATAACCAATAAATTTCTAATTTTTTTTTGTTTTTGAAAAAAAAGACAAAACACACTTTGAATCTACAACAATAAATTGAAAAAAAATAAATTTAACATAATTATTCAATATTTCAATTATTTTCACAATGAATTAAGATGAATTTAAATTATCAATTGACTATAAAATAACTACTATAAAATGCTTCATAATGACGTCATACAAACGATTTCTCATTCATATATATTTTTCCTATAAAGTATTTTTCCAGTACTGAATAAAAATACTTCTCTTGATATTTTGTCAGCACTGCTATAATAATTTTCTCAGTAACCATAAAAATTTATTCAGTACTGAATAAATTTTTTATACTGGAAGTGTTTTTTATTTTTAACTTACTTTTCTTCTTAGCGCTTAAAAATAAGAATTTAGCTATATCTAAAAAAATTAAATTGGTTATATAGAAAAAAATTAACGTTTTACTAATTATCTGATCTAACTGATTTTATTTAATTTTAAATAATAGTTTTAGATTTAGATAACAGTTGGTAAATTTGCACATTTCCTGGTAAATGTGGGGATCCACCGATTTCGAACTTTAGCCGTAACAAATCCAACAGCATTGAAATTTTAGTTAGAGATGTGATCTGATTCGATAACATACTAATTCATGGGCTAAATGTTACTACAAAACATGAAATTACCATTAGCCAAAACAGTTAAGTATCTCAACTAACTCTATACATTAAGCTTTAAACTTACATAAATATCACTGACCGGAGCAAGTACCTAAGGAGTACCTACTTAGTTACATTAATCAATATACAACCAACTCAAATAATCGTTACCTTGCCATATTTACACTTTTAATTCGACGTTGAATCGGAAACACACAAATAAAACAATCACCGTTCGTATTAAGATTTATGGTTGTGAAATTGCGCCCACATATTTATTGTTCATTAAATAACCTGTAACAATTAATTTTAGCCCACCCAGCACATGAAGGTGATTTTGATGAAATAATAAACTTTAGAATTTTCAATGCTTTTGTTCCTTGAATAAGCTATTTATGGATGTGTGTGTGTGTGTGTGTGTGTGTGTCTATTGTAAATATCATTTTCTCTTTTGTTCATATTCGCACTTCCGTCTGGTGTGGAGCTTTCGGTTGATTAATGGTATGAGGAGATAAATTAACCAAACCGAAACAAAAATATAATGTAGTAAAACATAATTTTTTTTTTTTGGAAAAAAATTAATTTTTCTGAATATAAATGAAAAACCATTACATTTTCTTTTTTTGGTGTGTGTTGGTTGGATGTACTATGTGAGCTTTCTTTATTTTCATCATCATTTTTGTTTTGTTTCTCAATTTTACTTGATTAATTATTTTTAACCTCCTATTGTTGTTATACTCGCAAAATACAAAAACGAAGCTTATTATGGCAAAAATTGTATAAATAAATAAAATGGATGAATCCAACAATATTGTGTTGCTTACAAAAAAAAAAAGAATTGTATGTGCGTAAAATTTAATTATTTTTCCAGAATAGCAGCAACAAAATGAAGAAGAAAAATTATAAATTATTATTTCCTTTTGTTAGAAAAATGTTAGATGAATGTAACAAGCAAATGAATCGCTTCCCTTTTTTAATTTAATTTAATTTAATTTTTATTATACATAATTAGAATAGAAATAACGAGAAAATGTATTTATTTTCATATTTTCATTTCATTATTTCTACTTTTAATTAACTTACCTCGTGTATTTTCTTTTGATTTTCATTCTATTGTGTATGTATAGGTTTGTTTGAGTGTGCAAAGCAAAAAAACCTACAATGCAAGAATTTAATGAAATTCATTATAGCAGGATTACGTTTGTAATTGCATACATCGATCAGATGGTAAACAACTATAAAATATTTTATATTTGTTTTATGATCTTAATTATGCTTTATACAACTTATGTGTATACGAAAATAATTTTGGTATACACTGTAAAAATTAATTACTTTTCAATCAACCTGAACCTACTTACATAAGTATAAAATGTTTAAATATGCAAAGGTAGAATATCTACGATTTTAGTAAATTATATTAATAGAATATGGCGGGAGCTAATGAGATTGGACATACCATCCCTCTAAATCTTAGCGTCATAGCTTGGCATTTGCAAAAGTTACTTAGTCAAGAGTACATATATCTCTGTGTGTGTTGGCGATTATTTACAATTTTAGAAATGAATTTAAATTAGCAACAACGAAGTTGTATTAAATTTTGCATAAAAAATGGATTTAATGGTGCGCGAACGTTGGAAATGTTTGAAAAGGGTTTCGGCTACGATTCTCTAAAGAAAATGGTCGTTTACCAGTGGCACGAGCGGTTTAAAAGTGGTCGTGAGTCAATAGAAGATGATGAACGCAGAGGCAGATTGATAAAATAAAACAAATGTTGGCCAATAAACGCAAATTAACCATCAGAGAGATAGCGGAGGACTTGAACCTTGTCTATGGATCGGTCCATGACATTTTGGTTAATGATTTAAGTTTCTTAGAGACACGGTCTCTGTGTTGACGTCCCAAAAGACATGATTTGCGACGTTGAAACCGATCCCATATTCATGAAAAGGATCATTACTGGAGACGGGACGTGGGTTTATGAGTATGGCACGCAATTCAGTCATCAGGCAAGTAAATGAAATTCACAAAATGAGCCGAGACCAAAAAAACCACGTCGTTTTCAGTCAAAAAAGTAGGCAATGATCACGGTTTTTATGGATTACAACGGTGTAGTGCATCATGAATTTTTGTAGAAGGAGAGACCGTAAACAAAGAGTATTATGAGACGTTTGCGTGAAGCAATTCGCCGAAAGAGACCAGAATTGTGGGCAGAAAAATCGTGAATTTTGTACCATGGTAATGCACTGTCGCACAGTGCCATCATTATTCGTAATTTTTGGCGAAAAATGCAACAAACACCATCCAACAGCCACCAAATTCAGCTGATTTGACTCCTTGTGACGTTTTTCTGTTCAATCGAGTTAAAAAACCATTACGAGGAACGCGTTTCAGCTGCCGAGAGGAAATAATCGAAACATATAAGGAAGCACTGATGGACATACCAAAAACAGAATATAAAAAATGTTTCGAAGATTGTATCAAGCGCTGGCATTGACGTGTTGTAGTCGGTGGGGATTACTTTGAAGGGGACAATATAGATTTAGATTAATAAACTTGTACTTTCTGAATAATTTCAGGGAACTTTCTGATCAAGGTAATAGTTTGTAACGTTCGTCTAATTCCAAATTTAGGTCGTACAATTATTTATTTCAAATTCTTTCCAAAGTAAAAATTTCCTAAGTAAACTTTCACTAGATTTCATTTTTGTGATGTTAACACCATCTACCTTGCGACATTTAATAGATCTACATATTTAGTATTCAAACCAACTTATTTTCGTTGTTATGGGTTAGTGTCTAATTATGGCTTAGTTACTTAATTACACAGTACCAAAAATTAACTATAGCAAGTAGAAAGATATATATTACGGGGGAGAATGAAATGAATATATTAATTATGACTTAGAGAGAAATTTGGCGCGAAATTGTGGCTATATAAAGATTGGAAAGTTTTCATACCAGACGAAGAATAAAATTTGTTGAGAGATAAAAAAATTGATAGTCAGTCAAGAAAAAATGTTCAAGTGATTAAAAACAAAAAAAAAAATAAAAATAATAGTGATGGGTAGAAACCCATAAAGTTATAACTATATATATATATAGATATATATATTGATATTTAAATGAGATCGAATATCTCAAGAACTGAAAAAAAAAATGTATATAGCGTTAACAATAGTTAAGTGAATTTCTTTTTGTGGCACAATCATGTAGATTGTTGTCTAACTTAAATAAAAATAAAAAAAAAAAATAAATAAAAAAATAATAATAATATATGTACAATTAAATCAAATTATAATTCAGTATTTGTTAAATAGTGTTAAGTCTGTCTTACTTATAAGATAACTAATGTTAATTGATGAACTTGGAAATTAAAATTAAAAAAAAAAAAATGTTATCAATAAATACTGTTTCTAATACTATTATTGGCGAGTTTTTGTTAAATTGATGGTGTTTTCCGCGACTGTTGCTGATACATAATGCAAATTCGTGCTTAACTGGTTGCGGTTGGTTGTCCATAGCGTTTGCTAGTGGATTAGTTGCTGATTGGTTAGCTGATTGGTTGGCTGATGGGTATTTTGTGTTGGAGTTGGATTATTGTTCGACGTCGAGTGTTGCGGAGTTGTTCAAAGCCGAGTTTTGGGGGATGAACGTGATTCCTGCAGTAATCCTCGAATTGGAGATCGTCGGCGTGCGGTGAATTGTTATTTTTTTTGGAACCGTTGTATGGTAAGGTTTTTTTTTCTAAATTATAACATTACTATATATTATGTTAGGTTTAAGGGAATAATTTTATGTATTGGAGTTAGAAAAAAAGAACAAAAATAGCTAACTTCATAATTCCGTTTCATATATATACATATATAGTTATACTCGTGCATTATCGCGGTTTAACACAAATTTATATTATAGTTGAATCACGCCAAATTTTTCTTGAATATTTTTTTTTGATTTCATTAACTACGAATATTAATGAGTAGATAAATAAAAGATATAGGGAAGCAATATGGTAGATGTTAGCAGGTGCATATACACATAACTTTATATACCTAAGCAGGAAATTTTTTTTTTTTGCACATGAATTGATATAGTTTTTGTAGTGGACCGTTCGTGAAATGATGGTGAGGCAGACCCTCCCAACCGTGAGCATCTCGAAAAAAAATGATAACAAGCATGTGCGCTCCATCATACGGACATGCGGTCTACGCTACAAAATGGCGCTAAAACAGGGACCCGTGTTGGTCAAACAGTAAATGTTACTAACACATGGTTAATTTTATTTTAAATTTTATTTGGTGGCTTTAATAGAGCATCCAGGGAGCCTCACTCCTTAACCATAGATAGTTTGGTAGCCGCCTCTATTATACTTTTAGTTTTCAACATGCGGTAAACTATCTTTTGTAATTTGACCCTTCTGGTTTTTGATTTCCATTCACTTATTATACTGTTATCAACACTTTTCGCTTGAGGATGGCGGATTGATTTCAACATTTAAATCTATTGGTTGATTGGCTGTGATTCAGTGTTTCCCAGTGGTTTTCATGCTTGTTTCTCTGTCTGAATCATAGTGTTGAGTGCTTATGACAGTATCATGTTTTTTTCTTGTAGCTAACAATAGTATGAATAGCAGTTTTGAATTTGGTTGTTGCGATTGGTGGTCGAATCTAAGTGACTCTTAGCCATCCCACCAATCATCAATCCTAAATTAAAATGCTATCCTGTTAATTATTAACTGGTAATTAAATTTTTAGTAGTACAGTAAATTTATAGTTATGACACATGTTATCAGCTATACGTCATATTGCTTCCCGTTTTGAATTATTATTGATTTTAGAAAAAAAAAAAAAAAGAAAATTACATATTAATTTTATTAATTCGCTATTTGCCGAATTGTAATAAAATATAACAAAAATATTTATCGTATTAAATTTTTTGTCTCTTTTGCGTAATAACGATCATATAATAAGATAATTTTTTCTTTCTCTCGATTTTTTTTATTTGTCTATCTTCATATTATCTTCATCTATTTTCATATTATAATTATTATTTTTTTCTTTCACGTTTTGTATTGTCTTTTCTTTCTAATTTTTTTTGCTATACATTATATATATATTTTTTTTCGATTTATAAATTGGTTTGAATATTAGGTTGTATTGAATTTTTTTATCATTTTATATTTGCATTAAGAAAAATTAAAATTAAATAAATAAATAATTAAAAATCTAAATTTACATAATGGAGATGCATAGTTATACGAAGTTTTTAGTGGAGGAGGAAATTGGTGTAGAATTAACTATTCGGGAAATTGATAGAGATCGCGAAGATTATATTAATGAATTAGAGATTGCCATTCAAAATGAGTTAAAAGATCCTTCATTAGTTCCTTTGAGTTCTCACGTAACTAGCAACCCAGAAACAGAAATACGTCAAGGACGAGAAGTTTTGTTTCTTTGCGAAAAACTTATAAAGCCGAAAGATGTAACGCATGACGCTCTGACTGAGGTATATTATCGTGCAATCCATTGGAAATTACGATTAGAGCGGTTGAAAAATAAATTTGGTGATCTTCTAAAACTCTCGCTTACTTTGGATAGATTTAACCAAGTTATTCAGGTAGTCCCGAGTAAACTAGATAAGTTAAAAGCTGATTTGTTAAGGCAAGCTTCATTGCAAAAGGAAGTAAGCGATACTGCCCGTGGCAAAGATGATAATGCTTTGGATAATGCATCTGCCGACGAATTATCTGGTATAATAATGGGGAAAAGCGAAGAAAAACTTCAGATATCTTGGCCTGAAAATTTCCTATCAGGACTCTCTAGGGAAGTCCCAAAACCTTCTAACAGTATATCAGATCGCGAATCAGTTTCTCGTGGTGGTGCAAATCTAACTCCTACGTTTGGTTCTCGACGCGAAAATTTACAAGGTGGTGATAACTCTGCTGATTTCTATATTGAACTAGGTAAACGAATCGAAAGAGATAACACACGTTTTTTTATGCCTAAGTGGAAACTCTCTTTTGATGGTAATCCTCGAGGATTAAATGTATTCGACTTTCTTTTTCGTTTAGAAACTTTTGCCAGGCGTGATGGGTTTCCAGAAAATCGGTTACCGTTAATTATCCATGCTTTTGTTTCGGAAACTGCCGAAAAATGGTTATGGGTTTACACTCGTGACTATCCAAATTCCTCATGGGATAACCTTCGAAGTGCTTTTGTTACTAGATTTTCAGGTCCAGAAACAGAAAGAGAAAAAAGAAGGCTTATCGAAAGACGCACTCAGAAATATCGAGAGCCGATTAATGAGTTCGTACTTGAATTACAAACCTTGAATGGGCGTTTATCGAATCGATTTTCCGAAACTGAGCTATTAGAAATAATCCGTGAAAATATGAGTACTGCTTTGCAGACGTCAACCCTTCAAATGAGTTTTAGTTGCATCGAAGACTTGAGAGCCATATGTCATAAATATGAGAGAATTTGGTCTAGTTCTGGTTATGATCACAAGTTTCATGGTGACACCAGCAGATCTCGTCATATTAGTGAAATTCATAATAACATCGAACCTGAAATTTCTAAAGCTATGGATTTCGATAACAGCGAAGTAGTTTCATCCGTAGCGGGGTTAAAATTAAACAGTGATAAATTACCGACAAATATAATTTGCTGGAACTGTCACGATATCGGTCATCGGTACCAAGACTGCTCTAAAGAGTTTGTCGATATTTTTTGTTTCGGTTGCGGAGAGGCTAAAGTCAGAAAACCAAATTGTCCTAAGTGCACTAGTAGACTGACTTTAAACAGGTTGCCGAATGCTTTTCGTCCTGTGGGAATGCGTTCGGAGACTTCCGTCAACTATCACAGGAGCCCATCCAAGTAGATAATAATGTTACAGGTTCTTTATTTTCCAACGTTATCGAGGGAACCTGTAAAACTAAAACTTCAAATCAATTAACATCTATCATTTCAAACTCGATGGTTCATAATAGCACTCAAACTGAAGAACATTCAAATTTTCACTCCACAATTTTTTCATCCATTAGAGATAATATACCCATTATTCCTCGACGTACTCTAACTTATTGGAAAGAACGTAAATTTATCAACAGACTTTGCTGTTCTGCTATTTTAAAATTGGGTACTGATCCTCGTCCGCATGTACTAATATCACTCAATGGAGAGCCTGTTACTGGTCTCTTAGATAGTGGGGCATCTGTGAGCATTTTGGGGAAAGGAGCAGAAGAACTACTAGCTAAACTAGATTTTAAAATACGCAAACTTAACTCTTGTGTCAAAACAGCAGATGGAACAGCTAAGCGAATCTTAGGCTATGTAGACATACCCACAACTTACGAGGGCAAACTTCATTTCATACGGTACTTTGTAGTTCCAACCTTAGAAGGTCAATTATACTTGGGCATTGATTTTTGGTCAAAGTTCAACCTTGCACCAATGATTATTAGTGAAGTGTTTAAGATCGATCCGGATAATAATCAACATAAACTATCACCTGAAGATCAAGCAGAGTTGGTTAAAATTAAAAATTTATTTCCATCTTCACATGACAACGGTCTGGGACGTACCAGCTTACTGGAACATATTATAGATGTAGGCCAAACTCCACCAATTAAACAACGCTATTATAATGTTTCTCCAGTGAAACAAGATTTATTATATGCCGAGTTAGATCGAATGCTTAATCTTGGGGTCGTAGAGGAAAGCAATAGTGGTTGGAGTTCACCAGTTGTCTTAGTACCTAAATCAAATGGTTCTTCCAGGCTCTGTCTTGATTCCAGAAAACTGAATGCAGTCACTAAAAAGGACGCTTATCCTCTGCCGCATATTGATGGGTTACTAGGGCGGTTGCATGAAACCAAATTTATTTCCTCAATTGACCTGAAGGATGCCTTTTGGCAGATCCCTCTAGCCAAGGAATCCCACGACAAAACGGCATTTACAGTACCAGGCAGGCCTTTGTACCATTTTACGGTGATGCCATTTGGCCTGTGCAACGCGCCACAAACTATGTCCAGACTTATGGATAAAGTCATCCCACATCAGTATCGAGACAAAGTGTTCGTTTACTTAGACGATTTGTTAATTGTTTCTGCTAGTCTAAATGAACATTTTGAACTACTCAAGACCGTAGCTCTACTGCTTAGAAAGGCTGGGTTGACTATAAACGTCGCTAAAAGTAAATTCGTGATGCGCCAGATCAGATACTTAGGTTTCCTTGTTGGTGAGGATGGACTCCGTACCGATCCTAGTAAAGTAGACGCAATTTGTAATTTCCCTGCGCCTAATACAATTAAACAAACCCGTCGCTTATTAGGAATGGCAGGTTGGTACCGGAGATTTATTCCAAACTTTGCAGAAGTAACCGCTCCGATAACGAATTTATTAAAAAAGGGATCGAAATTCGAATGGAATAAGGACGCACAAGTTGCGTTAAATACTTTAAAATATCTTCTCTCGTCTCACCTGTGTTAGTCAATGCCAATTTCACTAAACCATTCTTCATTCGATGCGACGCCAGCACTGAAGGCATAGGAGGGGTTCTTTTCCAGAAGAATGAGCTTGGAGACGAAAGACCGATTGCGTTTGTCTCCCAAAAATTGAATAGTGCTCAGAAAAATTATTCTATTACAGAATTAGAATGCCTAGCTGCGATTGTGAGCATAAAAAAATTCCGTCCATATATCGATGGGTATCGGTTTACCGTGATCACGGATCATGCCAGTTTAAAGTGGCTGATGCAGCAAAAATATCTTAGTGGAAGACTCGCCCGTTGGAGTCTTAAACTCCAAGGTTATGATTTCGTGATCGAACATCAGAAAGGATCCTTGAATGTAGTACCCGATACACTTTCGCGTATTCACTGTGATGGAATGGAGGAATTATTGCATGATCTGCCGTTGTTAGTAAACGCTATTGATTTGAATTCCAAATGTTTTCTCGATGAGACCTATTTGTTGCTTTTGAATAAGATCAAGGATAACCCGAATAACTATCCACAGCATAAAATTCATGATAATCGAATTTATATTCGGTTCGAACCGAAACGTAACAGTGAGCTTACTGATATTCCAGTATGGAAACTGTGGGTTCCTACCGAGTTAACCATGTCATTAATTGAACAAGAACACGTTGATCCACTGGCTTCTCATTGCGGAATTAACAAAACAGTTGAACGTTTGCGTAGATTCTACTTTTGGCCTGGAATTCGTACTCAAGTGACAAACTTCATTAAATCATGCGAAACGTGCAAAATTACTAAATCGCCAAATCATGTTCTAAAACCACCGATTAACCCAATAAAAATATCAGAAAGACCATTTCAGAAAATATATATTGATCTGCTCGGGCCTTATCCTCGTTCAAAGAGTGGTAAAACCGTCATTCTTATCGTGGTCGATCAACTAACAAAATTTGTCTTGTTGAAGCCATTAACTAAAGGAATCGCAATCAAAATTACGGAATATCTGCGGGATGAAATATTTTTCGTATATGGAGTACCGGAAGTGATACATTCGGATAATGGAGTCCAGTTTGTGGGTAAGGAATTTCAAAGTTTAGTAAAAGAGTTCGGGGTGCATCATGTTCGAACCGCTGTTTATTCCCCACAATCAAACGCGTCAGAGCGTGTTAATCGGTCAATTATTGCTGCTATACGAGCTTATGTCAACGCCGATCATCGTAATTGGGATGTACAATTAGGTGCTATAAGTGCTGCCATTCGGAATTCTATACATGACTCGTCAAAATATTCACCACATTTTGGATTATATTCGGCTATCATCGCATTAGTCATGGAAATGATTATAGGTTACTTCGTGAACTCCATTGTCTCAATGAAGGCGAAGTATTAGTAAACTCATTACCCGAACGCTTACAAAAACTACACAGTGAAATTCAAACAAATTTATCACAAGCCTTTAAAAAATATGCTCACCACTATAATTTGAGAACCCGAAATATTAATTTTCAACCAGGTCAGACTGTTTTTATTCGCGAGCACCCTCAGAGTGATGCGAGTAAGTATTTCAACGCTAAATTGGCTCCGCAATTCAAAAAGGCAATAATTCGTAAAAAGATAGGCCTGGTAAATTATGAAGTTGAATCTCCGGATGGTAAAATACTCGGTGTATTCCACACTAAAGATATTAAGGTTTGATGAATTAGACTATTTTGATTCAGCTTTGTTTGTCTATGTGGTGTGACACAACCCAAACCAACCTGTGCTGTAACGTTCGTCTAATTCCAAATTTAGGTCGTACAATTATTTATTTCAAATTCTTTCCAAAGTAAAAATTTCCTAAGTAAACTTTCACTAGATTTCATTTTTGTGATGTTAACACCATCTACCTTGCGACATTTAATAGATCTACATATTTAGTATTCAAACCAACTTATTTTCGTTGTTATGGGTTAGTGTCTAATTATGGCTTAGTTACTTAATTACACAGTACCAAAAATTAACTATAGCAAGTAGAAAGATATATATTACGGGGGAGAATGAAATGAATATATTAATTATGACTTAGAGAGAAATTTGGCGCGAAATTGTGGCTATATAAAGATTGGAAAGTTTTCATACCAGACGAAGAATAAAATTTGTTGAGAGATAAAAAAATTGATAGTCAGTCAAGAAAAAATGTTCAAGTGATTAAAAACAAAAAAAAAAATAAAAATAATAGTGATGGGTAGAAACCCATAAAGTTATAACTATATATATATATAGATATATATATTGATATTTAAATGAGATCGAATATCTCAAGAACTGAAAAAAAAAAATGTATATAGCGTTAACAATAGTTAAGTGAATTTCTTTTTGTGGCACAATCATGTAGATTGTTGTCTAACTTAAATAAAAATAAAAAAAAAAAATAAATAAAAAAATAATAATAATATATGTACAATTAAATCAAATTATAATTCAGTATTTGTTAAATAGTGTTAAGTCTGTCTTACTTATAAGATAACTAATGTTAATTGATGAACTTGGAAATTAAAGTTAAAAAAAAAAAATGTTATCAATAAATACTGTTTCTAATACTATTATTGGCGAGTTTTTGTTAAATTGATGGTGTTTTCCGCGACTGTTGCTGATACATAATGCAAATTCGTGCTTAACTGGTTGCGGTTGGTTGTCCATAGCGTTTGCTAGTGGATTAGTTGCTGATTGGTTAGCTGATTGGTTGGCTGATGGGTATTTTGTGTTGGAGTTGGATTATTGTTCGACGTCGAGTGTTGCGGAGTTGTTCAAAGCCGAGTTTTGGGGGATGAACGTGATTCCTGCAGTAATCCTCGAATTGGAGATCGTCGGCGTGCGGTGAATTGTTATTTTTTTTGGAACCGTTGTATGGTAAGGTTTTTTTTTCTAAATTATAACATTACTATATATTATGTTAGGTTTAAGGGAATAATTTTATGTATTGGAGTTAGAAAAAAAGAACAAAAATAGCTAACTTCATAATTCCGTTTCATATATATACATATATAGTTATACTCGTGCATTATCGCGGTTTAACACAAATTTATATTATAGTTGAATCACGCCAAATTTTTCTTGAATATTTTTTTTTGATTTCATTAACTACGAATATTAATGAGTAGATAAATAAAAGATATAGGGAAGCAATATGGTAGATGTTAGCAGGTGCATATACACATAACTTTATATACCTAAGCAGGAAATTTTTTTTTTTTGCACATGAATTGATATAGTTTTTGTAGTGGACCGTTCGTGAAATGATGGTGAGGCAGACCCTCCCAACCGTGAGCATCTCGAAAAAAAATGATAACAAGCATGTGCGCTCCATCATACGGACATGCGGTCTACGCTACAAGTTCTATGTCACTGGCACACATTTCTTTAGTTATAAACCTTTAAACACCGAATTATGAAAAAATAATTACTGGCACCATAACCTCTTTTAAAGTTTTAGTTGACTGAGTCTTCTTTTCAGTTTATGAATTCCTTTTAAGAAACACATTAACCCAGCTGTGCATCAACTGTATCGAAAAGACGAAATTGAAAAACTGAGAAAAATAAACTTTACAGTAATTCTCGATATCCCGGACTAATTCGAACGAGGGCAGTGCTTTATAGCTTTATATTTTTGTTCTACAAATACGCACATTTAAGTATATTATTAGTGTTTTATGTATAATATGTTAAACCATGACCCGTAAGAATACCGATCGATATTCTCTCTCCAAGTCCTAAGCGTATTAAGCTCAGATTAAGGTTACTGTTGATTCATCAACATTATAAAGTATTTTAATAGCAGTAATATAATAGTAATCCATTATATATTATAAAATAATAATGTAGAATTTCTTTTATATGCACATAATATTGCAACTGTGCAGATTATATTTTTTACATCATATAAAGCATAATCAAGTACGTAAGTGAAATGTAAGCACTTTTTCTATATAAAAGTACCACACAATTTAAATAAATCAGAATAAAAGATAAAACCACGATAAAGCCAACATCCTATTATTTTGTTCTCCGTCATAATTAATCGACCCCACCCGAGGTAATCTATTTAATTAATTATAATACCAGATTCTAGAAGAACTTGAGCTTGAATTATTATTATTTTTTCCGGTTTTTACAGACCATTATTGGCCCGTACCGTGTCAACAATCTGACTCCAATAGTTTCGATCACGAGCCAGCTCTTCAAACCGTTGTAGGCAGTTGGAAGATGCCAGATCGCTCTCTACGCCGTGGAGCCATCGTCGCCGACAGCGACCTCTTCGCCTACCGAAAGGCGGTTCTCCCTTCAAAGATCGCTGTATCATTCGTTTCGGATCAGCACGCAGAACGTGACCGAGCCAGCGTATTCGCTGTCCTTTGATTTCATGCACGATATCAGGAATTTGCATTAAATTCCTGATCTCGTGATTGAATAGAACTCGGTATATGCCATCGACGTCGCGTTTTGGGCCATATATCACACGCATGATTCTTCTCTCGAACGTTAGAAGCCATCTTTCGTACTCATCCGTCAAGGTCCAACTCTCACATCCATACATGACAACGGGTCTGATCAACACTCTGTACAGCTTCAGCTTATCCGCATTTGCAAGATATTTTGATTTCAGCAGTGGACGTAGAGGATACAAAGCCCGATTGCCAGCGGCAAGGCGAACCTTGATATCCTGTCCCACACTATTATCGTGAGTAATGAGAGATTCAAGGTACTTGAATCTCATCACTCCTTCAAACGTGTGGTTTCCACTACTGAAATCATTTGCGTCTTGGTCTCGGAAACCAGAGATCAGATATTTGGTTTTGGACTCATTGATTTTGAGACCAACGGAAGCTGAAAACTGTTCCAGTGGATCAAGTATCTCTTTCACTCCGTTGCCATTTAATCCAATCACACAGATATCATCTGCATACGCAAGAAGTTGATTGGATTGTCGGAATAAGACATTGTCCTGAGGTGTTGCACTTTTATGACGGATGTATTCCAACATGAGATTAAAAAGTATCGGAGACAGCGCATCTCCTTGTCGAACACCAGAAGTGATTGCAAAAATTCTCGATAGTCTGTTCTCAACTTTGACACAGCATTGTGACTGCGTTACTGTCATTTTACACAGATGTACATATTTTTGTGGTATTCCTAAATATTCAAGCGCCTACTATAGCCTCTCTCGATTGATCGAGTCATAGGCTTGCTTGAAATCTAGGAATACCTGGGCGAGATGTTTCGTAGTACTTGGAAAGAATCATCCGCAGCGAAAAAACTTGATCAGGGACTGATCGATTTGGACGGAATCCTCCTTGGTAGTCACCGACAATTTCCTCCGCTAAAGGAGTAATTCTTCCCAAGATAATGTATGACAGTAACTTATATGCTGTGCAAAGGAGAGCTATATCGCGATAGTTTTCGCATTTCACGCGACCACCCCTTTTGAATATTGGGCATAACGCGGCCACTTTCCATTCGTCAGGCATAACTTCATTTCGCCATACCAATCGAATAAGGTCGAAAAGACAGTTCCACAAAGTTAGCCCTCCGAATATCAAGAGCTCTGAATTAATGCAATCAACCCCTGGTGAACGATTTTTTTTAATTTCTGCATGGCCATTGTGAATTCCTCATAGGATGGATCCTCAATGAACATCTCCGCGGTCTGTATTTGAGGGTATTCAAATACAGCTTGTGATACATGTGGAACATTAAGTAGATCAGAAAAATGTTCACGCCATGTATCGAGTACCGCATCGACGTTAACACAGAGGTTTCCATCCTGGTCCCGAATGGCAGTTGACCGAGATCTTAAGGTATGGTGCAATTCGGTGATTCGTTTAAAGAAACCACGCGAATTATGCTCATTGCTGAGTTGTTGTACTCTTAAGACCTTGGCCTTCCACCATTCGCGCTTCTTCAGTCTTCAAATGCGTTTAGCTGTCCTCCTAGCAAGAACTGCCTTGTGTTTCCTTGCAATTGTAAACCGAGTCTGCGCTTCATTGTGGGCTTAATTGCGTTGCTCAACAGCAAGACGACACTCCTCATCAAACCAATCATTTTTGGGCTTAGTTTTAACTATACCGAGAGTGTGCTGGGCGGCATCGACAACCGAGGTTTTCAATACTTCCCAGACACTGTTCACTTCATCAGATTGGTAGTTGGATCGTAAAATGCTATTGCTGACAAGATCTTGATATTTTCGTTGCGTTTCTTCATTTATCAGACCTTCACAGGAGCATGGCGTTTTATATTCTCCTGTCCTCCTTGACTTGTACGAAAATTTCCATCGCAGCTTTGCAGCAACCATAAAATGGTCACTGCCTACGAATTTTGTTGACAACCGATACGATCTCACGTCTTGAACAACCCGAGCCCGGTCTTTTGAAATCAACACATGGTCAATTTGGCTTCGTGATGTTTTACGTGGATGTGTCCAGGTTTCCAAATGGATGTTTTTATGGGGAAAGAATGTACTTGCCACTTTGAGATCATGAGCGATCGCAAAGTACATCATTCTTTCCCCATTCTCGGTCGCAGTTTCGTGTCGGGAGTACGGACCTATGTTATTACATAAGTCGGTCTGATTTCTGCCAGCTCTAGCATTAAAGTCACCAATCACCAATCTGATATCGTGCTTAGGTATAGAACCCATCAGATTATCCAAATTATTGTAAAATGAGTCTTTATCTTGGGGTTGGCTTACATCAGTGGGCGCATGTATACAAACAATTGACAGGTTGGCTAATTTCATGTGCAAGCGAAGCTTACACATTCGATTATCGACTGCCTGGAAGTCCAACACAGCCTCTTTTACCTGCGGCCCAATGAGAAAGCCAACTGCAAGATTTCTGAGGTCATCTCCACTGTGTAGCAACGTATAGCCTTGGGACACATGGACTCCACTTTTAGGCCATCGAGTTTCTTGGAGCGCTACGAGTTCCAGCCGATACTCCTTCATACATGTGATAAGGCCGTCCAACGCGCCAGGTTTTCTTAGTGACCGCACGTTCCACATGCTGATCCTCATTTTCGTATCCGGGTACTTAAGCGGGGGGTCATTGTGATTTCGGGGGTATCCGATTTTTTTTGGTTTTGTTGACATTTTTAACTGTAATTGGTTTTTACGGATGCGGGTCGTCAGCCCAGCGATCCAACCAGATTTAGTCGCCTCCTACGACAAGCTCTGGATACTGTGGTGGTATTCTATGGATCTCATGTTTCGTTTGAAATATTAACGAAACATTTTTACCCCCAACCACAGGGCCCTGGGTTATGAATACGACACGCAATATAGGCATCAGGCAAGTGAATGGCATTTACCAAATGAGTCGAGGCCAAAAAAAACCACGTCGTTTTCAGTCAAAAAAGAAGGCAATACTCACGGTGTTCATGGATTGCAAAGGTGTAGTGTATCATGAATTTTTGTCAAAAGACCAGACCGTAAACAAAGAGTATTATGAGACGAAGCAATTCACCGGAAGAGACCAGAATTGTGGGCAGATAACTCGTGGATTTTGTACCATGGTAACGCACCATCGCACAGTGCCATCATTATTCGTAATTTTTGGCGAAAAATGCAACAAATACCATCCAACAGCCACCAAACTCACCTGATTTGGCTGCCTGTAACGTCTTTCTGTTCAATCGAGTTAAAAACCATTACAAGGAACGCGTTTCAGCTGCCGAGAGTAAATAATGGAAAAATATAAGGAAGCACTGATGGACATACCGAAAACAGAATATATAAAATGTTTCGAGGATTGCATCAAGCGCTGGCATAAGTTTGTTCTAGTCGATGGGGATTACTTTGAAGGGAACGATATAGATTTAGATTAATAAACTTGTATTTTTAATTTTCTGAATAATTTCCGGGAACTTTCTGATCACGGTAATAGTTCTCTGTCACTGACACAAATTTCTTTAGTTGTAAACCGTTAAACATCGAATTTTGAAACCGAATATTTATGAATTCCTTTTAAGAAACTCCATCAACCCAGCTGTGCATCAACTGTATCGAAAAGACGAAATTGAAAAACTGCGAAAAATAAACTTTACAGTAAAACCTCGATATACCGGACTAATTCGAACGAGGGCAGTGCTTTATAGCTTTATATTTTTGTTCTGAACAATACGCACATTTAAGTATATTTTTAGTGTTTTATGTATGTTAGACCATGATCCACAATGCCACAGCGTTCTAGTTCCCATACTTTGTAAAGTATCTTCAATACATATTTCATAAGCTTAGAAATTTTCTTTGATTGGACCAACGTTATTTTAAGTAAATGTTCTGTCGGGTGATGGGAAATTTGCACCATCAATATCATCTGATAAAGATGATATACTGATCATCATCTGAGCTTAGATTGGGTATAGCACTTAATATTTTAATATGGCATTGTGCAAAAAATGTGTCCGATTTATCCGAAGTCCGATATATCAGGCTCTGTTATATCCAGGTTTTACTGTATTTGTCCGTAATATCCAGGTTTTACCTATTTTAAATAGGTTAGCAGCTGGAGACATAATACAATGATTTTATTTGGCGCTAAGTAGATTTTGGTATTACAGATAGAATAAACGTCACTAGCACAAAAGGTATTTATCGTTGGTATGGTAAAGACAAATCGGGTTCGCGTCTCATTAACTGAAATAGTCTCATTTAGTTCATTGTTAACTAGATCTGCTATAGAACGGGAATTTAGTTGGGTTGATCAAAGTTAATTGATCCAAAAAAAATACAAAATGAGTATCTGTCTAAACTTTGTCCGGTTAAATTTTTTAATCGAATAGTAATTAGTTAAATTGACACATTTGTTTATTATTATATTATTTTCCAACTACTTATTTAATTGAGAGTTATAACCGCATTACAGTAAAGTCATATTTATAGAGTTAATCAAGAAGTATAAGTGATACTTTGAGCAACAAAGCAATTAGGTTCTCAGAGTTTGTTACGTTAAAGTTTGGATTTAAATTCACTATGAAGCTTGGCAGCATAAATATTTTCTGTTCCATCTGACTTTCATCATAATTGTTTGCGTTTTGGATTATCCTGGCATACTCATTACTTTTACCGTCACGATACTATGCAAACTACTTTTTCTAGTGTGTCTTTGATGCAATAATAACTATATGACATATTCAATGCTTCAGATTCGAATGCTCAGTAATTGCTTTACAAACAGCGATAGAGAAAATGAGCCAAACTAAAAAAAAATTTACCATCAATAACACTCTTCTTGTAATGTTATTAGAAATATGATATTCATAATATGTTGGATGATATCGCATTCATAGAGTTATTCGATGCAGGAAAGCAGAATCGAAAGTTCTACTAATGAACGAATGTGCCAAACGTGTTCTAAATGATTCAAATTGGGACTCCTAGCATGAGATATAATTTGTAAAATATTTACGTCTGACTGATTGTGTAATAATTCTTTCCTATGACACCCATTTCGTGGAAAGTCCATTGAGCATATTACAAAAAAAAAATTTTACTCATTGCTTTTTCATTTTCGCCAATAACAAAATCACAGACCAAATTTCTTGAATTTTACCACCTTAGTTGGATGAAGTATAGGTATTATGTTTATTTTGTTTGTGGAAATTTGTGATGTTGATGAGTGAATTGTGTAGGTCGATTTGTTGTTGATGCGTGTTAGTGAATTGTATTAGTGTTGAATAATTAAAATACTCATGCCGATTATACAACTTGCAGGATTTACTGCGGCGGGACTTCAAGCGATTGGCAATTAATTTTTTTTGCATTATAGAAACCTCCGGTTGCCTGTACTACCGATCCGCAATGACACTGCGAATTCACTTTCTGTCAATATTTTTATATATGAATTTTGGACAGTAGAAAAGCGGTGAGAAATATACATTTTTTTTTTTTTTTTTTTTTTTTATTTGTTTAAGAAATCTATATTTCTGTATAATATTACAACTAATCTCAGTGATTATCTAGTAAATGTTTTGTATTTTTAAGCAGTGTAGCATCTTATGGGATGAGAAAAATCGGTTCATCCCATTTCGTCCAGTCCTTTGATTTCAGTAGTTCAGGGAACCACTAATTCTAAAGGCTTTGTTCTTTTTAGGCGCTTTGGTCCATTGGTGTGATCCAGTAGGTTCCGCAGCTCCTCGTTGTCATGTTGCTGCAGTCGCAGTACATGACTCCTTGCAAGCTTAATTATTTCATCACTGACGTATTCCATGTTAAGGTCTCGATGGAGGTTGTCATTTCTAATATACCATGGAGCATTGACAATGCTACGTAGTACTTTATTTTGAAATGTTTGTATGATCTTAACTGTAGTTTTCTTTGCACATCCCCAAAGTTGAATGCCGTATGTCCAGATAGGTTTAAGGATTTGTTTATATAATAGTAGTTTGTTTTGCGTTGTCAGCTCAGAGTTTCTTCCAATAAGCCACTGCATTTTTCTGAATTTAAAATTCAATTCTTGTCTTTTCTTTTTAACATGTGCTTTCCACCTAAGCTTAGTGTCTAGTGTCATGCCAAGGTATTTCGCATTGTCTGAGTAAGGAATTTGTTGAAAATTCAGTCTAATCGGGATGTATTCTACTTTCTTGTTGGTGAAGTTGATGTGTGTTGATTTTGATTCGTTTAGCATTATTCTCCAAGTTTTTGTCCAAGTGTTTACTGTATTAACAGCATTTTGTAGTTTCCGTGTTGACTCGAAAATACTAATATCAGTAGTCATAATTGCAGTGTCATCAGCAAAAGTCCCTATTCTGGCTTCTGCTATATTTGGTAAATCATTTGTATACAGAAGGTATAACACAGGGCCAAGCACACTACCTTGTGGGACTCCTGCCAACATTTTCTTTAGTTTTGAGTACTCTTCTTCTTGTCTCACTCGAAAATAACGGTCATTTATGTATGACTTAAGCAATTCAAAATGTTGTTTTGGTAGATCTCGTTGAAGCTTAAATTCCAGACCATGGTGCCAAACCTTATCAAATGCTTGGGCTACGTCTAGGAATACTGCTGAACATACCTTCTTCTCTTCCAACGCCTCTTCAATCGTATCAGTGATTCTATGTACCTGTTCTATTGTTGAGTGGCCTTCTCGAAACCCAAACTGATGTGGTGGTATAAGTTTCCTAGTCTCTATAATTGGCTTGAGTCTCTTCAGAAACAATCTTTCGAAAATTTTTGATGTGGTTGTTAATAAAGAGATTGGCCTGTATGATGTTTTGTTATTTAACGGTTTATTAGGCTTAGCAATCATTATTATTTCGGCTACTTTCCACTGTCTCGGAACATAACTTTGTCTAAAGACAGCATTGATTATGTGCTGTAGCTTCCGTAGTGCTTTTTCTGGTAGTGCTTTGATTATTTTTGCTGTTATCAGGTCGTAACCAGGAGCCTTTTTATCTTTAAGATTTTTTACTTCTTCTTTGATTTCTTTCACAGTGACTGGTAGGAGAGGTACCTCGTCTATTTTGTTGACCGGTGTTAAATATTCATTCTCTACCTGCCCAGTTGGTGGTTTGAAGGTAATTTCTAGGTGTTCGGCAAAAAGATCAGCTTTTTGTTTATCGCTGCGAGCCCAGGTTCCATCAGCTTTTTTTATGGGTGGCACTTGCAGTTTAGGTCTTTTTAGACTTTTAGTGGCCTTCCACAACGAATAGTCCGTGTCAGATTTACCGGTCAGGTTACTTAGAAAGCAAGCTACTGACTCATTCTTGATCTCTTTTATAAGCAGTTTAAGTTTGTTGCACAGATTATTTAGGATTGTTTTATCTTCAGGAGCTCTAGTTCTCTGCCAAGTCTTGCGAGCTCGTCTTTTTTCGCTAACCAAGTCTCTCACTTCAACTGGGTAGCTTATACTTTTCTGTATTATATCATGCTGGATGGGAGTACTTTCCCATGCCGCTTTCTGTATACTTTCAATGAGATTTTCCAGCTCTTCTTCTATCATATGATCGTTCGAGATCGGCACCTGTAGATTGACGCTTTCTTCGACTAGCTGGCGAAAGTATTCCCAGTTTGTTTTGTTATTTGTTAGTCTTGGAGGGCTTGCTTTCCTTATTGCCGTGGAACTTATTGTCATTAAGACTGGAGAGTGATCCGATGATAGTCCTTCTTCATTTTCAACTACTAGATAATTTTCGGAGATACCTCTGGATATATAGAAGTCTAGAAGATCAGGAATTTTATTTACGTCTGTAGGCCAGTAGGTTGGCTTTCTACTGGAGTGGAACTCACATTTTAATATTCTGCCTGCTTCAAATAGCTCTCTTCCTTTGGGAGTAGTTCGATTTGATCCCCAAAATATATTTTTTGCATTAAAATCGCCTCCAATAATGAAATTTTTACCAAGCGATTTAAAAAGTTTGATGTAGTCTTCCTTTTTTGGGTTATATCTGGGTGGACAGTAGATTGCTGATATAGTGTAGCTCTTGTAGTTTTTGGTTTCAATAGAAACAGTTGCTACTTGCATAGCTTCTTCCTCTATTTTAAGTTCTTCTTGATGTTTAATATTTTCCTTGATGAAGATTGCTGTTCCGCCTCTAGCTCTTTCTGCTGGGTGAAGAGCTTGATAGCACGGGTATCCACGAATTTTGAAATACGAGATTCTAGTAGAGTGACTTTCTGAGATTAGGCATATATCAATGTTTTTTGTGTTTAAAAATACTTCTAATTCTGAAATGCGTTGCGCAAGACCATTTGCATTCCAGGTAGCAATTCTTAAATAGTGTGTCATTATGTTTTCTTGTTTAATTTGAATGGATTAGAATTAAGGTAGTCAATGATTTCTCTAGTTTTACCTGTCGCGTCTGTTATTTTTTTATTTTGGTTCATCGATGTATTTTCTAGTGTTTCTAGTCTTTTTTCTTGTTGTTTTAGTAGCTCACTCATAGATTCTAGTCGTTGATCTTGCGTCGCCAGATGAGAATTTATAGTGGTTAACTTCTGCAGTATTTCTTGCAGGACATGATTTTCCTGACTGGGTCCTTTCTTGACATTTTCCGTTTGGCCAGCCATTTGGGCATATGTCGTGCCTTCTCTAACTTTCGCGCTATTAAGAGGGATTTGGTTTGGATAGGATGGCGTCCTAGGTTGAGAACTAAGAGTTCTGATGTTCTCTGTTGGATTTTTTTTACTATTTCTCATTCTTTGCAGCTGTTTTGCAACTTCACAGCCTCTGTAATTTGCTGGGTGGTGATTCCCACAGTGTATACATTTCGCTGGATCGCTTCTACTTTTGTTGCATTCTTTTGATGGATGTTTCCCAGCGCACTTTACACATCTAGGCTCCCTATTGCAGTATTTTCGAGTATGGTTATATGCCTGACAGTTGTGGCATTGTGGAATTCTACTGCTGTTCTTTTTTAATGTCTCAATTTTGACTTTCATGTTCAAGATTGCTTTGATTCCATATATCTTATCAATGCTCTCGGTGTTGTTAAATGTTAGCATGAATAGGGGTAGGCCGATTTTGGTTGTTACTCTTTCATCGTTTGAGTTTTTGGTAACCTTTTTCTTCAGAATGTTTACAGCATTTATGATTTTGAATCCTTTCTGACTAAGTTCCTCAATTATTTCATCAGTTGGGCATGTATGATGTAGTCCTCTGGCCATAACTTTGATTTGTTGCTCTGCTTTGTTTTCATACGTGAACCATTCAATGTTTTGAGCACTAATTGCATTTGCTAACATTCTGTAGGTTTCTGGATCAACTGCATTTACTTTCCAAACATTATTATTCAGTGCAGTGACCTTATACTTGTCGTTTGGAACTATTTTGACTATTTGTTTAATTGTTTCGTACTCACTAACATTAAGAATATTAATGGGTGGAGGTGGTATCTCTTTCTTTATTGGTTCATTTAACTCTGCTTTTTTTTGTTGAGACACGTTAGTTGTGCTAGCTGTTTGGAGTTGTACATTCTTCTGTAGATTAACTAAGTCCTTGCGTGGCTGACCAGATTGGTTTATCGGTGGTTTTCTTACGCCTTGTATTGATTGTTCCACCTCAGGCGAGGATTCTGCTTTCCTTTTTTTATTTTGGCGTTTAGTTTTAACAATTTGTTTGCGTATAAAACTCGTTTCATATGCCAATTCATCGTCATCTGTTTCATAGACGACTATAGCATTTTGGGTTTCATTTACTTGTTTCTTCTCACTTTTAATTACAGCAATTTCTTCTTTAAGCTGTTGAACCTCTTTAAAGAGTTGACCATTGAGTTGCATTAAGTTTTCTAGTGATTTTTTTAAACCAGCGTTTTCTCTAGTGACATCGTAGAGGTTTTCTTGGCTCACGCTTTCCATGCGATCCACACTAGGTTGAGATATCATATTTGGTATTTGGTCTGATGGCTTACGAAGTTCTTCGTTTTCTTTATCGTGGCTACTTATTGACGATGTTGGTGATCTCGATAATTTGGAGCTACGTCCAAATGGATTTACATTATTTGACTTGGTCGAATTATTGCGGTCGTATGATGTCGACGACTGGGAGCCCGCTTCCACACTCCTACAAATCGCCGGTACTGGGGATCCGAATCCCTGCACCGTAGTATTTTCTTCATTATTCTCTGCCATATTGGTTTTTTGTCAGGTTTCCTTCCTCTAGCATTTTAAACCTACTGCCAGGTATTTAAAACAGCCGCTTCTAATATGAAGAACAGACGCTGACCAAGGAGCCGCCCAATGTGAGTCCGTCGCGCTTGGATTTTTCTATTTCAAGTTATACTGCCCTGACTTTATTACTTGTCTAGTAAAATGCACTAAATGCAAAACAAAACAAAAATAAAAATAATACACAACACAACAACAAAAAATTAAACTGTGTACACGTAGTTATTATGCATATTTGTCAAATGTTTTTGATTTTTCTAATTATTTGAATAAGATCATATTTCACCATATCTTATTCATTTATCACTAATTCACTAACTTAACACACGTTCACTACAATTTTTACCTATTATAATGTTTGTCTACCATTTTATTTCATTTATTTAATTTAGAGCAAATATAACTAGTTCCATTTTGGAACAGGGCTTGTAAACCTTATAATAATATACATGAAAATATATTTAAATTGTATATTTTTTATTAACACCCAGTAAAAGCGGAGCAAAAGGGATCCTTGATTTACTAGGGAACAGTGTTCAGCTTCCGTTGGTCTCAAATCAGGGAGTCCAAACCCAAATATCTAATCTCTTGTTTTAGAGACCAAAACGCATTTGACTTCAATAGTGGTAACCTCACGTTTGAAAGAGTAATGAGATTCAAGTATTTTGGATCTCTCATTACTCACGATAATAGTGTGAGAGAGGATATTAAGTTTAGAATGGGAGAGAATATCGTCTACGTCCCTGCTGAAATTGTACCGAGATCGTTTCAATACGACACGATAACACGATTAATAACGATAACACACAGAAAGTACATTGTGTCTCAATCAACGTATCAGGTTCTACCGTCTTAACATTCATCGATAGTAGAAACACTGGTACTCAACATTCTAAAGACAGAAGCTAGATACATCCTTCAAACAAGCATATTTAATAGGATGAATGTAGGAGGCTTCTCGAACCAAATTGATCTTTTAATACTCCGCTTAGTACAAAATCTGTTTGAATGAGCTGATTTGAGGTGATCAGCTGGACAAACTACAGCCTTTCACGAAAAGAAGGTAATCTAGTGATATTGCTAACAGTGTAAATCTACCTTATAAAGTGGAAAACCCAATTTAAGGCGTTTAGAAATATTCAAGTTAACCTAAATAAGTTAATTTATAAGTAAGTTAAGGCTCAAAAAACTGCTTTTCAAAGAGCTGAAAAGCAATTTACCAAAGGTAGTAAAATAGTCTTCTATTTTAATCAGGAATTTAAATTGGCAGTTACTTTACGATTTACGAAGTCGAGTACTAGAATGGTGTTGGTCAAACTTGTTTTGTTAAAATGGTACAAACCACAATTTCAGTAATTTTTAAATTTCGATAATAAATACACCCAACACTTGTTCACTTGTGAATTCTATAATACCTATTTTACACACTGCATTACCGTCATTCGTTCACTTTACATCCGAAGTTTCCTATAATACGAAAACTATCAAAATCCAATTAAACTCCCGAGCAATGCGGCGAGTTATATTATCGACGTGACTATCTTTCGTTTTCAAATAAAATACCATTGATTAGATTTATACAACGATAATTTTGTAATGAACAAATAGTACTTCGAACTTTGTAGAAACTGGAGCCCAAGTTCGAGTCGATGCCCACCGTTGACCAAAACAAATTAACATGCAACCGGATGACATAAAAACGCGTTTGTGTGTAAAAACATTCGTTGGGCTGACCACCTACAATGTGCACCAATCGTAAAAAAAACTGGTTCGTAAAGTCTCAGTAGAGACGCGGTAAGGGCCGTTTACGGCCTCTAAGCCATAGATTATTATTATTTTTTTTTGTTGTAGAAAGTAATGCATTAATAAGCTGTTTGGGCAGTGTTGTGCAATTTCACGTAAAAAATTAATAAACTTTTTATATATTTTTGTTAGCGTTTATCTAAATGTAATGGGATTCCAATACGATTTACGCAGCCGCCATATTGCCCATTGGCATTGTATACATATACAATTCCAATAGAAATATTTTTGTTAGAAACTTCACACCGGTCTGTTTTATATATTTTCGTTTTAAATTAATCAAATATCTTTGAAATTTATTATTGATTAAATACCTATTTTTACTGAAAAATATACGATTTATGAATAATAGCAGTGTAAATTACCACTACAAATTAAAGCAATCATATTATTAGTGGATGTTCCAATTGGATTCATATACATATCCGTGTGATGTGAAAGAAATGGGGAATTATTTATAGGCTCTCTTCTATATAGTTAAAACTGTTTGGTAGGGTGTTGAACTACGGCTGGGACATAAAATCCCACCAGATTCCGCATTAGATTCGCCAGGAAAAAATACCAAGCGCATTCAAGAAATGTGATTTGCTAAGCAATCGAGTTCTCAGTAATCTAGAAAAAAAATCTTTAGCCCGACTGAAGGACCACAGCATAAAATACTGAGTTAACGATTTCAAAATTGATCAAATTACTCGGGGTGGTAATATTAGGGAACTGTCTTTTCAACTTATTTTTAACCAAGGTGCTTGCTAAAATTGCGAAAATAATGACTTTAAATTCTTTTCAGCGGAGAAGAGATCCAAGTTTTGATTCAAAAATCACAACATTACAATTCCCGATTTGAATGGTTATATTTAATACAACTTGGGTGTGATTTAAAAGAATTTCATAAAAACGCTTCATCAAACCATACACCCACAACGAGAAAAAGCTTTTGCAATAAAAATTATTTGGAAAAACGGAAAAATATTAGAATTTGTTTTTTATGTTCAGAAAAACATGTTTTCTTCTAGAGTTCCCGAGGAAATAACCTAGCTAAAAAGCTATAAACAAATTAGCGCAACATAAGTTTTTACCAAGTTTATGTACAAAAAAAACGCTTTTTTTATTATGTTTTGCGGTTATACATATTTATCATGCTTATAGTACAATTTCAACAACATAAAATACAAAACGGGAAAATCAAAATAATAAAATAAAGGCAACAACATGGAAAGTGTTTTTCCGTTTTGTTTGTGTGCGCCAGATATGGTTGTACATATATACATACATATAGTACGAAAGAAAAATTAGATAATCTTTCCAAGTAATTTTATTGGATTTTTATTCATTTTCTTGTTGATGAAAATAACGCGGGAAATTTAATGGTTCTGTTTCACAGTTATGAGTGAATAATACAGTTTTCTCTGTATATACATATGTTTACACTCGTATATACAATTACGTTTATATATGTGTAGATGATATTCATTTATTTATCTGGAATCTTAAAAGGTTTCGGATGCTAAACATATTTGATCTGTTTTGGAGCAATGACGTCAAGATTAAGATTGTACTTAATTAGTCTGGAGACTCTTTCAAGTTAATAACTGTGTAATTAAAACTCACTTAATGTTGTTGTTTAGTTCGGTTGTGGCTGTGTATGTATTTGAATGGATGCGTGATTAACTATAAATGAATGAATTTATAGCTATCTCTTATAATAACATCTAATCTGAATTAATCTTTTGAATAATTTAATTGAATTATAATTACCGAGTTATACCTACTCACAAAGGAATAATCCTTCTTATTCCAGTGAAAACTTGAACACACACACACAGATATATAATTGAAAACAAGCAAATTGAAAAACTAATTAATTTATTTTTCTATTTTTGAAAAACAATTTTTTTCCTTAAATAATAGAATTGTCGATAAAGCATTTTACGAGCACATACATACATATATATGTATACCAAGAATGGAAGCAATGAAAATTGAAGTAAAAAAAAACTTAAGAAAATAGAAAATGCTCTGCCTTTTTGTGATTTTAAAAATTGATTGGTCACATAACAATTTTAGAAAATGGTGATAAAATAAAATAACAAAAGAAATCGTACGAAAATGGGAAAATTCAATTTTTAAATTTTTTGCTGTAGTTTATAAAGTTCTTAGTGATAAAAAAAAATAATTAGTTGTGATTGTGCAAAGTTTTTCAAAAGTTTAAGTTATTTTGAGCTGTGATTTGGGTCCTTCTAAGGAGTGTCGAAAATGCATGTTTGAACATAATGGTAGTTTTTTAATTTAAAGCAAACTAATAGAATCAACGTGGATAAAATACTATATATTGATACAGGGTGTAATCAGACTATCATATTAATGATTTTGACTAATATGAGGACTGTCGAGGCAAATCGACTGGGAAAAAAAGTCTACTGACCACTTGGTCGCGACAAATTCAGTGGTTTGGTTCTTTACAGTCTTTTTTTCAGGAGTATACAGCGTATGTCCAGATTTTCATGTTGGTGATGACGTTATTGGTGTTAATAATGCTTAACTTTATCCGCGATAAGTTCGATCTTTAGATCTCGATGGAGGTTGCCGTTTTGAATTTTCTACGGTGCATTATCAATGATTTTAATACTTGCCTTCTTGGCACAACCATAGAGTTGGCTACCATATGTCCATACATGTTGCAGAATTTGTTTGTATATAACAGCAGATTGTTGTGGATCGCTAGTTCAGATTGTCTCTCTAAGAGCCAATTCATTTTTCTAAATATGTTTAGTTCATCTCTATTTTTTTAATGTGTTCCTTCCATCTAAGTTCAGCAATTTAAGGTCATGCCGAGATATTAAGCAGTGGTTGCATGCGGTACTACTATCGTGTTTATTATTATTGGTATACGATTAAGATTTAGATTCGTAAAGTTCACTTGGATTGTTTTTGCTTCCATTAATTTAATTCGCCATTTCTTTGTCCAATTACATACTAGGTTAGTAGCTTTCTGTAATTTACTATAGTGGAATCGATCGATGTTGCATATATTGCAGTGTGATCGGCTAAAGTCACCATTGTTGCTCCTGTAATTGATATATCTCTAGCATACAGAATTGAAAGGATTGGTCCAGGAATACTGTCGTGTGGTAGTCCTGATGTTATTGTTTTTAGTAGAGTATTCATTATCATATTTAACACGGAAGTGCCTCTCTGGTATTTATGATTTTAAAATTTAAAAAATTGCTCTGGAAGATCCCGATGAAGTTCAAATTCTAGCCCCTAGTTCAAACTTTGTCAAATGAAAGGATATATTTAAGCATATTTGTTTGCTCCCAAGAGATTTCTCGATTACATCAGCAATTCGATGTTCACGAGTTTCGTGGAATATTTTTCCCAATTAAGAAGAACCTTTTTAAATAATTTCGATAATATGCTTTTAGCAGAGAAGGTTGGAATGGTCCTCTAAGGTTATGTGCTATTTTCCATGTTTTCATGCATTTGATACAGGTGAACAGGTAGCGTTGCGCATTATTTCCTGACTATTATTAGAAGTGCTTTTCCGCGCAGCACTTTGGGTATTATAAATGATCTTATCTAGTTCGTCTTCTCTTTGTACTGATCCCTGTATTAGATTCTGTAGACTATAATATTTAGACTAATCATTTATACGTTATTGATCCAAGCACAAGCTCAATTTCTTTTTGAAATGTTTGACTTTTTGTTTTGTTCTTGAAAAAACCGTCTGCTATGTCATCTCGAACGCTTTAAAGCCGCCTATATAACCTTAACTATTGCATCCTTAATGAATGCTGAATATCACCAAGTAGCTATGTATATGGATGTGTTCTATCATTAACATCTAACGATGGTCAGGTTAAGAGTTACAGTTCCTATAAACTAATAGCAATAAACCTAAAATAAAGCCTAGTAATCTACTAATCCTAATATAAGATGTTAGGAACAGAATAATGGTGACGATTTTAAAAAATTTTTGTCTGATAATTTGCCTTGATATCAAAACTAGATGAATTTTAAAATAAAGCGATTTGCACTCGGTCATGAACTGCTTTTAAACCATCAATGATATTTTATTCATTCATAAAACATTTTTGAAGGTCGCTGAAATTATATTATTATACAATAAGGAACAAGTCCTATTTACGGCGCTAAATGATAACCTGAAAATATACGAAAGTAGTGATGTATTCACTGTAAAATGACCAAATATAGTTTTTAATTCAAATTTATCGATAACGCAACCAGCATTAAAGAACTATTTTAAGGTTACTATACACTACCACTGTTTTGGTGCGACTACGTTGGTGGAGCTGATCAAACCCATTAAACAGACCTAACTATAGGCTGACACCAAGGGCTTGGAATCGATTAAAAAGTAAAGGGTTGGGTTTTCCAAACCCATGAATTATCGACAGTGGGATGTTTAATGGCTGGTTATTCCTGACTAAACCGACAGACATGGAGTAGGTCGATATACAAATTAATATTACTTTTAGGAAAGTTTTAGAGTTCATACATTAAGGATACAATAGTTATTTTCCACGGAATGGATAGGACATCCGACTATATAACCAGCTGATTGTACCGATAAACTAATTGAATGATGGGTGTATGATCTACGATGAAATATAGTCTATTCTGAACGGCAAACTCCATGATAAGATCACCATGCTCATCTGTATCTTGATGATACACATTCTTTCTTTTTAAGAACTAAAGAATCCTGATCTTACTCAATTTGTGCATTAAAATCGCGCAAAAATTATATTAGTCATCCGCCATTAGATGAATGTTTTATTTTCATTTGATTTTTATTTTAAGACGTAATGATTAATAAAAGCAACTGAGGGAATTAGTATATAACGGCGCTAAAGATGAACTTCTTAAACCGGCGTAATACTAACATATGCGTAAGCATTTAATAGTTCTAACCATTAACGATGCCAGATAACAATTGGCTGGACCTACATATATGGCACTTTTAGTCGCTTACTGGGATCCAAAGCTTTTGGGCTCCGAGGAAGTATGGTTGCGAAGTTGAAACTTAAAGTGATTCACGGAAAAGCACCACCAGGAGTAGAGCCTGTGGCTAAATTTGACTCAATATGAGGACACAAACCAGGTTCGACCATACTTGTAAATGAGTAAGACAGATTAATAACTCTTTCTCGAATCAATTAGTGGTGGTGCATGGCCGTTCTTAGTTAGTGGAGTGATTTGTCTGGTTAATTCCAATAATGAACGAAAATCAAATTTCTTAACAAGATGCCGGCAGGTGTAGAAACTTAACAGACTTTTTTTACTTTGTTATCCATATTTCTAACGGGACGTGGGTTTAATACGTAAATCTTGTCTGTAAGTGGAGTCATAGCTGGTGGATTGTCTGAATAAGACACTTGCTTCTTTAATAGATATATTTCGTTTATTAATAATAATTGAAAAACAGGTATGTGGTACTCTTTGATGTCCTGGGTTGCACACGCGCTATAGTGCAGGTACCAACGTGTACTCCTTTAGTCTAAAAAGACCGTCTAAACTGCTCAAAAACATTCGTGGTTATGATTGTGGACTGAAATTGTACATATAAACCTGAAATTCCCAGTAAGTGTGGGTGATAAAGTCGGGTAATTGTACAATTTAAAATAAGCCATATCTAGTCGGAGGAAACAAAAATATGCGTTGAAGTGTTTGGTGTAGGCCTGCATGGAGCTGTAATTGCGAAGTCGCCATTGTAGATTATTCTTGCCAAATAAAAATATAGATCATTTTATTCTTAACCGAACATCATTTAACAATTAATTCAGAACTGGCACGGATCAGAGGGATTCGACTGTCTGAATCAAACAATAATATAAGTCATAACTTTTCCAACTCAATAATTGATAGAGTGATAGAGCTTGATAGAGTGCACCTTAAACTATATTCAGATATATGCCATACCCCGGGAACATCTCTGAGATTTGGCCAAAATTCAATAAATCTACAAATCATATAAGTTACGACTTTTCCAACTCAATAATTGGATAAAATTTATCGTAGTTTTTTTGTCGAACTTTAATGGCTTGATAGATTATGTCTTAAATTATATATGTATTTATTTGGCCACTATTAAAGGATTAATTTTTTTAAGTGATCTCTATAAATTTTGAAAAAGTTTTGAAGCTAAAGTAAAATTAGTTTCAATATTGATATTTTAGAAATGTAGCTTTATTAAAACTTCTTTTGTGTTATCTTTGTTAAACGTGTTTTAGTAAATTAAATCATAACCTTACAGCGAAAATTTTTAACATTGCTTTTACCTACTGTTTCACCAATACACTTACATATTTTTGTTATTTCGACAAATTTTGTATACATATATTTTTGTCGATTTGTCGAATTTTGTCGGAAACTTCACATCCGTAAATATCCCCATTAATCGAATTTAGTAACTCATCATAGAACAACTGTTTTCTAATATTTGAAAAACGATAAACATTCCATGTTCCTCTACAGAAACTCGAACGCTTGAGAATGATACGTGGAGTTTAATTACTTAAGGGGATTGGCCGCAATCGAAAGGAACTGGAACCTTCTTGAACACAGAAATAAAAAAAGTATACATCAAATAATCCCTAAAAATGATTATTATTTGTCAAAAGTACACGTTCAAAAGAACACCGAAAAGTAGAGGACGTTTAGCAATTGGATACTCCTCAAGTTTAGCTTCAAATACCTCAGTCCGTCTTTGAAATAAGAAGACACTCAATTACTATCTCATTCTTTGACCTTCCCTTAGCACTTCCAAGTAAAGAATACTTCAACGGACAATATTTTTGCCAATATATTTAACTAAATCCTCTTTTAGACTTTTAGCTTGTCAAAGTTAAAAAATGTGTGATGCTTTAAGTGCATGATGTCACTGATATAACAATACATTGTATCATTTATTCTCAAATTACTCATTAAAATACCTCTCAATTGTTTTCTTTACAAATGGTTAGAATATTTATCATAGTTAAGGAAGTTGCGACAAAACAGTCCAGAAATGCATAATAATAACTTTTCGATTCTTCTCCAGCTCATTATGCATCTTATAGTGAAAGAATTTGATCATGCCCCATATTCTGAAATTCCGCTAATTCATGTGACCAATGAAGTGTAAACTCGTTGTTTTGTAGGCACAATTCCTGAAAACGTATCTGTGCATCATTTGGTTTTAACGCGTGAACCGATTGAATTTTATATAAAAAAAATATAACTAATGTATAATATTTTGCAAAACAAGTGTTTTCGGAAAACCGCCAAAATTATATGAATCACGATTGGCTAAGCCAACGAGTGATTTTGACTAAAAAGAACAATGATGTAATAGACAGTCTGAATTATTTGTTTAAAAAATAATTCGGAGGAGAAATGCATTGTTACATATCCGGTAACTGTGTTACCATCCAAAACGGGATAACCAACCGACCGAGTTTTGAATGGGCTTGATTTACTGGGGCATAGCCTCTTTTGATGGTCTAGGTCGGACCTGTGATAATCATGCTGTGGAATCTGAAATACCCGTTGTTGTGTAACAGTACGCGATTGATCAACTTTGGTTCTTTGTTCTGTACGCTGAGTCTGTTCATCATAAATTAATCGTGAAAAAAAAACCTTACTTATGCGTTATTCTATGAAATATCGTAGACTCGTAGTTTGGATTCCATTTTTCTTAAAATGCATCCGTAACTTCTATGATCTAATAAATATTGTTACGACTCTCGCCGTTCGTATCCAGAATATTGATGATTCCGATGAGTGTCAAAATTAAAACGACCAGAGTTTTACTTGGGACTATGACTCTAGTCTTCACGTCCCTACCTAATCTCTTTATCAGTCCACTGGTTAAAATCAAAAATCTATATCGTCCGAAACGGCGTGTTAGCTGTGCTTTCCATTTCCTCCCAAAAGTCAATGTAGTGGTGCATAAATTGTTAAATAACTTATAATACTATAAGGGAAATCGTGTCTATTTTCATAGTAAATGCCAACAACAGCATGATTTCATTAAATAAAAGTTTCGGAGGAGATTTGTAGATGGCATACGAATTCTTTTTAACGAGAACAATAGATGGCACGCGAAATATTTTTTATTGAAATGACATAATTTAAAAGACAAATAAATTTTGCTTTATTTATTTATGTTATTTATAAATATAAGCCCATTTACTTCAAACATTTCCAATTTCGATTATAAATTAAATTTGTTTTTTAATTTTTAATTTTGGTTTCGTTGAATATAAAAAACTGCAGTTACAAAATGTATACATTTCGTTCAACAACTACTAGTGCCATCTTTTAATCTTGTCCGGAATTATATCATGTTGGCACATAATATCGACGCGATTCCCTTATAGTTATTACAAGTTATTTAAGTTAGGTTAACACCTATCAAGCAGAAATCGACTGTTAATACTGTTCTTGATGCGTTTAAGAGATAACATCTCTCGCTCTCTGAAATAAACTGAATCATAAATAGATTGCACTGTCTTCTGTTGGGCTAGAACCAGGTTCTATTATGACTATTACCATGTATATATCACATTCCATAACCACTCGACTGCTATGACGTTTACTTCGTCGATATATTCGTCGATTCATTCCAATTTAGTGAAACTGTTAAAGTACCAAATAATACATAAATGTGCTCTCAATTGCTAAACACCAAATAGTCAACATAGTTACTTTTATTTAGGATATGATTGGCCTGGTTTAGTTTGTATATAACTTAGCTAAATAAACATATTTTATATATGGACATGGTATAGTGTCCCAATCTTAGATTAACTATAGATAGAACACCAAAAATAAAATCCATACAAAACGAAAATATAAAGTGAAGCATTCGAAAAATTTGAGAAAACAGGACGTACGTATACAATTACACGAGAAGCAACGATGAGATCATTAACGGAATATTATATGCATTTTTAAATGTTCTTTCATTTGATATAAACATCAATTAAAAATAATTCATAAACCAGGTTAAAATATTTAATAAAGTGCTGTGGTTTATAAACAATGTCTAAGTGTAGTGTTTCGTGTTGTGTAAATAATAATTCATTTAAAAATATGGATTTTTCTTTTCATAGGTAAGTATCTGGCAGTGTCAACAAATTATTTTAGTTACTCTGCCTTAATAGTGGAATAATTGTTTTTCATAAAAGCAATAAAAAATAATAGTGAATATATCAATAATTAGTTTTATTCGTGTGCCAACATTAAAAATAATAGTTTTGATTGAAAATATTTGAATTTAAATTGTAATTTCATGTCAAAAGACGAAGAAATTACAAAAACAAAAACTTTAGTTTATTTAGACATTTTGCATTTTCCTTATGGTTTCATCAGTTGCGTAACTGAAATGGCGTAAATGAAACTATTTATGGGGGCAATATTTTGTATTGTTTACGATTAAAGTTTTATTATTCCATGTTAATTTATATTTTCGAACTTAATATGGGGTTTAAAACTAAATTTCATAAATTATATTCGTTTGTGAATTTTGTGCTAATTAACTATCAAATTAGTTCACAAAATTTGAGATATCAATATATAAAATATAAAGAAAAAGTTGGATAAAATATGAAATTTAAGAGCAATCAAAATAATTTAAAAAATTAATAAATAATTAATTCGGCTTAATATGACCAATATTTTTATAATTATTTAAATTCAGATTTCCCAAAAATATATTAATTAAGAACAAATGGCAGCTAAATCAATATAGTAAAGTTTGTTCCCAACATTTCAAAAACGAAGATTTTAAATTACATTGTACAAGAAAAGTTTTGAAAAGTGATGCAGTTCCTTCTATGTTTACTTCCAAAGAAAAGGTAATTTTTGAGTTTTATAAAATTTATAAATATATAGTTTTCAGTTGTTAGATTTAGAAATTATTATTGTTTTCTGGTATTTGGTTTTAAATTTGATTGATTTTGTGGGATTACAGATTTAATTAGACAATAAAATCCAGACGTCCGATATTTAGACATATACAAACGAAGGTGAACGTAGTCCAAGAGTCATTACAACCCAATTGCTCATTTTCTAAAGAGGACAATGAAACGGCCGAGGGAATTTTATTCGATTCAAATTTAGTGGTAAATATAGAAATATTTCGAAATTAAATAGTAATTAAATAATAACATTATCCACTAGGAATAACCAGATATTACATCATCTGACGTCCTAAACAGTACGCTGTCTATTATATATGTAAGAAATTTATATTTCATACAAATAATATAATATTTCATCACACTTTATTTATTTATATATATATATATATATATATATATATATATATATATATATATATATATATATATGTATATATATATATATATATATATATATATATATATATATATATATATATATATATGTATATATATATATATATATATATATATATATATTTTTTTTTTTTCCCCATTGCTATACTTATAAATTCCATAATTTCAGGAATCTGATCTAGAACATTCTAATCCGCCTGAAAACGTTATACAAGAAACACCTGATGGCAAAGAAAATTTACCTCCAAAGTCATCAAAAAAAAACAAATGTCATATTTAAGAGCAATGAAATCATCTTCGGATGATATTCTTTCCTCACCTAGTAAGAAACAAAAATTAAAGACATTGAGAGTGGCCGCAAAAGCAAAAACCAAAAAAATTAAATTGCTTAATCAAAAATTACGACGCCGAAATTTAAGAATTCAAAATCTTACAACATTAATCCGCGATCTGAAATCTAAAAATTGAATTTCGGAAGATGATGCGTTTATCTTAAATAACTACGAAGGAAACATCGAAAAAGAACTGTTTAATGTCCAAAAGAAAAAGATGTTACGAAAAAGTTTACGAGGAATGTAGTACAGCGAAGAATTAAAGAAATTTGCTTTAAATCTGAACTTCTATTCTCCTAAAGCCGTTGGTATCAGACAGTGGATGGGAACCCCGGATCTACTCAAGAATCATTTAGCACTCTTCGAAATTTGGTCCAAATTTCAAAAACAAAAAATTAACAAATTATTACTAATTTAGTATTCGATGAGATATCAATCCAGTCACGAAGAGAATGGGATGAACAGAAAAAACGAGCGTGGGGTTATGTTGAAGTTGGTCCGGACCCAGAAAGCAACAAAACTCTGGCCGAACAAATATTAGTGTTTATGTTAGTTTCGGTGAATCAACAATGGAAAATACCAATCGGATACTTTCCAATTACATCGTTGACTGGAGACCAAAGAAAAAATATTATTAAATTATGTTTAAAAAATGTGGTTGATAGAAGTAGTGGGTATCACTTGTGATGGTCTTCCAGCAAATTTAACGGCGGCGAAATTACTGGGATGTTGTTTTGATAGTTCCCAAATATGTTCAACATTCAATTTAGAAAATATTGGCAGTTTTTTATTTAATTTGGATGGTTGTCATATGATGAAGCTAGTTAGAAATACTATTGCCGAGAAAAGCCCGCTTATTGATGGAAATGGTGGTGCAATAGATAGGAAATATTAAAAAAAATTATATGAAATACAAAGTGAACAAGAATTGCATTTTGGTAATAAATTATCAATTGATCATATAATGTTCGCAAAGCAAAAACTGAAAGTGAAACTTGCGGTTCAGGCATTAAGTAATGCAGTAGCAGATTCAATATTATATTTAAAAAGAAAAGGTCATGCAGATTTCGCAGACTCACATGCAACGATAACTTTTATTAGAAAGTTCAACGATATTTTCGATATTTTAAATAGCAGATCAATAAACGCATTTGGTTTTAAACAAGCTATTTGTTCTTTAAACATAGAAGCCATTAAGCAGACATCAGATGAAGCAATTTCGTACATCAAATCACTTAAATTTAAGGACACCTTGCAACCTGTTTTAGATTCTAAAAGACAAACGGGGTTTTTAGGAATAATTTTATGCCTAAATAATATTGAAAAATTTATAGTAAATTTATTCAGTCTAAAAAGATAGCATATGTACCAATGTACAAACTTAGCCAAGACCATTTGGAGTTATTCTTTTCGTCAGTGAGATATTGTTTAAGCTACAATAATAATCCTACCGTTAAACAATTTGCTTCTACATACAAAAAATTATTATTACACGTCCAAATTAATAATACCCCCGGTAATTGTTTTCCGCAGTTCGATATTTCGATTCTTCAAATAAATGTAGCAAAATCATCAGTAAAATTGATAAATGAACATTTATCTCAGCGACAAACATTTTTTTGTGACCAAGATGAAAACGGAAGTGAGCCAAATAGTGAAATTAATCGGGAACGTGGAATGAATTCTATAGCCGAATCTTCTCCAATATATTGTGAGAATAATTTTGAAAATACAAATGAACCAGATATTATTCAACCCACTTTAGAATTAAGCGAATATCAAAACGATATTATAGAATATGTAGCGGGTTTTGTAGTAAAACATTTATATTCTAGAATTAAATGTGAATCATGTCTGAATGTACTACAATCATCTCACGATAAATGTTTCTTAATAAATTTGAAAGACAGAAATAATAAATTAAGAAAACCATCATTTGATGTTATTAAAATTTGTGATTTTCTGGAAAAACAAATAAGAATGAATATTAAAAGTAATATTGCTATATCTGCAATTGTTTATAACAAGCTTATTTTGAAAGTGCAAGAAAATTTTTATACTGCTACCATATTTCTTGAAGCAGCATGCCACAGAAATTATATTGCAAAATTGGAAAATAAAAAAATTTCTTTGCGATCATTCTATACTAGAGTTATAAATTTTCAGGGAATGTAATATATTTATATATATATATATATATATATATATATATATATATATATATATATATATATATATATATATATATATATATATATATATATATATATATATATATATATATATACATTTACGTTCATTCATGTACATTTTATATATATGTACAGTTTAAATAATAAAATTTTTCATAAAATATAAATAACTTTGTTGTGATTTTCTGTACCCAACCTATGTATTTTCATTTACTACGCCACTACATTTTTTAATGAAATTTTAATATTGTTATCTCATTCTCTTCTTTCTCTTTTTCGATGTAAACAAAAAAGTGCTTCACAACAAACATTTTGCTGTTCTATCTATAGTTAATCTAAGGTCCCAATGGAAATGCAATTGAAATTGCCATCCACCAACTTCTCATTCTAGGGTCCTAAGAATAGTAGTCACAGTCTGCTGGATTACATCCCGATTAGATTTTGTTTTACTCCAAGAATTTTTCTAGGCAAAAAAATCGTGTTAACTATTCGGTACGTTTTCATTATGTTCAAGACCTTTAAAAACATAAGATTTTATCAACAAAAATTATCTTTTTTATAAGTCTCACCAAAACAATATTTACGTGGTCAACATTTACACTGATGCCCGTTTACACGACAAAATAACTATAGCACAATTAATTATTAGATTAAATTTGGTTTGACGATGGTTAAGAGCTTTTCGAACTAAAATACACAGAGGGGGGTGTGTTGTAACGTGCTCTACTCAGTGTCGCGGTAGTGGCTTGGGTAGACAACAAAAACATAAATTCCGTTGGGCGCCAGTCTACCAGCACGTGTGTCCGGCTTTGCTCTATGTATGAGCGAGTGGACTCGGGCGGTGTACCTATTGATACCATGTATTTGACATCAATCGTTTCTTATTTGTTTTTTTTTTGTTCTGATACTTTTGTTCAATAATTGCGCAATCACACCCACTAAAACATGTTGCTCACTGTTTATACTAAATCTGTATCACCTTGAACTTTCACACCACCTTGTTTTGCTTTCAATCACTTTTAACTACGTTGGTTTAGATTCTCGTTCGTTTTGTTTATTTTGCACTATCACTCATCAACGACCAAACAAATGCGAAAACTCAATGTTCAAATCGAGAAAAAAACAGCAAAAAAAAACAACACCGAAAACATTGCAAATATAATAAATACATATATTGAACATAACATTTACATATTTTCTAGTAACACGATTTGAGTATGGATGCGGTTATCGCTCATTCCACTGTCATCCAATGCAAGATCGTTCTTCTTGTTTTTTATCTTTTCTTTATTTTCGCCCGTCACTTTTGATGGTCCAAATTATTCTTTCATCTTTCTGCATCGTCACCTCACTCGTTTTCTTCGTACTTCTTGCTCCTAGTTGGCGAACCGAGAACTTCCCAACTTAGACTCGAGATTTCGCGACATTTCGAAACTCTCGAAATACATTACATTTCGCGCGTCACCTCCGCCATCTATCCTCCAATAGCTCAACGACTCCGCCTTAATTGTGACTATCGATTCTGGTCTCTTGCCGCATAAGTCACATTAAACAAATAAAATACGTAATTACTCAAACTCACAATCACCAACATTTATTAGGTTCTAGTTTTTTTTCTGTTATTATACAGGTGAGTTTCGTATTGGGTAAGGTAAGCTATTAGATGCTGATAACAACATCGGTGGTCACCAATCGATTCTGCGTGGTGACTGAGTTTGCTCGACTGAGTCCACTCTGTAATGCTACAGGTAGCGCTTATACATCAACAGAATTTCACATATTATGGAAGCTTAATCAACAGTGTAAGCAACAGAAGAAACTATTGAGGCGTAACAAGTTGAGTGCGGCTTTTAAAGCGAACACCGATGGCTCATTTATTTAATCTAATTTAATTTAGAATCATAATTATTTAGTGTTAATTATACTTATAAAGTAATTGTATCTTCAACAAATGAGATGATATTGGTGGTTGTGTGTTTTAAGCGTAAGATCAAATTTTTCAATTTTCAAATCATAACGAAATCTATTTAATGTGCAAACCATTTATTTTTATCACTTTATTATACATATACATAGCTAGTATGTAGTCTTATTTTAATTACAATTTAAAAATATTTCGAGGATTATATTGTACTCAAACGATTTCTTAGAATTTCAATTAGTGTTGACTTTGTACGAAAATAAAAGCTTTCCTTAATATATTCTCATAGCAACATTGATTTTTTGAAATGACAATAATCATACGATTATACGATATGTATAACGTATATTATGTATCCGATTATCATTCTAATTATATCTCCTATATACATACAATAAACACAATTGATATTCAGCAGGAGTAGCTGTTTATATGCTGTGGAAAAACAATAAGACATTTTGCTCACCCAAATATTGAATTGTTGAAAAGCACGAAATGATCAATCTAGATTATACGTAGAACGGCTTGTACTTCCCGAGACAATATTGTACATAATCAAAAAGCTTAATATTGTAACAATAGACAGTTAAGGAATCATTACGCCATCCATATTGTACACAATCTTGATATAAGAACGATAAAATTTATTCATTCCACTCAAAAACAACCGTATTTTATTGTCAGTCATGATTTGAATTCTAATTATTTTCATAACTACAATAAAACCTATAAGAATTCTGATTACACACGAATTGGTTTTGTTCATCTGCTAATATATTTTCATATCGTATAATAAATATTTTTTTTTTCAATTCAATTATGTTACAAAATTGAGATCTAGAATCTACTAAGTTTGAATAAATAAATTTGTTTAACATGTCGATTTCTTAATATATCTACACTCATTACTGTTTACGTTAACTATAAAAGTCCTTGATAGCGATTGAAGAACACTCTATCCGACAAACGGTCAATTTCACTGTCAGCAATCCCATGGCCGTAATATATTCCTACTAAAATCACAATCTCAATATGTGTTTGCAATTTACAAGTGTTGGTTCTTAAAAAAAATTTTGAGAAAATCCATCGGGAAAGTCGGAACATACCGCCCAGGTGGCTCAGTGGTTGAAGCTGTGGCAGTTGGAGCGGGAGGTACCGGGTTCGAATCCCGATAGGGGCAGGATTTTTCACCATCTGATTACGATCGGTGGTGTTAATGAACACATCTATGACCCCCTGTTGGAGTGCAGAACTCATGGGCCGACCCATCTTCCATGTCAGTACTATAGGCTGGCATGGAGCTATGCAATGCGCAGATGGTTCTACGAAAATCGGACCTATATAGCCGTACCTCCTCGATTTGACCGTCAATGCGTAAAGAAGGATGTAAATAAGCGAACCGCGAAAAAGCTGGGAGAGCCTTGAGCCCCAAAAAAGATAGCATAGAATAAAATATAATAAAAAAAAAAAAGTCGGAATATTTGGAAATTTGAAAATTATGTTTGTAGGTGAGTTCGCGCGTATCCCAACCAAATAGGCTATAAGAAGGGAAAAATTAGAAAATGCGATTGGAAAACTCGGGAACTTCCGAAGAATCCGAAGAAAATTGGTAATTTATTTATATTATGAAACTTTAGTATGCTTTGATGTCAATCTATTGCAGGATGCGTCGATGTGTATTCGACTGATGCGCTTGGCTGTGTGTACACCGTTCATCGAAAACAAGACGAATGCTTCTGTCTTCGTTTGTTTCATTTTTAGGGACCTATTTCGTTTGAATCGCTTCGTGCTTAAGATGGTGTGTTGTGCGCCTCTTATAGAGAGGCTTGCCAACGTCTGACTTATGAAAACGCCTTACATCGGGACTCAAGACTCGCCAATACTACTATTTCTGCGTCGGCCAATTAATCATCATAGCAACGTGTCATCAATTGAACGCATTGGAATTGTGGAACAAATACAAGGACGAGATGGCTACAACATTTTGCATCGAAATGATTGAAATGAAAACATATGTGTGCTTATATGTGGTAGTTATTTGTCAAAATTGGACATGCCAGCATCAATTCGTTCGATGCACAATGCATTTAATCGTGGATTGTAACGAGATCAAGTGTACGAGCGAAATATAATGAGCCAAATACTACGAACTCATGTTCCGCTTTTGAATACACAACAAAAAAACGTGTACGATGCATTGATGAATGTAGTTAAAGAAGGAAACGGAGGAATATTCGTTCCCGTAGTTCCCAGTGGAAAAGACAAAACATTTCCAATTTCATTGCATTGACATCTTCATTAGCGTAACAGTTACATTATCGGGTATAGCAACCAAATTGTTGGACGACACATTCATTGAAGTTACCGATGAACAACCACAAGAAAGACAATCCGGTGTGCTCAATGGGAAAGAACTCGGCGATGGCCAAAGAGTCAATATCATGATCTGCGGCGAGTGCACACAAAAGATCATTTAAAGCGTTTAATCGAACGATGAAAGATTTTCCAATGGGACTCAAGTCGTTTTCGTGGAGCGATGATACTGAAAACTAAACGCATATCTGAAATCGTCGACTTTGTGGAACGACGCATCAATTTTTATAAACAATAGTTGGCACATGGTCAAACTTTTCTTGATATTTTGACTAGATTGATTTCGTATCCCTCGAATTTTTGCATGTTCACGACGTCGACGGAAGAGCATATATCACAAAAGTGTATCCGGCCAACTGCCATGAATCATGCCATGCTCAGTGAACGAGTAAATTTGACAGTGAACAACAAAGACGAAAAAAGTAAGATTTACTTGATTCAAAAACAAAGTGACCAATATGACCAAAAACCGAACGAGATTTTGATTTACGAAAATACCATCGCATAACATGATGCTCAAGGTCGCATCTGTGAAAATCATGCTGCGCAAGGTGAACCATCCGAAATGGTTTTACCATTCCCGATTGACTGTCAAGAAATTGATAAATAACAAGATTTGGATGATTGAGAGGATGTTTCAGCTTCCAAATAGCTAACAAGTTGTGATTTTTACTTGTTTGCATTCCATTCAATATTCCGGTTCAACTGAGTTGAATGGAGGTTGTACAATAGATAATGCCAATTGTCAATTATAGGTTGAACATTTAAAAAATAAGTAAAATTGTACACCAGTTCATCGTGAGTCGTGGTGGAGAAAGGTAGTACATCTAACACAATAAAATCCGCATAGAATATAATAATACAATTAATCATAATAATATTTAATTATAATAATAAAATTAATAAAATTAGTAATTAATATAAAAATATAAACGTGTTGAATTTTTACTATCCACAAAAATATACAGTCCGCACAGTTATCGTCCATCCTACTTCGATTCAGAGAACGCAGAGTAGTGTTTTCAACCGACATGGAAAAAATGTATCGTCAGATACAAGTTGCCGATTGTGATATGAAATATCAGAAGATATTGTGGAGCACTGACCAATCCAAACCAATAAAACATTACGAACTGCGCAGAGTGACTTATGGGCTATCCTCATCAGCATTTCTGGCGACTCGATCGATCAAATTTATGGGTGAAAGTGTTCGCAATAAATATCCGGAGCTAAATATGTCGACGACATAATAACCGGGGCTGATACTGTCGAAGAGGCGATTAAATTAAAATCTGCATTAATACACCTGTTGAAGGACTATGGGATACCACTGAAAAAGTGGAAGTCGAATAACACTAAAGTGCTAGAGGGTATCCCACGCGAATATCGTGATTCAGGAGAAAAACAATTTACTGACGGAATCGAAGTATCCGAGTCAACTAAAGTCCTTGGCATTTGCTGGAATTCTCGATGTGACGAATTCAAATTCTCTGCCACCTTGAACGATCACGTTCAATTCACAAAACGAACCATACTATCTGATATAAGTAAATTATTTGATCCTCTCGGTGGGTGGCTCCAGTCATTATTAAATACAAATCCTTTATGCAGTTACTCTGGGCTGCCAACCTAGATTGGGACGAGTCCCTACCGAACAAACTAGCCGAAAAATGGTCATCCCTTCGGGAAGATTTGCTGCTAATTGACAAAATCCACATCTCACGATTCATCAAAACTACCAAATCATCCGTCAACGACATTCATGGGTTCGCTGATGCCAGTACAATCGCTTATGCCGCCGTAGTCTATTTTAAGATTATCAATACCGCCGAAAGTGATGCTATATACTTAATATCAGCAAAAACAAAAGTCAGCCCAATTAAACAAATCTCCCTACCGCGACTTGAACTGTGTGCCGCAATATTATTAGTGCAATTGATTGAATATGTGAAGACTGAAACTAACTGCAACGTTCGAGAGATACATGGATGGTCAGATTCCACGATCGTTCCAGATTGGATCGCCGGTCATCCAAAACGATGGTTCACATTTGTAGGCAACCGCACCACGGTGATCAAAAATAAGTAACCAAGACGAAACTGGAAGCATGTGCCAACTGGCGACAACCCCTACTGATTGCGCTTCTCGTGGACTGACAATAAACTCATTACTAACTCATGAATTGTGGTGGAAAGGTCCCACCTGGCTCAAAGAACTCTCAACCTGCTGGCCACCACAACAATCAAGTTACGAAACAATCGAAGAGGAGTCTAACGATTTATTTTCGTTTGCCGGAACAACAAATAATGCGTGGTTGGTAAAACTAATGGCAAAATACAACTCATTCCACAAATTATTACTAGTTCTTGGTTATGTTATAAGATTTATCAAAAACCTATGCGTGCCTAAGAACGTTAGGACATCCAATAAGTTTCTAACCAGCCAAGAAATATTCCGAGCAATACAACAAATTTGCAAGCACGAGCAAATGCATTATTACCAGCAAGAATTGAGATGCCTAGAGCGCAACAAACCAGTCCATCGCACAAGTGAATTACTGTCTCTTAATCCATTCATCGACAAAAATGGTGTCATGAGGGTAGGTGGCAGAATCGACAAAAGTGATGTTTCGTACAATACTAAGCATCCCATCATAATGCACCAAAACTCAAGAGCAACAGCCCTCATATTATTGGATGAACATAACTTCAATAGTCATGTCGGCCCAACGTTAATGGTAGCACACAGTCGAAAGAGCTTTTGGATCCCGAAATGCAAGAGCGCGTCACGTTCGATCATAAAAAATTGTGTAACCTGCACTCGGTTCAAGGCAACCTTACAACAACAAATCATGGGTGATTTACCAGCCACACGAGTCCGTTATTCCAGACCGTTTGAATCCGTAGGAGTAGACTTTGCCGGTCCCATACAGATTCATCTCACAAAAGGCCGTGGAAGTCGTCCCAGAAAAGCATACTTTTGTGTCTTCATATGCCTCTCAGTTAAAGCAATTCACCTCGAGCTGGTAGCTGACCTGACAACCGATTCTTTCCTTATTATCGATCTCATCCTTATTGCACCATATGATGGTTCAATGGAGGGGTGCATGTTTGCATTCCATTCAATATTCCGGTTCAACTGAGTTGAATGGAGGTTGTACAATAGATAATGCCAATTGTCAATTATAGGTTGAACATTTAAAAAATAAGAAAAATTGTACACCAGTTCATCGTGAGTCGTGGTGGAGAAAGGTAGTACATCTAACACAATACAATCCGCATAGAATATAATAATACAATTAATCATAATAATATTTAATTATAATAATAAAATTAATAAAATTAGTAATTAATATAAAAATATAAACGTGTTGAATTTTTACTATCCACAAAAATATACAGTCCGCACATTGCTCTTTTCAATAGCAAGAAGAATAAAAGTATTAGAGTTCCATGAAGTTCAACGGGTTAGGTTATCTTTAGATAGCTATCGTATAGCTAAAATAAGTTTTTATCGCTAATTCTTACAGATATGCTAATGGAGCAATAATTTGACACTTGATACTCAAATTGAAAGGGACTAACCTTGTTGCCAGTGAACAGTGGCCAGGTTGACTCCAAACATAAAACGGTCCGCCAAATAACTTTTTTTTTTGAAAATGCTATAAAAAAAACTACTGAATATTTCCTCAAACTTCTTTTTTTATTTAAAAGTACAATCCTTCCGGTTAATAATGGAAAATAATTTCATTCAAATAGCTCCCTCGGCTGGCCATGCAGTAGCCTACACGATCGGTCCAATTTTTAAGCACATTATCGATTGTGTGCAGCTGTATTTCACCAATGGCTTCACGAATATTGTCCTTTAAAGCGTCAATTGTTTCTGGCTTGTCGGCGTAACACTTATCTTTGAGGGCACCCCACAAATAATAGTCCAACGGTGTCAAATCGCAGCTCCGAGGTGTCCAAACGACATCAGCTCTGCGGTTGATAATGCAATCTTCAAAAACAGAGCGCAAAACATCGAGTGTAGCTTCAACTGTGTGGCACGTAGCGCCGTCTTGTTGAAATCAAATTAGCCAATATCCTCCTCTTCAATTTTTGTGAACAAAAATTCGTTCAACATGGCCCGATAACGGTCGCCGTTGACTGCAACGGCCACTCCTTGCTCATTTTCGAAGAAAAATGGCCCAATTATGCCTCTGGACCAAAATCCGCACCGAACAGTGACTCGTTTTGGGTGTACCGGCTTTTCAATGCATGCGTTCGAGTTTTCCGTGCCCCAAATGCGACAATTTTGCTTGTTTACATACCCGCCAAGATCAAAATGAGCCTTATCCGAAAAGATGTTTTTTTTGGCAAAATCGACATCTTCTGTAAGTCGATCGCAGGCCCAACCAATTGGACTTTGTATGGCGTCATACCGAGGTCTTTATGCAAAATTCGTCTCAATGATGTCTCCGAAATGTTCAATTGTTGAGAACGACGGTGAATTGATGTTGATGGCACATCACGCACACTTTCTGCCACAGTATCAATATTCTCGGGTGTACGCACTGTTTTTGGCTTTTCGCGCTTTGGTTTATCGATGAGGATGCCAGTTTCTTTCACTTTTTTTCACAAGATAACGAACATACGGAGCTGACGGTGCTTCTCTTCTTCCAAAATCCGTACGCAATTTTTGCCCACATTCTGCAACATTACCATGATTTTCAAAGTTATATCGCAATATTTCTGCAAGCGTATACGACCATATATGGTTGTATACACAACCATATTCGTTCAGCGGAAGGATTCGAAAACCAGATCAAGAGTTGGCACAAAATCAAAATGAGGAAAATTAGGAAGTTAAAAATTTTTCTATTGGTGCAAGATTCCTATTTTATTGTTTGTACATAAGTAACTGATGAATGCTGATGAGCCAAACTTCATAGGTCGGTTGTATATTCGATATAAATCCAAACATTTTTTTTTGTTTGATAAGTAATTGATTAAGCTGGACAAAATTTAACAAAGACAAGATTTGTAATTGCGAAATGCTGCGAAGCGATTCAAAAACTAAAACTAGACCGGATTGTCAATCGATTGTAAATTGTAAAAATAGGTATCCATTTACTGTTCAGATATAACCCAAATGCACCACGATATAACGAGTACCCATTACACATGACCCATCGTAAAACGTATAGTTGTCCATCTACAAGGTTGTGGCGACCAGAGCAACTAAAAAAACTCACAATTAGCTCACGCCACACGCAATTAATAAAATCGATATTTCGAGTTAAGTTCTTGTAATTCACTAGTACTGTCGCGTCATGACTATTCGTATATATACGAATCGCACAGTATGAAGATCAAGTCCGGTAGCATATGCCTGATGAGATGGATTTGATCTTTTCGATCACGCAGTCATTCAATGACGTCATCATCAGACCGAAACCGGCCTAGTACAAGAACAAGCAACAACTCGGAAGTACAACACACATTCAAATTTACAACAAGCTACACGCTTCAAGGTTTTACTATCCTGACCCCCTGTTTGCCAACAACGATAGAAAAAGAGTTAATTGACAAAAAAGGTAAATGATTTATTATATACATACTTTAAAGTACACGTCTTTAAAGTTCTCAGCAACAGTTTTTGAGACACGATATTAGCATTCAGAACAAAACGGGTTGACCATTCAATCAGTTATAGTAGAAATTTTGAATTTTTGAGACATGATTTCTGTTAAATTGACTAATAAAAACTTATATATTTTATTTTTAAATCGGGTAATAATTTTCGTATCAACCATCTGCTAATCTCCATAAAATCCGTCGAATACATAAAAATTAAAGCCACAAGTATAATTGAGATTGTATAACAGCAGCTGTTGTATAAGATATAAGTGTGAAAGAATAAATAGATCTTAACATTTTGTCTATGCTCTTAAATTATTGATTCGATTGGCACAGCAATAAAAGTGATAAGATAACATTTTTTATCTAATAAAAATTCTAAATTCGTACACCGAACATGCTATTACATAACCTATACCGAATCGCCAAACCAGTGGAGACAATTTATACCCATCGATTCGTAGTCTGCATATAAATATATGTTTATGCCTCGAACGATTTACAAACTTTTCTGGAATAAATTCAATTGAGGACATTTTATATATGACTCATATCAAATGAGATAGTAATTTTCCGGTTTATATTTATTTATTTTTTTATACAGCTTCAAAAATCATCAATAAACGGAAAACTTTTAATTCAATTTTGAGAAAATTCACACAATATCGAAAAACAAATATCATTTTACAATACAAACAAACATAACATGTACATACGTACATACAAATTTCAATTTACGTCGGAAGTCCGCTTCAATAATCAGCTGATTGTGTTTTTGTTTTAAAAAAAAAAACGGAAATTATATCGATGACAAGAAAATGAATTTTCTTGAAAACGATGGAAAAACATTAAAAGTTTTATAATTAAAAACTTATTATGTAATGAAAATCGGTTTTTATTTGATTTCGATTTTAATGTGAAAATTGTTTTTATGTTTACGCGAATGTGGATGAGAAACAAAATGAAACAAAATACAGATGAAAAGTTGTTTTCTATATTTAAATGGTGGAACCGAGATTGTGGATACATTCAGATTGTGATTTTTAAAACATTTGTATATAACTGTTATAAGGCACACTAACGATTTTCTAATCAGGTTTAAAATTGGAATCGAAGCTTGACAATACAAAATTTCATACACTGAGTGCATTAACTAAGTTATTGTCTGCTCATTAAATGTTTAGGTTACAACATTGGTTTGAGATCTGTTGACCCTAACGGCCAAATATATAGAGTTTTCCAAAAAGAGTGATACACTTTAAAAAAACACAGACAAAGGCTGCGGACCAATCCAAAGGTAAATGCTTTAGTACGGTAAATTACAATTTTAGTACACATTTACCTTAAAATCGAACCAATTCGTTGGTAAATAAATGTATTAAAATCTGTTTAGTAATGTAATGTAATGGTGTAAAGGGTTAAAATCATTAAAATCAACCTATACAAGGTTATAATAATGTCAAAATTTTAAGATTTGTGGAACATTCAATGTAATTTTTTATGAATTATACTCGTGTACTCGTATTTAAATTTTTGTTTACAATTTAGGCAAGAACAAGCTATTGCTTGACTCAAAAACCACCAATAATCGTCAAAATATTAAATTGCGATTTCAGTGAAACCAACGCCAATATAAGGATAACTCCACAATCCTTCCGCAAGCTATTGGAGATCATTCCCGACAAAAGGCACGGATGGGCTTAGAAGATTGAGTTCATTGTATTTTTATTTTGGTTGGGTTGCGGGACGAGCTATCGGGTAGTTTCAAAGGCAATGGTGATGACTAAAAATAGCGTGAAAACTATCATACACAAATATTTAATTATATTTGAAAAATTGTCGATTGATGTAGTTAAAAGAACTCCTCCAGTTGTAGAAGAGATCGGAAACAAATTTGGCATCAAAGCCCGGTCATGGGAGTTTTGTAAGGCGCCATAGATGGATGCCACATTAAAATAAAATGTCCACCAAATCAACGAGACCAGAACATAACCCGCAAATTAGATTACTCTATTCAACTACAGGCGATGTGCGACCATAACTACAGAATAACAAATATGTGTGTCGGGTATCCCGGATCGGTCCACGATCAACGTGTTTTACCAACAGCCAACTCTATAGATCTGGCAAATATCCTCCTGAGGGCTACTTTTTATTGGGTGATGCAGGATACAAATGCACAATGAATCCGATAGCTATTGTAACCCCTTACAAAGGGTACACACTAACGGAACGACAGACACGCTTTGATCATGCACTTTTGAAAGCTCGAATTACCATCGACTAAACTTTCGGGATGTTGAAGACAAGATGGAGATCCATTTTCATAAAATCCCTAGAGCTTGAGATTAAAAGATGCATTCAAGTCGTGTGTGCTTGCTGCGTGATGCGACTTTGAGCGCGTAGAACAACATGGCGGTTATGAAAGTGGTCCTAGAGATAACTTAGATGCTGTTGAATTCAGAGATAGATTATGTTCAGGAATGTAAAACAATATTTTTAATTCATAATAAAAATCAAATTATTTAGTTTTGAACAAAAATATTAATAACTGGTTCGAACGATTCCAAATCTGGGAATTCGCTGTCTGGAAATAGCTTTGGTAGCAAATGTCACAATTTTTTCTATATTACGCACACTTTTTCGGATTTCGACCAAGTTAATTAATTGGTATTTTTTTGAATTTTTTAGGTTGGGTATCCGAATCCGATGAAATTTTCATTTCCGAGGACCGAGAATAGCTACAGACATTGTGAGAGCTACTTGATGAGCTCATAGATGGGGTAGGGCCTGAGCCATAATTGGTAATATCGGTATCTATTAAATAAGCAGGGTTGATACCATGCTTATTTTTCAAAAAATCATGGAGCTCATCAAACAGCTCATATTGAGTGGGCAATAATTCCGTCTAAATGGCGACCACAATTAAATTACCTTTTTTTTTGTGTTAGCTAAGTAAGCTTTTTAGTACAGTATTTGAATTTACTTTGCACACTGTTAAAAAGAAGGTAAAAAGGCGGTTTACATTTGGATTGGTCCGCAGCCTAAATGGTTAAGGAAATCGAAATGTTTCTTATTTTAAGTACAATCGATACAATTAAGTTCTGAATGATTCAAATGGGCTCCACGACTTTTTCTGCAGGAACGAATTCGATGAATCCAATTTTCGAACACTTTTTCCACAAGTCGTATGCCATGAATAGTACGTTCAATATTGACTTGTAGGGCTAGAAGAGAGTTTGGCTCATTGCTAAAGACCAATAACTACAAATTACCCCACAAGAAATAGTTTAATGGTGTTAAATAATAACTTCTTGGAGGCCATTCAATATCACAATTTTTGGAAATAATCGAATTCAAACTTTTCTCGAAATAATTCATTTGTTGCACTTGCTGTGTGGCACGTAGCCTCGTCTTGTTCAACTTCTTCAAATTTCGGCCAAAGAAAGTTGGTTATCATCGATCTATAACGATCTTCATTGACAGTAACGGTGTTACCAGCATCGTTTCGAAAAAAATACGGACCAATGATTCCACCAGACCAAAAACCACACCAAACTGTCAATTTAGGTGAAGGTAATGGTTTTTCATGAATAATTTGTGGATTTTTTTCGTACCAGAATCGACAGCTTTGGAACGATTATTACGACTATAAATAAATATGGAAAAAGTGCATAAATATGAGAAAATTTGCAACTGGTGAACGATTATTTTGATAATAAAACTAAATTATTTGTAAACGTTGGTCTAGCGTATTTCTCACCATGATAAAATTGTGAACATTACTGAATGCAATGAAACAAAAAATTCAGATTATGACATATTAATAATCACCAAAACGTCTATTAAAAAACATATTCCTATTGGAAAACCCTATATTTGCATTAAAACTGAGAGAATTTACAACCTAAATGTAGAGGAAGATTTTCATGGAATATAGTTTGTAGCATTGTTTTCGGGTTGGCTTGTATATTGTAAATCTGTCGCCTGTCATTGCTTAATGGTTAAGAGAGTTACTCATCACACGACGGTCGATTCTCGCCGTTGACCAAAAATGTACATGCACCGGATGACATAAAAATGCGATTGTGTGTAAAAAGCATTCACTGGACTGACCACCTACAATGTGCACGGATCGTTAAAATGGTGCGTAATGTCTCAGTTGAGACACGGTAAGGGCCGTTTACAGCCTCTAAGCCATATATTATTTATTGTTAATCGTTATTTTATTACTTTAAATTTCTGGAAATATTTGCCGAGTTTCATGACTCCAACTGATTCAGATCAGATCACATTTTCCATGCAAACTAAAGACGCAGTTTGATCCAAATTTTATGTTGGCTCAAAATGTGTCTGTGGTTTGCATGGAAAATGTAATCTGATCTGAATCAGTTGGAGTCATAAAACGCGGCTATTAACTGGAAGGCAAATTTGTTAGATTTTTTTGTTGATAAACTCACCTTTAGCTCCTCCCTTTTGAGATCCAATATAATCTATGATTTTTGATATGTATCAACTTAAGGTGTATCGAACATGATAGGTGACAGGCAAACGCGATTTGTTTCCCATTTGAAAGTGGAGATCCAATTCATTTGATTGAACCTGGGATTTGATTTATCTGGGGTTATTTGGTTTGTACTGACTATACACACATATAGTTTATTACATTTATAAATTTTTCAAGAGATGTGAATTTTCAGTCGTTTTATAATCAATGATTATCTGTTTTCACCAACCACCATGAGATTGAAAATTCCACTCATTTATTATGAAAAAGGTAACCGACAGTTCAGGTCAAAAGTACTTTAACTTAAACCAAAAGATCACGTATACACGGACACAGCACTTAAAAATACCAATTGTTGTTTGAATTATCACAGATGGTGAGGATCAGATGTCGATGATCATTTTCAGTTCCCTATCCGTACCATGCAGGTGAAGTTAGACCTATAACTAGAGTTGAACTAATTTACACCAAACCATTTGAAAAGCTAATTATTTTACGCCGTCAGTTCAATTTTAAGTATGCTATACTAACCTATGAATTTAGGTTCTTCTTAAGAAATTTAAGAAATTCTTCTTAAGAAATTTAATATCTTGCGACCTATTATGTTTATCACCAATGTTTATCTAATTTTCTGAAGAATTTCAATTAGGTCTCGGAAGTTCAATTTTTTAAGAAAACCCTAAATATTTTATTTGGAATTGAACACCTATTGAGTTACTGTCATACTATACGTACATCTGTGTAGTATAACAGTAACGCAATCACAATGCTGCGTTAAAGTTGAGAGCTATCGAGAACGTTTGCAATCACTACTGGTGTTCGACAAGTAGATACGCTGTCCCCGATACTTTTTAATCTCATGTTGGAATACATCCTTCGTAAAAGTGCAACACCTCAGGACAATATCTTATTCCGACAATCCAATCAACATCTTGCTTATGCAGATGATATCTGTGTGATTGGATTAAATGGCTACGGAGTGAAAGAGATACTTGATTCACTGAAACAGTTTTCAGCGTCCGTTGGTCTCAAAATCAACGAGTCCAAACAAAAATATATTATCTCTGGTTTTAGAGAGCAAGACGCAAGTGATTTCAGTAAGTAGTGATAAAATTCAAGTATCTTTGATTACTCATGACTCACGATAATAGTGTGGGAGAGGATATCAAGGTTCGGCTTGCCGCTGGCAATCGGGCTTTATATCCTCTACGTCCAGTGCTGAAATCAAAATATCTTGCAAATGCGGATAAGCCGAAATTGACCAGAGTGCTGATCAGACCCGTTGTCATGTATGGATGTGAAATTGGACCTTGACGGATGAGTACGAAAGAATGCTTCTAACATTCGAGAGAAGAATCATGCGTGTGATATATGGCTCAAAACGCGACGTTGATGGCACATACCAAATTCGTTTCAACCACAAGATCAGGAATTTAATGCAAATTCCTGATATCGTGCATGAAATCAAAGGACAGCGAGTACGCTGGCTCGCTCACATTCTGAGAGAGCCGTCTTTCGGTAGGCGAAGATGTTGCTGTCGGCGACGATGGCTCCACGACGTAGAGAGCGATCTGGCATCTTCTGGTTGCTTGCAACAATATGATCGAAACCGATGGAGTCAGATTGTTGACACGGTAGGGTACGGGCCAATAATGGCCTGTACAAGCCGTAAAAAAAATAATATTTTATTTAGAATCTGAATCTCACGCTAATAAACTGTTTTTTTAAATTAATTACAATTATTATTTTTAATTTATACTTAGTTAAATATTAATTATTATTATTAGCTATAAATATAATTGTGTTTAATTTTCAAAATCTAATATTTCGCCTGAATGTCATTGTTGTTCAACATAAACTCTTATATGTATGTACATACAAATTTTCGATTGTTTTGTTGGTTAGGATTAAGTAAGGTCAAACTTCAAAAGCGTATCCGTACTCTAGAGTTATATTTAGGAGTATACCCGTTATTTATAGAAAATGGAGCATGGAACTTAGATCACTTGTATTTGATGTAATCGCTCATCTGGAATGTTTCTATAATTTAACACTGATTATTACATATGATCACTATTCACATGCACTTTGGTCGTTTTTTTATCAAGAACTTAATTTTTTTCTGTTTATTGTATTTAATGTACCGGTTGTAGCTTAATGGTTTAGAGAGGTTCTCATCACGCCGTGGCCTCGAGTTCGTTTCTCCAATGCTTACAAACCATAAAGTGCCTATTACAATACCATGACAAATAAAGTATCTCTGGTACTTTATTTGGCTTCTAGTGCCGATTACTATGGTATTGTATCTATTTCGAATTCATATTATTTCTATAATTCTATCAACCCAATATTTTTGTTGAAAGTAATAAATGGATACGAGGTGGAGGTAAAACGAATCGAATTACTTCTAGAAAAATTATTCATCAAAAATGCAAACCCAAAATATTATAGAGTAAGGTGAACGAGTATATTATGGTCATTCTTCCAAAACCAGCAGGTCAAGCCAATGGTAATAATTTTAATATGGTAGAACTATTTGTTACTTTGACATGTCGCACAATCAAACACTTAAAAGAGCAAACTATGTGAAAGGAGCAACTACTGACGGATTGAATACCGGACATTCTAAAAATCGATTAACAGTAGTAGTGTATTTTTGCAGCTATGGAATTGTAATGCAAAACTCTCATCATTTTAAAAGCTTTAAAAAAAGTGCCCACGATGAATATTCCCAAAAATATTGATGTTTCGGAGATAATTTTTTTTTCAAAACGGGGTGGTTTTGCAAATTAAAAATCGATAATGGATTTCCACGGATCTCAGATCATGGATTTATCAGTTAAGGATATATTTAAGAAAAGATGTAATTCAGACGTCATGTATATATTCCACCAAAAACGAATCTTTTTTGCAACCACTTGACGTCTCCATTAACACTAACCATTTGAAATCGCGATACGTTCAGCTTGGGATGATTGGTTGTCTAATACGACAGGATATCGAAAAAACCTCATTAAGACATAATAAATTTCGACAAAAATTTTGTAAAGATAATTTGTCCTGATATCGTAAGATAATACGAATGTTGTGCCATAGGTCAGTTTGAAACGAAGTTCCACATGATACATTAAACAGACGGCGTTTGCATATCTTAAATTCTGACCAAACTGAAGTTGGCGGATTAACAATCTTGTAAGAAGAGAAGAATGAAGTAGAAAGTAACAAAGATGATGTTATTGAATACATTGAAGATGTTGAGGCGGACATTAATTTAGATTATTCTAGTGACACCGATAACAACTCCAGTGATGTCGCTAGCGAAAACCTCATTTGTAATTAATAAAGTACCTACGTTTGAAATTTTATAACATTTCGGCTACTTTCAATATAACCTTAAGGTTTGTGTTATTTTTAATCTACATTTGAGGTTATTATTTGAAGTTCCTACAAATTTATTGAATTCTTCAATGAAAAATTTAAATTGCAAAATTTGTGTTTTTATTGTAAAAGGTTTTCCATAAAGAAGTTTATTTCGATGTTTAAAAAAATAATATTTTTTAAAAGAAATCAAGGAATATTTATTTCATTGTAAAGAGGAAGGTATGCCATTAACATTTGAAAACGATATCAGCCAAAATGGACGCCACAGTTACGCTTGCAGTGCCATATCATTTTCATGAAATTTGAAGAACATCGGCATAGACATTATCTTTTATGTAGCCTTAAAAAAAAGTCTAAAGGTGTTAAATCACAAGATATCGATGAGCAAATGTGATCCTTTGAGAAATAATACGGTAAGGAAACTTTTCTTGCAAAATTTCAATGCTTGTGTGGCGTCGTCTTGCTAAAAAACGTCATTCATGTCAATATCTTCCAATTTTGTCCATTAAAAATCATTCATCATAGCTCGGTAGTGCGATCCATTCACCGTAACAGCATCAAAAAAAATTACATTCAATCACACCGCTAGCCCAAAAAGCTCACCAAACAGTGATACTTTGAGGGTGTTCAACAATAATTCTTGGTCTTTCTGATCCCCAAATGCGACAATATCTGCTTATTAACCTAGCATCCGAGGTGAAAATGAGCCACGTTTCCTGATTTTTCGATCAAAATCCGGATCATTTTGATGCGTTTGAAGGACGCAATCAGCGAAGATACGACTTTTATACTGATCGTTCGGCTTAAGTTAGTGTATTAACTGAACTTTTAAAGCCTTAAGACCTAAGTATTTATTCAAAATGCGGTGTAATGTGGAATGTCTAATTCGAAAGATCGACGGAGAATCGAAATACCTGGGTTTTTTAAGATAAACTAATTAATTGATTTGAATTGAATAATTTTAGAACCATCTTTTACATTTACTAACATTATTACATTCTACATGATGCGTTTCGATTAAACATTTTAGCACCCAGTTTCCACGTCATGTCATTTTTTTAATTATGTAGTAATTAAGTATAACATGAACCTCTCAATTGTAACCAAAGAATGAAAGTTTCACCATACGAGTAGGATATACGTTATCAATTTATTCACTCTAATTTTCTTATTTTCTTATAAACAAGCTTTCCTCCAAAAAAATTGTTGTTGTTTATTTGCCAATACATTCCAGTATTGGTACAACGTCCTTACTCATTTCAATAAATTTTCATTTCCAGTTTTTCTTCCAATTTGCCCTACTTATACCGATTTTGATTGATAGCATAAATGAGATTTTCATTTGGGTTCATTAAGTTCATTTTCTATTACTTTCGTTTGTCGATGTACGAGTAGTTTATTTTTGATAACGGAATTATTTTGATTCGCCGAAAACTGAATTCATCGTCTACAAAACTCCTTTAAGCTAAAGGAAAGCAAAATGATTTTAAAACTTTTGGTGTCGGGAGGTCAACAATTCGATTTAATATTTATTTATTTTTTATTGATTTTGCGCTTTCATTTTCATTGTTGATATTGGCTGATGGATTGAATATTTTTATGTAAAGTACTAATTGAAATCCGACATAATGATGAATGGAATAAAACATGATTGACGATAATGGGTTTGTTAATTATTTTTATAATTATTATTAATAATCATTATATAGGTACGTCTGAATAAGTATTGTTATAATGAATATCGTGTGTGTGCAAATGTTGTTGGTAATCGATTTCCAGAAAATATTATTTGGGCTTAACATCTATAGTAAAAACTGATTATATTTCTTAAAATGTTCATTACAGACCTTATCGTTAAAGCTTCATAAAATATATAATTGTATTTGAGTATAATTATTAAAACTCATTTGAGAAGGTCAATTCATAATAATAGTTATGTGATTTTGTTTTTATCATCAACGAACAGGTATAGTTCTTATATAAAAAGTGAGGCAAGGGTCCCGCTACCATTTTGATTGCCTATAACTTTGTTCAAAAAAAGATAAGTAGGTTTGGTTTTTATATAAAGTTTATTTGGTCTTTACATTTTTTTTTCGTTATGATTGGAAAATTATATCGGCTAAATGGTGACCGCGATTCACTATGCAATTTTTGGCTCCTTTTAAGGGATTTTTCATGACATCCTGCAACATCTCAGGCTAAATTTTTTAATTTCTAGACGAATTTTGTCTCTAAGATGTTGAATCGTTTCGGGCTTATTAACATAAATTTTTGATTTTAAAAAACCCCATAAAAAAACGTCTGCTGCTGTTAAATCCGGAGATCTGGCTGGCTAAATCTTAATTTCACGAAATTAGTCTTCGTGGATAAACCTCATTCAATAATTGAACTGTTGAACGAGCTGTGTGTGTCGTGGCCTCATCTTGCTGAACCTACATGTCTTCTATTCCTTGCTCTTCCATTTCGGGCATAAGAAAAATTCGAATGATGTCTTGGTACCGTTCGGCAATAACAGTCATTTTCAAAAAGATAGGAACCAATGATGGATCCAGCATAAATACCACAATATACAGTTGTTTAAGTGGATGGCATGGTATTTGATGAATTAATTGATGATTCTGTGTTTATTGACGTGGCCACTGACATCGCTCAATATAAATTTAAACACAAAATCTTCAATTTCACTAGACAGTCTTAGGATTACATTACTGTACTCAACTCATTGATCAGGATTACTCGTTAGCAATTTTTGAACTAATTGAATTGTGTATGAGAACATTTTCAAATCAGTTGTCGAAATGCGCCTTAAACTGCGAGCAGAAATGTGTAAAGGAACCACGTCTCCGAATTGATGCGCACCAGAGCCACATTTTCAGTGTTACGTGACTTCCTTTTTTTCCAGGGCGAGATCTGTCTGCTGTCGTACCTTACTGTCAAAAATTTGCATGTAAATGATAAATTGTGGATTTGTGAGGCACTGGACGGTTAGAATGTTTCTGACGCAATTTCGGCTGAGTGGCTGTAATGAAACGATTATTTTCAATAATTATTGTCACTATTTCTGCACGTTCTTGTAGCGTATATTTCTTTATTTTAAAATTGGGGCGTCTACACAACAAAATGGTTAAAGTGAAACTGAGCTAAACGTCACATAACCAAGATGGTGCGCGGAAATTTTGCCCCACCCAGTACTTTGATTTAGCTTATATCGTACTTAAATGGTAGATGCGTGAGCGTATGACTTCATAGTCTTGTTTCAATTACTCGTACTTTAAAACCGAGTTTTCAATTTTCTTATATTGTGTATTTTTTACTTGTTTTTTTCAATTATTTGCGGCGGGCTTTTGAGATATGCTCAGTAGAATGAGCATAATGAGATCTGATTTTCTGGATTCAACATCTAGGAAAGTGTAGCAACTGATAATTCCATCGAAAGGATGGCCCTGCTATTTGTGCCCGTATATTATGTGACCGTACCTTGGTAATGACTATATGAATTGTCAAATAAAGGATAGAAGCACCAACAGTAAATGATTATATGAATCAGTTGTAGAGGTTCTTAAGAATGAGTTAGTTTGTGGTTAAATTAAGAAAGAATATGAGATTGGGACAGCATCACACTAGTAATTTAGAGCAGCTGTGCTACAACATACAATATTATCCTTCATGTGATGTTCTTACTTGGGAAGCTGGTGCACGGCATAATGTTTATATATTGGTATTATTATATAGAATTTTGATGACGTCATAGGCATAGTATATAATAAAGCGTTTTAGGGTATCGTTCATTCTTTAATAAGCGTTAAAAGTAAACTATACATTCAAGATCGACAAAAGGTCTCAAAAAATAGTCAAAAATAAATAAAACCTCCAAAAATATAAATACTAAAATACTAAATGGTGTTCCTAGCCAGCTTTAAGGTCACTTACCAAACTCAGGACTTTGAAGACATTCCTTGATGTTTACACTTCTACACTGAAGATTCCTTTTCATTTCTTCTTCATGTTTAAAACCCGAATATAGATTACGGCCAGTATAGTATAAAATATTTAATCCATTTCTCCATGAACCTGTACTAATGAGAATAAATACTCCATTCTAAGTAACAAGTATATTGAAGTAATCATCTTGGGAAGAAAGATTGCTAACTGCGGTATTCTCACATTGAACGGGTTCTTAACCTAACACAAATAGCCCAAAATTAGAATGCGATGTACAAATGGAATACATCGGGTAATATTTCCCGGAAAATATTTCCCGGGAAATATTACCCGATCTATTCACCCTTCGGTTGGGGTCATCCATGTTTCGTAAAACATAAGCCCCATAGAATACCAGTCGGGCTTTTTATTTTTGACGTCCACTTCAGAAATCTTAAATTGTTGAGAGTGTTGTTCAGACAGGTGGTCATGTATGGTTGTGAGAGTTGGACCTTGACGGATGAGTACGAAAGATGGCTTCTAACATTCGAGAGAAGAATGTTGCGTGTGTAATATGGCCCAAAACGCGACGATGATGGCACATACTGAAATCGATCCAAGCACAAGATCAGAAATTTAATGTGAATTCCTGAAACCGTGCATGAAATTAAAGGACAGCAAGCACGCTGGCACGGTTATGTTCTTCATGCTGATTAAAACCGAATTATACAGCGTTCATTGAAGGAAGAACCGCTTTTTGTTATGCGAAGGGGTCGTTGTTGGTAACGATGGCTCCACGGCGTAGAAAGGTATGCATCTTCTAATTGTTTGAAAAGACTGTGTTTTTGTTAGTAATAACATGAATTACAGACTCCTAAATGAAATTTGTTATAATGACCTTACAGCAGTCGTCGTTGAAGTTAAAGAACAGGGCATTCGACATGAGGTTCTATAGTGATCTCCGCCTATTTCCCATACGATTCGGTACTTCATCCTCCTACTCAAGAGTTTATCAAAGTAATCAAGTACGCAAAACGTAATGATATCCCAATCATTGCCGGATGCGATTCAAACTCACATCACGTATGTTGGGGTTGCGTCGATATAAATCCTAGGAGAATTTCCCTCTTGAAATACCTATCCACGTCTGACCTAGTCATCGTAAATGTGGGCAATAGACCTACCATTGTGACATCCTCAAGGGAAGAAGTAATTGATATTACTCTTGCCTCACCACGGAGTCTTAGTGGAAAAGTCTCGTCCTGGATGGTCTTAGATGACGTTACTCTATCTGACCATAGCTACAAATCCTTCTATCTAACCAGCGATAAACCTGAAATTAGAGAATTTAGGAATCCAAGAAACACAGATTGGGATATTTACAGACTCCATCTCAAACAGTCACTTCAGTAATGAAAATCAGAAAGTGGGGGGGGGAAGGGGGAATGGAAAGGGCAGCTGATAAACTTGAAGAAGCTCTAATTAGCGCCTATGAAAAGAGCTTTCATCTAAGTAAGCCTTAAAGAACAGGGGCACCATGGTGGACTAGGGAATTGGGAAGACTGAGGAAACAGACAAGAAAACTTCTAAACAAAGCCATCAAAACCGGTTCAACGGTAGATTGGGACTTGTACAAATCTTTACAAAGAGAGTACAAGAAAAGTACCCGAAGTGAAAAAACATCGAAATGGAGATCTTTCTGTGAGAAAGTGGATAGCCTTACGGCAACCGCTAAACTCAAGAAAGTTCTCTGTGGGAACATGGGAGTCACTATCGGAACTCTAGAGAAACCTGATGACACTCACACGAGAACAAATCAGGAAGCTTTAGATCTACTAATGAAAACTCATTTTCTCGAAATTGAGAATTCAAATGAAGTTGATAGAAATCAACTTCCATACAAACTACCAAGTTTCAGAGATTGGAGCTTGGTGGCGAAGGTGGTGACAAAAGACAGAATCCGATGGAACATCGGTTCTTTCTCAAAATTAAAAACACCAGGTCTAGATGTGATATTCCCGGGTCTCCTACAGGAAGGTCTGGAAATTATCCTAGACCACCTTAAAAATATCGTCAGAGCTATTTTAGCTATGGGGTACATTCCAAGATCTTGGAGAAAAGTTAGGGTAGTGTTTATCCCAAAAGATGGAAAGCCTAGATATGATCAGGCAAAAAGTTTTTGGCCTATCAGCCTATCTTCTTTTCTACTTAAATGCTTAGAGCGATTGGTTGATAGGCATTTTAGCGATAATGCATTATTGGTAAATCCCATACACTCCAAACAACACGCATACCAGAAAGGTAGATCTGTTGAAACCGCACTCCATGAAGTCGTTGCACGGATTGAAAGATCACTGGACAACAAAGAATTTGCCTTGGGAGCGTTTTTGGATATTGAAGCCGCTTTTGACAATGCGTCCTTCAATACAATAATCTCTACAGATGAAAGACATGGTATAGAGACCACAGTTGTTCGGTGGTTTAGCGTCAGGCTTAGGTCAAGGAGAATTACTGCAGACTTAGGTAGTGATACGACGACGGTGACCACTCGAAAGGGATGTCCTCAGGGCTGAGTTCTGTCTTCGCGGTGTCTTGTGGTCGACTCACTCCTACTCCAACTAAACGACAATGGATTTTTCTGCCAGGGTTATGCTGATGATATCGCCATAATACTGGTAGATAAATATGCGGATGGAATACGTGATCGCATGCAAACTTCGATCAACATAGTTGTAGCCTGGTTTAGTGACTAGGGTATTTCAGTCAATCCTAGGAAAACTGAGATGGTTCTCTTCACTAGATGCAAAAGTTTTGGCAACTTTAGTCTTCCAAAAATTGGGGCTCATACGATCCCACTCTCTTCGGAAGTCAAGTATCTGGGGGTCTGGTTAGACAAAAGATTACTTGGAAAAAACATATAGAAGAGAAATGTAAGTCATTTGGTAAATCATGGAGCCTGAAACCTAGACGAGTGTACTGGCTTTACGTTTCAGTGATCAGACCCATAGTCTCGTTTGCCGCATTCATTTGGTGGTCTAGAACAATGAGCAGGATTGGTGGGAAACATCTAAACCGCCTTCAAAGACTTGTTTGTCTTGGTATAGTAGGAGCTTTGCACGCCACTCTCATTGCAGCTCTTGAGATGGTTGTGGGTCTGCTGCCGCTTGATCTTTGAATCAGTGGGTGTGCATCACAAACAGCCGCTCGCCTACAATACAAAGACAATCTATTTGGTCCTTCGGGGCACTGTCAAAAATGGGCCCCACACAACTGCCCACATGCCCTCAGACATTATGGTGACGAATCACGTCTTCGGGAAATTATTTCATGTAAATATTACTTGTAATCACATATGGGACTAAAATAACCCATCCTACCCCTCCGGCAACGATATGTTAATGTTTACCGATGGATCAGTATGCCGTTATCTGGCTGGTGCTGGGTTATACATACAAAATCCTTAGGTTAAATTATCTATCCCGATTGGTAGGTATACGCTACTGTTTTTCAGGCAGAAAGTACTGCAATATTGAAAGCAGCACTCTTTGTAAAAGAGATAAATTGCAGATATCGTCGTATCTGCATTCTTTCTGACAGCCAGGCTGCCCTAAGGCGATTGGTTCCAATACTGTTGCATCGAAACATGTCTTGGAAACGATAAGTGCCTTAAATCGACTAGGCAGACTGAATAAAGTTAGACTCCACTGGATATTCAGTCACATGGGTATCAAAGAGAATTTTTTGGCCGATAAATTGGCCCGATTGGGTGCGACATATCCAAGTTTGTGGGACCTGAGCCCATTTTAGGAATGATGTCTCTTTCTCTTAAACAAGAAATTGATTATCACTTTGGAGATCTGCACCAAAAGAGATGGGATAATCGCATCTCTTGTAGTTTATCCAAAATCTTCTTTGGATCAATAAACCAGCAACTCTTTCTTAAGCTATGATAGACGCACTTTAAGGATCTTGCTGGGCATACTCACGGAGCACTGCTTCCTGACTCGTCATATGTTTCGAATGAAAATTCCTAGCACCTCTTTGTGCGAACAGTGTGGGGGACGTGGAGGAAGAAACTGTGGGGCACTTTTTGTATTCATGTTCTTCATACTCTTCCCATAGACTGCACTTTTTCGGCTCAAAATTCATATTTGAGGGCCAATTGACGACCTTGAAGATACCGGATATCCTGGACTTCATTAGAAGAACAAACAGATTCCCTGAGTGAGAGTTTTCCTCTGGTAAGGGATGTCACAATGGGCAAATTGTGCCTGAGTGACTGCGGGAAAAAATTGTTTGGAACAAGATGAAGAGCTGGCACGTGAGCGATACCGATGGAGTCAGATTGTTGATACGGTTCGGGCTAACAATGGCCTGTAAAAACTTTGCTTTTTATAAAACTACAACTAACATTTGTAAAATGGTGTAATGAGAAATCAAATTTTGTGATATTTTTAAGGTTCTTGGATTTAAAGATAATTTGTAACGTGTAACGATTTTTAATTTCGTTCGTATCGAGTACCACCAGTATCTTAAATGTAAATCTTAAATTATATGCACAGGTATATAAAGATATTTCTTATTTACTATTCATATACTGTAACACCGTCATCGTCTAAACCTTCGGCGAACTACTAATCAATTAAAACACGCAGATTTTTATCTTATACGTTGTTGAAATGCTTAAACGATTGTTAACCAGGCTATTAAAAATTAAAACCGTCCATTTTATTTGTATTTATCAATTTCCAATCACGGACATTTGTTATGTTTTCAGTAAAATTAATTAACTTTCCTTTATTATTATTATACCCGTATCGGTTTGTTTCTGTACAGAATGGTGAATTTCTTTTGTGTCTTGCGTTCTTATCAGTTGGTTCGTATTCATTTATCAAAGCATAATTTAACCCAAAAAAAAACCACGACAAATGGGAAAAATTCGCGTGTCTTACAATCATCAATCATTTCACATTATATAAAATATTATTTTGTGTAATTTCCGGTTTTAACTTCCTCCTTCGAGTTTTTTGTGTTTGATATAATATCTGTAGCTGGAAACTATAACCGTGCATACATGTACACTAATATAAGAATGGTATGTATAAATAGCCATACAGACAGAGTTTATAACGATTCAAGACCAAGTGGCGATGTCTAATACTCGTATGTAGACTTATATATTATATTAACACATCTGTGCGATCGAGACACAATTTTTTATGCTCATCTCAATGGAATGGCTTCATTGTCTAATATACCGAGTATATGATAAAATTAATTAAACCTTCTTCATTCATGTCAACCATAAGGATTTAAGCACAAGAGCGATTATATAAAATGAACATTAATCAAAGTATAAAAGACTGCTAAATACGTATATATGTGTGTGTGTGTGGAAGGGGGGGCCATGGTAGAATATAAACATTGAATCACATATTCTTAAATCATTAACGTATATATCAACAATTGTATATCAACATTTCATTAATAAATACAATAAATAGATCAACAAACATCAAATTCAAAATAAATTAATCAATGCGAGTTATTCCGTCTCTATATATAGACCGGATTTATTTGCATTTGAAATGGTCGGTTGACCTAATAAAAAGATTATATCACGCCACTAACGCCCACTGGCACTGAATGGAAATCATTTACGTAATAAATTTGAATCATCTTGAAATTAGTTTTATTTTGACTTCAGTTTTAATTAAAAGGATAATTTATATGACCTTAAAGAATGCGTGCTTTGCCTCAATTAAACTACTTATATAAAATGGAAAAGCTGTCTATAGAAAATCGTATATAACGAAATTACTTTATATAACATCATTAGTGGTTTATAAATGAATATTGTCGAGTAGATACACATCAAGCATGTATATAGTTGGAATCTAGGTCTGGTATATTAACATTATAATTAGACAATATATAATAAAGCTTCACTTTGGCATAGAAAATTGAATGATCAAAAACCATATATATGTAAAAGGATGAGCTTTTGGACCAAACCATTGTAACGGGCATCGGTCATTTCCATTATTGCCCATTCATATTTTTTAACGCATTCCGTCATCAATGGATAATCGAAATTTGTTGAGATTCAATGTCGGTCCTTGAATTCTTACATCATGTTCTGTTTACATCTTTCAATGTTAACTTGCAGAACAGGTGTATGGGTTGAATAAACGAAAAATATGGGTCGGTCTACGACACCAAGTAAACCTAAGTCAAACATAAAAAAACTGCAGATATAATGCAGTTTTACTTTAGCACGAGTATATATTGACCGTGCAAAAATTATCCAAATGAGTGGAATAAATCAAAACACTCACAATGGGCGGTTTACCTGTTAAGTGGGCGAATAGATTTTCCATGTTTTTTTCGATTAACTTCCCTCTCGCTCAACTAACTGAATTTGTATAAATACTGCGCTAAATTTGATTGATTGGTCAGTAAGGTGGTAAGATCAAAGTGAGGAAGTTGGACCACACAGTGAGACAGACGGAGACTTCAACCGATTACTCGGAATAAATAAATTAAAAATCATTTTAACTGTTTATAATTTTTTGTTATTAATTACTAAAACCAGACAACGAAAAGCGAAATGATAAGTTATAATCAAACCACCAACTAACACTTTAGAATCGGTGGTACCGGGTCTACCGACCGTCTCGTAAGGGGCCGAAGACTGAGCATTACTTCTTTTCTGTCAGTAACGTGCTACCATCTAAAAATACTTACTAACCAACACCGAGTATTTTTTTTCTTAATTACGTTTTTTTACATGGTGCGGCCCTAAGCACACCATCCAACTACGAAAAATGATACCCAATATGGCTATACGCACCATGGATCCTCAATCCTCTCTCTTTTGTTTATTCAGGGAAACGTAGAACTTTACGTTTCGCTTTCAAGCCAATTGATAGTGTGGCATTCTAGGTCTCTAAAGACCTAGATAGGTAGATGCATCTCACCAACCCCGACCGTTTCCTCTACCGAACTGAGCTGCATCGAGGAACTAATTAAAAGATTCACACAGCCTCCTATCCGTCCAACCATTATATCGAATACTTGTTGAGCAATACCATCCGTCCACCATAATATTATAGATAAATTTATAGTAAATCATAAATTGTGTTTCCTCATTTATCCATCCTTTCACGATTTGTCATGAAAATATATTCTCGTGCGAGTGTATCGGTAATTATTTTTCCCGTAATATATGAAATGCTAATCATGTAAGATGCAAATTTTGGAACCACTCAGGTGGTGCAGTGCAGTGGTTAAAGATGCGGCAGTTGGAGCGGGAGGTACTTGGTTAGGAGCAAGATGCAAAAAGGGATTTGTCACCATCGATCGTTTGGGCGGTGCGATCTGGATCTCCTGTTGAGTTTAGAATCCATAGGCTGTCCCATCGTCCATGTCAGTATTAAAGGCTGACACGGAGCTATGCAATGCGCAGATGGTTCTACGTAAATCGGACCTATAGCCGTACATATAGTAGTATTACAATGGACCGTCGCCGGTCTAAGTATGCGTTAGCAGCCACCACTACTGGAATACAACGAAATTGCTTATCCATAATAATATTAATTAGAACCTTTTATTAAAAAACGATATCGAGAGATGATGGAAAACTCTGGTAAACAAGAAACAAAGAATAATCTTTTCGGTCAAAAAAAAATTATTTTTCATCGTAGTCGCCGTTTAGCTCGATACACTTAGTCCAACGATTTTCCATTTTTTCAATTCCTTGCGAATAATACGATTTCGTTAACCCTTCAAAATATCTCCTCATTAGACCCGAACCTCTATCGACCGCGTCATTTCTTCAAACTCGGAAACAGGAAATCATTGCAGGGGGATAAGTCTGAAGAATATGGTGTATGTGGAAGCAATTTGAATCGTAAATCATGAATTTTGGCTATACAACTACACACGAGTGCAACCGTTTATTGGTTTCATGGAATAGAACTGTCATCGAAACGGTCCAATTAGTTGCAGAAATATTCGTCTTTGACATTACTTCCCTTTTGAAGGTACTCGATGTGAAATATGGCTTGTTGGCCGATAGAACTGCCTTAGCCATCTTCGGCGCAGATTCACCAGTAGTAGTCCACTGTTTAGAATGTTCTTTGGTCTCTGGTGGATAATGATGGATCCATGTTTAATCCACATTTATAAATCGTCGCAAAAAATCCTTTTCATTTCGCATGAACATTGATAAACCTGCCTTGGAAGTTGTCACAATCGCGGCAACCAACGGGCGGATAACTTTTTAATATTTAAATGTTCGTGTAATATATTACGAACACGTTCATCTGAGATGCCAATACCGTATCATAGGTTTTGTCAACCATTATTGGTGTGGTGACTTTAGTTGGCATCATAATTTTTTAAATCGATGGTGCAGTGAATTATTTAAATCGATGGTGCAGAACTCCTATAGTAATTATGAAGCTTTGTTTTTTGTTTGCATAATAGTTTTTCATGCAAAAAATGTTTAATTAACACACGGGTATCTGTTTTCAAATGCTGCAAAAACAGAACTAAATGACAGATTTGTCTGAAAATTTTAATTTAGTCCAGTGGCAGATGATCTATTGACGGATGGTCTATTGACACATGACATCTGGGCTTTTTGACTATGGCGCCCTCTGTTGCAATTTTACCAGACTTCTCACTCCGCCCTTGTAAAATGAGTATATTAATTCCACTGAGAAGATTTGAGTCTTTTTACAATAGCTACAGACATCTTTTTTGCCCACACAAGGAAAATAAATAAAAAGTAGATTTTTGCTGCCAAGATAATTCCAAACCTTGTTCCTGACCTTCAAACCAACTCCATTGATAGTGGAAGGATCAAATTGAAATATTTATTACAAAATATAATCGGTTTAGTTTACAATAGGTTCACATTTGCTTCGAACTTCCTCGAAGATTATTATTTAAGTTTTCATTTATCCTTTGACCAATATAGAATTTAGGGATTGCAATACCGGTATTACCGTTACCGGTAATACCGGTTTTTAGTGGGTAAACTGTGTTCGGTTTTACCGGTTATAGATTCGTCATTACCGTTTTTTTTAAATATTGTTTTTTAAGAATTTGAGACTAATATCTTAATTTTTACACCTAATGATAATAAATAATAAATGGTTAATAAATAATAAGTTTATACAGTTTTGTACATATTTAAACTAATAGTTGAAGAAAAATGATTCGAAAATTAGTTATTTCAAATTAATTCAAAGCATTATAAACTTATAAAATTATTTTATTTTAATTTTCACATAATATAATTACTTATGAAAATTGTTAATTGTAAGAATATTATAACATAATTTTTTTAAACTGCGTGTGTGTATTTCTTTTTGGTTTATTAAGGTAGGCCTGTTAATAATAGTATTACTTCTTTTCGTGCAATTTTCATTACGTGTAATTTATTTTTTTTAACGGTTTTTTTTGCCATTAGTAGCTAATATATTTGATTGAGTTTTAAAAAAACGACGTCTTTTCAAGAAGGATTTAATCATTAATTGAACAAATTATTTACAAATTTGGTTTAGTGTAAGTATGAAGAACAATTATTTTTTTTATTTGGTAAATTACATTCTAAATAACCTATTCTTACTTCAGCTCAAATTTGAATTTTATTAAAATCTAACCTCTTAAAAGGATGAATAAACAAAACAAAGGCCAACTTTGGCAATACTTTAAACGAGATGCTGGTTTTGGAATTTGTCAAATAAAAGAATGCGGAAAAAAAATTAAAGCAGCTGGGGGTAGTACAAGTGGGATGCATGCTCACTTACGAACTATGCATAACATCAATTTACTTAAAAGGAATATAGATGATTCCGAACTAAGCGACGCTGATGTAGCCAATAAAAAATTTGAGGTTCCTACTCCGTCATTTCCTAAAATTACTTCATATTTTAAAGTAAAAATTGACGAATCTCTCCCAGCAGTAAAAGATGGTTAGCAGTAAAAATTGACTGGTAGCAAAAGATGGTTTACCATATATTAAAATATGTTCATCATATGATCTGAGAAAGTTACTAAAATCATCCGGCCATTCAAATATTCCGAAATCACCTACTTAATACAATTAAAAAAATTGTAATTGACTACGCAAGTAAAATTCGAGGTCAAATGATTCCATAAATTGCAGCATTAAAACAACATGGAGCTAAATTTAGTATTACTACAGATGAATGGACCTCAGTGCGCAATAGAAGATACATTAATGTAAATCTTCATGGAAAAAATCAGTTTTGGAATTTAGGTCTTCATAGAGTCCACGGAAGTATGCCAGCAGAAAAATACTTTTCAGAGCTTAAACAAAAATTGAGCGAGTTTAATCTTTCATATACTGACTTGGTTGCTGGAACAACAGATGGTGCAACAGTAATGAAAAAATTAGCTTCTTTTACTAATATAATAAGTCAATTATGTTTAGTTCATGGAATTCAACTGGCTGTAATCAAGATACTTTACAAAAAAACCAAATTTTCGGATGAATTTACAAGTGAAGTAGATGAAAATGATTTTCCTATAGACGATGTTAACCTTTATGAAGAAGGTGAAAGTAATGACGAATCTGACGAAAATTTAGAAATGGATGCTCATGAGTTTTTGGAAATCAATCAGGAGGTAGAACAAGAACCGGAATATTCAAATAATGATGTACATTCCATTATTTTCAAAGTCAGGAAAGTTGTAAAATTATTCCGAAAATCGGCTTCTAAAAACGATGCTGTGCTACAAAAACATGTTAAAGAACAGTTTTTTAAAGAAAAATCACTGATTATAGATACAAAAACGCGTTGGAATAGTCTTCTAGACATGTTGGAGCGGTTTTATGAAGTCAGAGACTGCATTATGAAAAGTTTAATTGATTTAAAAATTGATTTAAGCTTTTCTACAAATGAATTGGATTTGTTGAAAAATGTTATTTGTTTATTACAGCCAGTTAAATTGGCAGTGGAAACTCTCTGTTGTGAAAATGCTAATCTTTTGACCGCTGATGTGACTCTCAAGTTCATGTTAGACGAGCTTTCTAATCAAAATAATATTTTGAGTTTTGAATTAAAAGAGGCATTAATTGAAAGAATCAAGGAAAGAAGAACCAAATTCTCTGACGTGATACAATTTCTTCACAATTCGGACAACAACATCTCTCAAAATGATACAGAAAACTATAACATTTTCAACCAAATTTCTAAAACTAATATTATAAAACTAACAATTGAATTAGCAGAGCGCTTTAAAATGTTCAATGATCATTCAAATGATAATGTGCTTCAAGATAATTGCGACCTAACCAACTCATCTGATGATGATTTAGAAGAACCGGATATTTCAGTTGCGTTATCAATGAAAGAAAAATTACATAGTTTAATCAAACAAAGAATGGAGCCAAATCCTGAACCAAAACAAAAAGAGTACGCTACAAATAATATTGGAAAAATAATAAGGCGCGAAATTAAATTATTCGCTGATGAGAAAATACGAGGAAAATATCTTGAACAAATATATCAACATTTATTGACTATTCGTCCGACGAGTGTTGACTCGGAAAGAGCATTCTCTGCTGCAGGTCTTTTTTGTACAAAAATAAGATCAAACTTAAATGATGAAAGTCTCAACGCACTATTATTTCTACGATCTTATTTTAACCAAACCGAAGAGTTAAAAAAAGTAATTTAGTTTATTTTTGCTGACAAGATTTGTTTTAGTTTTTTCTTCATTTATATTTCTTAATCAATGAATTCGTTGCAATGTTATTTAATTTTATTACTTTTTTATTTATATTATTAATAAAAATTATGAAATATATATTTTATCTTTCCTGTATTTTATGAACTCAATTTTATTAAAAAATATTTGAAAATAATGGAAGAAGTTTTTAATAAAATGACTATTTTAAAACAGTCTGAATGGTGAATGTTATAACAATAATGTAATAGTTAATTGAAATATCCTATGCTCTCGTGAGTTCTTTCTTAGTGTAGGACTACTTTAAGAATACTATTCCCTTTGAAACTTTTGTTTTGTAATTTTTTTTTATTACCGGTATTACCGGTGATTCCAGTCTTTTTAATTGTGATCTCGGTAATACCGGTAATGAACAAATACGGTAATATTGCAATCCCTAAGATTCTAACTCATAATTGTAAATGTAACAAGTGACTTAAAGGAACATTAGTGTTCAGACATTTATTCGCGTAAACAATGTGCAAATTTTGTCCTAAACCAAAATTTGAGATCAAATCAGAAACAAACTTCCTGCGTTTGTCCTATTTAAGGAAAATTGTTCTAGTCCTAAAAAAGTTAAGGTAAGTATAAATATGTAATATAAAAAATTCATAATAAACGATAAATTAAGTAATTAAACTTATTTATTTTAATTAAAGGACATGTCGTTCAATAATTATTTTGACAGTCCAGAAGCTATATACAAGTCAAGACCCATTTTGTTTAGAAGGGGATATTGGTGATACGTCTTTAAGGATACGGGTGTGTAATTGAATTGATGGGTGTTACCTTATATAGTTATAGATTCGAGACCAATTTTATAATTATTTGAATTCCCAAAGTTGTATCTGGGCAATTCAATATGTTAAATTATTTTGTTAAACTAAGTCAATATGGAATTTTGCTGTGTTTTAAATTGTTGTAGCACATTTCATTTATTATATAAATAGTAAAATTATATTAACAAACCAAGTTCATAATAACGAATATTTGTAATGTAACTGCATTAAAGTATTCATCGGATAAAGGCTTTAAGTTATTGCACTAAAGTACCTAGCTTTGGTTCATAACTTTGAGTTGGCAACACTGTTTTGTTTGACAACCATTTAACAGGTATTAGTGGCTTTTTGTTTAGTTTGGTTTGATATTTAATTATTGATAGAAATACATCAGAGCAACGGTTGCAATTTTTATCGAAATAATGGTTCTGTTCCTGTATCCCGTGAGACGTCGAACAGTGCGCACTAAAGAAACTGGACCTGCTGTGCAGATACGCATTGAAAAAGATCCATTTCAATTAATCCGTTGCCATTTTCAGCCACTTGGGTTGCGTTCTTCCACTTTATGGAAGATTTTAAAAGGGATCTTGGCTCAAAAGCTTTCTAGATTCAACTCGTGCGGGAATTAAAGCCAAATGACCACCGTTTGCGCCTTTAATTCGGCGAATAGACTGAAGCACATTTTGATGTTGAATTTTCAATCAAAAATTTTCCATTCAAAAACTCCGATGAGGCCCATTTCTGGTTGAATGGGTACGTATATAAGCAGAACTGTCGCATTGGAAGTGAGGAGAACCCACAAGCTTTGGATTATTTTCTTTGGAGTTATGATTAGGTCACTTGTCTACATCGATAGAAGCAATTGAATATTTGTACATCAACATTCGAAGATTATTGGTGAAATACGGCTGCAAATGCTGCGACAATTGATGTTCCAGATTGCGCCTTGTATGCGCTAGCCGTGGCGACCACATGGCCGAAATCATATTTAAACATTAATGTCATAAAATTGTCTATCCAATAAAGCTCGTTTCATTGATATTACCATATGTTTCTTTTTTTTATTATGATTTAAACTTTTGGAACTCTATAAATATCATCCTTTTCTTAAAGGTTTAAGTCAACATGAGTTTTTTCTTCTTGTGATTTTCAAGAGCCTCTTAAACTTTTACTTTATTTGCTAGTATTATAGTATAGGGTAAAGGGAAAATTATAAGCTTAAAATAACTTCATTCAACCCATTGAACAATATATACACTAAGTAATTCAACACCTATGTTAAAACATGATTTTGGAATGAACTTTGGTAAAGGTGTCATGCATGGATTTCCTTGTATTTTTATATTTATATTCAATTTGTATCATTATTGTAACATTCGATCGATTCTAACTTTCAAAGTGATTGTAAGCTTCATAGAACATAAAGTTGACCTTCGAATTTGCTTATAAATTCATTATACATCACAAGATATTGTTTCAGCATCTATGCTTAATAACGGACTCAAGGACCTATACGGCGAATGAAACGAAATATGAGCAATTTTAGCTCCATTTTCCGTCATTACCGTTTTTTTTAAATATTGTTTTTTAAGAATTTGAGACTAATATCTTAATTTTTACACCTAATGATAATAAATAATAAATGGTTAATAAATAATAAGTTTATACAGTTTTGTACATATTTAAACTAATAGTTGAAGAAAAATGATTCGAAAATTAGTTATTTCAAATTAATTCAAAGCATTATAAACTTATAAAATTATTTTATTTTAATTTTCACATAATATAATTACTTATGAAAATTGTTAATTGTAAGAATATTATAACATAATTTTTTTAAACTGCGTGTGTGTATTTCTTTTTGGTTTATTAAGGTAGGCCTGTTAATAATAGTATTACTTCTTTTCGTGCAATTTTCATTACGTGTAATTTATTTTTTTTAACGGTTTTTTTTGCCATTAGTAGCTAATATATTTGATTGAGTTTTAAAAAAACGACGTCTTTTCAAGAAGGATTTAATCATTAATTGAACAAATTATTTACAAATTTGGTTTAGTGTAAGTATGAAGAACAATTATTTTTTTTATTTGGTAAATTACATTCTAAATAACCTATTCTTACTTCAGCTCAAATTTGAATTTTATTAAAATCTAACCTCTTAAAAGGATGAATAAACAAAACAAAGGCCAACTTTGGCAATACTTTAAACGAGATGCTGGTTTTGGAATTTGTCAAATAAAAGAATGCGGAAAAAAAATTAAAGCAGCTGGGGGTAGTACAAGTGGGATGCATGCTCACTTACGAACTATGCATAACATCAATTTACTTAAAAGGAATATAGATGATTCCGAACTAAGCGACGCTGATGTAGCCAATAAAAAATTTGAGGTTCCTACTCCGTCATTTCCTAAAATTACTTCATATTTTAAAGTAAAAATTGACGAATCTCTCCCAGCAGTAAAAGATGGTTAGCAGTAAAAATTGACTGGTAGCAAAAGATGGTTTACCATATATTAAAATATGTTCATCATATGATCTGAGAAAGTTACTAAAATCATCCGGCCATTCAAATATTCCGAAATCACCTACTTAATACAATTAAAAAAATTGTAATTGACTACGCAAGTAAAATTCGAGGTCAAATGATTCCATAAATTGCAGCATTAAAACAACATGGAGCTAAATTTAGTATTACTACAGATGAATGGACCTCAGTGCGCAATAGAAGATACATTAATGTAAATCTTCATGGAAAAAATCAGTTTTGGAATTTAGGTCTTCATAGAGTCCACGGAAGTATGCCAGCAGAAAAATACTTTTCAGAGCTTAAACAAAAATTGAGCGAGTTTAATCTTTCATATACTGACTTGGTTGCTGGAACAACAGATGGTGCAACAGTAATGAAAAAATTAGCTTCTTTTACTAATATAATAAGTCAATTATGTTTAGTTCATGGAATTCAACTGGCTGTAATCAAGATACTTTACAAAAAAACCAAATTTTCGGATGAATTTACAAGTGAAGTAGATGAAAATGATTTTCCTATAGACGATGTTAACCTTTATGAAGAAGGTGAAAGTAATGACGAATCTGACGAAAATTTAGAAATGGATGCTCATGAGTTTTTGGAAATCAATCAGGAGGTAGAACAAGAACCGGAATATTCAAATAATGATGTACATTCCATTATTTTCAAAGTCAGGAAAGTTGTAAAATTATTCCGAAAATCGGCTTCTAAAAACGATGCTGTGCTACAAAAACATGTTAAAGAACAGTTTTTTAAAGAAAAATCACTGATTATAGATACAAAAACGCGTTGGAATAGTCTTCTAGACATGTTGGAGCGGTTTTATGAAGTCAGAGACTGCATTATGAAAAGTTTAATTGATTTAAAAATTGATTTAAGCTTTTCTACAAATGAATTGGATTTGTTGAAAAATGTTATTTGTTTATTACAGCCAGTTAAATTGGCAGTGGAAACTCTCTGTTGTGAAAATGCTAATCTTTTGACCGCTGATGTGACTCTCAAGTTCATGTTAGACGAGCTTTCTAATCAAAATAATATTTTGAGTTTTGAATTAAAAGAGGCATTAATTGAAAGAATCAAGGAAAGAAGAACCAAATTCTCTGACGTGATACAATTTCTTCACAATTCGGACAACAACATCTCTCAAAATGATACAGAAAACTATAACATTTTCAACCAAATTTCTAAAACTAATATTATAAAACTAACAATTGAATTAGCAGAGCGCTTTAAAATGTTCAATGATCATTCAAATGATAATGTGCTTCAAGATAATTGCGACCTAACCAACTCATCTGATGATGATTTAGAAGAACCGGATATTTCAGTTGCGTTATCAATGAAAGAAAAATTACATAGTTTAATCAAACAAAGAATGGAGCCAAATCCTGAACCAAAACAAAAAGAGTACGCTACAAATAATATTGGAAAAATAATAAGGCGCGAAATTAAATTATTCGCTGATGAGAAAATACGAGGAAAATATCTTGAACAAATATATCAACATTTATTGACTATTCGTCCGACGAGTGTTGACTCGGAAAGAGCATTCTCTGCTGCAGGTCTTTTTTGTACAAAAATAAGATCAAACTTAAATGATGAAAGTCTCAACGCACTATTATTTCTACGATCTTATTTTAACCAAACCGAAGAGTTAAAAAAAGTAATTTAGTTTATTTTTGCTGACAAGATTTGTTTTAGTTTTTTCTTCATTTATATTTCTTAATCAATGAATTCGTTGCAATGTTATTTAATTTTATTACTTTTTTATTTATATTATTAATAAAAATTATGAAATATATATTTTATCTTTCCTGTATTTTATGAACTCAATTTTATTAAAAAATATTTGAAAATAATGGAAGAAGTTTTTAATAAAATGACTATTTTAAAACAGTCTGAATGGTGAATGTTATAACAATAATGTAATAGTTAATTGAAATATCCTATGCTCTCGTGAGTTCTTTCTTAGTGTAGGACTACTTTAAGAATACTATTCCCTTTGAAACTTTTGTTTTGTAATTTTTTTTTATTACCGGTATTACCGGTGATTCCAGTCTTTTTAATTGTGATCTCGGTAATACCGGTAATGAACAAATACGGTAATATTGCAATCCCTAAGATTCTAACTCATAATTGTAAATGTAACAAGTGACTTAAAGGAACATTAGTGTTCAGACATTTATTCGCGTAAACAATGTGCAAATTTTGTCCTAAACCAAAATTTGAGATCAAATCAGAAACAAACTTCCTGCGTTTGTCCTATTTAAGGAAAATTGTTCTAGTCCTAAAAAAGTTAAGGTAAGTATAAATATGTAATATAAAAAATTCATAATAAACGATAAATTAAGTAATTAAACTTATTTATTTTAATTAAAGGACATGTCGTTCAATAATTATTTTGACAGTCCAGAAGCTATATACAAGTCAAGACCCATTTTGTTTAGAAGGGGATATTGGTGATACGTCTTTAAGGATACGGGTGTGTAATTGAATTGATGGGTGTTACCTTATATAGTTATAGATTCGAGACCAATTTTATAATTATTTGAATTCCCAAAGTTGTATCTGGGCAATTCAATATGTTAAATTATTTTGTTAAACTAAGTCAATATGGAATTTTGCTGTGTTTTAAATTGTTGTAGCACATTTCATTTATTATATAAATAGTAAAATTATATTAACAAACCAAGTTCATAATAACGAATATTTGTAATGTAACTGCATTAAAGTATTCATCGGATAAAGGCTTTAAGTTATTGCACTAAAGTACCTAGCTTTGGTTCATAACTTTGAGTTGGCAACACTGTTTTGTTTGACAACCATTTAACAGGTATTAGTGGCTTTTTGTTTAGTTTGGTTTGATATTTAATTATTGATAGAAATACATCAGAGCAACGGTTGCAATTTTTATCGAAATAATGGTTCTGTTCCTGTATCCCGTGAGACGTCGAACAGTGCGCACTAAAGAAACTGGACCTGCTGTGCAGATACGCATTGAAAAAGATCCATTTCAATTAATCCGTTGCCATTTTCAGCCACTTGGGTTGCGTTCTTCCACTTTATGGAAGATTTTAAAAGGGATCTTGGCTCAAAAGCTTTCTAGATTCAACTCGTGCGGGAATTAAAGCCAAATGACCACCGTTTGCGCCTTTAATTCGGCGAATAGACTGAAGCACATTTTGATGTTGAATTTTCAATCAAAAATTTTCCATTCAAAAACTCCGATGAGGCCCATTTCTGGTTGAATGGGTACGTATATAAGCAGAACTGTCGCATTGGAAGTGAGGAGAACCCACAAGCTTTGGATTATTTTCTTTGGAGTTATGATTAGGTCACTTGTCTACATCGATAGAAGCAATTGAATATTTGTACATCAACATTCGAAGATTATTGGTGAAATACGGCTGCAAATGCTGCGACAATTGATGTTCCAGATTGCGCCTTGTATGCGCTAGCCGTGGCGACCACATGGCCGAAATCATATTTAAACATTAATGTCATAAAATTGTCTATCCAATAAAGCTCGTTTCATTGATATTACCATATGTTTCTTTTTTTTATTATGATTTAAACTTTTGGAACTCTATAAATATCATCCTTTTCTTAAAGGTTTAAGTCAACATGAGTTTTTTCTTCTTGTGATTTTCAAGAGCCTCTTAAACTTTTACTTTATTTGCTAGTATTATAGTATAGGGTAAAGGGAAAATTATAAGCTTAAAATAACTTCATTCAACCCATTGAACAATATATACACTAAGTAATTCAACACCTATGTTAAAACATGATTTTGGAATGAACTTTGGTAAAGGTGTCATGCATGGATTTCCTTGTATTTTTATATTTATATTCAATTTGTATCATTATTGTAACATTCGATCGATTCTAACTTTCAAAGTGATTGTAAGCTTCATAGAACATAAAGTTGACCTTCGAATTTGCTTATAAATTCATTATACATCACAAGATATTGTTTCAGCATCTATGCTTAATAACGGACTCAAGGACCTATACGGCGAATGAAACGAAATATGAGCAATTTTAGCTCCATTTTCCACTTATCATATATAATAACTATTTTCATCGTTATTAGTACCCCAAAAGTAAATATTTTTAAGTCGGTATATAGTCCTACAAAATATTTTTAATAACAATTTTTGAAGATCCACTTCAAGGTTTTTATATTTGTTATTCATCAAAAATATGATTCCTCCAAAAAATAAATTTTAATTTGGTTTTCTTATATGTTTTCAGAATTTGGTTTGTGCTGTGTTATTTCCCCGTATATACTAGATGAATATTTTGTTGATGATGAATGGTCCTTCAACAAAAGAGAAGAACTGAAATAAGAAGGATTTTTGCTATTTTATTTTTTGTTCAGGTTTCAATTACTTTCGATTGAATAATATATTTTAATTTATTATATTAAATAAATAGCAAATAATAAAATAATTATTTTCGATATTATAAGTAGATTTAGATTTTGTGTTTCAATTTTACTTAAATGAATGGTTGCGGAAATACTTTTCCGTAAATCGAGGTTACGAGAACTGAAGACTTATTCGCCAGTATCTGTAATTATGGTTATCTTTAGCTCCCACACTTAGTTTAAATATATTTTGATACTATTTTTATGAACCAACATCTTACAGTATAATTGTTTTGTGTATAATAAGTTTTCCGTTGTTATACATTTTAAATATTTAAAGTATTAAAATTGGAAAGTTTGTATCCTCTTGCTTCTACTGTGTTTTAATGGTATATAGCTTTTTTTAAAGTAGCTTCAATAAGACAGCTCTTTAAAACAACGGAATTTCAATGAACAAAATGTAATAAAACTTTTCTAATTAAAATAATATAATTAAATATATTTAACATTTTTTAAAGTTTAATTTAAATTATTCTTTATTTACACTACTTTGTTGTAATATGTGCTTCAGTTTTAAAACAACTAAAAATGTTATGTTATTTTGTGTCTACCCTGTATAACAAAACAATTTTTTCTTATAAAATTCTCTTTAAATTAAATGAGTTTTATTATTCGTTTGTTTTTTCTGTTTTTTAAATCTGGAATGAGGTGGTCTCATCTTTAATATTTAACATCCTACCTTTATGTCATTTCCATCTTATATATCGAGAGTGTTTAAATTACGTCCAATTTACGTATATCATCTAAATATTGGATTGGGAGCGTAAATGGACGAGGAGATAGTATAAAGACGGATGATTGCTGCTCTCAAACTGGAGTAATATTCAGAACCGAAATATTCATTTACCTGTATACTCCAATACGATCGTAGAATCCACAAATTAGCCAATCCCTATAACACAACGATATTCACCACATTAGTATAAAAAATCAAGCCCTGTGGTTGGGGGCAAACATGTTTCGTAAATATTTCGAACGAAACATGAGATCCATAGAATACCACCACAGTATCCAGAGCTTGTCGTAGGAGGCGACTTAATCTGGTTGGATCGCTGGGCTGACGACCCGCATCCGTAAAAAATTAAAAATGTTAAAAATGTCAACAAAAATAAAAAACCGGATACCGCCAAAACAACAAAAAAAACGAACCCCCGCTTAAGTACCCGGACACGAGATTGAGGATCGGCACGTGGAACGTGCAGTCATTAAGAAAACCTGGCGCGTTGGACAGCCTTATCACATGTATGAAAGAGTATCGGCTGGAACTCGTAGCGCTCCAAGAAACTCGATGGCCTAAAAGTGGAGTCCATGTGTCCCAAGGCTATACGTTGCTACACAGTGGAGATGACCTCGGAAATCTTGGAGTTGGCTTTCTCATTGGGCCGCAGGTAAAAAAGGCTGTCTTGGACTTCCAGGCAGTCGATAATCGAATGTGTAAGCTTCGCTTGCACATGAGATTAGCCAAACTGTCAATTGTTTGTGTACATGCGCCCACTGATGTAAGCCAACCCCAAGATAAAGACTCATTTTACAATAATTTGGATAATCTGATGGGCTCTATACCTGAGGACGATATCAGATTGGTGATTGGTGTCTTTTATGCTAGAGCTGGCAGAAATCAGACTGACTTATGTAATAACATAGGTCCGTACTTCCGACACGAAACTGCGACCGAAAATGGGGAAAGAATGATGTACTTTGCGATCGCTCATGATCTCCAAGTGGCAAGTACATTCTTTCCCCATAAAAACAGCCATTTGAAAACATAGACAAATATACGTAAAACATCCCGAAGCCAAATTGACCGAGCTCGGGTTGTTCAAGACGTGAGATCGTATCGGTCGTCAACAAAATTCGTAGGCAGTGACCATTTTATGGTTGTTGTAAAGCTGCGATGGAAGTTTTCGTACAAGTCAAGGAGGACAGGAGAATATAAAACGCGATTCTCCTGTGAAGGTCTGATAAATGAAGAAACGCAACGAAAATACCAAGATCTTGTCAGCAATAGTATTATGCAATCCAATTACCAATCTGATGATGTGAACAGTGTCTGGGAAGTATTGAAAACCTCAGTTGTCGATGCCGCCCAGCACACTCTCGGTATAGTGAAAACTAAGCCCAAAAATGATTGGTTTGATAAGGAGTATCGTGTTGCTGTTGAGCAACGCAATATGGCCCACAATGAAGCGCAGACTCGGTTTACTATTGCAAGGAAAAACAAGGCAGTTCTCGCTAGGAGGACAGCTAAACGCATTTGTAGACAGAAAAAGCGCGAATGGTGGAAGGCCAAGGTCTTAAGAGTACAACAACTCAGCAATGAGCACAATTCGCGTGGTTTCTTTAAAGGAATCACCGAATTGCACCATATCGTAAGATCTCGGTCAACTGCCATTCGGGACCAGGATGGAAACCTCTGTGTTAACGTCGATGCGGTACTCAATACATGGCGTGAACATTTTTCTGATCTATTTAATGTTCCACATGTATCACAAGCTGTATTTGAATACCCTCAAATACAGACCGCGGAGATGTTCGTTCATTGAGGATCCATCCTATGAGGAATTCACAATGGCCCTGCAGAGATTAAAGAAAAATCGTGCACCAGGGGTTGATTGCATTTATTCAGAGCTCTTGATATTCGGAGGGCTAACTTTGTGGAACTGTCTTTTCGACCTTATTCGATTGGTATGGCGAAATGAAGTTATGCCTGACAAATGGAAAGTGGCCGCGTTATGCCCAATATTCAAAATGGGTGATCGCATGAAATGCGAGAATTATCGCGGTATAGCTCTCCTTTGCACAGCATATAAGTTACTGTCTTACATAATCTGGGAAGAATTACTCCTTTAGCGGAGGAAATTGTCGGTGACTACCAAGGAGGATTCCGTCCAAATCGATCAGTCAGTTAATATTTAGGAATACCACAAAAATATGTACATCTGTGTAAAATGACAGTAACGCAGTCACAATGCTGTGTCAAAGTTGATAACAGGCTATCGAGAATTTTTGCAATTACTTCTGGTGTTCGACAAGGAGCTGACCTCGATACTTTTTAATCTCATGTTGGAATACATTCTTCGTAAAAGTGCAACACCTCACGACAATATCTTATTCCGACAATCCAATCAACTTCTTGCGTATGCAAATGATATCTGTGTGATTGGATTAAATGGCAACGGAGTGAAAGAGATACTTGATCCGTTGGAACAGTTTTCAGCTTCCGTTGGTCTCAAAATCAATGAGTCCAAAACCAAATATCTGATCTCTGGTTTTCGAAACCAAGACGCAATTGATTTCAGTAGTGGAAGCCACACGTTTGAAGGAGTGATGAGATTCAAGTATCTTGGATCTCTCATTACTCACGATAATAGTGTGGGAGAGGATATCTAGGTTCGCCTTGCCGCTGGCAATCGGGCTTTGTATCCTCTACGTCCACTGCTGAAATCAAAATATCTTGCAAATACGGATAAACTGAAGCTGTACAGAGTGTTGATCAGACCCGTTGTCATGTATAGATGTGAGAGTTGAACCTTGACGGATGAGTACGAAAGATGGCTTCTAACATTCGAGAGAAGAATCATGCGTGTGATATATGGCCCAAAACGCGACGTTGATGGCACATACCGAGTTCTATTCAATCACGAGATCAGGAATTTAATGTAAATTCCTGATATCGTGCATGAAATCAAAGGACAGCGAATACGCTGGCTCGGTCACGTTCTGCGTGCTGATCCGAAACGAATGATACAGCGATCTTTGAAGAGAGAACCGCCTTTCGGTAGGCGAAGAGGTCGCTGTCGGCGACGATGTCTCCACGGCGTAGAGAGCGATCTGGCATCTTCCAACTGCTTACAACAGTATGAAGAGCTGGCTCTTGATCGAAACTGTTGGAGCCAGATTGTTGACACGGTACGGGCCAACAATGGCCTGTAAAAACCGGAAAAAAAGTATAAAAATCATAATAGAATAGAGAAATTTGTTACCGGTGTGAATTAACTTGATGGGTCTCGAGTATTCAAGCAAAATAAGGCATGATCAAAAATAATTTCTCAACCCCATTAAATCTAAATGTGAAATTAACAGAATATATGACTTGCAAGACATGTTATTTCACATGATTGTTCAGTTTTTCAATCGTTGCGTACATGCCGAAAAACATGCATAAATATGTGAAATCTAGTCATGGTAACAATAATATATCGATACTAACACTACAAATTACAGCGGAAAATATCCTTTGGACACTAAATTTAGTAATTCCTCTGTGTCTTTAATCAATCGCTAAAACTATGAGTTTTCCCTGTAAATTCGAAAATTACTCTTAGCAGACTCCAATATTAAATACCTAAACTCGAAAAACTAAATGATTTTCAGAACCCAGTTTTTCAGAAATTTTCTAATGGACTCCCATCTCATGCATGGTTTTTGTTGTGGCTACATCGTCTTCTCCATGATTACATGTATATTTTATGAGCCTCAAATACACATATTTTGCTTGTTTACATAATCTCCGAGGTAAAAGCGAACTTCGTCGGAAAAGAGTTTTTTTCGGTAAAAGTGCTCATTGCCGAACAGAAATCGTTTTGAATGGTCATTTTGCTTTAGCTGCACTAATTGAATTTTGTACAACTTCAAACTGAGTACTTTATGACAAATTCTCATGAGTTATGGTGTTTAATGTTAAATTTAGAGCATGATGGCGAGTTAAGATAAATGGATACTCAGACAGGTTTTGAGGAACAGCTGAAATGTTCACGGTTCACTGTTAATGAATGTATACACTTTGATTTATCGAATAACAATCCAGTTTCACAAACTCGCTTCACAAATTTCCTTGTTTATGTCTTACAGTTTGGGTAGAGGACTCACCACTGTGAAAATTAAATTTCAATATTTTTCATATTTTCCAATACATAAAGCGACCCATTTTGTAAATGTCAAATATTAATTTTCTATCATAACACGAATAACGTTAGTAATAACCGGTTGTTGAAATTACAAACGGTAGGAAGATTATCCATTTTTGTATGCTATATTTCAAACTTACTTTAACCGATAGTATGCAATTCATACATAAGAAAGGTCGTTCTTCGATATATCACTATGTCAACATGATTTGATGTCAAAAATATTAACTGGAACCAACGCCACTAAGTTTACCGTATACAAAGACTGTTAAGGGCTTGAACTCTATCAACCATTGCAAGGTATACCGGCATGCTTGTTTCAATTGGGTTTCTGCATCTGTTTTGTGAATTGTGTTGAATCGTATTTAATTGAAATTGAAAACAAAAGACAACCTAATGACTTTGTGTAATTTGAACCTGCTAGATCTCAACATCAATAAGTGTAAGATTATATCTATCGATCGAAAAATAATCGTTCTACCGAGCTAACTCCATAGTTTGTTTTATTATAGAAAGGGATGGTTAGATTTGAGACGTGCATTTCGAATGACTCATTGAAGATTCAACATACGTTCGATTCGGACGTGTTTTTTTTTTAATTTTTGATTTTTTAATTAATTTTTAGATTTGGCAAAATTGTTTAATTGTGTAATTATGTTATTGGTGTAATTATAAATTGTATATTGAAAAGTGTTAACGTATGTATTTCGTTTGTCATCGAAATTCGGAAGTAAAGTCGCAATTATTAAATACAATTAGTGTACATAGTGACCTAATTTTGCAATCAGTGCATATTTTATATTTTATAATAAAGTGACATCGTGCACACGGAAGTAAAAACGCGGGTTGTGACATTGTACTGTGCCTAGTGACCTATTTAATAATTGGTGCAATTTATATCGTGCTGCGTCGACTAATTATGTCTGATCGATAAAAAATGCGTAGACTGCAATCTTATAGTTGTTGATGAGTGGTTTTTGACATCAGTTATAGCTGCGTTGCATCTAAATTAAAAAGGACATTTGGCAAATTCTCCAGTGATACAAAAAAGGGTGTCAAATATTTGATGGATGGCGTAACTTGTTTGCAATGGTTCTGTATTGATTGTCTTGAATGTTTGCATGAGTTTCAAAGCAAAATGGACAGCTCATTGTTAGCAATTCAGATAGCCGAACTGACCATACTCAATGCTATTCCTGAACTAAAGAATCCCGTAAGCCCAATACCTGCAGCCAAAAGTGTGTCTTTATGCCTATAGAAGAACGTGTTGTTACTCGGTCGCTAACAAAAGCTGCGACCACTACAATACCAACTGAAACTGCTGTTTCATCCCAGCGAAATTTTAGCGTCACAACTGGTGTCCCTGAACGCATTGAACTGATACCTCAATTGACCGAACATCGAGTAACGTGGAAATTAAGCTACTTATGAAAGACAGTCTCTCAGTAAAGGTTAATATAACAGAGCAGCAAGTTTCATCAACGGACATTTACGCACCGCCTCGTTCGGATATTGAAAATCTAATGATTCCAATTAGAATTATTAAACCGAGACGGCACCTTTTTGTAAGCAGACTGCATTAATTTTCGTCGGTAGAAGTCATCCAAAATTATCGGAAAGAGATATTCAAAATAGCAACAGCTAACTGTATGAAGATGATACCTAAAGCAATTATTGACGTACCTCGTGACCACTCATCATTTAGTATTAGTCTCACTGAAGAAGATTTGCAAGGGCAGCAAAACCGAATCTTTGGCCTAATGGAGTCCTTGTAAAAGAATTTGGATTTGAAAAAAGACTGGTTTTCGGATTATACCAGAAGGCGCCAACCCAATATAAACACCGTCTCGTTATCAGCTTATCAAGTCGATAGTATCATCACCAATACCAATCACACGATCTACTATCAAAATGTCAGCAAACCATATCAATTTATTAATTTCGTTCGGAAAACCTTGTTCTTATTCTATATTATTGTGAAAACAAATTTTAATAATAATATTCACAGCATGGAATTCTTCCCTAATGATTATATCATCTACAGATAAAGGGAAATTATTTACAAGAAACATTCTCTATGGTTACGGCTAATTTAAGCCGGTTGAAGCTCAGGGTAGGGATGTGAAATTTTCTTCCGTATGAATAGTGCTAGTTAAGATCGCGAGAAAAGAAAAAAATAAAGAAAATAGAACTTAAAATTGTGAAAAGGAAGCTTAAGTAGATGACCAACGCCCATTAGCTCACGCTACAAAAATTTCAATTACCTCATTACAATCATTTGCCAACAGGTTTCGGTAGTCAGTCACTTATTTCGTTTGTTCCACTATTTTTCACAAAATCAAGAAAAAAGACACTTCACATGCCGTAGAGTAGCGAAGGTAAATTTTTGACATTTTAAAATAGATGACACATTTTAAATGATGTTGCTTTCATTTTTGCATGTAATTTACGTATTAACTAATTTACGCTGCGTTTTACATAATTTACATAAAATGTAAAAAAAAAAAATTTCTTGTATAATCCAACAGTGCGGAAAACATGAAACCTCAAAAACGAAACTAAAAGGTAATTATCGAATTGCTTGTTCAGTTCAAATCAGGACGTCAAATACTTGGAAAAGTTTTTTGCCAGCAAAGATAAGACTTTTTATGAGCGTAATCAATCTTGCAAATGAGGTATTTGACCAAAATGGAAAATTTAGAATTAAACAAAATTTTTATACAAATTAAATAAAAACGTGTTGCATTTTTACCATAAACCGAAATGATTTTCCGAACAACATAATATATAAGAAATCAAAGGTTTATCTCGATAACAAAATCAAAATTTTTCCTTTCCGCCGTTGATGATTTCGTGCCAAACCACCAAAGCTCCAGTTTCGTGGTGTCATCTCATTTGTTTATCGAAATGTAGCCCTTTCGTTGTTATTTCAAACCTAAAGCGTTCAATTAATTTCGACAATAAGTATGAAAAGCTACATATCATATCATTCTCTTTAAATCATTACTTAATATCTCTATCAGAACCGTCTAAGTTATTCTAGATGGCTCTGCATTAAAATATTTTATATTGTAACATAGGCAGCAACTTTATCTACGTTCTAAAAACAAACTTTTATTGTACAAATTTTATAATATCGTAGCTCGACAATCGCTGTTTTTAGAATGTCAAATAAACCACCAGAATCTGGAGATATGCTAATATTAAATGTAATGTAGTAAATGTGCAATTAACTCCTGGAGATGTGCTACTGGATATCCATCTAAAATGGTTACGTCATTTAATGTCCGAAGGTGTTGTGTATGCCCATTTTCAAATAATTTGTGACATCAATTATTAAATGGTTCGATACCCAATCAATTTATTTTGTCCTGGACAGTTCTCGATCAAATAGATACTTCCGATGTACCATGACAAGCGATTATTTCATCCCACGAGTAACAGTGTCCCTTATAATTGGCCAGATTATATACGGTAAAATTATGCAAGTTAATTTTTTAATAGAAAGAAATATTGAGTTCCAAAGGCGCATTGTGGGACTTTCTAGATGTCGAAACAAGCTGTGGCAATATTTTTATTAATTATTGTCTCTGATCTATCAATATTTATGATTCTTCTAGCTTCATTTTAATTGCTAATCATATTGTTTATGGAGGTTTTAAAATTTACTTTATCTGACGGTGGCAAATTTTCGTAGTGGGTAGTCTTAACATTGATCTTTCTATAGTTTAAAAAATCCAAAATTGAAATTGAAATTAAATATATCTTGGTATTGGTGCTCTCTAACACAGGGTTTTTATAAATCCATTTGATATATAGTCGGTACATCTTCTTAATGGATAAAACACTTTCAAGAAAAGTTTTCTTGTGTGGGCCCGTAAATCGTGCTATTCTATCGTTGGAAAAGATGAAATTTGTCCTTTGAGGTTTGTTTAATTTCATGACGGAACGAATGATTTCCTTTCAAAAAACTCGTGCCAGAATAGGATAGCACTTAATGTGTCTAAATAATGTTATTAATAATTTAAAAAAATTGTTTCTTAAGATGTAATGTTTGTAGTTGACTATGAGGCGTTGATTGAATTGTGCTTACCAGAATCGTTTTAACCAAAATTAAGTTCTTGTTCGTATATTGCAGGGTCCATTTATAATTAAATAAGAAGATTTTGATAAAATACCAACTAGATAGTATATAAATTTTAAATAATAATTTGAAGTGTAAAACCATTTATTTTAAAGTGCATGGAAAATATAAAAAGACACGATGCCGACTGAAAAATCTCTCCCAGCTGAAAAATACATTAAATACTACTTATAGTTATCGAAATGTGAAATAAATGGCGATAAGTAACACCGACATTTTCCGATAAAAACTGTATGCCTTCTAAGAAAACGATAAATGATAGTACGACTTGAGAATGAAAAATTTATACAACCATAAATACTTTAAGTCAAGATATTATTTTATTAACGGAAATTAGAATTAAAAATGACATCGCAATATCAGAAAGTAACACAGCATTCGTGTGAGAAACATTCTTGAAAAACAGGTTGGTAGACTCTCCTATTTTTGAAGCATTAGAAAATGCAATCATGCAATAACATGATAAGCAGAATATATATATATATATATATATATATATATATATATATATATATATATTCTGCTATATATATATATATATATATATATATATATATATATATATATATATATATATAAATATATATATATATATATATATATATATATATATATATATATATATATATCACCCATCCCTCGGTTTGCACGGTAGATACGTTACACGAAAAATCGTGTAAATCGAAATCGTGTAAAACGAGACAAAGCGTTGATACAAACTTAGAAGATAGGTTCAACTACAGTTTAGAGCGTGTAAACCGAGCCAAAGAATATAAAGAAAAATCGTACATATGCTCCTACACTCCGCGTAATTCAAGGCAAAGATCTCATGCAAAACTAAGGGATTGGTTCCAATTAATATTGAATGCTGAAATTCATAAATTTCGAATCATATTTTTAATTTTAAAGAAAAATATTTTTAGGTGATTCATCTATTTAAACAAAATATTTGAGATAAATAGACAGGTAAAGAAAATAATAAAAAAACAGTCAAGCTACTCATCAGAGCTTTCAAAATCCATGATCGGCCTTTGTTTTTTTTTCGCCATAACAAGATCGCTATCAGAGTCGCTGATGGAAATTTCATCAATCGAAATTTCTTGGTTTGGTTTGGTTACCAATTCACGATTTGATGCGCTGGGTCCATTTTCGACTTCATTAGTGATAGCAGAGGTTTTTTTGGTTGACTTTATGAAATCAGTCATCAACATTTGTTTGCCTTGGCTTAGATCTTTGAACACTTCTTCATATTGACAAAGAGCAGCTTTCATTGATCTTTGAAATTTCGAAGCCCGTTCATTATCAGGATCTCTGTTTAAAAAATACGTTTGCAATTGCCTACCTAGTCGAAGCCACTCACCTACTATATTTGCGGTAAAACTAAGGTAACTAAAATGGTTCAGGTGCATTATCACTATCGGAACTGATTTCGCTAATTGCATCAGGTACCCGATTCACCATATCTAACAGATCAGCATTCGTAATTTCGTTATCCTTGAACAACTCATCAATATCATCAATATTGAGATCATCAAATCCCCCCCCTCCGATGGAATGCGCTAGGTTGATATTTTCAAAAACATTTTCTGTGGCTGGAACAACAGTATTTTCAGATACTTCTTCCGGCCATATTATTTTCCAACAGCCATTCAAAGTGCTCTTTTTTATTTCAGCGACGGTTGCTGCAGCATGTTTTACACATTTGAGTATCGTAAATTTTTTCCACACTTCAGATATAGTTACTTCCGGATTTTCATCCAACTTATTTAAAACATCAGCAAATGATCTTCTTATATAATAGGCTTTAAAGGTAGAGATTATGCCTTGATCTTGAGGTTGAATCATCGAGGTAGTATTTGGAGGTAAAAACTCAATCTGTACATTTGGGTGTTGCAAATTTACTGGATGGCCTGGCGAATGATCAAGAAGTAAAAGAACTTTGAATTCAAGAGTTTTTTTGGCTAAATAGGTTTTGACTTCAGGTACAAAGCAATTATGGAACCAGTCTTCGAATAAAGCACACGTCATCCAAGCATTATTATTAGATCGCCAATGCACTGGTAAATCTGAAATGTTAAAGCCCTTCATCGCACGCGGCCTTTGGGCTCTGTTAATAAATAACGGTTTTAACATCAAATCTCCTGATGAGTTACTACAAAAAAGTAATGTCACCCGATCCTTAGCTGCTTTAAATCCACTCGCAGACTTTTCAGATTTCGACAAATACGTTCTTTTAGACATTCTCTTCCAGAATAGGCCGGTTTCATCGGCATTAAACACTTGATCGGGCAAGTAATCGTTGTCTTTTATAATTTTACCCAATTTTTGTGGATATTCCTTTGCTGATTTTTCAGATAATGCAAGTTGTGCCGTTTTTTAAAATTTTTGAACCACCCTTTACTCGCACTGAATTCCGTAGTAGATGTTATCGGTTCCTTTTCCTTTAAGTGGTTAAAAATGTGTAATGCTTTGTACTTTATAGCATTAGTATCTATTGGTATTCGCTTTTTACCATTATCGTAAATCCAAATAATAAGAGCTTTTTCCACTACCTCGATTAAATGATCTCGTTTATACGTAGAGAACTTTGCACTCACTGCAGTTCCACTAGCCACACTTCTAATATTTAACCTGTCTAATATTTAAATTTTTTTTTCCATTGAAATTGCTTGTCGTTGTGTCGAATTTACAATTTTCTTTTCATCGACATAATTGGGCTGGGTTATTACAAATAATATGTACTCATTATAAAATAAATTATTTTATTAAAAATATGCAAGACCTCACCTTTTATTTATTAAAATGAAAACAAAGATTCTATTAAAATTGTTGATGTACCTTGTCTTAATCGACGTTAACTATTCAACTGTTTCACGTTTAATAATTTACACACTCATTGAATAAGACTGAAGGAGAATTACACAATTCCATCATTTTTAAGTTTCGTTTTAGTTTTTTGTACAATGCGTTTAGTTTTTTTGGAGAGCGTTTTATGAACAATAATAAAAAAAACTTCAAAATTCCACTGTTTTACCCCAAAAAAAAAATTAGAACTTTTTTTTTTAATTTTAAAAACCGTGTAAAAGCGAAACCGTGTAAATCAAGTACCGTGCAAACCAAGGGATGGGTGTATATATATATATATATATATATATATATATATATATATATACACATATGTATATATATATATATATATAAATATATATATATATATATATATATATATATATATATATATATATATTTATATATATATATATATATATATATATATATATATATATATATATATTTATATATATATATATATATATATATATATATATATATATATATATATATATACATATATATATATATATATATATATATATATATATATATATATATATATATATATATATATATATATATATATATATATATATATTATATATATATATATATTATTTTGACAGTGTAGGTGTTTAATGAAAGCTTATCAACCTCATGTTTCCCGGAAACAGTGTAATAAAGTTGGGAATTCTGAAAATAATCATATAATTTAATTTAATCAAATATCATTACAACCGACTGGTTTGAAATTTAGCAACTTCCCGTAGAGAGAGCCAAAACAGAAATCACTCAACTTTGAGTTTTTTTATACAATTTCTTAAGCATTAAATAAAATTATACATTCCATCTTGCTCATACTCGTAACAATCAATTCACCCTAATTGGTAGATTTCGATAATAATGACCAAGTTAAAATTCTGTCATCAATACAAAAACTTTTTAACAAATTTATTTCAAATATAATTTACTAAACAAATTACGGCAGTAACAAAACCAAAAAAAGTAAGTAACCAATAAGATCTTAAAATAAGAGTAAATCATAAGTTACTAAGTACTAAGAGTGGAACGATAAAGTTTCGTTTAACTTTTTCCTCTATTTTGAGAGAAAATTAAAAAGTTTTTAATAAAATTATAAAATTAAAAATTGAAATGTAACGATAAAAATAAATATAATAAGACCAATCAAAATGTTTCAATATTTTTGCTAATATTATAATTTCGTAACAAGATGAAGTTATTAAAGAATTTTGTTGACAATTAATCTTCTGCAAAAATGTTGTTTTGCTTAAGATTTGGAAAATCGATTTGTCTCTAAAAAGGAAACCGAACCGAAAGCCAAAACAAACAAAAACTGAAAAAAAACCATAAAGATTAATATTAAGAAATGGGTAGGTATTTAGATTTGTATCTAATGATTATGCCATTTAGGTGAAAACCAATAATCGTAATATTAATATCAAGTAAAGATAATATTATATTTTATATATTATGTAGTAAGAGGTATTTCTTATATACATATGTACAGTATTATAACTGTATGTTAGAATATAACGATTATCTGATAGATGGAAATTATATGATAGCATTTAAGGAATGGTATAAATTTGACGAAAGAGAAGAAATAGGATTAAGACATTACCTAATCTACCCTCGATTTATTTTATATCAAACAATTTCAGTTAATCGGGAGGCGTGTGTTTATGTATATACACATATATGCTATATGGTAAAGTAAATAATATTTATCTTTGACATCAATTGAAATCGAATCGTTATAAAAATTGTTTGTTCAGTGCTTATGCCAACTAGGAATATATGTCAATATTTTTGTGAATAAATATTTTCGATCGCTGCTAAATAGATTTATCTAATCTCTTATTGAAGAAGAATATTGAGCAAACATTGCGCGAAATAAATAGATATTCAGGTAGATGGAGGCTTCGTTTATAATTAGATAGGTGACCCAGGAGAAGATTAAAAGGACCAAGGAGATTAGAAGAGTTTTATTTGAAAAACTCTAAGGGCAAAAGTTTGTACTCATATTTAAAGGACATCCTAAATATAGCACTTATAATTTTAAAATTCATTATTATTTACTCGATAAAACACCATTTGAAGCCAATGCTTTTTAAAACGAATGTAAATTTCCAAGGAGTTTAATTGTCTCTGGTCCGAATGTTGATTTCCAGGTGTTCTATCGAGGTTTCACTGGTTTATCGACGTAGAAAAGTGAGTTAACATAACCCCAAAGAAAATAATTCAATGAAGTTAAATCAATCTTGGTGGCCATTTTTTTTTAATTTATTTATTTATAATATAATATTATATTTACCATAAAAATTAATAATTTTGATTCCAATGGATTTCTTGTCCTTTAAGGGAAATCAACATTATTTATAAATTTTTAATTTTTCTTAAATTGGTGAATATTTATTGAATTTTTGAGGATATCCGGCAATTTATTACAAATAGTAGGACCAGAAAACCAAATAGATTCTCGTCCAAACTCATTAGTTACTGAGCCACAAGATAAATTATTTGCAAATCTGGTGTTATAATTATGATTGTGTTTCGAAAATTCTAAATTGGAGAGAAATGAAGATATCTTAAACATCTTATACATATATGGAGACACTTTATACTCATGCAGTGCATCTCTGTATCGAATTCTTATTGATTCAGTTTCATATAATGACAAATCGCGGAGGTAATTTCATAAAAGCTTTAATACAGCTATCATACCCATAAATGAACTTTAAATACAGCATGTGGTCTTTGATTTATCTCGATTCATAACTCGAGCTTTTCAGTAGCGACATTACAAGTATACGAAGGTATAGTTCGACTTCGTCACGCAAACGCAGTCGGGATCTTCCTGTATAACGTACAGCGGCTAGAATCCATTCAGAAGAAGTTCCGAAATATTTCCATTTGAGACAAAACTCGGTCAATTCCTAATCGATTATGATGAGACTAGGCATGTCGGATAGAAGTTGAAATTTAAAATGGTTTTTCAAAAAAGCTCTAGAATATGACTTGAATATGACCACCTGGGATTGAACTCGACCATTTCTTAATCGATTATAATAGAAGTGGGTATGTTGGATGGAAATTGGATTATAAAATGATATTTGAAAAAGTTCTGGAATAACGCCATCTGGGACGGAACTCGGCTATTTCTTAACCGATTTTGATAGAATTGAATATGTTTGATGGAAATGAGATTGGAAAATGTTTTTTGGGCAAAGTTCTGAAATATGACCACCTGGGACAGAATTCAAATATTTTTTAGCCGATTATGATGGAATTGAGTATGTTGGATGGAAATAGGATATAATTAAATGATTTTTGGAAGAAGTTCCAGAGTTTGAAGAATTGTGTATGTTAGATGAAAATGGGATTCCAAAATGATTTCTGGAAGAAGTTCTGATATATGATCAAATGGGACGGAGCTCGATTATTTCTCAACCGATTCTGATGGATTTTGTATGTTGGATGGAAAAATGGTTTTTGGAAGAAGTTCTCAAATATGGTCACCTGGGATAGAATACGGTCATTTACTAACCGATTATGATAGGATTGGGTATGGATGGAAATGGTATTATAAAATGAGTTTTGAAATAAGCTCTGCCATATGGTCAACTAGGACGGAGCTCGACCATTTCCTTATCCATAAAATAAACAAATAAATATAAAAATAATAACATTAGCAACTTCGCGTTGCATATATTTTGATGATTCATGAACTTTAATACAATGTTACGTAGCTCTACGTTTTTGGTTTTGATTTCTAATTTGAGATTTGCTGCTTTTTTTATTATTCGTTTGTTAAAGATCTTGAAACGAGGCCTCGCTAACTAGTTCGATTGAATTTAATGATTACGATGATATCGCTGTTACCAAGAAGTCGCTTTAACTCATAATTCGAACGAATCCGATAATAGTTTTCCGCAACTTAAATTTAATCAAAAATGAAACGAATGATCTTCATTTTAAGCGTAGATAAGACTTTACAATCATAAGAGGTCAGGGTTCAGTTCTCGTTTTGAAAGCCTGCGCAGGTGTTAAAAGTTTTTTATAATGTGCGAGCTGCTTATACGACGGCGACTGGTAACCTTTATTTTGGGAATTTATGTTTGCCTGAATATTATGTTTCGATGTTGTAATGTTTTAGAAACATACTGAAACATAATAATTTTAAGTTTGATTTATTTTCTTTTGCTTCAAAAGCTCGTCGTATTATCGTTTCCTTCAATACCTCTAGTATATGCATACTTATTTTTATTTCGAACGCATCATAAAAGGGGTAATAGTTTATGAGCAAAACTAAAAATAACAATTGTTTTCTTTTAACCATAAACAATTTCATTTTTGATTGTGTAATTTTGATAATATTGATTGCCAATACATTAACCCTATGATAATTTACGCTAATGTTAGTCCATAACTTAAGTAGACCTGTCGGGAGAAATATTTAATTCTTCATAGCCAAGTAATTATTTAGTTTGGAATGCACCGCTAGAGATTTAATTGATGTTTAACGAATAAAAACAAATGGAGGAATGGATTTAATTTTCCGTTTGCATAGGTCTAGACCTACTGAAAAATGTTTACCGCTATAGTTCCCGCCGTTTAGTATAATCGGAAAACTCAGAAAACCGGATGTCTTTTAAAATATATGGTAATGTCTTCAAATATTCTTAATCCTAACTACTAGAAGCCCTACTTTTTGAAAATTTTCCAATGGGATAACAATTACCCGTTTTTATGTAGTTTTTGGAATTTGTTTTGTATTACGTATTTCCAAATACATACCCGGAAAACAAAATAAGATTTTTGAACTGTTTTATAACTAAAATAAAATCGATGACCGTATGGTTACTTCTAAGACATTCAGTTTTTTTTTACCATGAAAAAACCAAATTTTGGAAAATTTTAGGGCGTTTTTTACACTGCATTTTTTAAGTCAAAATGTCTTTAAAATACTTTATTTTTAATCCGGTGTTGGCGGTTAAAGTTCAGTCAAAATGACTTATATATATATATATATATATATATATGTATATATATATATATATATATATATATATATATATATATATATATATATATATATATATATATATATATATATATATATATATATATATATATATATATATATATATATATATATGTATATATATACATTTTTATTATTGTTTTTGATTTTAGGAATAATTTTTTTTAGGAAATACTTCACAACCGTCCTTGTGGAACTTCACAATACACATTAAAAATACTACTGCTCATCCCATCAATTTTAACATATTGTTGACGATTTTTTAATTATATTTTCATTAATTTGTAGGATATTCCACAAAATCCATAATTATATAATTTGGCGAGAAGTAACTCATGATCAGTGTTATGCCGTATTGTCTACATGACGTAGACAATTCATTGTCTACACGTGTCGACAATGTATGTCGACAATTAAAAAAAAGCGCACCAAACAGTAATTTTATGTTGGTGTAATGTTGTTTTGACAAAAGCTTTTGGGTTACCCTCACTCCAAATGCGAGAATTTTGCTTTTTTACGTATCCATTCAACCAAAAATGGGCTTGATCGGAGAGTAATATTTTGAATGGAAATTAAACATCACTACCAATATGTGCTACAGCCCATTCGCTGAATTGGCGTTTAACTTAAAGTCCTCCACAAGTTAAATCTTGAAAGCTTTTAAGCCAAGATCCATCGTAAAATCTCCGATAAAAAGGAAGGTCACAATCCCAGTAGCTGAGAACGGAGACGATTGTTTGATTTGGATTTTCTTCAATTATTACCTGAACAGTGGGTTCAGCTTCTTCACTGCACACATTTCGACCTCTCATGGGATACACAAACAGAAACATTATTTTGATAAAAAATTTCAACAATTTTTAAGCATTTCTCTGATGTAACTCTATCCATAAAAAAATGTCAAACCAAACAAAACCAAAATCAACTATCAGCTGTTAAATGGGTTATGAAATATCAGTGTTGTCAACTCAAAGTTGTAAACCTCTAAAAAGCACACTTAATTAATCTTGCAATATCTATGCCTTCGAAATCTAAACCGTTATCTCGACCAATGAAGTAAGTATTTATCCATTTAACAAGTAATTTGAAAAGGTTATGAAAAGGTCTCTTCAGTATGTTATTTTTGACATCAGTGTCATGGCCCGGAAATAATTTAAAAATTCGTCCCATAAGCGATTGTGTAGGTAGTAGACCGCCGTTGTTGGTTCTGGAATTTGATGAATACAACGTTTGATTAAACACGTACGTTTTCGTCGTATGCATAACATTGATTATGCGTGCTAAGTCCCAATATGCAGGAAAACTTTGCTTATAGATGACCGCATCTGATTTTCATTTATTTAAAATAATTTTAATAATTTCTAAATACCTGTATTCTGTTATCTGGCGAATCCATGCATTGAAATAGCTCTATAATCAGCCTTTTGAATTATTGTTAATAGACCCATGGTTAGGAAATGAATGATTGCTTCAGATGACTGGTAATCATCGTCAAATTGGTGAAACAGAGGCGTTGAATTAAGTTTAGACCCGATTTTGGTGACAAAACGCTTGAATGAGCCTATTAAGGCATTAGAATTTTAAAACTAATGCTATTTCTAAATGGTTGGCTTTTATAGATACACAGATGCAAACACATATTTAGAATTTTATTAAGTTTAATCCTTTTTTTTGGATTCCAGCATTAATGGTCTCACAAGTCCCGTATGAGTGGATGGTCTTGACTTTATTTTCTGGCCTGCGGTAAAGAAACCATGATTTATGTAGACGTGTTTTACTGATATCCGACACAATACACTTGTGTGATTCTCGCTTTATAAGAATTCTGCCGCGTATAATCCAATAATTATTTTTTTAAAGTGAGCAAATTAAGGATGGACTAGGATGAAGGACAAATTTATGGATTATCTGCTGGATTTCCACTTGAACGAACGTGATGTCTGTGATCACGACATAACATTTCTAAAATTTCTGATATTCTGTTTGCCAGATTAGCTTTTCATTTTGGATGACTGGATAGTCATGCTAGAACTATCTCAGAATTACTCCAAGGTTGTAAAAACTTCAGGTGTAATATTATTGCTCCATTTAGTTCTAGTCTAGATATTGATCGAACTAGAGGAACCATATAGCCTATGCAGTAACTAGATAGATACATGGAAAACCGTTGCTATCGTAACATCGACAATAGATTTCCGCAGCTTATATGCTTCTTCACTGTATTTTTACAGCCGCACAGTTCTGAAATATCATACCGTAGAAATCCATCCAAATCGATCATAGCTTAATGATAAAAATATATGGCATTAGTAACCACCGTGCTTGTGGTTACTAATATATACACTGTGCCTTATAACTTCTGTATAAAATGATTTACTTCGGGTTGCCTGGAACCTTGATTATTTATCAACCTTGAAAATGGCAATAATTTCTCGAAATTTAAATGATTATTGCCTACCGCAAACAGACCAGAATTTAACGACTATTTGCGATGTGTCAATCCTCTTGAAGCACCACTAGAGCTACAGTGAGTTGCAATGTTATAATGAAAATAACTTCTACATAACAGTAACGTAATCCTTGATGCCATAGAAGAGTTGTTGTAAAGTCATTGACGCGAAAAATGTACATGACGCATTTCCATAGACTCCCGTATTTATAGACTTTAGTGTTCGATCTCGGTCTTTGGATCAAATCGCCAAACAGTTCGTTTTTAATCTCTGTCACTAGAATCCATAAACATTTGCAAACTGGACCAACGAGTAATTTTTGAATATACTGATGATGTTGGACATGACCCGTCCAATATTACACATAACTTGATTGGAATGGAGTAAGTATAACACTTACTTAAGTAGTGATAAGGTTAATAAAAATGTTTTGATACTTTGTTATTTTTTACGTTATCAAAAATTGCCTATCTCTGTGCTGTCCAATAGTAATTCTTTTTAATGGTTCGTTTATAGAACTGTTCGCATTGTATACAATGCTAATTGTTCGAAAAAAAAGTTATTTCTAATGAAACTATCCTTACTAGTGTCATGATTGCGTCAGCAGATCAACTTTTCTTCCTAACTGATAAGAATTTAGCTAAAAAATTTGACAGATATATAGTATATAGTATGACTCCAATACAAGTTAGGGTTTCTCTTACACCTTAATGTGAACTTGAGGAAACTGCCCGAAAGAGTTGAGAATGCTAGTCTTCTTATTTAATTTTATTTTTCAATTATAGTCACACCGCTTTAAATTAACTCATCTCATTGTATATCTGATTTGAAAAATAAGATCAATCGAAGTCATTTCCTTATAAATAGCGTAAACAATTAATATTACATAAAATGTACATTCGTCTTAATCGCAATCCAAACATAAATACAAACATATTTATGTTTAACAAACAGTTCTACGATTCTTTACTCATACTCATATGCCCACCGACTACTGCAAACCTAACTGATTTTTTCGAGTATACCTTATCTATATATATGTTGAGGAGTAGATCCTTCATACAATATTTACAATGACACAATACAACCAGTTAACATTTTTTTGACATTTTTATGCTTCAATAAATAAATCAAAATGTCTCGCCTTTATCACATATGATTTATTGATTAAATAGCAAACAAAAAAATATCCTGATGGAATATCCTATATTTGTATATTTCGAGGATATATATATATATATATATATATATATATATATATATATATATATATATATATATATATATACACTGAGTCAACATTATATTATATGATTACGAGAGTACATAACGTTTTTTACGTTTTGAGTGACAACTAATTTTTATGATTTGAAAATTGTTGAACACGAAAAAGGATATATAATTTTTTTGTAATTATATTAATTATTAAAAACCCTTAAAATTGTAAAATGTGTGACAACAATGAAAAGTTGAAAATTTAATGTTTGCAAAGCGGAAAATTTCGTAATGCTCGTAATATTAATTTGAGTTTTATAGCACTTGAAGGAAAACCATCAACTGATTATTATTTTATATATACATTATTTTTAATGGTTGTACTTCAAAAATGAAATTTAAAAGATAGAATCCGAGCATTTTAGAAAATACTTGCATTATACAGTGGTTGAAACATATGTAAGGAAAAGTAAATTTGAGTGCTTTTGACTATAGCCACTGTGGAAAATGTGCCATTCGTTACATATGTAAATCTCAATATTATAACACTTGTTGATAGGTTAGGTTGAGTGGCTGCTACAGCACACTTAGACCGGCGACGGTCCGTTGTGATACCAGAGGATTTTACTCCCCTTTTACCCCTATGAGAACCAGTTTGAGCTGCTTACGTTACGTAGCGTAATAAGTCTCGCACATTACAGTTTTCGAGATCAGAAAGGCAGTCCATTAAAAACATACCCAAATATTCATATCTTTTGTGTGCCAAAGCCGGGCACGAGCATAGGAGATCGGCTACCGTCTCTTTCTCCTCCTCGCCCCTACAGCTTCTGCAAAAGTCATTTACTTCCAGACCCAGCCTTCTCACATGTTCTCCAAGAAGGCAGTGTCCTGTGAGTATCTCCACGATCGTTCTTAGTTCACGTCTTCGTAGGGAGATAAGTGCCTTTAAGCGTTTCAAGTTCAGCTTTGGCCAGATTTGTCTTGCAACTCTACATAAGAGGGCGTTCGTCCACCTATTGTTCGTTGAGGCTTCCGCCTCTTTTTTAAGCACAGTCTTGAGTGCGTTAATGGGTCTTCCCAACTTTGCCCTTTCCGGTAGCAGTTGGAGAGTTGTACTGGCCTCGCTAGTTCGTCCGCCCTGCAGTTTCCCATTATATCTGAGTGGCAAGGGACCCAGACTACCTGGATGTTGAAATGCTCATTCATCTCATTTAGAGACGAGCGGCAACCCAACGCCACTCTAGATTTGTTGATGGAGTGAGGCTTTCTTAGCTGCCTTGAGACGTTTCACTGCCAGGCGAGGTGTTCCTAAAAAAATAATAGCGACAATGGATCCATTTTTGTTGGTGCAAAGCAAATTTTAAACGATGCACACAAGCTCATCCCAAATATTAATCATAATTATATACTTTCAGAATGTTTAAGCGAAAATAGCATAAATTGGCAGTTCATTCCACCGACTTCTCCACATTTTGGAAGATTATGGAAGTCTGCCGTCAAATCGGTTAAGACAAATCTGCTGAATGCGACAAATATCGTAAATCTGACATTTGAAGAGATGACTTCTCTTTTATGTCAAGTGGGAAAATATTCTGAATTCACGACCACTTTGTACCACTTCGGTTGACGATCATTATAAGATCCTTAGGCTTGCTCATTTTCTAATAGGCACATCAACAGGAACAATTCCTGAAAAGGATATTAACACAACCCACTCTACACTATCTAGATAGCAACGCATCCCAACTAGGATTCAGCTATTTTGGAAGAAATATCGCACAGACTATTTAAATAGTCTTCAACAAAGACGAAAATGGCAAAAAACGTCTGAAAATTTAAATATCGGGAATATTGTGCAAATCAAGGATGACAAGACACTAGTGTGTAACTGGCCCCTTCGACGAGTCATACGACTACATCCTGGGGATGATAATTTGGTTAGAGTTGTAACCATCAAACAGCGAGAACCATTTGACAACGTCCAGTATAGTTAAGCTTTTTAAATTATCCATTGGTTTACGAGAGTCGTTGAGCCAGTATGTTTAATTTCAATATTCAACCTAAAAGAAAAAACAATTAAATTTAGATTTATATTTAAAATTGATTTGACACTTATCTTATATAACTTTCCGTAGTATAACTCACAGATTGTTTATAAAATTTTGACATTTTTCAATCATTGTTTTGATTATAAAATGTGCCCAGGGGGCGCAGTGGCAGTTGGAGCGGGAGGTACCGGGTTCTCGAATCCCGATTCGGGCAAGATGCAAATGGGGTTTTCACCTTCGATCGTTTGGGTGGTGCGATCGGTGTGCAAAATGAACATATATCTGGATCTTCTGTCCTTTTTTGAATTCATGGGCCGACCCATCTTCCATGTCAGTACCATAGGCTGACATGGAGCTATGCAATGCGCAGATGGTACTACGAAAAAACTCGGACCCTATAGGCATACATAGAGTGGTATCACAACGGACCGATCACTGGTCTAAGTGTGCGATAGCAGCCACAACAACCTAACCTAATCATTGTTTTTAAAACTTATCTTTGTAACTTAATTTTTTGTTGCCAAAATTATACTATGTAGCTCAATTTTGTATGGATCTGAAATAAGTTTAGTCATATATTCTCTTAAAGATCTCACTCTAGCAAATTTTATTGATTATATTTGAAATTAGAAATGTCGTTGAGGGACTTTGTTTAAACTTATTTAGATTAAAAACTTATTTTGGAATTAAGTGACTCAAGGATGACTCGAACTTTTAATTTTTAACAAAACAACCGTGATTGTGAAAACATATACAGTGATTAAAAAGCGCCTTAAAATCTTGTTAAGAAAATAAAACCACATTCTTATAATTTAAACTAACGGAATTTTTTTTTTTTTATTGGACTTGGAAACATCGCTTCGACAAATTTGAACCCTGCTTGTTATTGGACACGATTATTTTCCTACAATTTATTTTGGATTTCTGCTCTAATATTTTGGATACGATTCTTTGGCTGTAACAAATTTTGGACCCCGATTTCGATTTATTTGGCGTACACGATACATACCGGCATTTACATTTTTAACAGTGATTGGCACTGATCATTTACGTGATCAAGTCAGTGCTTATATATCCAACCAGGTTCGTTGGCAGATTAAACATTTCCAAAACAAGAATGTAGTACGCAGAGTTCCAAAACAAGAATTTAGTACGCAGGATTTGCAAGATACAGACTGTTACTAAACGTTTTGCGGCAGTAGTCAAGACATTTTTTTATTTCGATGTGAAGTAAGTCGCGATTTAAATTTATAACCAGACATCATAGGACCATAAACTTGTTTGATTCGATATAAATTTACCATTGTGGGGAAGCTATAACTTTAATTCATCAATCAAGGAAAACACCAAACGAACCAAGAAATGTTCCACTGTTAAATTATCGTCCAAGTAGTTCGTCTCTATAAACTTGATGAGCATAATCTAAATAAAAATTAGAATTTTAGAATTAATTAAGAAGAAATTTCTAGAATTTATCTCTGTTTGAAATCCAGAATTAGTACGGCTACCATATTCTCTAGATTTAATTCTTTTGCATACTTGACATTTTGATAAAGTAAACATTTAATATAATTGGATAATACCGACCAAATGGTGCAGTGATCTACTTACAAGCCAATTTCTTTATTCACACACTTTGAAAAGTACGTGCTCAAAAAATTTTGTCGAAAGAAATCCGATAATTGAGAGAAAAATATTAATTCCAAATCATCATATAAACGTCTATTCGGAGATTTATTTTGGATATGGCACAGGGTTTGATATAATCTGAACATGGAGAACTTATTGGTAAGTTTAAAACTATATTCTATCAGAATCATATCTGAAACTATCATATCAGAACTATCCTATCAAAATAGATTCGTCAGCCCACAAGGTTCTGATGGAAATAAAGAACTAGTAATCAAGAACTAGAAATTGGAGGAACTAGTAATCAAATTTATAGATAGAAAACATGATGCAGCGAGATCTAGAGAAAGATACTAACCACACATGAATATTTAGAATTTATTATTTATTTATAAAAAAAGTCTTCAAATACGACTTGACATAATTGTTAGTCACATAATGATAGTTAAATTTAGGAAAATGCAAAGTGTTTCTTAAATTATCGTTTTAAGGTATCCTTGCTGGAAGAAAAATCGAACAGGTGTTTCTGGTTAAAGCTTTTACCCATGTCAATCGGTTCATTAGAACCATAGTTGGTTCTTGGAATATAAACTTGCAAAAAGTCATTTCCTCTTTGGTGTCTACTGGGTACTGTAGTATGAAAATTTCCCAGTATTGATGGTGCGTCAATGTGCCCCATCAAAATGTTACCAACAAACGAACATTTTAAAAGCTCGCGTCTATTTTCCAGAGTGGCTATATTGTTTGTTTTACAGCTATCCAGATGTTTGTATCGTAAAACGGACACCAAACGATAACAGCATATTCTAATTTCGACCGCACATATATGCCAAGTAAAGAATCTTGATTGTCTCCAGGTCATAAATATCACCCGTCCATCGTTTAATAAAACCCCACATAGAATTAGATCTAGCAACACATTGTTCAATATGTTCATATTTTCCACGAAAATAACACCGAGGGCTTTGATCTCAGACACTCGTTTAAGTGGCTTATTGTTTATTTCGTAATATTTTTAAACTGGATTCAATTTCCGGTGGAATGATAAAGCCTATTTGACTATGGTGTTCGATAAATTTTCTAGATATTTTTAGGTCGTAAGCAAATATTAAAATGTATATTGTTGAATGTATAAGGACTTTCGTGATTTTAGCTCTTAAACACCTGAATTTTAATACACCGACTGAAAACAACCAAATTTTTGAGCTGCTGTAAAGGACTATTGTAATCACAATATACCTTTAATTCAAAATTTACAATAACTATGTGGTCAATTTAATCTTTCTAGTCACTATGGAACTCCGCATAATAGGTCAAACACATAGATAAACATGATTTAGTTACTAGGCCAGAATTAAATAATGGTGATTAGTCCAGTTGAGTAGATTTTAATAAATAATGTTGTTTGCTAGAGCGGATTAGTTTTTCATGTGTTTCTGGCATCTTTAAGTAGGAAATATTAGACTATTGAAATACCGCGTCCTTATCACTTGGAAGAAGTGTATCAGAGTTATTTCAACTTTTATGGTAGAAATCTTTATCTCTTTAGCTACATATCCGCACACTTAATATCATCGTTGTTGATAGACGCCAAACTTTATAATTGAATACTACAATCGATGAAGTTCTCGGATTTTGATGGTTTGTTTCTTGGCTAAATTGTATAAATAAACATATTCATCCCGAGAAAATGTAGCGATTTCCTTTATCAGGATGAATATGTATATTTATAAAGTTAAGCTAAAAAATAAACCAATAAAATTCGAGCTTACTTTACAGCCTTGAATACAGCAAGACCTGAGAGAGTAAAGCCATATGGAAACGCGGAAAAGCGATTTCATCGATATATTTTTAACATTCGCATTATAAAGTGAAGAAGTCAACTAATTTACAATATATATGGAGTCTTCAAGTAAATGCGATTTCTAAAAAAATACTGTAGCACAAAGAATTTGCAAAATTCCGAGTGAACATCCCAGTTTTGAGGCAAATAATCTAAAAAAAATTTTCCGATGTGAACAAGTCGCGATTTAAACTTATAACCAGACATCATACAACTTTAATCTATTAAAATTTGATAAGAATTTTCCACTGTGGGAAAGCTTCTATCTAAATTCATCAATCAAAATCAAGGAGAAGACTAAAAGAACGGGAGCATTATCTAAATAAAAATTGGATTCAGTGGCCGCGCTATTCTCTAAATTTAAATCTTCTCTAATATTATTGTATATAGGTTTTGGACTTACTTGGAATGCTTTTGCCATAATTACTTAATATATTTAGTCAAAGTCTGACTTACTGCTCAAAATATTTAATCCGATAATTAAGAGAAAAATTTGAATTCCAAATCATCAGTTTGATTTTTGGACCGGGGGCATTCAACAATCTATGAAGTTCATCAAAATAACCAATATTATCGGAGAAAAAGTCTATTAAGCAGAAAAAGATGGCAATTTTTTTTTGGATCGGGCCAGTCTTTTAATGAAGTCTGACATGTAGAACTAATTCATAAGTTATAAAATGTCCTATCGGAATCATAGCTGAAACATAGATTCGTCATAATTCAACTCACAAGGTGCTGATGGAAAGCACAAATGAAAAAAAGCGAAAATTATTCCAGAACTCAGTGCTACTAGAGACCCACGGTTCAACCTACATACACATACAGATTAAAAACACCCAATCGTGATTCATAAATGGTCACAACCCCGGGAATCGAACCAGACCCCCGAATGACAGAGCAAGTACGCTACCTTCTCTGCCGCGAGCGCGACAAACCTTAGTATATGAAAAAACAAAACCTCAACAACATTAATTTTAACTATAAGTCTGAAAACCGCACTAGTTATACTATCATATACCGTTAATTCAAAATGCACAATAACATGTAATTAATTTAATCTTACTTTGGAACTCCGCAATGGCCAAAAAACCTAGAGAAACATGATACAGTATATTAGGTCAAAATTAAATCACCCTCATTACTCCAGGTGATTAGATTTTAATAAATTTAAATATTGTTGTTTGCTATAGTGGATTAGATTTCAAGTGTTTCCGATCTGGAGTGTTAGACTATTGAATTCAAACCTCGGCTTTATCGCTTGGAACAAGTGTATCAGATTTTTCATATTTTATAATTTATACCAAGTTATTCAAATTTACATGGTATAGAAAACTTTAACCTGTTTAGCTAAATATCCGCACGCCAAATATTATCATTGCTGATTGAGTCCAAAGTAAATGATTGAATACTGCAAGACCTGAGAGTGGTTAATAGGTGATCACCGATTTATATAAAATAATATTATATTAATCGAAAAAAAACGAAAGATATTAAAATAAAAACTACTAGTAAAGTAATAAAAAAAAAAAATAAAAGATAGTGTGGATAGAATGCTACCGACGCCCAAGATAGTCGTGGAAAGGGAAAACATTTGTTCACCCCTTAAAGACGAGGACCAGCTAGTGCATAGTGCTGGGTGATGGTATGTTTATCGTGAAATAAAACCCGTATTGGTATCAAACCATTGGCATCCATTTTTATCACATAGGTCAATGACTATTGGGTAAAATCCCACCTCCATCAGTGAAAACGGACAATGTATATACTTTTATGTGTAATGGAGTGCAGTGGAAAAACGCCGAATAAAGTTTTGTGCCGTGCTCGCATTGCGTTCCTCGGAGAGATCACGTGGAAAAATAGCACCTATACTAACAGTGATGTGACGGACCAACCTAGGGCAGCAGGGTAGGCGACATATTTTCGATATTTAAATAGTTTGTTTTGAGAAACCATCAATCAAGTTTGGTTTGATATATTTGTACACCTTTACACCTTTTCTACATGTTATAAGTGGCCATTGAAGAGCTACCCTATTTCTCGTTCATTTTTAATTTTCGTTTTTGTTCTAGGTTGACACGTGCTACGTGGAGCTCAGAGTATCCACGAGCCAATATTTAAGAGTCTATATCTATCTCTATCGCTAAGCATGTAGAATGGGAAAAGAATCCCGTATAATTAATATGCTATGTAAAGGGTGTTTCAACAGGTGCGCTTCAACTTTTTTTCGATAGGGACGGCGAACGACGCCATATTTTTTATTGTTCTTTTGTCATTTGGAAACTTCATTAGTATACATTTCATCATGGGACCACGTGTGAACAGCGATTGCAAATCGTGCAAATTTTTTATCAAAATAATCGTTCTGTTGCTCTTACTTTAAGAGCATTACGGCCATTTTACAATCCATTTAACATGGTTCGACAATCGACCGTATAGTGGCAAAATTTGAGTCTACGTTTTCGCTACATAATGTTCCGGTGCCCTCGAGAACAAGAAGTGCTCGAAGTGTTGAAAACATCGCAGCCACCAGGGCTTCAATTCAAGGAGACGCGAATGTGTCGCGACAATTGGGCCTTTCTGTAACATCATTGTGGCGAATTTTACGTGAAGATCTTGGGCTACATCCGGATAAGATCAAGCTGACATAACCACTAAAGCCGTTTGACCATTTGAAGCGACACCGATTCGTGAATTGGGCTCAAGAGCAAATCGAAAATGATGCAGATTTTCATCGAAAAATCATCTTCAGCGATAAGGCTCAGTTTTAGCTAAATGGATTTGTCAACAAGCAAAATATGCGTTACTGGGCAGGAAGCAACCCACACGTGATTCATGAGGCACCGTTGCATCCCGAAAAAATCACTGTTTGGTGCGGATTACATGCCGGCGGCGTCATTGGGCCATATTTTTTCATCGACGATAACGATCGCCACGTTACTGTTAATGGAAATCGATACCGCAATATGATAAACGATTTATCATTTGATAGCACACGATACATTCACGTTATTGAAGACTAGGTTCGATGAGCGTGTTATTTCACGAATGGGCCCGTCCAGAGGCCGCCGCGCTCGTGTGATTTGACACCTCTAGATTATTTTCTTTAGGGTTATGTGAAGTCATTGGTCTATGCCAATAAGCCGGCGACGTTGCAAGAGCTCAGAGCCAATATTGAACGTGAAATTGCTGGAATTTCGGCCGATTTATGCGAAAGAGTGGTCGAAAATTGTTAATAAAAAAAAGTTAGTTCAGAAGTCGAACAGTTTGTGTTTTATTCAAAAAAAAAAGTTGAAGTACTCTTATTGAAAAACCCGATATGTTGTGAACTAATGTTAATTGATATTATTATATTGTTTTTGTTGTTAAAATTAAATGATGGTTCACATATTTAAGAAGATAATGTGCTAATTTAATTATTGTTCGGAAGAGGATCATGGGTTGATATGTGTGTGCTGGGTAAGTATGACTGAGTGGTTTTTTTGGCAACATCCTAGGTCCCAGCGATACTCAACCACGACGAACTTCCCCAGACCGAGCTTTAACCGTGGCATAGCTGCAGATAGAGATCGAGAGATAATTTCTGTGTACGTGAGCGACCGCAAGGTCCCACGCTCTCGTACAAACTTTATAATTTCAATGAGTTGAACTATTAAATGAAACTTCTGATATGGTAGGACAGTGTAATTTAAAGCTAAAATTGAAGAAACGATACTAACTGATCCTTTTAATAATTAATTGAAACTTTAAACTAGTTAAGTATAAAATTATACATCTTTCACAACAAAAATATTCAATTTCGTGCCAATCTTTAAAAAAAAGGTGAAGATTTTCCATTTTTGTATTGTATTTTAATGTTATTGTCAAGATAATATACTTTAGGGCATTTGAGATAAGAAGATAGGTTTTTTTGTTGCTATAGAGGAAAACATTGGATTTTGTATTTGGTCTAAGATTATAAGGGTCAAAATTAAAATTTATATATGTGTAAGCGACAAGGTAAATGTATGATATCACATCAATGTTACATTGTATCTTATTTTGAATGAAAATAATAAACCAATAACCAGAACTGATCAATACTATATATATACATATATATATAGTGTGTGTTTTTCTACACTGGTGTCAATTTTAAATCGACAACACCCTTGAGACTTGAATTAGCATTTCGTATATACCCATGGCAAAAAAATAATTAAAATGGTTTTTGGTATAGGATAAAAATAAATTATTCATACATGTTTTAAATTGGCTTTCAAAAATACTAATCTAAAGCCTATCCTTGCAATCGCTGTAAAAAATTCAACCAAATAACACATTTTCCATCATATATCCATCGAACAAAACTCATCGTGCTAGAAATAATTTTCAATCAAATTTATAATTTCGTTTTTATTAAAAATATAATAATCATCCCCAAAATTACCATGAACCTAGAACTTGAACTTTTTTGATAATAAAAGGGTTTCACAACAACAATAAAATGACCTACTGTATGACTTTCAAGATCATTAAAATTCAAATACTTGGACCTTTTTTAAATTATTTAAAATTTAACGTTACCGAAATATATCAAAAAAGGTTCGCACAGTTTTCGAAGCTTTTTTGTTGCTTTTATAATGCTTTTCAAGATGAAACAATAATACCGAGAAATTCGGAAATAATACAAACCCATAATAATGACACTTGCGAAGGAAGCATATTTGCTGATTAATTTTCCACGTACAATTGAAAATGGATGATGTTCAGATACATTTTCATCAGTAAGTAGATTTAGGGAGAGGTTTTTAATTATCTCATTCTCGAAAAAAATATTTAAAAATGCTTTCAGCAATATCTGTATCTATTTTTCGAAATATATAAATTAACGAGCAGTTAAATTAAACATTAAATTAAGGAACCAACAAGGCAACACGTTATAGGGCTAGGTACGATTTGAATTCCGAGAGACTCCAAAAGGACCATCTGTGTAGCACATCTCTGACTCTCTATCAGAGTACAGAATCAATTCCATAGCCGTATTTCCACGATTTAGATTTGGTTTAAGCTAGGACGTTAAAACGTCACTGACAAAAAAGTTGGGAGATCTTAAATTTTATGAAACTTATCATTTTTAAAAATTGACAAAAAGCTTTCTTTTTATATGTATATACTCAACCCTAACATCGTTCGGTGTGTAATTTATACATCACCTATGTTTTTTTTAATCAAAAAGGTATCCTCTGATTATCCCAATTATTTGATCACGGTAATAGTTACTGGAGTTAATGAACATATAATTTTAATGTGTACCTACTTTAAAGTGCCACTGTATTCGGGGTGTATATGCTATGGAAATTTTTCTGCAAATGACAGAATATTTAACCTGTATTGTTGATACTTTAATAGGTAATATATACAGAGTGAGGTAACGAAACACAAAGTTCGTCATTAATTTACTTATCACTAGATATAACTGATGCAGAATATTTTTTCTACATGAAATAGTACATAAATGCTCATGAAAATGTCATGAAATGCTCACTTTTTAGAATGCTATATCAGTTGCCTAGCGTTAAGTTTACAGTTACAAAACGTTCATCGAATCAAAGTGATAAAATTCAGTATTTAACAAAAGCATCTTGTTGATATTTCTGATGACGAGCTTATATACATTGAGGTTTGGATTGCTATAGGTTACTTGTTAACATTAAATATCGTAATCAGATGATGAAACCACCAGTTTGCGTGACGTCCCCAGCCAATCTCAAAATATAATTTATAATCGTGTTGTAACATTCATCCGGAATTCTCTTTTTTCTCAATCAGTACCTTATTGTATTTTCTATCTTATTATATTACTTATTAATTCCACAGGCCATTGAAGGTGCAATTAGTTAATAAAAAAAACTTTTTATTGCATAGCATTTTAGCTTTGACTCTAGGCTTACAACAACCAAAGGTAACGAACTTAAAAACGAAATATTATAAATGGGATGTTCCGTACATTACACTGGCAAGTCAACATTTTGGCCTACGGATGTAGGTTAAATTTCTGACCCACTGAATTTCTTTATATATCAAAACTAGTTTCATGAAATTTTATCGAAGTACAGGATAGTTCAGATATGTACTCTGATAATTCTACAGTGTTAGTTACCATAAGCGAGAACACAGTTAGAAAGGAAACGAGACCAACTCTTGTCAATCAAACAACTAATTGGCTTCAGATCTGAATTAGAAAGCAATATTAACCTACAAACATGACTCATTCCGACACAGGATCTAGGAGGAGAGGTAGAAAACTTCACTGATTCACTCATTTAGAAAGCCTCGTGGAATACTACTAAAGGAACAGCATCCAAAACTATTGGTAAAAGTTACCCAAGAGAAACTCGGAACCCAGTCTTAGAAAAAAGAAAAGCTAGAAGAAAATGGCAACAACAGAGGAAATCATCTAAATAGACGATCCCAAATAATAAATCACAAAATTTGCCGCACATGAAAATACGAACTACTCACTTTGGAAGTCAACAAAAATAAAAAAAAGGCCAAATAACGCAGATCCCCTCTATTAAATGAAGTGATGGCTCATAAACTAGAGATAACAAATCAAAAGCTGACGAATATGCAGATCATCTGGCTGATATTTGCAAACCAAATCAGACCAGATCGGATATTATAATCGAAAGTGCAAGTAACGATTATGATAGTAGAATCCCTCTAATAACACAGAAAGAAGTTAATAGGAAAATAAAATTCAATTTGAAGACATCACAGGCTCCTGGTTATGACCTTTTAACGGGTGAAATTCTAACGCAACCACTAAAGAAAGCTATCGCTAAACTAACATACTTGGTGAGTGCTGTTATAAGATTACGACATGTTCCTTCTGCCTGAAAAGTTGAGAAAATTATAATGTTACCAAAACCAGCCAAACAGCCATATAAAGTAACGTATAGTCCAATATCCCCGCTTCAAATGATTCCGAAGTTTATAAAGAGACTACTCCTGAGAAGAATGAAGCCAATAATAGAAAGTAGAGATCTAATACCGGATCACCAATTTGGATTCACTTGCAAAAATTAAACAATTTATAAGGTATGATACGAATGTTAATACATAAACTAAATGTTATGCTTCCGGGAATATATGTTAATCTTTTGAGATCATATTTATTTAAAAGGCGTTATAGAGTAACACAAGAAGAGTAGTATTCTGAACTGAGAGAAGTAACAGCAGGAGTACCTCAAGGCAACGTTCTCGACCCTGGCGTATACCGACTATATACAAGTGATAAACCTATTTTCGATCACCTAAGCATAGCCAAGGCAAACTGTTAGAGAAGCGACGAATAAACTTCAATGTGCAAGTGAAGAATTTCGCAGTGAATCAAGCGACGAAAAATCAAACTTAATGAATTAAAATATGCCCATGACAACTTTACAAAACCACCATTGCTGAATCTGTCATCAATCCGCTTAAACGATGTAATGGTGCCGTATGAGAACTCTGCTAAATATTTGGATATGATACTATATGACACTTGATGTTAGATATATAGACAGTGGTACTGACTAATTGGACAAAGGTCAAAGTTAAGCATGTACCACAAAATACCGATTTATAATGTCGATCTGGCTATCTGATATTCAGCTTTGTGAAGCTTTGTGGCTGTACTAAGAATACTTACCTCAAACTTATACAAAACTTCCAGAATAAGGTACTTCGGAGTCAATCACACGATGCATAGTCAACCCTTGGATTTGCATGGATCAAGGCTAATGGAACATGGCAATGTCGAAGCCCCTCGTCTACTGGATAATGAATATGTTAGGAGACTAAAACGAACCAAACCTATTGAGCTCGTTTGTATGTGAGCAGCTATCCACCAAAGGACACGCATTGGTACATCGCTGGATCCAAAGGACACGCATTGGTACATCGCTGGATCAACAGTGACCATAAAGATTATAGCTAGTTTGGTTTTCAAGAATTCAGATGTACGAGTAAATTGATGGTAAGTATGGTAGGACTAGTTTCAATATAATAACAAAAAAATAATAATAAAACTTAAGTCATTAAGTTTATGATTAATAAAATAAAACAAATTGTTTTTGATCAAATCTCATTTAGTTATCAATAAAGTCACCTTTAGCTTTGATACACTTAGTCTAACGTATTTGTCTATCCCTTACTAAATACTAGGACTTCGACAATTTTTCACAATATACGCTTTTTGGAAATCACTTCACCGTTTGAGTCAAATTTTTATCGCCATCTAAATGTTATTATTTTGAAACAGGAAATTATCGAAGCTATTCAGACGAGTATGGTAGTTAGATGATGAAGTAAAAGCGACTATATAAAGGGTCATTCAAAAAACGCGCCTACATGTTTCTTTTAAATAAAACACAAACTATTTGCAATTTTTTCAAGCTGTTTGTTTTTATTAAAAGTATGATCCATTACAATTATACGTGGAATAGAATATCATTCAAGTGTCCACCACGACTGCGTCTGCAGGCATCAATCCGAATATCGAGATTTTCAATTACTTTCCGACATGTTGCTGGTGTTATTTCACGAATTGCAACTTGAATGTTGTTCTTTAGATCATTAATTGTTTGTGGCTTGTTAGCATACACTCGACTTTTCAAAAAACCCCACAAAAAAAATCTAATGGTGTTAGATCACATTGTGAAATGAGCTTCATCACTAAACAAAATTTTGCTTGAAAACAATGGATCTGTCGTTCGTTCAATAATCCAACTAGCGAAATAACGACGTTGTAAATGGTCTCTTTCTTTCAATTTCTGGGTTAATTGAATTTTGTAAGCGTGTAAATGCAAATCTTTATGCAAAATCCTCCATAAGGAGCCATAAGATATGCCCAATTCTTGCGAACGACACGAAATTGATGTTGTCGGTTCATTTTATACATTTTCACTAACAGCAGCAATATTTTCATTTGTGCGTACAGTTTTTGGTCTTCCACTTTTTGGTTTATCAGTAACACAACCAGTTTCATCGAATTTTTTCACTAATCTTTGAATTGAAGATTGATTTGGCCGATTATTTACACCAAAAAATTCACGAATTTTGCGATGGGTATTTTTCAAAGAACGCCCATTTTCATAATAAGTTTTAATGATGTAAACGCGTTGTTGCAATGTGTACCTGTCCATGGTTAAAACTGTACTACCTTCTAATAAAACAAAATGGCTTATGTCATTTGAAAATATTTCACGTGTAAAAATTATATACTGCTGACATCTAGGCGTCACATTTGGATGACCCATACATACGAGTATATGCACAACGTGTATGTATTGTCATGATTTCAAATATTTCTTCTAAAATTTTGTTTTTTTTATAAATTGTCATAAAATAGGTTCAAGAAGTTGGCAATCTTTCATTTAGTGGTTTTTCTTTTTCATGATAATCGAAATGGATTATTCCGCTTGCATTCCAAAACACTGAGCTGACAGACCCAACTTTAACTTTTTCAGCAGCGATTCCCTCAGGTTTATTAGATTCGATTATTTCTTATTCTTCGGTATTCGGTAAAGGACCCATGTTTCACTCCAAGTTACCAATCGAGATAAAACATCACCAAACCTTCGTTTGAAGTTCATACGTCAAAAATCAATAGCAAGTCACGACACAATTGGGCGTTAACGAACATATATAAAGTTAGCCCATGATTTTATTCCAGAAAAATATCGCGATAGTATATCATTTAGGTGTCAGCCCAGGATTTTACTATCATCACAAGATTTTGTATCAAAAGAATACCATATATAATACCAAGACAGCAAATATTTTAACTATCACGACAGTTTTTTACTATCATCCCAGAAAATAATTTGTGGTAGCTCAAGAATATCGTCGATAAATAAAATACCCTTCTAAAATTTAATAATGGAATCCGATACAAAACAACAAATATTAATTATAATTACCTAATAAATGGTAATAATTACACAATAAAGAGATATTTGAATTTCAAAGGGACCTCATTCAAAATTCGTCTGGGGAGTGATTATAACGTGTCATCTCCGAGGGTTGCAAAATTATGTTACGAATCGATTCGAGAACAACCATGTTAAAAATTAGGAGAATCCTACCGTTGCGTCATAGTTAAATTGATGAAAATACAAGCCATGCGTTTAACATATGTAATGACCCACATTCGAAAATACGTCTGAGGGATGATTATAAAGTGTCATCTCAGAGGGTTGCAAAATTTCCGTTTATTTTGAGTAAATGTTTTTTTAAGTTTGATTGATCATAGCTGTGAGAAAATTATTTTACGCTTTAGAACACAGTACAATAACTCCAAGGTTTTTGACAATCTATTAATTTAGTTTTGTTTTATTATCGGTGAATAGGATTTCATTAGTTCAAAAGCTGTATTGATATATAAGATCTTTGAAAAAGCTTAACTGGCATCACTGGTAATAGTTATTTAATTTTGTTTTTATATTTTTTTCACGTTTTTTCTAATTTTTTTTTTTGTTAAGTTTTTATAGTTTTAATATTAGCCGTGTTTCTTGACGCACGGTGATCCGGATCAGATCACATTTTCCATGCAAACCAAAGACACATTTTGATCCAAATTTCATTTTGGATCAAAATGTGTCTTTGGTTTGCATGGAAAACTTAAAAAAGTTTCCGGATGACATAAAAAGGCGATTGTGTTCAAAAACATTCGTTGGGCTGACCACCTACAATGTGCACCAATTGTCAAAATGATTCGTAAGGTTTTAGTTGAGACGAGGAAAAGGTCGTTTACGACCTCTAAGCCATTGATTATTTTTTTTATGACTGAATAAATCTACTCCACTTATTTCAAAATATAAACGAGCAAGAAATAAAAAATAATAGTTTAATATATTTATAAAATTAAACTTTTATTAAAATTGTTTAATTTTACATTCTAGGAGAACCCATTTTTTTTGTAGACCATTAAATGAGGAATAACTTTATGTGTCGATTTACGTGTTGGGGAAACTAATTATCCCAACGTTCTTGCCTATAACAGTAGTATATATAAGGAGGAAGAATGACAGAAGAACTGGATGGTATATAATTGACAAACGAATTGATTTTAAAATTTCCATTGAAAACGTTCAATTCCTGAGGTATTTCACTAATAGGGATTGACGATACATTTTTTAGAGGCTCTACATAAATAAAAGCGATTTCGCTGTTAAAAATTTCTCGTTTATACTCGTTCTAACAGTTTCGACAAATCCGTAAATTACTGTCTTCTAAACAGTCGGGTAAATGTTTTAATCCATAACTATTCAATTTGAATAAATTAATTAGAATGTATTTGAGGAAATCTATTACCGTCCCATTACATTTTTCACATTTTAGTGCTGACTGTGCACTATAAAAGATTAGTAATTTTAGAAATAAATGTTGACACTTTGGTTATATTGCTAGTGCAATCTCTCCTAATGTCATAAATTAAAGTTAAAATTGAGAATCTATATTCTTCTGCTCTCACGATGTTATCTTCTTTTAAAGCTAGGACTAGTTTTATAAAATCGTTTTCAAAATTTATAAACGAAGATAATGTATCAAAATTTAAAAAACAGGTGGTAAACGAATCGAAAGCACAAGTGTTAAAATAATTCTCTCCTGTTATGGAACCATTTCTAAGTACTGAGTTCGATAAGTACTGACTTTTAACTTTTGTCTTTAGTGTACTATTTTTCAAAACTTTGAAGGCTCGTCATTTAACTTTTTATTATTAATTAATGCTTTAATAAGGCGACCTCTCTTTTCCTGCACGGGTATAGAATTCAATGAATTTAGCATATGACGATGAAAAGATGTAATTTTTTTTGAAGTGTTTGGTTTTTTCCAGCTTTCTTCCATATTCATTATTGAACCATAAGATTTTCCTTCAATTTCATTTCTATTTTCGGATTTAGGTAGTTTTTTTTATTTTAAATATTGCTTAGGGATTTTAGGTTTTAATCGCATAAATCTAAAAGCTTTAGTTGGGAGCTTCCTCAATGCAGCATTACGATGAACACGCTTTTTTATGGTTCCAAAATAGTTTTCGACATGGCTATTGCTTAATCTCTGTGAATGGAAAATACCGGACCAAAGAGGGAGAAATGTGAGATACTATTTAATGAGTGTCTGAAGTAATGCAGGATTATAATGCAAATTCAATGAAGTACTATTTTCTAAAACAAATTGTTCTGAAATACTGCTTTCAGATATTGATTTAAATATTTGATAAAAGGGACTTTGCGAATATAATGTTTTATTGAAATTTCTCATTTCTTCTGATTCGTTATCATCCAACCAGATTTTACTATTATAAGTAACTTTTTCAGCCAAATTAACATTTTTGTCTATATAATGTGTAAGTTTATCTAGTGAATCGAGAACAATGAATTAAGAATACTTAGAATTTAGTATAAAAGAGAAATATTTCCATACCAATTTAATTAAATTAAAATTATTAAATAAAAATATAAATAAAAATATGACGCAACGGTAGGATTTTATTAGATTCGTAACATAATTTTGCAACCCTCTGAAATGACACTTTATAATCACTCCCCAGACTGATTTTAGAATGAGGTCCCTTTTAAATTCAAATATCTCTTTATTGTTAATTACACAATAAAGAGATATTTGAATTACCATTTATTAGGTAATTATAATTAATATTTGTTGTTTTGTATCGGGTTCCATTATTAAATTTTAGAAGGGTAGTTTATTTATCGACGATATTCTTGAGCTAACATAAATCCTGGGCTGACACTTAAATGATATACTATAGTGATATTTTTCTGATCTTTATATATACGTCGTTAACGAATCTTTTAAATCTCTTGAATTAGTATTTACCAGGATCCCTTTCTAAAAACTGAAAAAGGTTATGAAATTATAATATAACATTTTTTAGAAATCTAAAGAACACCACTCGTCCCAATCATGATCCTTTTTTAAAGTCATCTCTTATATACTCAGAAGACCAGAGATATTATCATGAGAAAGTATTTAAAAAAAGCCGCCTTTCAGTATAGGCGAAGAGGTCACTATCGGCGACGATGGCTCCCTTGCATAGAGAACGATCTGGAATCTTCTTATTACAAGATGCCAAATCAATAGTTTACAACAGAATGCTGGCTTGTGATCAAAAGCGATGAAGTCAGATTGTTGATACAATTGACCGGCATAGCTCTAATTCAAACGTATAATTATCATTACAGAAAGACATGACACCCTTACCAGTTTGAGATCAATAGTTAATATTGTTCATTAGAATGAAAAATATTTATTACATTACTACTATTTATATTGAAAAGAATACTTCTTAAAAATATTGAATACCCTCCTGATAATTATTTTGATCTTCTAATTTCCAAAGTGTCAAAAGTTATAATTCTGATTTCATTGCTCAGGGCTCAATTGATTTAATCAAAATTTTAGAATGCATTCAATTGGGACTTAACCTTAGGGTCTTGGTTAAACTACAATCAAATGGCTGAACTACTCATTGATTGGAAATTGAACGGAATCCATTGTCAAGTGGTTATGAGATGAAATTAAGAGTTGAGAAGAATGAAAAGTTTAGTGCATGGTTGTTTCAATGATAGACTTTTCCGAAATTTCATATTTAACGAATTATATTTTAAGAATGTTTTCTTTGAATCCCGTGTCGCCGATTGAAGCTTCATGGAAACGAAAGATTCTCGTCCCACCGCAAACTTCGGTTCTCACCGTTGACCAAAAATTAACATTCTCCAGATGACATAAAATCATTCGTTAGGCTCACCACCTACAATGTGCACTAATACGTATTAAGGGTTCGTTATGTCTCAGTTAAGACGCGGTAAGGGCCGTTTAGCAATTAAATGGAGCAATATCGTTGTTGGACTCTATAATTTTAGTGTTACGATTGCCAATTAAAATTAAAGTAATTTCCACTTTATGTTTAATCACAATAACATACTTCTCTTAATCTTTATAAAAAATATAAAATCTTAATGTTTTACTGTCATTATTATGTTTCTAAATTTAGTCGATGGATGCGTTTTGATTTGCTAATCCATGATCCTATTACTGTTAACTTCTATCATAAATTTTTATATTACTGATCTCTACAGACATATGAACTGCTTCAATCTCATGAAATTATGATGTAGCATAACAATAAATTTAACTTGATTACGTATAACGTATATACATGTTATGCGAAATATGTCATTCGGTACATTAACGATACTCGTTTTTATGTATACATTCTTAAACATAAGATGATATTTTTGCTGGTACGACAGTGAATTTGTATGACGGATAGTTTAATCACCTGCTTTAAATCGATTTAATAAATTTATTCATATACCGGCCGCAAACATTGTTTGCGATCGCTATCAGCATGTATACATAGTTCAATAAATTGAATGCAGTATTTACAGTATGTGGCACAGATTTTTCTACTTTGCATATTGTTGTAGGAAAACAAGCAGCAATTTAAAAAAATCATCGCTAAATGAAAAAACTTTTCCTGTTTATATTTTTAATTTTTCATTACATGCTTCATAACTTTCTCGTGACAGCACCTTAAGGAATAAACAAAATAAAAACAATTTTAAATTACAATAAAAAAGTAAATTTAAAAAAAAATTGTATTTATAAATAAAATTTAAAATAAGAACAAGTCAACAGCAGCAAAATGGAAAAAACAATAGATTTTTTGTTTTTATCTGATTACGATTTTGGCGCTTAATATCAAGGTCATCTTCGTGTCCATGCATATTAACTCTTGAATGTTCAAAAACCTGTTAATTTTCACGACGAGTTCAACAATCGTGATGGACTTGAGATAAGATAGTTGCCAATGCATTGTTTATCTCCAAAAAAAATGCCAACTGGGCAGAACTAGCAAGTCAAACTCGCAATTTTTAAGGCTTAGCTCCAACAAAAGACAGCCTTGTCGCCACCCATTTAGTTTACAGTTTAATTACATCTAGAAAAATGTACAATTCATCTATTTTTTGTATATCACCAGTGGAGAACCGGATATTCCCCATCTACATCTTGATGTTGTACTCATTTTCATTAAAATACATTTCCTTATAAGCCAAACCTCCCTCACTCATTACTCTTGTCATATTACTCTAATTGCGGAGAAGGCTGAAATATGATCTAAAACTATTGTATATCGGGATGAGCAATATCCGATGTTGAATATTATTCATCCCGTCACTCAACACACAATCCTTAACCACACTCAATCTACAATCATTCTTTCGAATTTCCATGGTTCAATCTGATTCTCTCGATTGTTCTTATCATTCGTAAATCTCATTTCAGTTCCTAATAGAAAGGAGAAGCGCAGAACTCTAAATCTTACTTCTTTTCTTTTATTAAACATTTATCGTTATATTCACCCTCCCACTTTCTCCACAGATGATTCTGAATCATTCGAAATACATCTCTTACATCCTTGTTTTCATGTTTCTGTGTTCTGACACCAAAACATCAACACCTTCTTCACTATCATTCACACTAGTATTTGTATAAATCAATGCGCGCTGCAACCGATCTTGTCAAGAATAATTTTAGTGATAACTTCATTAATTTCGTTATTGAATTTATAAATATTCATGCACACAGGTTGCTAAAAGCTGGATGCGGACCGGCATTGCTTATATTTAAAAATATATCCATAAGTTCAAGTGCAATGCTGGATCTAGTTCAAGTGCAATGCTGGATATGTTGCTTTGATAATCTCATTCTGTGAAGCCTTATAACCATCTCTCAGTATCTTTCACTATGATCCGCACTCTCTTGTAATAAAGGGACAAATACCGATTTCAGACCACAGAGTAAATCTCGCGATTGAGTTAACCACACCCAATACCACTTCTCGGCACTTTCATCAGTTGGTTAAACGCTTCTTTTGAACTATTATATTTCCATACAAATTAATACCAAATACGATTTTGGAGGCAATAAGAGCCTTCCTTAACGTATTAGTCGCACATGAGTGAGCAACTGACTTAGGTTTACTCACTCTTTTAATTACATTTATACGATGGGAGCAGTTATCACCAAAATTGTCATGAGCTTCGCGGAACTCAAAACTTTCATTTTTTCAATTATTCATCTATATTTTTGAGCCACCGCATCAATACTTGATCTTTTTCTTAATACAACAAAATCGTCTGCAAATTGCAGAAGAATTTGGTTTTCAGTATTGATGCGGTGTATATAGGTTGTATGGAGTTGGCGATATCTAACTTCCTTGGGGAAGTCCAATATTCGCATATGTCCAAAAATACTGAAACTTTATATTCATATTATCCTGTTTTACTTCCCTCACAAACCTTTCCAAACACTCGATTCCAGAGTGGTTCTTTTAAAATTCGAATGTTGTTGCTTGCAACCAATTATATTCATTCATGAACCATTCGATTCGATCTTACATCATCCCGTGTTGCCATATTTGGATCTATATCCCATTTAGGATTGGACACCATCTGCTCTCTTTCCATTTCTCTAGTATTTTTGAACATTTCTCTAGTACTGATTCACTCAACAACTGAACCATTTTACAGCTCATACGATTTGTTCCTTTAGTGGTAGATTTAAAGTTGCGAATGGTGTTTTATTCGTTGTTTACATGTAATTTTACGTTTTATGTAATTCGCGCTTTTTTACATTATTTACTTATAAAATGCAAAAACCGTCTTTTACAGGTAAAATTCCAACTGTGTAATTAATTATCCTCTGATGCTCTGTTAAGAACTAGTGCTTGTTTTAGTAGGCAACCATATCTGCGTGAATATTTCTGCTGACGGTATTTACCAAAAAACCTCCAACCGATTGAAATATCAACAAAAAAATCAATAAAACCGGATAGCGCCAACCTAACTATTAATCTCGCTTAAGTCCACTCAGAAATCAGATAAAGGAACCCTAAACAAACCAAATATTTGACAAATATCAGCTAGACCTCGGTACTCTCGACAAGGAACTCGATGGTTGAGAACCCGAAACTTTGCGCCATAAGATTCTACATTGGTATACCATATCCTCGAAGATCATAGAGTTTAATTTCTTTTTGAGACACTCGCAAATAAGGCGGCATTGGACTTAAGAGCTGTCAGTTGACATTTTTCACTGAAGTTTCAAAATTCTATGATGACTTACTCAATAATACTTAAGTTTATCTTAATTTGAGCAAGAGGTTTAAGATTAGCGATTGATGTTGTTAATATTAGCACTGATTCACTATTTAAAATATTTTAAAGGGAAATTGATTATGTGTTGATTTTAAGAGGGCTGACTATGGGTGTCTAGACGTTTAAATTGTTGATTTTTACCAAAATATGTGTGCATTGCGTGATCAGGCCATAAAATAAGAAACGTAAAACAAATATGATCTTATCATATTTGTTTTACGTTTCATATTTTATGGACTGTTTCTTATTTTACGTTTCTTATTTTTTAGATCTGATCAGCCTTAGTATTTGCAAAAGTATTAAAAATCTTGTCTATCGTTCATCGCAAAATAGTTTATAGTAGGACAAAACTCGGGAGGCGGTTGAAGTTTTTAAGTTTACGACGACTCAGGAATGAACAATTTGCGAAGCTTCAGCAATCGAGTCATTAAATTGCACCATCCTTAAACTTCGTCAACAGTTATTCGGAGAACGTACAAATTTGTCAATGGGTAACTTTATGGAACTACCTTTTGATCTTATTCGATTAGTATGGTGAAATAAAATTATTCCAGAGGAATAAAAATGGGCATATTTTCCATATAAGATAAGCCATATATTGAGAAAAGCGGTTGCTTGCAATGAGCGAGTTATTATTAAATAGCCTTCCTTTATTCACAGTTTACAACTTACTTTCTAACATTTTTCTGGGAATGATCTTTCCACTGTAATTATGAATGGATGGAATAATTGAACATTTAAAACTTGTCGATATACGCTGCATTGATTACTGTCTGTGTACTGATTCGGAGCAAATAAAGCGTCAAGGTCATTAACTCCACCATGTGACATGGTGGCCACAAAACAAAGAGTTTTAAGAAAGTTTAATCCGATTCGAAAGTTGCGTAAAACTTTCGGATCACATTTAACTATTGCCAACAGTGAAATTTTTAAATCATTCAATATTTGTTTTAGTTGTCAAATGTCAGGTCGTGTCAGGAAAATTAAAAGAAAATTAGAGCATATGATATATCCACGCCAATAAAACTAATTGATTTATTATAAATATGGACAGTATAGCAATTTGCTGCAGTGATGATGAAAGTGATAATGAGAACCCAGCGCCAGCAATACATAGAAGAATCTTTCTTATCCCGAACGTTTTTGAGTTATCGACGAATCTTTAAATTCACGAAAGAATAATCATTTATTTATTTATTTCTTAATAATTTTAAGGTTCAAGAGGCATTTTAGATTATTAAATGAAACAGTTATATATGTCGTTAATGAAATTAAAGGCAAGATGAAACCTCGTAGAAGGTCAACCGCTATTCAAAATCACATTAAATTGGCCGAAGAATATTAATCACCTTGACTTCCACAATGATACAAAACTATTTTTTGCACCTTATCATCAAGAGTTCCACCAATATTTATTTATTCTTTCCGTAATTTGGTCTAAATGTGCTTATTAAAATCTGCCCACACCTACTATACACAATTTGTAACCTATGTTTCCAAAAAAGTTAAACTTATATTTTTCACCTTTTTCCAAGCAGCAACATTCTTAACGGGTGGCCCTTCCGCATTCAATGTAGCAATTAATTTTGCCCATAATTGTTTAATTTTAGGCGTGGTGCAGTATTTTTTTAATATCCTTGTGCCATTTCTAGATGAGCTACCATAAAATCTGAGTAACCATAAAATTGACCATATCTTCAAATTGTTTTGGGGTCGTTTGTTTGTTCCTAAGAAAAAATTCAATATATTAAAATCGTTCTATATTTCTATATTTGTTAGTTTAACTCCTAGACATTCCCAAATTTTCTTTGATAGTTTGATTGATATTTGCTATAGAAGGTACCACCAATACGAACATGAGGTAAGATGCAATAGCATTTTTTTAAATTTGGATTTATGCGAATACAAATTCGATTGCAAATCGTATTGTAAGTTAAGCCCCCTAGAACCCTTGTTAATTTTACTGAAACCTAATCAATTTCCAAAGGTAAAATACATTTATTAGGACAATTCCACAATTTCAATTATAATCCATCAATACCATAAAGAAGCTTTTGAAAAAAGGAAAAATTTGTTCCATCCAATCATCAAAAGGTTTAATTTAGAAACGTACCTCAAGCGGTCTTCCATACGCTGGTGGTATCAATATCTCACTTTATTTGGATTCAAAGTTTTCACCTGCTAGACTAACTGTCGTATCTTTAACTATGGCACTATGTTTTCGAAAACGACTCTTGTTAAATACCATATATATATATATATATATATATATATATATATATATATATATATATATATATATATATATATATATATATATATATGTATATATATATATATATATATATATATATATATATATATATATATATATATATATATATATATATATATATATATATATATACATATATATATTTATGTATATATATATATATATATATATATATATATATATATATATATATATATATATATATATATATATATATACATATATATATATATTAAAAAAGCTCCTTCAAAGTTTTAAATTTGGCCTATGCCCTTAATTTTACCAGTAGTGGGTTGAATAACCGTATTAAAATTTTCTAGATAACATTATGCTAATTTTCCATTAACTAAACAGATTATGATATTTAAGGACAATACTGGGAAAATGAACAGCTTTTCCATTAGGTACGTCATTGTATTTTTTTAGATTTTGTCGTAATTGTAAACTAGGGTGAAAATTTTGAATTTGGGTAACTATCAAGAAAGACAAACACAACCGCCACTCTAGCTGGCAATCTCTGAAAATGTAGAAAATCAATTATTTTGACATTGATTTCATGATGATACTCTTTATATTCTAAAAGTATTCTACATTAATTAAAATATATATATATATATATATATATATATATATATATATATATATATATATATATATATATATATATATATATATATATATATATATATATATACATATATATATATATATATATATATATATATATATATATATATATATATATATATATATATATATATATATATATACATATATATATATATATATATATAAATATATATATATATATATATATATATATATATATATATATATATATATATATATATATATATATATATATATATATATATAATAATAAAATAATATTAAGCCAGCACAGTATATGATTAATGATGGTTGAAAATGTTTCTACGGCTTAACCCAATTTTTCTATTTTCAATGTAATATCCATTAACACAAAGAAATGATCACCCTATTCATCACAAGATTGAAACTATATAGATATGTTAAACTTTAAATTCGATGTATACAAAAAAAGCTCACCTACAGATATATTTTTACCAACTAAATTCTACTCACATTCATCACTCCATTCATCATTAAGGATCTCGAAACAAACTAACTAGCAAAAAACTAAACCTTAAAGTTTACTTTTTAAAGCTTAAAGCTGTACCATTATGCGTATGATAAGTTATATCTACTATGTATACACATGGTACAGTGCATGATTCCCAATTTCTTAAATATATAAAAAGATAAATGATGAGACAGACTAATTCTCTAGTGTCGGCAACAAAAAATCTTTTTTAGTTTTTATTGTTGTTGGATTGGTACATATAGCTATTTAATGAAAAAAAGTATTCTTTTCTTATTTCCAATCATCAATCTTTATTTATATGATTTGTGTATCCAACTAGCAATCTTGCTCTTAGGAACGAGGAGGCTGGGAATATATATATATATTTTGGTAAATAGAAAGTTTAACGAAATAGGTTTAAAAATATATTGGGTGGATTTATTTTTAGCTGTACCGATTTGAGTCTAATTAACTTTACACATCTGGATTAGTTTAATCGGGTGGGTGAGGAAATTTCATCGTTTTGTGGGTGGGGGCATCCATGTTTCGTAAAAATTTCGGACGAAACATAAGACCTATAGAATAGCATCAACAGCATCCAAAGGTTTTCGTAGAATGCGACTAAAACTGGTTGGATCGCTGGGCTGACGACCCACATCTGTTAAAAACAACAAACAAAAAAAGTGGATACCGCCAAAATAACAAGTATTTGGACACTAGATTGAAAATTGGAACATGGAACGTGCACTCACAGGTAAAAAACGTTGTATTGGACTCCAAAGCAGTCTTTAATCGAATGTGTAAGCTTGAAGACGTAATTGATTTCAGGAGTGGTAACACCACTTTTGAAGGGGTAATGAGATTCAAGTAGATATCAAGGTTCACCTTGCTGCTGGCAACCCGGCTTTATATCCCTTATGTCCACTTCTGAAATCAAAATATTTGGCAAATACAGAGAAGTTAAAATTGTACAGAGTGTTGATCAGACACGTTGTGTTGTATGCATATGATAGTTGGACCATGAATAGGAGGGATGGTTTCTAACATTCAAGAGAAGAATCATGCTTTTGATATTTGGCCCAAAACGCGACGTTGACGGCGCATACTGAGTTCAGTTCAATCACGATATTAGGAATTTAATTCGAATTTCTGATATCCTGTATAAAATCAAAGGTCAGCAGGTACGCTGGCTCTGGCAAGTTCTTCGTGCTGATCCGAACCAAATGATACAAAGAGCTTTGAAGGGAGAGCCGCCTTTCGGAAAGCGAAGAGGTTGCTGTCGGCGAGGATGGCTCCACGGCGTAAAGAGCGATCTGGCACCTTCTAACTGCTTGCAACAATATGAAGAGCTAGCTCATAATCGAAACTGATGAAGTCAGATTGTTGACACGGTACGGAAAAAATCTAGGTTTATTTTGGCAGATTAGTCTTTGGTATATTGTTATCTATTATTGTGACAGTAGTGTCATCGGTAAAACACATCTTTTAACGGCATTTTTAAATAATATTTATAAACGTAAGAAACTGATACAATAACCATTTCCATCAATATTTATTTGCCATGAAAAAGCTTCATTGTATATACCGACCATCACTTTCCACTCTACGTATACTGTTGTAAATAATACATTATCTATTCTGTTAAGGATAGATTTTTTTCAAAAAAATGTTTTGAATTTGTAAATTTTATCCTAAATAGCCTTCAAGGACGATAATTCCATTAAAATTAATGTTTTAAAGAATATGCTTCGGAGGAAAATCAATACTGAAATATAAATTTTTCCACCCGCATCTCAAACACGCTACACCTCATATTGTTCATACATAAAATATGACATAGATTATATAAAACAAATTTCCCTTATAACTTTGTGTGGATGTGTGTGTGTGTGTGTATGTGATAGGATGGAAAACCTTAAAATTATGATTTGAATTTTATCGCCTATGACAGTATCTTTTTAGACGTCATATAATTTAGGTTGATGGCATTTTAAATATAAAATATCTAATGGGCCAGCACGACAATACTTCAGTGATTTAAATATATGCGATATTAAATGGATTTGACTATAATTCTAGAAGTAATGAATCATCACGCCTCCATATATACAATTTAGAACAAAATTGGCACAGAAATTTATTCGCCAAAAATTTGTAATTTAGTAATCATATCATCTGATTGGAACCAACATGTATAGAGTGTCCCAATAACCAGTTCAGATATTTCGGTTATTTTGGGTCTGGCATCACTAATGAAATTTCATTCTTTCTTTGACAGCAACTCAGTATATTATTTTTAGTTGACGATGCTTCAACAAAAGTAGGAAATGTTGGAAATTTACTTCTACAACAGTGACAATTGGTTCGAAATAACGAAAATGTCGTTCAAAATACCGTCAAAACAGGAGACTCATGCCTAACGGTATCAAGAAATTTGTGCATAAAGTACATGATACGAGCTACAGGTCGATAATTTAATGCGTACCCGTACTCGTTGTGTTCGTTCAGCCGAAAATATGCGCCAACGGCCGATAACATCAAGTCGTGCATCGAAAATGAACACCAGTAGGTCTTCCCTGTAACCAATTTTGAGTAAAGATATTAGGTACAATTGATGCTGCAATTAATGCCTCGTGACGCATCCGCTTCGATATCAATTTACGGTGTGAGCTTACGGCAAACTCAAAATTGATTTTGCTCCAAAAAACATCTTTTCGGACGAGCTGCATTTCAATCTCGGTGGGTTCGTAAACAAACAAAATTGTCGAGGGTAGATTTACAGTTATGGAAATTGTTAGAACGAAATATTACATCAACACGTTTGGTTACGTTTCAGCTATATCTTTTGTTGAGTTGGGCTTGGATTTCGTTATCCAAACCGCATATAAAGGTGTAGTTGGTTCTTTCATGGGAGGAGAGATCTATATATTCAAATCGATCTGTTATGAGATATGTGAAATTTAAAACGCATAATAATTGAAAGGACAAGTTTGAATCTTATCACAGACATATAAGATCTAAAATCTCCATTTATAAGACAAATGAGCTTTACTGTAGGATTGGCTTGGTATAATTCTTTTAAAATACTTGCATTGTTCCTCAAATCCGAAAAGGGGTTTTCACATTAGTTTAAGTCTCACACATGATTTCGTCTGGATACTAAATATAAGTTCTTTGCTTTCTTGTATGAATATTTCATTAAAGATCTAGGATTCAACTTGTTATTTTCAACTTTATTTTCGTTAATCCTATTGCATTTTTCAATGCTTTAATGAGTGCCTTAAGTTTGATGCATAACTTGTTCAAGGTAGTTATATCTTACCGCGTATGAGTAGTCTGCCATTTCTTTCAGGCTTTTCGTTTTTACTGCACTACTTCTCTGACTTCTATTGGATAAATAACGAAGTTTTCTTTCCTGGAGATAGTTTTTGGTTGCGTTCCCAAGTAGACCATTATATAACATCAAATAGTCTATTTTATTTTCTATTTTACTTTTGATTGGCACTTCAAGTTCTGTTCTTTCCTCTACCAACTGCTTAAACGATTCCCAATTTGTTTTGTTGTTTGTGAGCTGAGATGAATTTATTCTTTCTATTACATTTTCACTAGCCGTTATAATATCAGATGAATGATCAGATTTTAGACTTTCATTATTTTCTAAGAAGATGTAACGTTTCTGGCCAACTGCAAGTAATTATTTGCCTTTTGGATAGGTTTACGTTGAATCCCAAAAAGTATCTTTGTCATTAAAGTTGCCTGCAATAATGAAGCTACTTCCTAATTTCTGGAATAAATTAATATTGTCTTCTATCTTTTGGTTGCACCGTGGGGGACAATAAATTGCAGACAAATTACCAGTGTTGTGAGAAGCAAATTTAACTATTACTTGCATGGATCCACGATGGTTACTTGCATGGATCCTTTATCTTTTTTTAAATTCTTAATGATGATTAATATTGTCTCTAATAAATATGGTTCACTTTCCTTTTGCCCGTTCTATAATGTATGTGTTGTTTGATAACAAGTATATCTGCGGATTGATACAAATGTGCTTGTAATGATTCTAATAGCTTTAATTCTGCTAGGTGTTTTGTTTATCCGTTTGCTTTTCATATTGTCTGATTTCTTCTCTGGAATTATGAATTGAATTATGTATCCCAAACATTATTTCGTTTAAGCTATTTTGAAACTTGGTATTTCCAGCAGATTGAGTCGATTCAGAATTAATTTACTTAATTTATTATTAATTCTCCCTACGCATATCTACTTCGTATTTTGCTCGGTACGTGTTTGGATGTCTTAGAAAAGGTTTGAGTGCCTAGCCCCACATTTTCGGTAGCTACTTGGCAACCTCACATCTTCGATAGATAGTTTACAAGTTTTGGCTTTCCAGCACATTTCACATAACTTGGTTCGCGCGAGCAATATATAGCCTTGGTATTTTTACATTGTTTCTGATGTTATAATAATGAGGTTCATGGCGTCGGCATATAGTAAGTAATACGAATTCAAAGTACCGAATGACATCGATTATAAAAATAGAAAATACAGAACTAATATTACTACTCTTTGGAACACCGGAAGTAACCTCTTGTTATAAAATAAGACGAATCATAAACGTTAATATAAGTGAACGGTTAAAAAGATAATAAAGCAGCTCTCATGATTAAATTGCTCAAGCTTGTTGAAAACGGTTGAATGACAAAATCCTACAGGCACCTTTGATAAGTCTGAGTATGCAGCATCAAGTAAGTGTTTAGATGAAATTGTATTCTTAAAGTGACCACAAAATGACACCAAGATGAAAAATAATAATTTTGTATATCCACGCCTCAAAAATTTCGGATACCTGAAAGTACTGCTTCCACCATCCAAAGTAATTACTTATCTCACACCATTTAAAATATTCAGAAATAGGATGAATCTGGAAAAAATCAAGTGCGAAGACATTCATCAAAGATAAATGCAAGGAGTGGTCAGACCCTCACATAGTTTTTGATAAGGAAGATTTCATTATAACGTACTTCAATGCACCAAACTACGAAAAATTTTAAATGTGTAACTTAAACATATTGAACTCTGATCCTACATGAGATGTGTCAGATGAGGTAAGACAGCTCCGACATGGCTCATAAGTCGTAAAATAATTAACAAAATAATTGCAGAATTCAGTTGGTTGGCAAATAGCAGAGTTCTGGTATGCCATTGACATTGGAAATTACGAGTTTATGATTGGGTATAAAAGACGATTGTGATGCTGAGTTTAATAACACCTTGCTGTTGGTAAGATTGTTCTACTAATGTTTACAGATGTGCGTTTACATCTTGTTGATGAGGGTACTTTCAACTTGGATTCGACTAAATATTAAGTTGCTTGCTGTTTCCATGCGTAATTGATTTAAGTAGTAACTTGATGTAGTGTTGAATGGTGTTTTCTTTTGTAGTTTTTGACACCTTTGGTTGGATTTGCAGTTAAAAACACGATGTGTGTTAAAGCAATTGATTAGTGCTTTAATGATCAATGAGCTTTCGTCGGGTATCGTTCCTTTACATTTATTGCACTGATAAAAAGTGTTCATTTTTATTGCATATTGAACGCATTGATATAATAGTTGTTGCAAATGTTCGGCGCTTTGAAGATCGAATAGGTTGTAGTTTTTTATTTCTGTCTCGTGAGAGTGGGTTCGGTTGTTTGATTTTAATAAATCATCAAAAGTATAGGATAAACTAATTTTGCAGTTTGTTCTGCTCTATAGTAACACTGTCTAATTTAGTCAATGATATATAAATTAGTCAGATTTCGCCACTCCGCTTCTTCGTTTTACGCCTTGAGGCCTCTGATGACTGCATCAAATGCATCGGACATTTGTCGAATATTCGGCGGATTGGGTTGAGTAATGATTGGTTGTTCCATGAACGAGCTTATGAATGAGGCTATTGTGTTATACCGTTTTCTATCGTAACGCAGAACTAATCTTTCGAATGTCTAGTGATAACGTGCGTTTGTTGATGATGAATGGGCGCAGCAGGTGCACATTTGATATAGCTTTTCATTTATTGGAATTTTTGTGCAACCGTTAAACTATATACTTGCCATGAATCGTCGATGAGTAGATGTCATAAAACGTTTGCCACTCCATGTAGTAGCCATCGAATATTAGAATGAGTATCTTAGGCAGGCGCAAATTGGTTTGTTGATGTTGTGACATGTTGAGGGTGGTGTTTAATTGTGATGCCAACGGCGGAGTTAGGCCTGCAAACATTTGCATTTTACTTTGCAAATACTTCATAAAAATTTTCTATAAAATCGGATTAATCTGACTCACTTCTTCTATAAATCCAAACATTAACTGTTGCACTCGATTTTTTTTGCCATAGACCCTTTTATGATACCACTTTGTTTTTTCAAAGCTTCCATTTTGAAAATTATTGTGTTTTCAAACGGTGGTATAATCACTGTTGAGGTTGAGGTTAAGATTTTTTAAATATTGTTAATTAAGTTAAAGAACTGGTATTATCGTCTCTGGTATTTATTTGGTGTGTGGTTCTCCAAATTAGGTTAGGATGTCTTTACTGATACTTTGTCTTAAACACTGATGTATACGCCTTAATTATTTCACTGGTATACTTAATGCCACGGATCCGGCTGGAAAGACC